>CM076943.1:48637123-49837123 GCA_039566865.1 Aurelia coerulea | reverse complement strand
AATCTTGTTGTTAGAAAGTCGATTGACAGAGAAACAACTCCAACAATAACGATTCAAGTTGATGCTACAGATAAAGGAACACCTCGTAAAACTGCACAAAAATCTGTTACACTTACTGTAGGGGATATTAATGATAACACTCCTGTTTTCAAGAATACTCCATACTCTACAACTGTGAATGAGTCTGTTCCAACAACACAGTCAATTTTTGTGGTTAAAGCAACTGATGCAGATTTAGGTACAAATGCAAAAATCACATACAGCATCGTGAACAATCTTCCTTATTCTGCTTGGTTTAGTATCAACACAAACACAGGTGATGTCTTTGCAACAAGGAAAATTGACAGAGAAATAAACCCTACAGCTACGATAACGATAAAAGCAACTGATAACGGAACTCCTGCAAAATTTGCAACAGAGGCCATAACATTTACTATCACAGATGCTAATGACAATTCTCCTGTTTTTAGCAAACCGAATTATGTTTTTACAGCCAGTGAAAATTCAACGTCACTTCAAAATGTTGGAGCAGTATCAGCAACAGATCAAGATACCTCTATTTTTCTCCCAATCCGCTACTCAATCCAAGGGACAAGTTATTTTCAAATGAATAGTGTGTCAGGCCAAATTACAACCAGTCATGTTTTTGACAGAGAAATAAAGGGCATTGAAAAATTCTCTGTACATGCAACAGACAGTGGTGGATTACAAGGCACAGCTCAAGTTTCGGTCAATATTTCAGATATTAACGACAACCATCCGTATTTCACAAAGACATTTTACAACATTTCAATCCGTGAAAACATCCCTCCAGGAGTCCCTGTTGAGCATATAGTTGCCAGAGATCTGGATATTGGAGAGAATGGTAGAATAATTTACAAGTTAGAGAGTTGTGAACCTTGCAACATGTTTCAAATTGATAACAGAACTGGTGGTTTATCAACAACTTCAAATTTGGATCATTCAAAACAGAATATTTACAAATTCTCAGTTTCCTCTCAAGATGCAAAAGGACTGAAATCAGTAAACAAAGCTTCTGTCATTGTCAATGTTTTACCAGCTGTCAAAAAAGTGCCAAGATTCAATTTGGTTTCTTATGTTTTTAATTTTGCAGAGAATAAACCCATTGGATCAACAGTTGGGAGTGTTACAGCAAAGAGAGATGGAATAGATGCTATTGAACTGATGGAATATAAATTTCTTTCTGCTGATGTAAACAAGGCTTTTAAAATCAACTACACTGGAGGGATTACAAATATCAGAATCATTGATCACGAGAAGGAGAAGAATTTTAGCACTATTGTTACGGTGAAAGTTTTTGGAACAAATTTAACCGCATCAACAAATGTCAATATTTTGATTCAAGATTTGAATGACAATGTCCCAAAGTTTAATGCCAGTTCATTTTCATTGAATCTCAAAGAGGGCGTTCCGCTTGGGTACCAAGTGTTCAATGCAAAAGCTATAGATCCTGATTCTGGGGATAATGGACGTGTTACGTACTCATTTCAAAATGCCTCGCAAGATTTCAAGATTGATACAAAAACAGCTGTTATATCAACTAAAAATGTTATTGACTTTGAAGCAGTCAAAGAGTTTAATCTTGTTGTAATTGCAGTTGATCATGGCACACCACCAAATAGAGCAACTTTGTCACTGAAAATCAATGTCACAGATATTAATGATAACCCTCCACAATTTTCAATGTCATCATATTTTACAAGTGTCTCAGAGAATGCCCCAGTTGGATTTCACTTTTTTACATTGAATGTCACAGATGCAGATTCAGGACAAAATGGTGAATTCACATTAACATTCAAGACTACCAAGTACTCAGATATGTTTTCGCTGATAAATAATGGGAAAGTTACGGTGGCAAAGAAACTTGATCGTGAAACAACGACAGATTATACGTTGACTGTCATTGCAAAAGATAAAGTTTACCCACAACATACAGCGAAAGTAACCCTGACAATTATTGTCACTGATGTTAATGATAACATTCCAAACTTTGGTGTGAAAAGTTTTGCACTCTCAGTATGTGAGGAGCAACCCCCTGGAACGTTTGTGAAATCCATATCTGCAGTTGATAAAGACGAAGGTAGCAATGGACTAATTTCTTACAAATTTCAGCCAATAAGCCCATATTTCGAAATAAATTCTGTCACAGGAGCAATTAAAACAAAGGCCAAATTTGACCGTGAAAAATCAGCCCAACTTTACAACCTTGTTGTCAATGCAACTGACAGTGGAAGCCCAAGTAGGTCATCTCTTGTTGACGTCACAATCTCCATTTGTGATATTAATGACCATGCACCTGTGTTTAATAAAGCATCACCATATATGGTGAACATCTTGAAGAGTTTAGCACCAAACACAAATATTTTGCATGTGCAGGCAACTGATTTGGATCAAGAATCTGCAGCAGTGATTGAATACAGTCTTGTGGGTATGTTTGATGAAGGAAACAGTGTTAATAAATTTAGTATTGATAAAACATCAGGCTGGATAAGAACAGTATCAAGTTTTGCTTCAGATATGAAGACAATGCATAAATTCTCAGTTGTTGCAAAGGATAAAGGAATACCAAGAATGGTTAACGTTCAGAAAGTTATTGTGTTTTTATTGGATGGAAATGGACAAAAGCAATTGTTTCCATCTTATGATCATACAATATTGTTACCAGAACATAGCACAATCAATCGAACTGTCTATTCCGCAAAAGTTGCCCCTGAATATAATGGGGGTGGAAAAGTTTGGGAGTATTCAATCATTGATGGAAATAAAGAAGGCCGCTTTGGCATCAACAGAGCATCAGGAGAAATTAAGATTAAAACACAACTTTCCTACGAGATCGCAAAATGTTTTCAGCTCAAGATTAATGCAAAGGATATTCGCAATATTGATACAAGAATTGGTATGATGTTCCTTAATATTTTCGTTTTGGACAGAAATCAAGAGTTGCCTATGTTTGCTAGTAACCCAATTATTCATGGCGTCAACGAAAATTTACCTCAAGGGAGTATGATTTATCAAGCAACTGCTACGGACAATGATTTTGAAGATAATGGTAAAGTTTTGTACTCTATTGTCTCACAAGGACCTGGGAAAGCGATGTTTGATATAGGCCCTTTCGATGGGAAGATAAAAACGACCAGATCTATTGATCGAGAGAAAGTATCTCAATGGACTTTGATTATAAAAGCTCAAGACGTTGCAATAAACTCAAGCGCAAGACATTCAACAACTGTTACAATGAAACTCCTCATTTTTGACCTCAATGACAATAAACCAGAATTTATTTCGAGTAATTATACGTATATGATGGAAGATGAACGAATTGGATACCCGGTTATGAGAGTTGTTGCACGTGATCTTGACCAGGGTGATAATGCCAAAATTCAGTTCGCGATCAAGTCTGGTAATCTACGAAAGAAATTCAAAATTGAAAGTTCCACCGGAGAGATAACTCTTATTCAAAAACTGACATTTAATGAGCAGTCAAGTTATGCTTTGACTATCGAGGCTTCAGATAAAGGCAGCCCCCGTCTTTCGAGCACACAGAATTTGCGAGTGGAGATCATCGACGTGAATAATAACAGCCCAAGGTTTCAACGAAGGACTTTTATTGCGAATGTGACAGAAGGTAGGCCGGTTGGGACGAAAGTGCTACAAGTCAAGGCAACAGATGCAGATGCTGGGAGTAACGCAAAGATTATCTATAACCTGGAGGTTAATTCGCATTTTGTGATTGACAGCTCAACCGGATGGATTTCAACAAAAAGTGCGATCGACAGAGAACAATGGGCGTCATATAAGCTCAGTATTACAGCTGACAATGACGTGTGGCCATTCCAATCCGACACTGCTACTGTTATTATAAATGTTGATGACATAAATGACTGTCCACCTGTATTTCTTGACGGGTCTGTTATCAATCTGACAGTTTTTGAGAATTCAAAGACTTTTGTTCATCGATTTGTGGCAAGTGATTGTGATACTGGCACAAACGCCCTTATGCATTACGCTATAGTGCAAGGAGACAGTACTAAATTTTCTGTAGCAGCTGACACCGGGCTCCTGTATACTTCAGTGGAATTGGACCGTGAAAATCGTGCTATGTATGAACTGAAAATCCGCGCGAAAGATACAGCATGGCCTTATCAAGCAGTAAGTCAAACTGCAAAAATATGGGTTGGTGATTTGAATGATAATACTCCAAAGTTTACGAAGAATTCTTACGCCGTTACTGTTCCAGAAAACGCTCCTCGAAACTCGACTGTCTTGCGGATAAAAGCCACTGACTTAGATGCATTGCCCAGCGGACAAGTTGTTTATTCTGTGGTTCGAAACAAAACTTCGATACCTTTCGAAATCGACGCAAACACGGGGAATTTATATGTCAATGGACTGCTGGATTACGAAACTAAGAGAAAATATACTTTCAAAGTTAGAGCGTCGGATTTAGCAGATTACGGCACACTGAGCAATGTTACGACAGTTGTTGTTCAAATTAGCGACTATAATGACAATGCGCCTGTGTTTACGTCACCGATTTTCGAAGGAAATACGACAGATTCGATTATTGTACACGCGACAGACAAAGACAGTAGGAACAATGGGATCGTGCGATACAAATTTGTTCATACTAACAGCATGTTTGCAATAAATAGCGAAACGGGGGCAGTGACATTAAGAAACCCAAACGTCGGGCGATATCGATTAAAAGTTGAAGCATATGACTTAGGAACCCCATCTCTCAGTAGCACAACGACACTTATTATCAATGTCGGAAGTTACAGTTTGTTAATACCAAGATTCCTCAATAAATCAGCATCAGTTTGGATACCGGAAAACTCTGAAGAAAATTTTATAGTGGGGAAAATGGTTGCAAGAAGTTCCTCTTCAAGTATTCGGTACTCGATTGAATCAAATGTGCAAAGTTCTGGCCCGAAAGCTCCGTTCAAAATTGACCCATTAACCGGGGTAGTTTCTGTCAACAGCCCAGTTTTGCTCGACTATGAACGAAAGAAATCATTTGAGATTGTTGTCCGTGCTTCGATCAATGGAAATGATTCTTTGAGCACGTATGAAAAGCTGAAAATCAACCTGACAGATTTGAATGATAATTCCCCCGTCATTTATCCACGCAACCATGATCTAAGTCTGCCAGAAGCTGCACAAGGTGAAAACCAAATGAATTTGTTTGTGAAGCAATTTAGTGCAATGGATGCCGATTCAGGAAGAAATGGTGAGATTGATTCAATAACCATCTCCTCTGGGAATGAAGATGGCGTTTTTGAAATGCACAGTGCTGGAATCTTGATCCTCAAGAAGAATTTGGACTATGAGGGAAGAAAAATTCATAAACTTGAGATCAAGGCAAAAGACGGGGGTATACCGCCTAGATACAGAACAACACGCTTTACTGTTCATGTGATTGATATAAATGATAACCCCCCGGTTTTTGGAAGATATGGCCCGCAGCGAATCTCAGAAGATGCAAGCCCGGGTTCATTGATTTGCATTGTTAAAGCAACTGACCCGGATAAAAGTTCAAAGATAACATACAGCATTAAACCGGATGAGAAAATCGACACATACTTTTACATCGATCCAATTCAAGGCTTGATAAAATTGCTGCTAAAGTTAGATTACGAGACAACGAAACAATTCAAGTTAGTTATCGAAGCGAGTGACAATAAATACAAGTCGAGCATGACCCTTACAATCAATGTAGAAGATACGAATGACAATGCCCCCGTCTTTAGCCGGCCTGGATATGATGTTTACTTGCCTGAAATTATCCCAGTGAATCATCCAATCATAAAGATGAACGCTACAGACAGGGACAGTGGCGCTTATGGACAGGTACGATATAGCATCCCATATCCACCAATCGATGCGTTTTTGATGAATCAGAATACTGGACTTATTACAGCAACGAAAAGAATAGTTTTAAATGCTCGAAATCCGCCTTATAACTTGCTAGTTGTTGCATCTGACGGGGGTAATCCACCACGACAAACACAGACAAGGGTTCATTTACGCGTCAAAGATCCGAATTACGCAGGGCCTGAGTTTGACAAGAACAAGTACCCATTGACGAGTAAAATTTTGGAGTCTTTTAAAGTTGGAGGATCATTTGCGACAGTTTCCGTCACCGATAAATCTAACGTCCCTGGAATGCAAGTTGAATATAGTATACAAGCTGGGAACCATGACGGGCGATTTTATATTGACCCTTTATACGGGAAGATTCAAGTTGTTGCTGCTTTAGACCGGGAAAACGTGAGCCGTTATCAACTCACAGTGAGAGCTACAGATCGAAGTACGCCTCCGCAGTACGCTGAAGTTCAAGTTATTGTGATAATTAATGACGTAAACGACAATCCTCCCGTGTTTGAAAAGAAAGAATACGTTGTCACTGTGAAGGAAAATATTTCGCAAGGAAGAGTTTTGGTTCAAGTGAATGCAACAGATGCGGACGAGAAGGGCCCAAACAGTGGAAATGGGGTTATTGGTAAATATGAAATTACATCCGGGAATTCCATGAATTGGTTCGAAATTAATCCAGATAATGGTGTGATCAAATTGATTCGGTTATTGGATAGAGAGTCGACCCCCGTCCATCGATTGACTGTTACTGCTACTGACAAGGGTAAGTTTCTTTTCTGTGCTCTTTCAAACAATAGATCTTTTTACTTGTTAGGAAAGAGGTTTGGATCGAGCGTCCAAATCTTGTAAATTTTGTGAAGGAAAACAAAAGCATGACCTCCGTTCTCAGTAAAAATATTGCTAGCTGTGGCAAGAAATTGCTTCGGATCTCAACATTTTCAAAGAGTTTGTTATCAAGTACTTTGCGCAAAGTGAGTTAGCAATGGTTTAGTTTACACACAGGCACCGTTATTGGTCTTTTTGCGTTGCTTCTCGTTCTTTCATTCATTTTTGGCTGACTTTTCTTTTATTTGAATAACTACGGTTGAAAACACTAACTTCGATTTGCAACGTCGCAAAATGAAACCCTTCTTGTATGCTCGCATCCTGTTTTGAAACTGTTACACAACAAAATCAGCTAAAGATGAATGAAAATAATGAGAATCAAGGCCAGAAGGCAAGTGAAACTTGCCACTGGATAGACTGAGCCACTTTGAGCAAAGTTATCGTTGATTAACTCTCTGAAAAGTGTTGAGATCCGAAGCAACTTCTTGCCACAGTTAGCAATGTTTTTACTGAGAACGGGGGTCATGCTTTTGTTTTCCTTCATAAAATTTACCAGATTTGGACGCTCGATCCAAGCTTCTTTTCTAACATGTAAAAAGGTACACTTGTGACGATGAGTCTCTTGTTTCCCTGTGCACTTTGACTTGATGATGGTGCTTCGGTCAACAGAGACTCATAATATTACTCTGAAAAACCTGACCCTATTAAGGCCCAAACTCTTGGCTTCCTAGAGTACCAATTAGATTACGAGATTCTTGAATCACTATGGTAATAGCAACTATGATAAAGAAATTTAGATTCGATTGAACAACGAAATTCGAGGCTGTGATTCGAGATTCGTGGCCGTGATTCCATCATAATTCGACTGATGAATGCATATTACAGGGTCAGCTTTTTCACTTTTTCATTTTTTCATTATGAGTCCCTGTTGATCAAGGTTTACCACAGGGATACAAGGGACTCATCGTCATAAGTCTAGTAAAAAGGTGAAAGGTTTATTGAATAAATGTTTTTTCTATTTTTCAAACATCTGATCTTTTTGGCGCACCAACCTGGTTGTCTGTGTTCTGTGTGGCCCATTGATATATTTGTTTATATGTTGACTTGTTTCTAACTCGTTTTTGAGCTATGCTTTTGGCATGTACTCTTCAAGGCTAAACAAGGCTTTTTTGATTGATCAAGCACGCAATTCTGAACAGAACAACATTGCTATTTTCTACAGGGTGTTCAAAAACCCAAGTAGTCCTGTTTGAAAAATCATCAACATTTGATTACACGGCCGATCTTCAATTTGTTTTCTTTTTCAAGTAGATCAAGGACCAAATTATTTTCCAGGGTATAGCTGATCTTGTAATTGGTTTAAGAATGTGCAAATCTAGCATTTTTGAGGGCTACTTGGTTTTGAATCATACTGCGAAAAGCACTGATGATTGCCAGATCAATGTCTTTGTGCACGTAAAGCTTCTAGTTTCGCCATAAATGACAGAAAGACATGTGATGGGTCTTTGACAAAACAGCTCAAAAGGAAGATTTTATCAAAGTTTTGATAATCAGTTTTTGGTGATTCTTTAAACAGGAGTATTTTTGGGACACCTGGTATTGCTCT
Organism: Aurelia coerulea; assembly: GCA_039566865.1. Lineage (NCBI taxonomy): Eukaryota > Metazoa > Cnidaria > Scyphozoa > Semaeostomeae > Ulmaridae > Aurelia > Aurelia coerulea. Next base: position 49,828,794 of record CM076943.1, on the reverse strand, counting down.
TGTTTTGTGAGTTGCTGAAGCGTGTTGAGCCTGCCATTGAAAGCTTTTTTGCACAACTCTTCAAGAACGTGTTTCAATGTGCCAAGAAATATGTAGGTCACACAGCATAACACATCTTTCTTTCCCAGCGTACTTTTGTAAGATAGCGCAAGGCGTACCAAGAATCTTACATTCCTGGTGGAAAATAATGCGAAAATTGTCTTTCGAAGACGGCGCATGAATGTGAATGCCCTGTGAATGTTATTGTAACCGTAGCAATGTCCTCGGGGCTTTTGTAAACGACAGAAGCTTCGTTTTGAACACTAAGATAGCCTTAAAATACGTTATTTGAAATTACCGTGCAAGCATAGTTTGACCTGTAAAAGCGCTGCTATTCAAAGAAAATATTTGTTTACTATTTCCCGAGTTTCTAACGATATCTTGATACATTTGTAGACTGTTCGAATTTATACAATAGTAATAGAAGCTCAAACGCCACTCAATCAAACCTTTAGTAGAACAGTTAAAAGTTTTATTGTCGAGGCCATACAGGAGCCATTCCATTTCTACAAGCGTGTGGAAATGAGTCTCTGTTGACCGAAGCGTCATCATCAAGTCAAAGAACACAGGGAAACAAGAGACTCTAGGTAATAAGTCTAGAAGGTCTAATCAGACCTCATTGCAGCTGAAGTTTCGGCTTTTCATAACAATCTCTCCGTCTTAATTGTAATGTATTCCATTTTAGGAAAATTTCTGTATCTTCCTGAGACTCTCACAGGATACACATCTGTTATTATAAAAGTTGAAGATGTGAATGACAATAGACCTGATCTGGCGATTCCAAATATTGAGGATTTGAAAGTTTTAGAAAACTCAAAAGGTGGGACACTTGTCTTCAAGGCAACAGCAGAAGATAGAGACCAGGGGCCTAATGGTTTGGTGAGTTTATCGCTTATCATTTTTGAATTACCTTCTCGTTTATTCTTTACAAAACTTAGGGAAATAATGATTCTATCTTACTCTTGTCTCTCGTTGTTTTGATTGTTGATCTGTTTGTTCGTTTTAATTTTTGGAAATTGTGTGCCTTATTTGTAAGTCCCATCTGCAGTGGGAACTAGGTGACCCCGTGTCTTTTCCCGCTGTGGATGAGACCAATAATGTATTATAGTTAGTTTAGATTTTACTTAATATAAAAAAGAAAAAGAAAATAATGATTCCCATCTATTTCCATATTGGTAGATATTTTTATATAGCCCTACAATTTGAAGTGACATGGATTGAATTAATGACGGAAACAATCTTATGTTCCAGAGTTGTACTGGAAAGAAGGGAAAACGTTTTTAATAATGCAAGGAAACAACTAGAACTCTGACAGGAGTATTGCCTTTCCTTGTCGCCAAATGATCAGAATCTTAGTTTCAGTTCTGTGGTTTGCAGCAAGATTTGTAAATGAATATGATGAACACTGTGCAGAGCTGTTTAGGAATGATAGACAAGTAAATAAAGTAAATATAAGCACTTTGATGCGAATTAAGATAAGCACGACGTTTCTTGCATAGCCCGTTATCAAGCAAAGAAATATTAGTAGAACCGACACTATTGAAGCTAAAAGAACGGCAGATTCGAAGGATTAGAATAGTAATCAAAGTGTTCCAATAGACCCTTTAGCTATTCTGAAAAGAATCAGAATTGAACAACATTTTGCTACATTTTGTAGAATTTTCGAATGTGCACAATAGTGATAGAAGTTCTAACGCTCTCGATCGAAAGTCGCGTATAAGAATGTATAAAAATAACGCTCGATCCAGGCTCTTTTCGAGAATAGCTAAAAGGTCTATTGCCCCTGTAGCGCGAGCAATTGTAACACATGGTTGGAGCAATTGTTACATATCTTTAAAATCATTACAGATAATTATTGCCCGACTCTATTTTTCCCTAAACAAAGTATAACATCAGGTAGCAGATTATTCATTGTTTCAAAAAGGCAAAAAGAAAAATAGGGCGCAGTCTTTATTTCTTTGTAAATTTTTATTCATCACTTGCAAATGATTGAATCGATTGAGAAAAAATAGTTTTTTGTTTACAAATTTCAAAATTTAACTCTTTAATACAACATGGAAGCACATTGTTCGATCAGGTCAGAAATTGAATTAAAATAAAGCCATTGACCAGTTTACACCGGGGCAATTGTAACAGCGTGTTACAATTGCCCTTGACCTGGTCAGCTACCGTTATTTCCCATTTTCACACTTAAAAGTTTTGATGCAGTTTGATCCTGAATATATGTCATGTCTGTGATGTGAAAATGAAATTTTTGCTCAAGAGCAAAATCTTCCAGACACAAATTTACAATGGAAGCACGTTTTTACTATTTTGCTCAAAAACATGCTGTTCCCCCGAAAATGTTGCAAACTTGGCTGAATATTCCTGTATCTCAAGTCGTATGTAGAGGGTTAGAATATGAATACTCTGTGCAAAAATCAGATTTTTTGCAATTTTCTGCAAGGTGTGACAGCCAGTGCTACAATTGCCCCGTGTTTCAATTGTCCCCGGTTTACCCTAGTGTTTAAAGATCCGTCAGGTTTCCCGCACATCAGAAGATTTAAAGTGACCGTAGCTGTTTTTATGTGAAGTATCAATACTATTGCAAGAATAATTCACATTTTTCTTTTTTTTTATTCAGGTGACATACTCCATAATCGATGGAAATGGTCGAGATTTCTTCGGAATAGACAACGCAACAGGATGGGTTAAAACGAAAAGCAACAAGCTTGACTATGAATCCAAGAAGTTTTACGTTTTGAGAATCCTTGCTGCAGATCATGGCAAGCCACCATTGAGTAGCACTCAAGAATATCGAATTGCAGTCCAAGATGTCAATGACCATTTCCCACAATTTGTGCAACAGAAATATCAATTTTCTGTCAAAGGAAGTGCTAAGATTGGTACTAAGATAGGCACTGTAAGTATCTCACTTTTGTTCTTAAACATAGAATTTTTTTAAAGTGGAAATGAGCAAAGATGTTTTTCATTTAGAGGAGTAAAATACTGGAACAGCCTCTCAGCTGGGTCCAAACAAGCCGTAAAACTCAACAGTTTTTAAAACAGCTATTTAGGAGATTATATCGTTTCTTTTTTGCATATTTTTCTCTTCTGAAAATTCGAACAATTTTTGTGTCTTTTATGTTCATTTTAAAATCTTATATTGTAAATATTTTAATAATATATTCCTTAAACTTAAAGAGAATGTAAGCATATATAAGCCTTTGATAAAAATAACCTCACGAAGACAATAGGATGTGACACGTGCCGCACCATATTTGGGTAACTGATCTACGTCAGCATGAAATACTGATATCTGATAGGCTAGAAGTTGACCGCAAGTTGCTTGAGCCACTTTTATATGCTTACATTCCCTGTAAGATTTTTGAGGGAGGGCCCCTTGTAAATCAACCTTTTGCTGTAGGGTTACCCTTCTATAAATGAATGAAATGAAATGAAGTAGTTTTAACCAAAGGCAATTGAAGATAATTTTTGGGAATTCTTGATTTGAGATTAGGATTGTCCATTGCAAATTATGAATAGATTCTTGAAATTAAATGAGACCCCGTACCAGAAAGCTAAGCTGTTATTTTTCAAATCAAGTTTATAGTCCTTGTTGTAGGATTTTTCAAACAGTGCATGATATACCGGGTGTCCCAAAAAATGTATACAGATTTGCTTGACTCCAGTTATGTGAATTTAGCTTTAATCAATGGCTAATCACTCTCAAAATGTTCCTCGATAGTTAACTTGAAAACAGATACCTCGTTTGTTGGTATTGGGGCTTTGAGAGCAGAAATATCAATCTTGAAAGCTCAAATGTGCGTCCACTTCCAAACCAGAGTTTTAGCCTTTTGGCCTAAGCAAATTCCTGAATCATATTGAAATTAAGAACTGAAATTAATGAAAAATCGAGAAACTTCCCAATGGGTGACTGTGGGGTGATTTCTGGAAAACAGAGCAACACAAGATCTAATGTTGTTCAAATTTTATCAAGGTTATCATTGATTTATACACTGTGCCTTAAAAAATTGCTTAGGCCAAACGGCTAAAGCTCTGGTTTGCAGGAGGAGGCAAATTTGAGCTTTTAGGCTCTATACATGTTTGGTCTCAAAGTACCAATATCAGCAAACAAGGTATCTATGTTCAAGTTAGTTATCGAGGAACATTTTTAGAGTGATTAGACAATGATTGAAGCTAAATTCACATGGCTGGAGTCAACCAAATCCGTGTACATTTTTTTGGGACACCCGGCATACTTTTGTGATTCACCCGGTATAAAATCCACTTTTGAAGAATATCAATGCATGCAACCAATTTTTGAAATTTTAAATCCTCTTCACTTAGGGTTTAATTTCATTATCAGATATTTAACTCTTAATTTTGAATTTACAATTCTCTCTTCAATCAACCGAAGATTGTATTAATCAAATTCAAATTTGCGACAACATGGACATAATGGGCGACACCACTGTAGTCATTTTCGTAGTTTTGTAATATTTGTCGATATGTTAAGTGTAGGTTTTAGGGTTGTTATGTATTTCCATGCTCCCTTTGCCGTTGTTTTGTAATGTTGTAATTGTTTGTTATTGTAAATTTTATGAGAATATAAAAAAAAAATTGTATTAATCGATTTGCTAAAAAAATTTAGAAATTGCGATGCACAAAAGAATGTGAAAAAAGGCCTGACAACGACTGGTTCGGATTATTGATGTCATGTCTCACAGAACAAGTATTGTAGTCCGTTGGTCTTTTTGTTTCATCGACTTTCCTAAATCTGATGCAAAAATTGTTATTGAAGGGTCAATTTGAATGTGCTGATTTCAAATATAAACAAACATTAACATTTTCAAAACTAACAACCAAGCAGCCTCGTTTTGGAACTTTTCAAAATTTCTTCCAACTGCTTCACATCAAATTTCTTACCTCGGATTCAGATTCACCACCCAAATTGTTGTCTGGTAACAAATTTTTATTATCCTAATGCTGTGTTCACAATTTTGAATTTATGAAAATTTAATAAGGGAACGATTTTCACGCTTATAGATTTCCAAGTACCATAACCCAGGCTAAAATTTTGGTGCAAAATCTATAGCCGTGGTCAAAAGTTTCGTATCAAGAAACTGTCAAAAAGTTCCAAAAACCAGGCCGTTAACTCAAAAGGTGAGGGTCTGATTTTGAGATGTGACGTCAAATATTAAGCGGGGAAGTGGTCTTTGAGGCTCTTCAATAGACCTTTTAGCTATTCTGAAAAGAATAGAATCGAACAACATTTTGCTACATTTTGTAGAATTTTCGAATGTGCACAATAGTGATAGAAGCTCTAACGCCACTCGATCGAACGTCGCATATAAAAATGTACAAAAATAACGTTCGATCCAGGCTCTTTTTTAGAATAGCTAAAAGTCTATTGATGCAAAACTGGTTTCTTTTAACAGGTGAATGCAACCGACCAAGATGGAGGCTCTTGGAGCAAAGTTCGTTATACATTGACCGACACGGACGAACTACGGGTAAATCCCGACACAGGTGATATTATTGTTAATAAAGATTTGCGAAAACGGGTTTTACAGCAGAAACGAAAACGGCGTTCAACTGATTCAGGTACCTTTTCATTTATTGTCACAGCAGATAATGGACCAAACACGACAGGACAAAGTGTCCGTTTAGAATTGAAGGTTAATTACTCTTGCTCCGGGTGCATGTTTTATGTTGCTCCAATAACCACAGATAAGCCTGGTGTTTTAACCGGAGTTCCCCTCATTTTGGTGACGGTGTTTGGAACAATTTTTGGTTTGCTTCTTATTGCTGTGATTGTGTTTGTTTTGAGACGGAGACACGCTCAGAAACGGGCTAAAGAGGAAAAACCAATCGATGTGAAACCACCCCAGGAAGTTGTAGCAACACCAGAGGTATGCCCAACCGCACCAGAAAACGATTTCAGTCAACCTCAAATTGGTTTTGAAGGCTATCATCCACATCTTTATAAACAGCCATCTATAGGAGGAACATCAAGCGGCCGTGGGTCGACAGCTAGTCAACTTTTAAGCGGTAGCCGTAGACCATCCTTCACAGGGTCTGATAATGGGAGTACGCATTCCTTCGTTGTGTATCATGACAACAAGCCTGTCCTTGATTCAGGGATAGTTGGAGATTTCGACAGACTATCCGACGTAACATTGAGCGATATTGCGCCTTCATCTGATATACCTTACGCTCACAAAGCTGAAGTTGCGTCATCTGTTGGATCGTCTTTCGGCCGTCGTAATGAAGTCAGCTCGTCGCTTTCTCGTAAACTCAGACGTCAGGTCGAATATTCGACACAAAGTGAAAGTCATGATAGTCTGAATGATTTTATGGATGAAGGTGGAGGCGAAGCCGCTGGGAGGTTGGATTTCGGAAATCTCCTTTACACGAAACTCGCAGAAGTAGATGCCGATGAACACGAGGCTGTTATGGATGGGACAAGACCATTTATGGACGAGGGCGCACCTTCAAGAGGGGGGTCGTTGAGTACAATAGTTGGTAGTGATGAAGAAATGAAAGGGAGTTACAACTGGGATTATTTACTTGATTGGGGACCTCAGTACAAGCCAGTTGCGTCTGTGTTTTCTGAGATAGCAAGGATGAAGGGGGTAGAGGGGGGCAACCCCTCCATGCAGTCTAGAGACCCATCTATGCAGCAGAGAGTGGCACAAATGACACAGCAGCAACCCCAGGGTAACGAGAGAATGCAATCCCAGCAGCAAGCAATGCAAGGAAAACCAATACCACTTCAAAATCTATCACAGAAAATGCCACTGAGGCAATCGAGAAGCTCTGAGTTATCAAAACCCATACCATTACAAACACTTACAAAGAAAACACAAATAAACACTGCTGAGAGTATCGATTCAAAGGCTGATAGTACAAGACCAAATATTCCTCGAGGAGAAGTCAACCAATCGAACCTTATTTCAAACCGAACCAGCATGTTATCCTCATTTTCCTCGCTACCGCATTCTCCATTGAGTGCACAGTCAAGTTATACATCAGGCCCACTCTCCCCAAACTTTACCCCGGCTATTACCCCTCTGATAACACGCTCTCCCTCTGTGTCCCCCTTGGAAACGCCAGGAATAGCATCTCCGATGGATTCGAAGCCGGGGTCAGTTTTGGATCTTGCTGAAAGGTCACGAAAGTCTCGAAGTTCTGGTGGAAGTCGCAGGAGTGATAAAATAACACTGTCTGATAACAGTTCACAACTCGAAGTTCATGTTTAAAGCTCTTTCGAATTTGCTTTGGATCTTGCTGAAAAGTGCAGAAAATTAAGAGGTTCTGGTGGAAGTCGCAGAAGTGATAAAATAACACGGTCTGATAACAGTTCACAACTTGAAGTTCATGTTTAAAGCTCTTTCGAATCTGCTTTGGATCTTGCTGAAAACTGCAGAAAATTAAGAGGTTCTAGCGAAAGTCGACAAAGTGATGAAATAACTCTCTCAAATAGCAGCTCACAACTTGAAGTTTTCGTTTGGAACTTTGGGGAATCTGTTTCGGCGCTGGCTGAAAAGTGAAGGAACTAAGGTTATCCTTGTGCAATCGGCGAAGCGATGGAATAATAAGCGATTCAAATGATAGACAACAACTGACAAATTGAAGTTCATGTTCGAATCGGTGATAATGGAAGGATTGATTTTGGAACTGTTGAAGGTTCGTTTTAAGAGCAATGTTGTATATTTCGGAAACTGTTTTGGATTATTTGCTTTTGCATTTTGATACGCAAGAACGGCATAGGAAACAAATCTTTAAAAAACATTGCACGATTGGTTGATGCATATTTCGTTTGGATTAACGGCTCGAAAGGAACTTTATGTACTTCGCTACAAGTGTTCATTGGCAATCTTTTATCTCTTGATTATTATCAGAACTACCGGGTGTCCCAAAAAAATGTATACAGATTTGGTTGACTCCAGTGATGTGAATTTAGCTTTAATCAATGGCTAATCACTCTCAAAATGTTCATCGATAGTTAACTTGAATATAGATAAAACAGTATGGGACAGATTTGGTTAGGACCAGTGATGGTGAATTTAGCTTTAATCAATGGCTAATCACTCTCAAAATGTTCGTCGATAGTTAACTTGAACATAGATACCTCGTTTGTTGGTATTGGTGCTTTGAGAGCAGAAATATCAATCTTGAAAGCTCAAATGTGCGTCCACTTCCAAACCAGAGTTTTAGCCTTTTGGCCTAAGCAAATTCCTGAAGCTCATCGAAATTAAGAACTGAAATTAATGAAAAATTGAGAAACTTCCCAATGGGTGACTGTGAGGTGAGTTCTGGAAAACAGAATAACACAAGATCTAATGTTCTTCAAATTTATCAAGGCTATCATTGATTTATACACTGTGCCTTAAAAAATTGATTAGGCCAAAAAGCTCTGGTTTGCAGGAAGAGGCAAATTTGAGCTTTCAAGGTTAACATGTCTGCTCTCAAAGCACCAATACCAACAAATGAGGTATCTATGTTCAAGTTAGTTATCGAGGAAAATTTTTAGAGTGATTAGACGATGATTAAAGCTAAATTCACATCGCTGGAATCAACCAAATCCGTATACATTTTTTTGGGACACCCGGTACTGCGTTTTGTTTGTATAAGGAATTCGCGAAGAGCTTCAAAAAAGATTAAAATCGTTGTGAATCCAAAATTGATTAGGGGAAAACGATATAATCTTCAACAAAACCACAATCTACGTGGTGTTCCGAAAAAGTGTAAGTGTTTGAACAGTTCCTGTGAGGGAGCCTTTGATTCAATAATGTTCATTTTCAGTCTTAGGCTGTCTCAGAAATTTGGCCTGTTTAAGTGAATTACTCTGCGAATACAAATCGGATTTGAACATGCGAGGTCGTAAAATCTAAGTTAAGATAACGTCCATTCCATAAACTGAAAAATGAAATTTTTGAAACCAAGACTCATCCACAATAATTGTTCAAACGTTTATACTTTTTTTGAGACACCCGGCATAATATGGCAGTAAAGCAGTAAACAGGAATCTGAACCATAGGTTCCAAATCTTTAACTCGGCGTAAAAAGGTGGGTGTAGAATTCCATGACCTATTTCTTCTGATTGAATGGCTCGAAAGAGACTTTAGATACTTATCTATAATTCTACCATTGGACTTTTCAGAAATTTTGAATATTTTTGGAAATTACAGCGCATCTTACATTTCAACTCATTTGAGGACTTTTGCTTGATACCATATTGTAGACATCCATAAACTTTGGTTTCCTTTGAAATTATTTCATGTTGCGTTAAATAGTTTAGAAACTACGATGGTTTTAAGTTTTTTTTAAAAAAATTTTCTTGAATTCTTGAAAAAGAAGAAAGACCCTGCAATTCTGAAAATATTGAAAATTTCAGAGAAGTTCAACGGTATAATTATAGCGAAGTAGCTAAAGTTTCTTTAAAGTCATTCAGTTCAAAGAAATAGGTCACTGACTTTTCACCAACCTTTTCAAAGAATTGGAGCCTATGCAGGAATCTGTAGCTTTTCCGATTTAGCAATGCCATGTCATAACCGGAAAACTGTTTGTACCAAGAAGAAGCTGTAATCCTGAAAAAAAAATCCAGACATCAATTATTGAACACTTACAGCAAAGTGCGTGAAATTCTTTTGAAGCCATTAAATCGTACAAAATATGAATCAATCTATCGTGCAATGTTTTTTATAGATTTATTGCCTATCCTCGCCACAACGAGGTTAAAAAGGTAAACAGAAGTCGCATTTGCTTGGAAAAGAGGTATAGGACAATGTCTTGGCTACAAACGTTGTTTTTAAACTGCATGTTCAAGTCCAGATCGTTCTAAGCTACTTTTACTTACATTTTTGGTAGACCTTTACTCTTTGGCATTTCAATTCTGCGTCGCAGAAAATGAACCACTCAAATTTAGCATAACAAGAGATGCATGAAAGCTGTGCTAAATAATAAGGAATGTTTTGCTGCTTTGCTACCGTATATTCTCGCAGAAATGACTATTTCTGTTGTTGTTTTCAAATTTTGTCGAATTAGTCGTACCTGGTGTCGCAAAATTACTCATATTAAAAGTCACCAAAACTCGATCATCAAACCTTGCATAAGTTTCCTTTTTGATTTGCCATGTCAATGACCCAAGATTATCTAAAAATGACAAGATATTTGTTTCAACATTTAAAGGTTGAAAAACGATGAGTTGAAAACCTTACTTTAGCTACGCTTTTAAGGAATATAGTTAATCTTGCCCAAGAGCCAAAAGTTTCGGATTTTTATTGTCCTTAAAGTCTCCAATGATATTGTGCATTTCGTTCTGTCATTTATGTCCAATCGATCTGGTAATCATCAATGCTTTTTGCAGTATGATTCAAAATCAAGCAGCCGTAAGAGCTAAATTTGCTAGTTTAAAAACCAATCACAAGGTCACTTATTCGGCTTTGTGATCAGCATATGACGCCAGAATCAAATTTGGTTGCCTTGTAATCAAATTTTGATGATTTTACAAACAAGAATACTTGGGTATTGGGACACCTTGTACCGGGTGAATAAAACAATTTTTGATGGGCTGTGGAATGAAAAGTGCATGGCCGATATTCAAAACTGACATTTTAATCTATCAGTCAAAGGCGAACTTAGATTTGAAAATTTTGTTTGGGAAAATCCTGTATCAATTACACCGAGAAATTTGGGAAATGCTGGAAAGGAGTTTCTATGGGAACCAGAATTCCACGTTCGATTTTTGTCCATGCTTCCATGATTTACTTGCCATTGAAATTGAAATTCGATACATTTGTCAATGTCAGAATAGAATTTAGAGTTTTATCGTAATTTCTAGGTCTAGATTATCCGTGATTTTACCAAACAATATTTTCAGGTCTAAGTTAGCTTTTGACTGACAAAGCAACATTTTAATTTTAAATATCAGCCGCGTATTTTTCATTCCACAGCCCGCCAAACGTGTTAACTTTTTCATTCACCATGTAGTATAAAAAGATGATCTATGATAAATTGCTATGATAGAGAAAGTAGGCTATTGAAACATCATCATATATGATACATGAAGGTGACTGTTATTCTTCAGAAATGGACATATTATACAAAAATCTTATTGTAGTGTAAAAAATTAGCTAATTTTTGTAGGATTTTGCTTATATCTTATTCTGAATATTTAGTCCATTAATTCATATAATTTCATACGTATTGTTGTAGTGTGATGTCATAAACGAACAGTAACATTTCCCCCAAAAAGAGTTTGCAGGAGCCTACATAGCTGGGGTGTACATAGACTCGTTACATAAGTCCCTCTAACTTTCGCTGTTGTTGTTGTTGATATCGATTCAGTGAGTTGTTGATATCACTTCTGTTGCAGCGACAAGTCTGCAGGGGCAGCGAAAGGAGCGAAACAAGAGACTTTTTTGGAATCAGTCTAGGGTAAACATTGCATCACCCTAAGGATGGATATTTCCCTTAAAGTTGGGTGGCACGTGTCTATCATCCCATGACTCGAGTTACCCCCCTCCCCTGGGGTTCCCTTCAAACTGGCCTGGATTTCCCAGCCTTTTCATCTTCCCTAAAGATTTGTGTGTTCTCTGCACCCTGTTTCCCATATTTTTATTGTCGCGCTCCCTAATTTTTTCAGTCCGTTTCAGATCTTGCTGTCTTGCTCCCAAAAACCCATACCATAGAATTGTACACTATTCTCACAGTCCCAAATAACTCCTCGCCTCTGATTGACTCCAAAGAGCAGCGAAATCGAATTTTAAGGGTTACACTGCCAGCAGTTGCATGAATTGTCATATCAACACTTCTGGAGATATGTTTCTTGACATTTATTAAAACATCAGATGGGAATAACAACGACATATTTGCCATAATATATAAATTAGTTGAAGTTTGAAAGATTGCAAATACTAGGGAAGTGGTCACATAGAAGAGCTTCAAATCCGCATGCCCCCGTTGTATTTGGAAAAAACTGTACCAATTTGAAGGTACGGAAATATGAAATTGCATATCTACACTTTTTGGTAGTGATGACGGATTGTAACGCACTCAGCATTCTCTCAAGACATCGATAGTATTTGTAGATCACAGTCAGACAGAGTAATGAATTTACGCTTTTTCTAGCCGTCCATTATGTGTAGTTAATTATTCCAAAACGCTTTAGACATAGATCAAGTTGTTGACTTATCGCTGTAAGTTTACTTATTAGCAAAATACAGCTTTGATTACTGTACGTATACTGTAACTGATGGTTGTGCACATTGTTCTATTGTCATATGTATATGGTAGAGATTGCGGTAGATTTTCGTGAGAATCTTACTTAATTTTTCTTGTCAACTCTTGGGTGCCCACGATGCACAAAAAGAAACATATAATTTACTCACACATAATACGTTGAGAGAAAACTGCACCCCCCCCCTCCTCCCCCCGCTCAATGAGCTACAGTTTACTGCATTGCTCCAAAATAATCCAAAAATGATTGGGGGAGAGGGGCTGATCGGGGCATGATTTTTAAGTACCATTACAAATCATTCGCACTCCGTGAAAACGGTTATTTTTCTCAATAATTTTGTCCAGGATTGTAGGGCCTTGTAGGGCCTTGTTTTTCATACAATTGGTCGTTTTGACTCCCCCCTTAACCGCCTGCTCATAGTGCTTTTATAGTGCTGCAAATAATGCTGATTTTAGTTGCCTCAGAATTTAGTTTTACGAAGGATTGTAAAAATCGATACCCTGGTTAATGGTTAATCCACAGGTAGCGGGGAAAAATTAGTACTAAAGTAGCGAGTACCTATATCTTTACTTTAGTGTTAACCAAATTTGCCAATTTTGTCTAGATTAGATTAAGATAGGCACTAAATCCTTACTGGCTGACAAAATTGACACGTGACACGCCCTAAACCAATCAAATGGAACCGACAACCAACCGGGAAATTTGAAATATCACATTTTAGGCCACTTTTTTGGATTTTAGGCCGATTTTTGACGATTTTATCACCCTTCACCAAAATATAAATCGACAGAAGGAGCATGAAGATTTTCAAAAAATTTCTTGACAGACCTGTTCCCAATACTCTAATACAAAGTTAATCATCGTCGCTACAAATTATTTCAAAATTTGGAGAAATGCCAACGTTTTGAATTTGACCTCATTGACCTCACTGTGGCTTGCCATAGTAAAGATCTCAGCAATGGCTGAAACGTATGCACATGGAGAATAGATACTTTAGCAGTATCTGGAGTTTTTTTCAGTTTTGAATTAACATAGATACATCAAAGAACTGATCCTGAGGGGTAGGATGAACAACAGGAAAAGTGAACTTTACGGGCCTAACAAAACACCGCACTGTCGTTATAAATTAGAGACGAATTTAACAGGTACTTACTTTTCTATCTCGCAAGAAGAGGACCACAAACTGAAAATGTGAACATACAATTCCAATTAACTTTGAATCAATAACAAATAACGACTTTGCTCAAGAATGGCAAGAGCTGTAACATCCAACGTGGCCAGAAAAAACGATTTCGTGATGTCCTCTTCGATAACCAAACCCTTGCTCCCAATACTTTATCCAACTCTGCTCTCATCGTTACGAGATCGTAAGAATGGGAATCGGCAATTACATTATGCCAAAACCTCTTATAATTCATCAATCGTGTGCCTGGCTTTTGGTGCAAGAAATGGCGTTCGTTTCGTCCTCAGTGTAGCAGGTACATGAAATAGATATGAAATGCTGTTGCTGAGTTCAATGTACGTAAGAATAAAATAACAAACGGAAGAAATGTACATCTTGTTTTAAATATGAAAAATATATTGGCCACTTCGTCAGAATAACATTTGAAATACTATTTTTAAAGCTCCTTCATATCAATTTCATTTTTTGAGCGGATATCGAAAGAAATATATATAACTTTCGAAAGTTTGCATTTGAAGGGGGTTTGAGGTCATCCATTAGAAACTTTCCCTTTTTTTATGGCCAAACAACACAGTAACACTGAGCAAAGCTGAACATTTGTATGGCACTTTATAGACTCGCAGGGACGCAGGAAGCATCTCAAACTTGGAGGGGGGGCATGGCACTTCAAGGGCACATTTTTCATCAAGCTAAAGGGGCACTTCCTGAAAATAAGAAGGTTACTTCTTTGTTTATTGAAAAATCTTGGGGGGGCACATGCTCCCAGTGCCTCCTGGTTCATACGTCTCTGTAGACTCGTGGAAGCATACACATATTTTCTGGAAGATGGTAAAACTTTGACTCACTCCAGCATTCAAGATTTTAATATTTTGCTGATCTGAGAGCCCCTGAGAGCTCAACTTCTTGAAACTTCTTGAAACTTCTTGAGTTTCCTGCCATGTAAATAGCCCAGAATAATTAAAATTAAGAATATTGGAGAGTACCGTTTCTGTTTTTCTCCTTTTTCAGTTGGGCTTCTTTGCTAAAAACTAAGATCTTGGCATGGCATGACTTCATAAAATTGGAGATCTCCTGCCGATGGAATGTTGCCTCTTGTAGAAACTCTTATGGAACTTGTTTGCACTCGGTGTGTACTCAGATAGTAAGAATTTTTAAGAAACTTTCGATATTGTCTCAAAGTTTTATTATCATACAGAAAATATATGCATGCTTCCATGAGTCTATAAAGTGCCATAGAAATGTCCAGCTTTGCTCGATGCTGCTGTGTTGTTTGACCGTAAAGGGGGAGTTTCTAATGGATTACCTCAAATGCAAGTTGTAGTCGAAAGTTATATATATTTCTTTCGATATCCGCTCAAAAAATGAAATTGATATGAAGGAGCTTTAAAAATAGTATTTCAAATGTTATTTTGACGAAGTGGCCAATATATTTTTCATATTTAAAACAAGATGTACATTTCTTCCGTTTGTTATCTTATTCTTACGCGCATTGAATCCAACATTTCAAATCTATTTCATGTACCTGCTACACTGAGGACGAAACGAAAGCCATTTCTTGCACCAAAAGCAAGGCACACGATTGATGAATTATAAGAGGTTTTGGCATAATGTAATTGCCGATTCCCATTCTTACGATCTCGTAACGATGAGAGCAGAGTTGGATAAAGTATTGGGAGCAAGGGTTTGGTTATCGAAGAGGACATCACGAAAGCGTTTTTTCTGGCCACGTTGGATGTTACAGCTCTTGCCATTCTTGAGCAAAGTCGTTATTTCTTATTGATTCAAAGTTAATTGGAATTGTATGTTCACATTTTCAGTTTGTGGTCCTCTTCTTGCGAGGTAGAAAAGTAAGTACCTGTTAAATTGCGGTGCGGTGTTTTGTTAGGCCCGTAAAGTTCACTTTTCCTGCTGTTCATCCTACCCCTCAGGATCAGTTCTTTGATGTATCTATGTTAATTCAAAACTGAAAAAAACTCCAGATACTGCTCTAAATTTGACATCTTTTGAAGAGTTTTGGAGATACTTAAACACACAGAATAAGACCTTCGAAGCAAAGTATCTATTCTCCATGTGCATACGTTTCAGCCATTGCTGAGATCTTTACTATGGCAAGCCACAGTGAGGTCAATGAGGTCAAATTCAAAACGTTGGCATTTCTCCAAATTTTGAAATAATTTGTAGCGACGATGATTAACTTTGTATTAGAGTATTGGGAACAGGTCTGTCAAGAAATTTTTTGAAAATCTTCATGCTCCTTCTGTCGATTTATATTTTGGTGAAGGGTGGTAAAATCGTCAAAAAGCGGCCTAAAATCCAAAAAAGTGGCCTAAAATCTGACATTTCAAATTTCCCGGTTGGTTGTCGGTTCCATTTGATTGGTTTAGGGCGTGTCACGTGTCAATTTTGTCAGCCAGTAAGGATTTAGTGCCTATCTTGATTAGATTAGGCCAACCACGACAATGTTTGTTGTTGTTGTTGTTATTGTATCTTTATTTTACATCGATTGAAAAAAATCATCTAGTCTACTATGTACATATGTACATGGAAACTAATCAAAATCGATGGAAAAGAAAGCAGACCAGATTTCTTAATATGCATCAGAACGATTACATTAGATGTAGCGAGAGTCAAAGACGTAGGAACCGGGGGCAATGGGGGCAAGTGCCCCCAAGATTTTGCAAAAAACCCAGAGGTGCCCTTATTGTTTCAGGATGTGTCAGGTTGTATCACAATGTTTTCAGAGAATCTGGTACCCAGGGTAAAAAATCGGCAAAAAAGACCCAAGTTTTGCATTTGAACTTGGCAACTCCCTCTGCGAGGGATTCCTGGAGATATGGATTCAGATTTAGCGCGGGAAAATATTAATGATTTTGAAATTGGCGGGACAAACAGCTGTTTTTGTTATCTGGTTGTTTATAGCGTCGCTCATGTGACTTGCACAAAGCTGTGGTCACGAGAGGCTTTATTTCCAGAACAAAAGTGGCCTTTGTACCTCTTCCTGATCTGAGAAAGTATTCAAGTCCAGTGGCACCACTTGGCTTGGCAAGATGTCCACGATGATGGTGCAGTTCTTTGCGTTTGGACTTTTAGGCCTGCTTTGCACAGCTTTGGCCAGAGATAGCTTCATTAGCCTTGAAAGAGATCAGAGTTTAACATATTGGGAGAAGGAAGGATGGAATGTTTTGGGTCGTGTCGAGCCAAAGAAAGTCTTGCAGCTCACGTTTGCAATCAAACAAAGAAACACTGATAAACTAGAGAAATTACTCCACGCAGTCTCAGACCCAGATTCGCAATTCTACGGAAAACACCTCACAGTACAGCAGATTTCGAAACTTATTTCACCATCTAAACGAAGTCTGTTCATCGTCAAGAAATGGTTAAAGAAAAATGGAGTTGAAAACTGCCAAGAAACGCAGAGCAAAGATTTCTTGGTCTGTGAAATGAGTTGTGACACTGCTGAAAAACTCCTCCCTGGGTCAATTTTTTATTACTTCAAACACGAGAAATATTCAAAGAAAGTTATTCGCTCCCTTTCAAGATATTATGTGCCAAATTATGTGTCAAGATATTTGGATTTTGTTGGAGGATTACACAGATTTCCTGCGGTCAACTGGATTAAAAGAAAACCGAATGAAGATAACACAAGCAAATTCAAGATCAGTTTGGAGAAGGTGAAAAAAGAAAAGGGTGTTCAAAATCCAGAGATACACATTGGGGTGTATCCTACAGTCTTGAGAGAAAGATACAACATTTCAAGCACTGTTGGAAATCATCCAAATAACAGCCAAGTGGTTGCACAATTTCTGGAGCAATTCTACAATGCTGGGGACTTGAAAGAATTCATGAGCATGTTTGGAAGTGGCTTTGTCCATCAAAATGAAATTTCCAAAGTTGTTGGCCCAGATTCAGGAAGATCGGGAATTGAAGCAAGTTTGGACACTCAGTACATAATGAGCACTGGTGCCAATATTTCAACATGGTTTTGGAGTACTGCAGGACGTCATGAAACACAAGAACCATTTTTAGAGTGGATGGTTGCTGTTGGTAACATGAGTGAAGTCCCTTATGTGCATAGTGTCAGTTATGGAGATGTTGAGAGCAGTCTTTCTGTTACGTACATGAAAAGAATCAATGTTGAGTTTATGAAAGCTGGTGTCAGGGGACTAACAATTCTGTTTGCAAGTGGAGATGATGGTGCAGCTTGCAAAAATGACAAATTCAGCCCCAATTTCCCTGTTTCAAGCCCCTACGTCACAGCAGTTGGGGGTACAGCTTTGAGCAACCCTTTCACAATCTCAGGGGAATATGCATATGAGATCAGTGGTGGTGGCTTCAGTAATGTTTTCATGCAACCATCATACCAAACTGAAAAAGTTGCATTCTATTTGGCCAAAATGGAGAATCTACCTGCTCAGAAATATTTCAACAAAACTGGAAGAGCATATCCTGATATAGCAGCTTTGTCAAATCATTTCTGGATTGTCAATAACTTGATCCCTGTTCCTGGAGTTGCAGGGACATCAGCGTCAACCCCAACCGTTGCTGGAATCATCAGTCTTATAAATGATGCCAGATTGACAAAGAAGATGCCGGTCATGGGATTTCTGAATCCATTCCTCTACAAGAATTCTGGGACTTTGTATGATGTCACCTCTGGTTGCAATGAAGGTTGCCTGGCACATGACAAAGGTTTCTGTGCGTTCCAACAATGGGATCCAGTGACAGGAAATGGAACACCTAACTTTCCAGCAATGCTCCAAGCTGCTTTGAAAGCAATGAAACAAAGAAACTGACATGATGCTTTCTTTTTGAAAATGCTGTGATTGATCTGTTTAATTTTGAGTTTGGGAGAATTTAAGTTGAAATGTAACTAAATATCTTGCAGTAAATAATTATGAACAAGAACAATTTCATTCAACAAATTACTCTACTTGTTTCGCAAGTCCAGCAACCCGGGGGGAGGGGGGTATTTCACTGCCCAATCATATGGGGATGTGCACCAGTTTTGAGGTGGTTCATTGGTACAAAAATTGTTGGAATGGGATGAAACTTTTTAGAGAAATTTTCTGGGATTGGGGGTTTAATCTTTACTAGAAATTCTGGGAATGCTCATTTCAATTCACAAAGTGCTCAACATTTTCTCAAACAGTAAGGCTATAGCTTTGCCTTTTATCTTTTTCACTTTCATAGAAATAGGTTGATTTTGAAAATGGAAAATTCAAAATGAGCCAATCTTAGCAAAATGGCAAGCCTATAGCCCTTGTAGTGAAAAATTACCAATTTGAAAATCAGCCAAGTTTAGCAAAGAGGGCGAGCCTATGCCTTACTTTTTGGTCAAAAACAGGCATTTTTAGACCTTTCAACATCTGTAAATTTTAGCGAAAAGAGGCAAGACCATAGCCTAACTTTTTGGCGAAAATGAGCTTTTTCAAAATCGGTCTATTGCCTGTTCTACCGAAAAAAGCAGAGCCTATAGCCTTACTTTTTGACCAAAAACAATGCTTCTAAAAATAGTCCTATTGTACCATTACTTTTTTGCTAAAATTAGGATTTCGAAAATCCGCCGGTTTCACAGAAAAAGCAAGGCCTATAGCCTTACTTTTTGCCACAAATTCAGATTTGAAAATTAGCCGATTTTAGCGAAAAAGCAAAGCCTATAGCCTTACTTTTTGCCACAAAATTGGCATGTTCAAAATCGCCCTATCTTAGCAAAAAACCTCACTTTTTGGTGCAAAAAACCAGCTCTTTCGAAATCAACTAACTGTAGTGAAAAGGCAAGCCTTCACTTTTTCGTGAAAATTGAGCAGTTCTTTCATAATCAACCAATTTTAGCGCAAAAGGTAAGCCTATGGCCTTACTTTTTGGTGCAAAAATAAGCTCTTTCGAAATCAACTAACTGTAGCGAAAAGGCAAGCCTTTACTTTTTAGTGAATTTTAAATTGAGCAGCTCTTCCAAGATCAGCCAATTTTAGCGCAAAAGGTAAGCCTATAGCCTTACTTTTTGATAAAAAATGAGCTCTTTCATAATCAACCAATTTTAGCGCAAAAGGTAAGCCTGTGGCCTTACTTTTTGATAAAAAATGAGCTCTTTCATAATCAACCAATTTTAGCGAAGGAGGCAAGCCAATAGCCTTTACTTTTTGATAAAAAATGAGTTCTTTCAAGATCAGCCAATTTTAGCGCAAAAGGTAAGCCTATAGCCTTACTTTTTGATAAAAAATGAGCTCTTTCATAATCAACCAATTTTAGCGAAGGAGGCAAGCCTATAGCCTTACTTTTTGATAAAAAATGAGCTCTTTCATAATCAACCAATTTTAGCGCAAAAGGTAAGCCTGTGGCCTTACTTTTTGATAAAAAATGAGCTCTTTCATAATCAACCAATTTTAGCGAAGGAGGCAAGCCAATAGCCTTTACGTTTTGATAAAAAATGAGTTCTTTCAAGATCAGCCAATTTTAGCGCAAAAGGTAAGCCTATGGCCTTACTTTTTGAAAAAAAATGAGCTCTTTCATAATCAACCAATTTTAGCGCAAAAGGTAAGCCTATGGCCTTACTTTTTGATAAAAAATGAGCTCTTTCATAATCAACCAATTTTAGCGCAAAAGGTAAGCCTGTGGCCTTACTTTTTGATAAAAAATGAGCTCTTTCATAATCAACCAATTTTAGCGCAAAAGGTAAGCCTATGGCCTTACTTTTTAATAAAAGATGAGCTCTTTCATAATCAACCAATTTTAGCGCAAAAGGTAAGCCTGTGGCCTTACTTTTTGAAAAAAAATGAGCTCTTTCATAATCAACCAATTTTAGCGCAAAAGGTAAGCCTATGGCCTTACTTTTTGGTGAAAAATGAGCTCTTTCATAATCAACCAATTTTAGCGCAAAAGGTAAGCCTATGGCCTTACTTTTTGATAAAAAATGAGCTCTTTCATAATCAACCAATTTTAGCGAAGGAGTCAAGCCAATAGCCTTACTTTTTGGTGAAAAATGAGCTCTTTCATAATCAACCAATTTTAGCGCAAAAAGTAAGCCTATGGCCTTACTTTTTAATAAAAGATGAGCTCTTTAATAATCAACCAATTTTAGCGCAAGAGGTAAGCCTATGGCCTTACTTTTTAATAAAAAATGAGCTCTTTCATAATCAACCAATTTTAGCGCAAAAGGTAAGCCTATGGCCTTACTTTTTGATAAAAAATGAGCTCTTTCAAGATCAGCCAATTTTAGCGCAAAAGGTAAGCCTATGGCCTTACTTTTTGATAAAAAATGAGCTCTTTCAAGATCAGCCAATTTTAGCGTAAAAGGTAAGCCTATGGCCTTACTTTTTGATAAAAAATGAGCTCTTTCAAGATCAGCCAATTTTAGCGCAAAAGGTAAGCCTATGGCCTTACTTTTTGATAAAAAATGAGCTCTTTCAAGATCAGCCAATTTTAGCGCAAAAGGTAAGCCTATGGCCTTACTTTTTGATAAAAAATGAGCTCTTTCAAGATCAGCCAATTTTAGCGCAAAAGGTAAGCCTATGGCCTTACTTTTTGATAAAAAATGCTCTCATTTTTGGTGAAACTAAGAGATGTCAGAAGCTCTTCGGTCTCTGAGTAAGATAAGATACACATTTTTTCTTTTATAAGAAACTTGGATAAGCCCATAGTACTAAAAGTTTCTTAATTTCACGTGAAAATTTCAGCTTTTTGGTACTAAAAGTTTCTTAATGCGTTTCTTATCTTTTGGATGCATTTAGGATGCATGTAGTTTCTACCACTGCCACGTATTCGTTTCTTGACAGACAGGACAATTTTTAGCGAGAAGGAGAGTTCTATTTGATTCAAAGCATAAATCTATCATGATATTACTAAAATATAAAGGCTCAACGACAATTTTCTCTTGATTTCCTTGTGTTTGGCTTTAAAAGTTTCTTAGCAATGCTCAAGCATAGTACTAAAGTTTCTTAATTTTTTCGCCATCCGGGTACTAGTTTCTTATAAACCAGTTTCTTATAAAAGAAAAAACGTGTAGCAGGCCCGTAGAAAGCAGGGGGGCAGGGGGGGCTCATAATAATAATAATAATAATAATGATAATACGAATCTTTATACAGGAATTTACACTTCAACATGTAATGCTGTTATCAACGTGTGTCCTGATTAAATTAAAGTAAAAAAAAGGGAAAACAGTAAAATCCTAAAAACTTACATTGGTATTGATTTAGAGTTATTTACAACGGTGATAAGATGTATTACATAAAAAATTCAAAAACTGTTCAGCCAAAATGTTTCTTGATAAGTTTATTGTACTCGTTGAAAGATTCAGTTTTTCTTATGTCAATAGGCAGTTTGTTATAGATTTTAGCACCCATGAAGCGAAAGGACTTGCGAGCATATTCAGTCTTAATTTTGGGGAGTTTTAGCAAACATTGATTATTCCTTGTCTTCGTTTCGTGTTCTTGGACTTCAAAGTACCCTTGAAAAATAGCGAGAAGGAGAGTTCTTTTTGATTCAAAGCATAAATCTATCATGATATTACTAAAATATAAAGGCTCAACGACAATTTTCTCTTGATTTCCTTGTGTTTGGCTTTAAAAGTTTCTTAGCAATGCTCAAGCCTCCCAATAATTTTGAAAACAATGGTGCTACGTCACACAAATTAATTAGGTGTATTGTTCTCTATTGTTTTAAGAACAATTGCCCCCCCCCCCCAATCCGAAGCTTCTTCCTACGGCCCTGTAAGATAGCACAAAGAAACGAGACGAACTTTCATTTGCCTACATCAATACATGATCATATATACACGGTAGTGACGAAATGATTCGAGGATCACCAATAATTTCGTCAGAAAATGTTTTACAAACAAATAATTAATAGATCAGAAAGAACACATCAATAGATTAACACATAAATACCGTATTTTTATAATTTTTAGGACGTCATATTTTATTCTCAAAGGATAAAGATGCAAAGTTTCTGGAAGAAAATTAACTTTAACTTTTGACAAGCACTTTGAAATAACGCTCAAGAACAACACAGAACTTGCATAAATTGACACCATAAGAAATTCACAAATATCTTTACGAATTCTTTAAGCTTCGATAAGAATTCTTTATTTGTATGAAAGACTTCTAGAATTTCTACACTTGAAGAACAGCGTCGATGCACACAAGGCATGTACGCTACAAAACCGATCTTGAACCGAAGACTTGCGAAATAAAAAAGAAGCTACAGCGGCCTGGTTGTATCGTTAATTTGATTTTCGCACGAACTGAACTGACGAGTGTGCAACAAAACGCGTTTTTGGTTATTCAACGTTGTTCTTTATTGCAGTTACGGGTGAGTTACTAACTTATTTCTTTCCTGATAGGTTTTAAGATTCAACAGTTTTCTCTCTACTTACAGGGTTATTTTGGCGGTTGTTTTTTTAAACAGGAGTTAACAGTCTTTTTCTACAGATTACGGCGTTTTTGTTGCGTTTGTGGTTTGAGTATGACGAGACCGTTATTTAAGGCTATTTTAAAAAAAGAGAAGACTTTTAAAAAGTATTTCAAGGTGATAAAGACTGGAAGCACGAATGTTTCCTTCCAAACAGTTTAGTTTTCCCTTGTGACTTTACCAAACGAAATGAAAAATATCTGACGAATAGATCTTTTAGCTGTTCTAGAAAAGAGTCTGGATCGAGCGATATTATTATACATTTTGGCACGAAACGTCCAAATGAGTGGCCTTGGAGCTTCTATCGCTTTTGTGTATATTCAAAAATTCTACAAGAATCCTACAAAAATATCGCTCGATGCACATCTCTTCAGAATAGTGAAAAGGTCTATTACACTACTGTAGAATTATTTCAAGAGTCCATGTTACACGTTTTTTTATGAGAAACTTGGATCAGCACTTAGTACTAAAAGTTTCTTAATTTCGCATGAAAATTTCGGTATTTTAGTAGTAAAAGTTTCTTAATTAGTTTCTTATTTTTTGGGCCTAAAATTGCGATATTGTTCGAAGTTGAGCCTTCTTCTCGATAAAGGGATTCTATTTTGCATTGACATTGTCATCAAGAAGAAGCCATGCACATCCAGGCAAAAATTTACCAATTTTGCAGTTAAAAGTCAAGAAAAGACGAAAGTACCTTTGTTAGAGAGACATAGAATAAGAGAGACATACAGAAATAAAGTTTTAGAGTTTCTTAACTGTTCTTGAGCGTAGTACTAGAGTTTCTTAAATTTTTGGTCATCGTAGTAGTAGTTTCTTATAAACCAGTTCCTTATAAATAAAAACGTGTATATCTTTCGCAAAGCATTTAAAACTGCAGAATGCATCTCCTCAAGCATCCTCAAATGCAGGGACGCCGGAGCGATGGTAAGGCAAGGGGGGCGACTAGGAACGTAAGGGCAATCGAAACCGAAGGCGAGCGAAGCGAGCCTAAAAATTGGGGGGTCCGGGGGTACTCCCCCGGGAAAATTTTTGTGACCACGGCCTTTAGATTGGCTTAAAATGCTATCAAAAACGTTTTAACGAACATTAATAATGTTCTTTCACAAAATTTTTCGGCTATTTTTCCACATGTCCTCATTCCGAATTGCATAAAATCGCATATTGCTTATTTTGAAGTTGCAATTGCCTCAAATGCAAACCAGAATGACGTTCAATACTTAAAAAACGTTTGCTATTATGGCCTCAAACTTTCAAGTACAAGTAGTCAACTAAACTCAATCTTTCTGCTTGAATAGAAAGATTTCGTCGTGCCATTTTGCTAGAATGTGCAACAGTGTGAGAGCAAGAAATACTGAATGAATTAAATGCATGGGCAAATAAGTATCCAAGCTTATTGCTTATCGCTTGTCGAGTATTTTAGGTAAGTTCTTCGACACGTTATTGCAAACTAGTTAACTTGGACGAGAAACCCATTTAACTTCATTAAAGGCACTCTGTCACGCATCTGATTGGTTGCAATAGAGTCAGAGCTCTACACAGCTGGTGTCATTGTGAATCTTTGTATTTAGGACGAATGAGAGCTGATCTTTATCACTTTCTACGGTCGCAGCAGAGAGTAGGACCAGCCGCCATTCAATTCTCCTATTCTTTACATTGTCATTATCATCCAATCAGATGCGTGACAGACTGCTTTTAAGATACAGGTGGTTTAAAGCAATGCTTGAAACTCCAGGAAAAAGGTTAACAATTGTTGATAGAGTTTTGTGGAAAAACGAAAAGTCAGGTTCATTCAATTTCTACGAAGAATAAAAACTGGTTGGAATTTGATCGATTTTATCAACTTTTTCAAGATTTTCAAAACACCCTCATACCCGAATCAGTATAAGTGGGAAATGATTTAGGGAAATAAATGCTCACATCTTAGCCATTAAAAAAACTGTTATGGTTCATGCAAGATGATGGAAAATTCAACATTACACATTTTGCCAAAAAAAACCTAAACGATACTTTCCAAGTTACAGAATCTTACAATCAACGATCCAGCAGAGTTGAAGGCAGTCTGTCACGCATCTAATTGGGTGATAAGGACAATACAAAGAATAGGAGAATTGAATGGCTGGTGATCGTACGACTTTCTATGGCTGTAGAATTAGCCGTCCTTTGTCTCCAGTGCACAGATTCACAAAAGAAATCATCGGTTGTGTTGAGCTCTGACGGCGCTGATTTTATTGCAGCCCATCAGATGCTTGACTGACTGCCTTTAAGAGGTATTGGGGGGAGGTGACAGATCGTATATTAAATTAAAAATAACTACACTTTGATGATTATAAGTGTCTAAAATTCGTTTAAACCTCGAACTTGAATCTAAATTTGCTGTCTCCTTTCGTCTATTTATTCGGGGCTAAATGTGCAACGAACGGCACACGTGCAATCAATCAACAAAAACAAGGACAACAACAACAAAACATTTCTCACAGAATACATGGAGTTTGCATTGCAACCGGAAACAACATGCACAGCGTTATTGGTGTATTTATCCAAATAATTCCATAAGTTATTAGATCCTTGAAACCCTGTGTCAATCTACTCTTTCCGTCACTGCATTATGGGCCATTTCTGTGTCATCATGTCATTTCTTTTAATTGATATAAATTGATTCTTCCAAATATTATCTTTGTGAATACTGTTGAGTTCTATTATCCTTTACCCCCCGATCATCCTGTCCTCTATATTGTCCTGAACCTTTTCCATATGTTGCCGGATTAGGAGGAATCTTGCTTACAGCCGGGTGTTTAGTCTTGACAGATCTGTTTTGTGAAGAGTTCTCTATATTTGTTTTTACATTTCCAACATTTGCATTTTTCACAGGTGAATTCGAAGTACCAACTGAAGGGATCCGCGAAATTAGAGGCTTCCGTACTTTAGTGCCTGCAGTGTCCATTGGTGAAGGGCTACGTTCAGAAAAATCATGCATTGACTGTCTATTTTCTCTTAAATTGATTGCATCAGTTCTACTTTTGGTATCTCTACTCGTTTGACTTCCAGGAGCAGGGAGAGTAAATGAAGTTTCCTCGCTATCTGTCAGCATTTCAGGAGGGGGTGTGGGTAAGGGTGGGGAAGGGGTAGAGTGGTGGCTACCTGGTTTCTCAGAAAGCATAGATGGAGGGGGTAGAGGGATATCAGAGAATGAATCAACGCTGGCTCTTTGCTCAGTTTTAGTGCCAGAATTACGACCACTTCCAGACCGTCGTAATTGCGCGAGTGGCGAAGGATACGCAACGGCGTGGCCATGAAAACGTGAAGATGCTGAGGCTGATGTCAAATCCATTTTGATACTTCTCATTAATTCAGTTCCTGCTTCTTCTTTATTCGCATTTTGCATTGCATATTGATCCTCAGTGTTTGTAAGTCTTTGCCCTATATCCTCCGTGCTTCTAATTCGCTGTGATGTTTCCCTCGGTTGTGCAAGGTCTTGCTGTTCCCAATGCTTCTGTGATATCGTCGTGACAACCTCGTTTAACTGTTCTCTAAAATCACCTGGAAGAACGGTCGGATTTCGTCTGAGTCCGCTGTCAGTCACGTCGCCCTCTTTCAGGCTATAGTTCGACTGGACTTTAATCTCCGGTATTGGATCCCTAAATGAAATATCGTCTCGGAATTGCTTGCGAGAAGTTCCCCTCACAGCTTCATCGTTCAACTCGCGATAATTCATCTCATATTTACCGCCTGTTTTCGAATTACACAACTCCGCCATTTCGACTTCATATTCTTTATTTTCCTGCACACTTGTTTGTCTCATCAATGGTTTTAACTTGGCTTGCTGTTGTGCTTCGACTTCAGTGCTAGCGAAACCCGAATCAGCAGATCTTTGTAGATGATTTAAATACCTGATATGAGAATTAAAATTATCATCTTTTCTTCCCTCTATTATATCATCAATGATCGGTCCTTTCGTAAACTTTGAAGACTTCTCTGAATCCATGCTATCCTGTTTGATCTGCCGGCTTGGCGTTGTTTGCGATCGAGATAAAACTGGCCTCACTGTATGTGATCCATAAGGCCCTTTTTGAGTTACTCTGCTCGCAGTTTCAGGTATTGGCTCGTCAAATGGATCTTGTTGCATTCCCGAGGCATGTTCAGATCCGCTTGATACACCTCGAAACCCTGTGATGAGAAATAAAGCACCGTAGACCAACGTATCCAGGAAATAAAAAGCAAAAGGAGAATCAAAAGCTGCATCCATTCCATAAAAATTCTGTCAAGCCCCGTGAGCATATTCAATTTCGGAGAATCTAGAGGGGAGTTGTGAAGGGGCTTATTATTAAAAAGAGAGGGGGCTTACTAGAGAGGGGGGCTTATTAGAGAGGGGGAATTATTAGAGAGGGGGTCTTATTAGAGAAGGAGGCTTATTAGAGAGGGGGTCTTATTAGAGAGGGGGTCTTATTAGAGAGGGGGCTTATTCTCAAAGTCGACTGACAAGGATGCAAATGATAGCTTTTTAGATCCTTTGCCCAACATTTTGCTTCATCAGCATCGACACACTGTTTATTCCAAACCATATCAAAATTTATTTGCAAACTTGTTTAACCCAATAAATAGAAAATCTTCGGTAAACTCTGGGATTTAATAGAAGTAGAGGGGAGCTAACAGAAAGGGGGCTTGATCTGAAATTTTGGTTCAAAAGGAAGGGTCTTGTAAGAAAGGGGGCTTACTAGAGAGGGCGGGGTTAACAGAGAGGGGGCTAAATAGAGAGGACGGGCTAAATAGAGCTTTTACGGTAAACGATATTGCTTGGATTTCGAAAGTCGAAATCACTAGAGTCAGAAACTGTAAACATAGAGAAATGACTGTCCAAAATATTTCAGGAATACCATAAATAATTCTTAAAAAGTGTGCCGTCAAATTAAACCAAAACAAAACCACGAGTCAACACTTAAAGAGCCATTTTCACCCATGGTCCTTTGCAGGCACGGAGCAATTCCATGCTGTCTGAAAATATTATTTGGCCTAAGCAGAACCATGGATCCACGCTGCAGTGGTTGAATTGACAGAAAAGTTTGATTTCAGTTGACTTATCTATCAATGCAATTGCTACAGCTTGCAATTGCTACAGCTTGCAATTGCTACAGCTTGGATCGATATTTTCTCCTCAGGCCAAATTTGATTTTCAAACAGTGTGAAATTGCAGCATGCCCGGAAAGGACCCTGCGTGACAATGCCTCTTTAACAGCAGTTATACAACAGCGATTGATTGAAAAATCTTCGTTATAGATAACTTCATTTTATGCAACCCTACCTCGACTAGTACCAGGAGAATTGGGGATCTCTGATGTTGAATCTGTCCTACTTCCACCCACTGTTGAGTCAGCTTGTGAATGAGATTGAAACGACATGGGCACTATGGTTGTCCTAGAATTGAAACAATTTTCACATTTTAGAAGTAAAAGCTACTTGGATCATTTCAGAGTCAGACACTGTTCAAATGATAGTCCTACCATGTGAGTCAACAAACAATCTCTATTTCAAGGCCATTGCTCCCTAGATATCAAGATAATATTATTGGTGAACCCCTCATATCCCGCATAATTTCAGAACGGAGTGGCTGATTCAGAACATGTTCACTATTGAAAGCTATGCTAGCCAATATTATTACCTGACTGACGTTTCAAAAACGAGGCAATACAAGAATCCCACCAATCCCATTGACTAGTCGCACATTTCCCGCGGTTTTCCCGTAGCCTTGTAGAATACAATACAAGGACGCGTTTTTGTCACCACAGAAACTGATTTAGGCCTGTGAGATGCGTTTGACTAAACGATGTAAGACAAAATTAGAAGCTATCAAGTAATAAAACTCACACTAACCGGTTTTGTACTTGTACAGGAACATATAAA
Source organism: Aurelia coerulea (assembly GCA_039566865.1). Lineage (NCBI taxonomy): Eukaryota > Metazoa > Cnidaria > Scyphozoa > Semaeostomeae > Ulmaridae > Aurelia > Aurelia coerulea. The sequence goes on along the minus strand of CM076943.1, from coordinate 49,800,045 downwards.
GCCCTCGGTCTTATTGCACAGACCTCGCAAGCTCGGTCTGTACTTTTAAGACCTCGGGCTTTATATTTTCCTGTACAACACAAGACCGGTTAGTACACTTACCTCACATAAGTATTGCACCACCTAACACAAAATGGCGGCCAAAAGTGTCTTTCAACCAAATCAAAAAAATTTACATAATAAAAGCATCAGCATTTAAGGGTTTCTCTACCAGGTATTTTGGTCGGAAAATAATTGTTAATTCGTATGCTTTTCATTCATTAATAAATGAAACGTTGGTTTGTTGGCTTTTTTGATAAATTAGCAAAAACATTCGGACAACACTGAACAAGATTTTGGCAGCATGGCTGGAGGAGTAGGCCAAAACAAAACGAGAAACGGATAGAAAGCTGGGGGCAAAGACAACAAAGTCTTAGTGTTTTCAAATTTGGATTCTACAAACTTTATCGCCATGATAAAAGTTTTCCACTTTGAATGTGATAAAAGAAGAAATTTCAAATTAGTAACAAGGCCGTCATTCAATGTAACTGAACTTTAATTTCTCTAAGAAGGAGTCACGTTAAAAAAACATGCTCCAGTCACTTGTTAAATTTCAAAATTACTTTAAAACTAAATTAAAATAAGCGATTTGGTTATGCACATCAAAATCCATATATTTAAGCGTCAATCACTTGCCTAAAGTCTTCCAGGAAGCAAAATTAATTTTAATCTGATATAAGTAATATCAAGGATATTCTTACGTTGGAATGGTTTCTTTCCGTTTTCTCTTTGTGTTTATCCTTCTGGCATTCCTCACGGAAAACTTTTGTCACAGCGATAAAGTTTGTAGAATCCAAATTTGAAAACACTAAAATGTTGTTGTCTTTGCCCCCAGATATCTATCCGTTTCTCATTTTGTTTTGGCCTACTCCTCCAGTTATGCTGCCAAAATCTTGTTCAGTGTTGTCCGAACGTTTTTGCTAATTTGTCAAAGAAACCAACAAACCAACGTTTCATTTATTAATGAATGAAAAGCATACGAATTAACAATTATTTTCCGACCAAAATACCTGGTAGAGAAACCCTTAAATGCTGCTGCTTTTGTTATGCAAATTTTGTAGATTGAGCTGAGCGACACTTTTGGGCGCCATTTTGGGTAAGGTGGTGCAATACTTATGTGAGGTAAGTGTATGCTCGTATTATTGCCTTGATATCCAGGAAGCAACAGTTGGTCTTCCAAACGAGGATTGATTTTCTTTATTCACTCGGTATAAACTAGATTGAAAATTCTTATATTGCATCAACAAGCAAGCATTCGTTTAAAACTTTTAAAGATTGCTACATGAGCCAAACAATACATTTGCCACCAAATATAGGAAAGAACGATAGGATTGCATCAAAGCCAACGGTGTTTTTGTAATATTTTCAAAATAATAATTTGAATTCAAAATGCGTGATATCTAAATTTTGAACGTGTTGTGGCACAGTGGTGTAATCCTCTGATTTTGCAGTCAGAAAGGTCAGGTGGACAGGGTTCGGTAACCGGTGGATCCCCATCACTGGAGCGTCATGACAAGGAGTCGTGGATTCGATTAATTTAGTTCTTCTCTACTTCTGTGATGCCAGCGCTTGGCGCTAAAAAAATGAAACTTCATCTTCACCTAAATGCTTCTTGAAATCACAAAATCATTTGTTTCATCAACTAAAAATTGCTCCTGAAAATGTAGTAAATTAAAAAATTCCCGTCCATTAAAGTTGTCCGTCTAAAGCGAAGGAGAAGTAACCGAGAACTGATTGCATTAGAACAATTGTTCTGCATTTAAAAAAACACCTTGTCTTAATTCCACTTCCTACATTCTCATGTAACAGAACGTTAAAGGGGAATTTGAAAATAATTAATTCGGTGTTTATTGCTATTGGGTAAAGCTCCGTTCTGTTGATTTTATCTCGTATCAAAAATAATTAGATCTTTCAAATTGTGCAACGATTTTGAGCACCCTAGCTCTGTTTCAAATGCTAATCATCATTTGATGACACCCTAAACACAAGATATCTTGGAGCAAAGTTTCTTCGTTTTGAAAAGTACCCCTAAAATGGCACGTCCCGTACCATAACATACTAAGATACGCCCTAAGACACCCTGTCTCCGTTTCAGAAGCAGATCATCACTTTATATAACACTCTGAAAACAAATACCTTGCAGCAAAAGTTTCTTCATTTTTAAAAAGTACCCCTAAAATGGCACGTCCCGTACTATCAACATACTAAGATACGCCCTAAGACACCCTGTATCCGTTTCAGGAGCTAATCATCACTTTATAACATTGCCTTTAACAATAAGATACCTTGGAGAAATGGTTTGTTCTCTTGTTCTCGCTGCTACAATCCATGATTTAAAAAGCTGCCAATCACCAAAAGCCATTTGCATTGCATCTCTTAATTCATTGAGATCGCAAGCAGCTAAAACCTTGCCACTGATGTTATGATCTTTCAACTGCATCTGATACAATGCTACACTGTCACTGTTGATTCCATCAATTTCACTCAGCTACGAAATAAACGGATAGAATTCTGGGTGTCTCAGAAAAAACGCAACCAAACTGTAATTTAAAATCTGTAAAAATTGGCAAGATTTTAGTATATGTAATGTACAGGACATGAAAACCCACCCGACCATGCGACCGGGCGGTCGCAGGAAACTTTTCAATCATAATATCCTACAGGAAATTATCCAAAATCTATCTTTTTCATGTATCGTCCACTGTTTTCTGATTTCTATACAGTAATCAAAATAGCTTGTCAAATCAAGCAAGTTACCTAACATAGATTGCATCTCATATACAGTTTTTATGAACATTGTATACAACAAATATAAGAAAAGTATAGAGCTTGATTTTTACTCATGCCTTTTAGAAATCACAAATGATTTCGTTTATGGTTTTTCAACTTAATCAGCTCTAAACTTCATTTTTCACCATGTCCCATTTGCATTTACAGAAAGCCAGTTGGACGTTTATTGCCTATCATTGGAAGTTTGGAACATGACCTCTCTTTAAGAAAGCTCTTTAAGAATGGGTGAGTGGCCGAGCGGCTTATACAGTTTCCATCAGGTGACTGAAATTAAGCTCGGTCGAGTGAGGTCAAACTCTGGATGGGTGACCTCGGAGGCTTGACCTCGCAACTTACCTCGCCGTCTTTCGTAAGGGACGTTAAACTAGGGGTCCCTGTCTGGATGCGGCATGCATAGTGGGCTTAAATTAGCTTTAAGTAGCTAGGAATACTTCCTACACACTCAACATAAATTACTGAAAAAAATGGGTGTTTCAGAAAAAACGCAACCTAACTGAAATTTAAAATCTTTAGAAATTGACAAGATTTTAGTATATGTGACGTATACCATCTAGAAATGCAGTTTCTGTTCTTTCTAATGATATACAGTTAACAGTTTGGATGCCTTAAAGACACTGTCGTGGCACTGATTGGATGAATAAGACGATATAAAAGAATAGAATTAAGCAGGCTTCAATAATTTCGCTGTTTACTGAAATTCGTGAAGGTGGTAACGATCTGACTCCCTTTGTTCTCCAGACGAAGTAAGATCCAAGAGCATAAAAGCTTGGTAATTCTTCAGAGGCCAGGTCTCTTGTCAGTGATTTCAATATCACGACTAGCCAATCACTGCCACGACAGTGTGCCTTTAATGGAGCTACAAATCATTTAATTGATATCTTAGTGCAGATATATTTCCAGTGCTAATAAAAATGCGAGAAAAATTAAGAAAATAATTTGATTTCTCAGCTATCAAGTGGAATTCGATTCATTCCAGTTCATTTCGTACCCTTGGTGCTATCAGTTTTCAAAGTGGGAACTTTTATCCGGCTCATCTGGTATCGTTCAAACGAAAACATTTTTGCAAAACAGATTTGGCAGTTCCTCGTCGCAAATCGGCCTTCGGACAGAAGAGCTTCTCGTATAAGGGTGCTAAATTGTGGAACGATCTTTCTGTTGAAGTCAAATCATCCAAAACTTTTGAAATATTCAAAAAAGTGTCAGCAATACCAATAGCGAATGCTGATTCTCTCTTTCATGCTATAATTCGCATTACTTTAATTTGCTTATTAGATTGTCTTGTACATAAGATTATTTAATTTTGTATGCTTTTCTTAGCTATTTTGGTTTTATCTTAGTTATTTTTCTTAGATCTGGCTATTGTATGTATTTGCACGGCCCACTGTAAATCAGTCCTTTGACTGACCACTAAATGCTTTTATTAATTATCCACTAAATGTTTTTTCCACCATGTTTTATCCACTAAATCCACTAAATGTTTTCATTGATTAGCTTTAAGAATTAATTTGTAAATTTTGTAAATTTTGTAAAGTAGGCCTAAATTAGCTGTAATTTAGCTATTCTTTTTATCTTATTTAGCCTACGTTAAATAAACTGATGATGATGATGATGATGATGACGTGGCCACCGTTCCCTAAAGAATTTAAAATCAAATCAAATCAAAAGACCCGTTCGAGAATTATGTTTCTTCTAAAGATATCCATTGTCTAGTAATTGAATGATCGATTGTTTAATAGATTTCTTAATAGACCTTTTAGCTATTCTGAAAAGAATCAGAATCGAACGCTATTTTGCTACATTTTGTAGAATTTTCGAATGTGCACAATAGTGATAGAAGCCCTATCGCCACTCGATCGAACGTCGCATATAAAAATGTATAAAAATAACGTTCGATCCAGGCTCTTTTATAGAATAGCTAAAAGGTCTATTCATTCCATGATTCATTCAATCATTTACGCGTTCATTGATTCAATTCAATTCAATTCAAGTCATTCGGTTCAATTCAAATTAATTTATCAAACATTAAATTCAAGCAATTGAGAAATCATTTCAACGAACATACCTGTTTAACGACATCATCGGATGTCATCTGGCTCAAGACAGCATCTTCGGCAATGCTCCTCCACATAAACTACAAAAATACAATGAAGCATCGGTTAGAAAAAGGAACTTTATCCCAATTTAAATAGCTTTACGCTGAACTGTGCGATCTAGAATCATTTTTTTCGGTGAGCAATGCGTCTAGGTCTCTTTAGAAGGTTGGCATTTTGAATATCTTTTATTCCAAGCTGGAAGATGACCAAAATTACTTCTTTTTCATCTAACAATGATTACCAATGCAGTATTCAAGAAGTAGGTATATCCGATTTTGATCAGTTGACTTGTATGTATGTGTATGTATCGTTATATATCGTATATATGTGTATATATCGTTAGCTATAGCACTATATTGAATTAAGATAAATTTACAACAAGAACAACATTGATAATTCAGTTACCTACCAAAACAATCAATACATTAATGACTTACCCTATTACTGCTAGACGGTGACGTAATATGCTGCACAGTGGCCTCTGAAACAGACCCAGCGACTTGAACCTTGGATATCGTGCCACTCCTGACTGCTTGCAAATAATCAGTCATCGATTTCCTAATCGATGGATCAACATGAAACGTGCAGGGCAGAAACATTGACATATCCCCAATAGTCAATAATGGATGCCGATTTGAAAGGTATGTTTCGAAGTACACCATATCAGCATCTAAGGATAATTCCGGGTCACCTAAAACGGGCATGAACGGTCCAGCAATACTGTAAAGCTTCCTCAAAGACAGTTCGGGTTGTAAAGAGAGTGATGTATCTTCCCCTAATATAATGAGCCAACTAATCTTATACGGCCATGCGTCAGCTAGGCTAATCCAAGACGCCAGTGTTCTCCAACGGAATGGAATATTCCGCGCGTGAAGTAACCGTCCTGTTAGTGATACAATATTCATTATTCTCTTGATATCAGCTAATGAACCGCTATCGTTGTCGTGTAAAAATTTCGATAAATCTGTCGATACATTATCTTTGTCATCGTAATTTGCATTGCCGTTATGAGTCATTTCTCTGTCGTGGTTATCGTCAGAGTAGTTCGAACTATCGTTTGACATTCGCCGTGCCGTTGAAGGTCGATTTTCAATGAGCGGTACTTTGCCGTTGCATCCCGCTCTGAGACTATCAACGTCATCATCTTCATCCTCTGCAATAATTCCGGCGTCCCATTCCAAATCATGATTTGCTTCAAACTGGTCCGGGTTTTCTTGCAAGTTTATATCAGTTAAGGCTGATGAAATCTCTTTAGGTAGAAAGCCAGTGAGTGGCTGTTTGGTCTGGTCCGAGAAATAACATGGAAGGTCTACGGTATTCTTGAAGTAATCATATGGCGAGATGTGCGAGTCTTGAAGCATCTGTAGATTCTGATCAATGGCCTTTAACAACAACCTTGGATCGACACTGACTAGAGACACGAATGGATGGCCCGCTTCCGATAACAAAGCATTAACTGAGTTGACAAAATGAAGAACTTTTTGTTGTTCAAGTGATTCTAAAAGATCGATGAAAAGCACCACTCTGGTTTGTCGTCTCGTGAAACCATCTAAACATTCCAACATATCTGCTTGCAAATCAATTTCTTGCTTCAAAACATGCATGAATGTTTCGTCTCTAATTCCAGGTTGTGATGATACGATCATTATACGTTTCTTCATTGATAAAACCAAGCAGTATATAACAACAAAGAAACGGGGGATGTTCCAAACGAACGCGACACCGATTACACACGCACTGCCTATTTCAATTCCAAATATAGTCTTGTCGGTGTTATTTTTAAAAATTGCCAAGCAAAATAACCCTACCCATAGTGCGATGAGTACGATAGCTGAAAATATCACCGAAGGTACACAGCAACATGATGTTTTCCAACGAGCTCGTAAATTCAGATGCGAGATTCTCCTCGCCCTATATGGCCCTGATCGAAACACTCGATAAAGTCTCGTAACGAACGTACCATAGTCTCTTTCGATAGCATCGTTAAGTTCTTGCGCCAGATTTACCAGCGATGTCAAAGGATTATCCCCAAATATCGAGTTCTTCGACAAATCGACGAAAATGAAATGCACCGGAAGCATTGCCCGTATCGATTCAACGGACGGCGGAACACAGAATAGAAGTTTGACGAACAGAATGGCCCGTTCGAACAACTGAAGCAGTTTTAGGCCACATTTATTCATGTTGCCTCCATGTGTTCTGTTTGAGCTTCGTCCAAGAATAATGAGTCCCATTAGCACAACAAACGTTGCAAGGGCTGTCAAAAGTGCTTCAACCCATGTTGAAAGTGCCCACGTGACTAATCCTATTGTTATTGTTAAACAAGCAGCAGCCCATACAACACCGGCAGTGATGCGAAATAATACAGTTGCTTCTTGAAATGAATATGCCTTTAGTTGTTCTACAACAGAAACAACGATGGTGAGAAACAAAACAAACAACAAAATCCATTCACTCATTCACTCATTTATTCACTCAAGCTCGATACATCTGGCATACTGGAAATTGAGGACCCGGGACGCAAGCAAATGGGACCCTGGACCGGGGAGAATACCGGGTGTCTCAAAAAAGTACCCCCTTTTAACTGGAAATAGGAACCAAACAATAAGATATCATTACTCCCCGAGTTTACAGCTAAATTTATCAATCTTCAACTTAGATGCACGTACCTTGCATTTAGAAATCGTCCACCAAACACCGGAGTTACAAGTTCGCAAAGTCAAAATTTACAGTGCACCCAAAACCAGGGGTTTTGAAAAAGGGCCTAACCATGATTTGTATCGTGGACATTTTCCAAAGTACCTGCAGACTTTAAGTTACGGTTTTTTGCTTTTGAAAAGAATAAAAGATGCATGGACATGGCGCTGATTAAGCAAATATAGGAAAAATGTGGTAAGAATGATAAAGTCGTGCCACATCTCCAAAATAGGCGTGCACGTGCTCCTTTTGCTCTTCTTTAATACAAAACACTTGGGATCGAATGCAATGCAAGAACCCACTCCTCAAAAGAAAAGTCACTTCAAGAACAATTGAAGTAATTCAAGGTATAAATCTTTTCAAAAATAAAAAGTAAAGGTCAAAGTTGAAAATTCGTTTGCAAAATACCTGTTGGTGTCAAATTATGGCTAGGCCATTTCTCAAAACCTCTGGTTTCAGGTGCACTCCAACTTTTGACCTTGTGAACTGATATCTCCGGTGTTTGGTGGTCAATTTCAAAATGCAAGGTATGTGCATTTAAGTTGAAGACCAACAAATGTAGCCATGATTTCGAAAAGTCCCGAAATGTTATCGTTTTGTTGGCTTGTTCAGTCAAAAGGGGGTACTTTATTTTGAGACACCCGGTAGGTCACAAGTGTTTATATGAGGCGGCCTGGCCCGTTAGCACCTCCAAGCCAGCTCGGTTTTATATGAGAGATTCGATAGTGAGCCAGCCCCGAGCCAGCCCGGCCCTTGGGTACCACGTGCAATCTTTCTTTTGTGTAAATTTGAAAGAATGAGGAAATATTTTCCTATTCTTTCATTTTTACAAAAGAAAGATTGCAGACTTGGCGCCAAATGTGACAAAGGGTCCTCCATTTTTAGAAACTTAACAAATCTGTTGTGTTCTGCGCAAGCGTTACAGGCGGGCTAGCCCGTTTCTTCCGTCTATATGAGAAAAGTCAGCCCGTTTGAGGCGGGATCCCGGCACTCGATAACCGGCATCACGGCAAGACAGGCCAGCCCGGCATGCATTTAAACGCAAACTGATTTTAACAAAGCTGTGGCGAGGTAAGGAGGATCTCACTTGAAGGCGAGCCAGCTCGCTAACGAGCCAGCCCGCCTCATATAAGCAGGCCCTAAGATCAAATTTTTGATGCTTAGATTGTATTCAATTTGCTTTATGCTGATAAAATCCCAAAGTTATGATGGATTCAGCGAATTCAGAGTTTACGAAATATTAACTAATAAACACACTTACCATAAATTCGTTGCAAAATGATCGATTTGCCAGTTCCCCATCTTGAATAAAGTCCAACAGTAAGAGGTGTAGAAAGTGAAGGATCGCTCACGAAATCCGCCAATGCCATTACGAATGTATCCTGCCCTGAGGGCAATTCCATTCTATTTATATCAGCACTCAAATCTCCTACGGAGGTGAAATCAACTGAATCAGTACTAATCAAATGCTCCATCATTAATCACTTTTCTAATCACTCTTTCAGTCCGATTCCCTTATTACGATACAAGTCATTCAATTTCAATACATGATTTTACTGCAGAAAATCATGGGAATCAGAATTAATCAAATGTTATATCACTGATCACCTTTTTAATCACTCTCTCGACCTGATTCCTTCATGATGCAAATTATGAATTGGATCAAAATATCAGGAACAGTATTGGATGTGATTGATAAAATATTGAGAGTCTGTATTTGGGACCAATTTCTTCAAGATTAGTTGGAACTTTAGTAAAATCAAATCAAATCAAATCAATCTAAACACAAATCTCAATCACAAAAATCACTGTCTTCAAATCATTCTCAAGTTTGCTTTGGCGATTCCAATGATGTAATGGATAAAATGTCACCAGTTTCATACGGATGTGAAATTAAATGAATCCTAATCAAGAGCTCCATCATTATGCACTTCGACTAATCACTTTTAGTCAGTGCAATTCATTTACTGAATGGAAATTTCTGACATAGTATTTAATTAAGATCATAGCAAATGTGACAATTCTGTTCGTTCCATGAATTTATCTCCCGCACATTCGAGTGAACCAAGAGGAATACAATCAAACAAATCAGTACAAAACAATTTCTACCGTAAAACACTTTCCGCTTGTCATATTTAGGCTTCTTGTCAACGATAAAAGCTGTGTATTAAACGAAAATCACAAGAATAGCATTCGATACAAATCATGACAAATTTAAAACTTCTATCGTTGACCACTGTCTTGCAGACCAGCGAGAATCCTCGGTGGAATTAAATGAAGCAGTTTCCAATGGCCTTCAGCAGCTTTTCTTACGATGCAAGTCGTGTATCAAATTTCAATGCCAGTATTATGTAAATAATAGCCAAAGTAATGCTTTTTATCCTGTGGATGGATCAAGATCCAATGCTGCGAGGCGAACAAAGTGCAGTAAAATCAGGTAAAACCTAAAGCTCCACCTGCAAACAATATCTACTGAACAGGTTTTCGGCTGTTTTCCAAGGCAATGTCGCGAACAGTATTTGGTATAAACCAAAACAAATTCAAAACGTGCATCCTTGTATCGCTGTCGATCGTTGGATCACTAAACTTGAATGAATACTGATGTTGATAGAATGGATGAATCTAAATGATTCCATGTAGAAATATTTGTCACAATTCACAACTTCTCTTGAATCAAATGAGGCTGTTTTTCAATAATATCCCATGTCAATCAAAACAAAAACAGAACTTCTTTCATCGGATTGATGTCTTTTAAACCTGGACAAACATGTTGATTGAAAACCAAATGATACCATAAAAAATCTTAGTCAAAAATCATTTCTTCTAAAACAATTTAGGCTGTTTTTCCGAACGAATCAAATGGAAATTGCAACCAATGTATTCGATGCAAATCAGAACAATTGTGAAGCTCCGGTTAATGAATCCTGTAAAATTGAGCATATCTCTAGAGATGATATCAACGAATCGATTTCATCAACACAACATCTCGTGGAATTTCTTCTAGATTTCTTCTCTATCATTCACAAACAATAACATGTGCGAAAATTGCTACAACACAATTCTCAACAAGAATCACACTGCTGTCTGCCAGTTTAAAATCTTTCACAATTAACTGAATAAAAATTATTCTTATCACAAAATCTAAATTTGGCAGTACACCTGTTCTGCAATCATCACAATTACCAATTTAAAATTCTTTCAAATTTATCAAAAAGGCTCCCCAGTCGCGTTTAATCACGAATTTCAAACAGCTTCGTCTCCATAGGTGATCTGTATTTTCAGAGAGCATAAGAGATCGAAATTTGTTTCAAAACTTTTTCACTTTGTATTGCCGATGAATTTCATTGATTAGGTTCGAGCTGAAAGCCCTAATCTGAAGTGTTTTTGAATATTTACTATCCACCGAAAACTTTGCAATTTTTCACGAATCAAAGCTTTCAAATTCGAACTGAAATTAAACGTACTGAATTTCAAACATTTGCTAACAAAAGAAAACTCTTTAATCCTATTTTACCGATTAAGTTTTCGAATTCCAACCAGAATCCAAAACATACAATTTGAAACTATTTGCCAGTTGAAATCAAACGAAATTCTCAAATCGAAACAGGCTGGAAAAGCAGCTTGGTTACCGTTTAAGCTGTGATTACATGCGGCACGTTCGTGGTCTAGATTTGAATGTCAGGTTCTGGAACATACGAGCAGAAAGTGCTTTGATGGGAATTGTGAGCAATAATTGTTATTGGAGAAAAAGGAGCATGTGTGGCTATATAGCTCAGTTAGTAGAGATTGGCATGCGTAGTTATCAGCCGCTGCTTCAGATCATCCTCTGGTCTTTCTAATTGCTCATATTCCCCTGTCTAGGCTTTGACTAGTAGAATAGATCTGGTCCAATACAATAGGCCTGATTTTCAATCTAACTACAAGTACAACTGAGGCAAGGAAGAATAAACATACATTTTTGGAAGAAGGCTAGCATTTCGGTGGGGATGGCTCAATGGTAGCACGCTTGACTAACAATCTGAAGGTTGGTGGTTCGAGTCCCCGCCCTGCCGAGCCTGCAACGAAGTATGCGAAGTGTCACCAACTCTCTGTAATTCCAGGATAAAGGAATCACGAGGTGTGGCCACATCGAGAGGAAGAACACCATGACACTGCTTCAACACAGTTTGATTCAGTAAGCTTAGCTTCTCAGCATCCTAAAACTACCTTCGGATGCTAGGTAGACATAGAGAAAAAAGAGTTTCGGTCAAGAAGGCCACAAATTCAGCCTAATTACCAATGAAGCAAGCTAGAAAGCATATAACTCTTGAGCAGATGAATGCTCTGATTTCAACGAAATAGAAATTAACTTTGAACATAATCTTGAGGTTTCCCGGAATGACCTTAATAAAGTTAAGAAAACATATTATCTCCACATCCCACGCAACAAATAACTTCAGTCCAAAGCAATAACTCTTCAAGCTGGAAATCACGTCGGGAAATCTTGCAAAACAAAGCAGTAGGATTTATGTTGTGTGCAGTTGATGAAATCGGATCAAATGTATTGCTCAAGGCAGATGGTACCGCAACTCATGGCTTCCATCCAATGCAAATCAAGGTCTCAAACCAAGCGTTTTCACACCATAAATAGAACACAAAATTCTGGACTTAATTTTGCATTGCCTTGGCTTGATGTAAACCTTGCTTTCTATATTTCACCTAACATCCGAAGGTAGTTTTAGGTCACTGAGAAGCCATGCTTATCGAAGCAGCATATTAGTCTTTCCTCTTGATGTGACCACACCTCGTGATGCCTTTAGCCTGGAATTACATCAGCAAAGGGTCATTCACAAGCATTGTTTATCTTCCAACTTGTATTCACAATTCGACCCTTTATATTCAAATTCAGACTTCCTCAATGATATTTCTAGGGGTAGGCGATGCACTTAATTATAAACGTAAACAAATGAGCCAAACTAGATTATCAACTGGTCTGATATTCAGCAATAAAAGCTTCCTTTGTAGGATGTCGTAGGTCTCTCAGGATTGGTTGAAAGTGGTACAATTACTATTGTTGTTATTTTTTATTCATTGTGATCATAACAAAAGATCTATTCTCTAACTGAAAATACAGCGAACCAGTCTTTTATAATCTCATGACGAGAATTACCAGTAACAAAAGCAGCGAAGATCTTTGTGCAAAATATTTAACATGATTGGCTTATGATACCAAAGAATCTACTTCTAAAGTAAAAATACGTGTAGTCAATCAATCGCTATTGACTTTATATAACTCTCAGCGTCACTCCTTACTAGGCAACGTAATTTTTTGTCTAGCATGTTCTGGTTACTTTTTGCCTGGAGCAAATTTGAATATAGTTGTTCAATAATATTTAGCTTTGGTGGTTCCTAATTGGCTCGTCTGCTTTCCTGTACGATTGTTTATCAAAGCTGCTTTTTTATAAAAAGGTTTCGAAGCCTAAACAGCGGTCAATAAGTAATAAATAAAACATATTTTACATCTTTGACACTGCGAAAGCAATTATAATTCAGTTGAAAATACAAACGATTTTCAGGAAGGGGTTATAGGCAGATAAATGGATTAAAGCTTGAAAGAACCGTTTAATCACATAGCAACGCAAAGATCCCGTTGCCTGTCAATCATGCTCAACATCAGGCGTTACTAACTAAAATGTCTATAAAGAGCTACAAATTTCTTCAGCACTTACTAGTATCTATTTTGCTTACTCAAATAGACGAAATCATCTAGGGTTTGCTTACACTTTGCTTACCTAATGGAGACTAAAACTAACACTGCATTCACACTGACACAGCTAAACCAGCGTTATGTAAACCAGGCTTAATTTCAACCAATCAGGTACATTCGATTTGTTGGATTGACCAATTAAAAAGCCCCATTCGATAACCTGATTTATTTTCAGCTTGTTAGCTTGCAAGTGTGAAGGGGTAGAAGCTTTACTGGTTTTGCTAAAAAATGTTAAAAAGAAGAGAATAACTTACTGTTTCCAAAAATTGGAGACAACACACTCTGTTTGTGAGCTCGATCAATACTGTATGGCGTATCTCCAGCTTTGTTTGGCTTATACAGCAACCGAGAATTCTTCTGATCTCGCAAGAGAACTTCACAAAGGCCAGAATATCTTGAGCGAACTGAGATGTGAAGGGCTGTGTCTCCTTTCTGTTGGAAAACAAAACATTCTATCAATTCTACACAACTATACACGAATATAAGACGACTTTTTTGAGTTGTAAACTATACCCAAGTCATTGTATCAATTCTGTATATACAAATATATATATTTGCAACGTTCTGAATGCGTTCAATACTACTAAATGCAATAAAACACTGCTTTGCATCAGTGATATTACGATCGAAACGATATGCAAAGAGCTTGAGATTACAATTGCAACGATATGCAGAGAGCTTGATCGTCCTTTTGTTGAACATGCAATCCAAATAAGATTATTACTTTTAATATGCAATGAGTTGCTCTCATATTTAAGAAGCAGTCTTACTTGGAATAGCTGACACTTAATTCAAATAAATGTTATAACTGATTTCCAGAGAAAACAGAATTCTGCGAGCAGGCCAATTGTGCATGCTCCCACGAATCAGTGATACATAACAAAGACCTATCTGTCAAAGCAATTATCTGTTAAAATTCAACACGTTAATGCTTGAAATGAGCCGAAGTATCATAATAAAGACATTGCAATCTTTCCTATTGGCTAATTTTAAAGTGTAGCCTTAAATCTTGTTCATTCTCTCACGGATTTCACCTGATGTTTGCCCAAGGTTCAGGCCAAATTTAGCATTCACGCTATGCCCCAACAAAACAAATACTGCTTAAAGAAACATCTAAATATTCGTGTCTCTAAAAAGAAGGCTCTTTCAAACATCACTGCGCCAATGTGCCTTCGTCCAACAAGCAAAAATGTTTTTAAACTCTTGCAAAGCATCATGCAACAAATTGTTCTGACAGAGCAATGCTTTATGGAGTGGTAAAATTTATCATTTTTGTTGGGAGTAACAAAATCGCAAATGCTTCTCAAATAATATTGGCTCGTTAGGCCCGAGTTGACAGTGAGTGTAAATGGAAGATTTGCCTTTTTAAAGTCTGAACGTGAACAGCAATATGAAATAAAATAACACATAACAGATATTTGAGCAAAGACAGATACCAAGTGTCTTACAGAAAGTACTCCTATTTGATCACATGGCCGATCTTAAAATTTCTTTTTGGCGTGAAAATCAAAGACTAAACTATTTTCCCGTTATAGCTGATCTTTTGATTGCTTTTAAGATCAGCAAATTCAGTTCTTTTTACAGCTGCCTGGTCTTGAAGCATACTGCAAAAGCATTGATGATTGCCAGATTAATTTTCTCTGTATATCAAGCTTCTAGTTTGGCCAAAAATTTCAGAAGGAAACACATACTATCATTGGAGACTTGGAAGGATGATAAATACTCTGAAAATTTGCTCTTAGCCAAAATTTATGGTGTTGCAATAGCTAAGAATAAGGGTTTTTAACGTGTCATTCTATACTCATTAAATAAAGAACAAAAACATTTTATCATCTCTAAATAGATCTGGATTATCGACAAAAGAGATAAAACAAATTTGACGATATGTTTCATGATCGAATTTTAGCGGTTTTCTTAACGGGAGTACTTTTTGCGACACCCGATACATACAGTAAAAACCCGCACATAAGAACCTAAGATTTTGAACTCAGCCTGTTTAGGTTCTTGTGCAATGACGCACATCCAGTTATCAGGGTGTAGATTCTTATCATAGGGAAATGTGTGAATTTAAATCCTAGCCAAACTTATTTACACTCTTGGCCCTATCCATTCCAATCCAAGCTTGCCCAGTTTACGCCTTCACAGTTCTGTAAGTAATGTTTTGGAATTAACGAAAGAGGTTGATTGGCAAACAGATTGCATTTATTTCCCAATGAATGAATGAAACACTTTATTAAGAACCTAGCTAAGATGTTAACTAGCCTGAAATGGTTCTTATTTATTGGGTACAAAATATATTATTTCAGGCTGTAGGTTCTTAACAGATGAAGGTTCTTATGTGCGGGTTTTTACTGTAGCCGATATAAATATTCAAAAATACCTTGTCTGAAGCAGCAGGGTTAGCCCCTTTCTCCAAGAGTAATTTCACGCAAAGGGTATGCTTCTTTCTTGCACCTCTAATCAATGGTGTCTCTCCTTCCTATAGAAAAGAAGAATCAAATTAAGACTGCGTTCACATGATGTCGGCACATTTTGAAAACGGTGAAAAATGTGACGGATAGGCCTCCCATTTACACAAAAACGGCACATTTTTTTGCCGGCAGATTTTGAAAATAGTAGATTTTGATAATGGAGCTCTTTGAAAACGGTATCGTGTGAACGCTAGCTTAAATAGTTCTGCCGTCACATTTTTCACCGTTTTCAAAATGTGCCGGCATCGTGTGAACGCAGTCTAAGGCTGCAAGGTGAGGATGAAATCTACAATTGCTATTAGCACGATATGACTTACAGTACATTTTGAGTTAGTACGAACTCTTTCGATGTATCTAAAGAAAGCACAAGTATCCCCAGTAGGTTTTTTAAAGTTTTTTATTCAATCATATATTCTTTAAACAACGTAACCTCATCAGTTAAGGCTGCTTTTCAGGGGGACGTGACCCACGGGGGGGGGGGGGGGGGGGGGTTCTTGGCCAAATTTTGGGTAGGGGTCTGCCGCGAGCATCTTCAAAAGGGTACCGTTGGCTAGACTAATTTTTACGAAAATGGTACCCTTGGCTAGACCAATTTGACCATTGTTTGAACCAATTTTTACGAAAATGGTACCCTTGGCTAGACCAATTTTGACCATTTTCTCGACCAATATTGTCAAATTTGTGCCAAATATGATGTCATGACCGTTCGCTAGACCAATATTGTCAAAAATGATACCCTTGGCTAGACCGGTGCTGGCCAAAATTGCAAAAAAGGATACCCTTGGCTAGACTAGAAGTCCGAAAAAGTATACCCTTGCTCGCGGCACATCCCCAGGTACCTTTACTATGGAAGAACCCCCCCCCCCCCCGTGACGTGACCTCACGCCATAAGGCTGATATGTATGAGTTAAGGCTTTACTGCTTCCAGAGGCAGTCTGGCTGCAAAGTCAAAGTATCAAACAACTGCGTAATTAAGCTGAGTTGATAGTTTCAAACTGAGCTTAATGACGTCGATAGGAAAGTTTCCTTTCTTGGCTTAGAATTTCCAAAAAGTTTCCAAGTTAAGTTCTGCTGGCAGGTCAACATTATGGAATTTAAAGTTACATTGGGAAGGACCTCCCCGTTTCCACACCAAGAATTCAAAACTTTGTTTACATATTTACAAGCAAACTGATGATCTATAATTTCACAAGACTATGCCCACATAGGCAAGCAAATTTTACCAAGCAGACAATAGTTTCGCAAACACACAGACAGGTCTTTGGAGGGACTACAAAACTCAAAGAAAACTTAGAGGAATATCTTTAGATGTGCTGGTTAATGCGTAGAAGGTCGGCAAAAACAGAAGAGTTTTGTTTGCGATATCTTTGAGCTATCATAGCCCTGACCTCACATCTAATGTTTGACATATTTATTGTTTTTCTAATCGTGTGTAGCATTTATGTAAAGTTGTAAGTAGTTTAACATTTTTCATATAATGCTATGGGGGTAGTCACAGTATTTTGCTCCTCGCAGCATCACCCTTATAGTATTGTAAAGTAGTAAAAGTAGGGTAATTTGTGATATGTATTGTAAAAATTTTCATGGAAGTAAAACAGGGCGCGCAAACTTCAGAGCAAACATTGCAGTGGTTTCATGAATGGTTTCATGCAATTTACAGACATGTACTGCATTGGTTTCAAATGGAAATATCATGAAATCAAATTCGCTAACTTTATATAGTGCTACAAATCTGAGCGAGCAAAAACTAATAAAACTTTGTTTAATATCAGGGCGCAAACTGCAAAGCAAACAGTGCAATGTGCAATGGTTTCATGAATGGTTTCATGCAATTTACAGACATGCACTGCATTGGTTTCAAATGGAAAAATCATGAAATCAAATTCGCTAACTTTATAGTGCTACAAATTTGAGCGAGCAAAAGCTAATAAAACTTTGTTTAATATCAGGGCGCAAACTGCAAAGCAAACAGTGCAATGGTTTCATGAATGGTTTCATGCAATTTACAGACATGCACTGCATTGGTTTCAAATGGAAAAATCATGAAATCAAATTCGCTGACATTATAGTGTTAAAAATTTGATGCAAGAAAATGTATCAACCTTTGTTTAATATTCGGACGCAAACTGCAGAGCAAACATTGCAATGGTTTCATGAATGGTTTCATACAATTTAGAGAAATGCACTGCATTGATTTCAAGTGGAGTAATCATGAAATCAAATTTTCGCTAACTTTATAGTGCTACAAATTTTAAACGAGAAAAACCTAAGAAAACTTTGTTTAATATCAGGGCGCAAACTGTGAGGCAGTGCAATGGGTTGATAAAATGGTTTTTGTTATATCACAGATAAAAACAACTAAATTACAACGAAATATAAATATTCTGTGACTGCCATAGCTGGAAAGCACATGGCGTAATCGAGTTCGAACTACGGCAGCCACATACATCAATGAAAAAATATACAATAAATTTAAGAAAAGAATAACTTGGGCGTCTCAGAAAGAAGAACTCACTCCAATAAATCGTTTCACGCAACTTGCAAAGATGCGTTGCATAAACTTCAAGTGGAACAATTATGAAATTAAATATCACTAACTTTATTGTGCTGCAAATTTGAAGCGCGGAAAAGCTAATAAAACTTTGTTTAATATCAGGACGCAAGATGCAAAGCAAACATTGCAATGGTTTCATGAATGGTTTCATGCAATTTACACACATGCATTGTATTGGTTTCATATAGTGAAATTACACAAATCATGTCTGACCGCCGTTGCTCTCTTTGTTCTCTTAACTCAAAATAATTAAAATGTTTAACACACACTAACTTTCACGACTTGTTCAGATTTTCATTAAATTTCATGCTACCATGTCCAAGCTGCTACAGAAAAATCACCTGCCTTCGTTGTTGCATTAGACAATTGATAATACTGTTTGTAATAAACCTCTTACATCCTACAACTTCTATTGTTCTTCTAGCAGGGTTATTAATGAAGTTATCTTTTTTGCACAGCTGCGCTCTGTCAAACTTCGCGCTATAATCATGATCAAAACACAGGGGGTCGAGTCCTACGCTCTTTTGAATATTTCCATGCCTAAGCTAACTTGTTTAAAATTTCCATGCCTAAATTAACTTGAAGCGGTGTCAAAGAATAACTAATAAAACAAGAGCATGATATCCTATTACTTGAAATGATAACAAAATGTCTGTAAAATTTCAGATTATTCTCTTCAATTTGAATAAAAATCAGTTCTTTCGTGAATCCAACAGGGATCTATTCTCGTGACATTTCTTTTGACGGCTAAAATGAATGCACATGAACTGTTTTGCTTATATATACCTATAGAGTATTGTCAGTACTTGTGGAAGTATAGATGTAAATAACATATACTAAATACTTTTGCTTTACTTTGAATTGAAAGTAATAATCATATGAAAGCATATACAGGGTGTCCCAAAAAAATTGTGCCCCGTTTGCCTGAGGATTGCGATAAAACGGCAAAAAGATTATAGCCAAACTTTTGCATGATGTTGCTCTTCAATTAAAGTTTGCTACCATCCCCATAAAAATCCGTTGAAAGATGATGGAGCTTTGACCTTCAGAAGACCAAATTTGCCTGATAACTGAAACCAGCGGTTGGCCATTTTGTCGTACCATTTTGCAGCGATAAATAGCTTCATGGATGAAATGAAACAGCAGCCTCCAATGTCATAGCTATCGTGAAAATTCTGATAATCTTCAGAGAGTTAAACTATTTACTCTCACAGAAACTATTTACCTCACGTGAAATCTATCTATCGCTTCAAAATAGTAGGACAAAATGGCCGACCGCTGGTTTCAGTCATCAGGCAACTTTGGTCTTCTAACGGTCATAGCTCCATCATTTATCAACGGATTTTTACGGGGATGGCAGCAAACTTTATTTGAACATCTGAAGAGCAACATCATATAAAAGTTTGGCGAGAATTTTTTTGCCGTTTTGTCACAATCTTTAGGCAAATGGGGCACAATTTTTTTGGGACACCCGGTATAAATAACTAACTTCGGTAAATGTTTTTCAAAATCATAGCAAGTTTAAAAAAAACATGTTATAAACTTATCGAATTCAGGCCAGAAACAATTTTTTGTATCTTATGAAAGTCGACTCTGGACCGCAATAGAACATGGTTAGCAATTAAGGACACTGTTCTTCTTTTGAATAAAATCAGCTATTTTTTTACTACCACAAGGATCTATCCCTGGGACGTTTAAACGCGTTTCTCTTTATTACCCAGGTTAATATATCCTGACGGTTCTGAGTGCATATACCTTGATAGTATAAAAAGCACTTTATGAATGTGTATTGCCATATAACTCAAGGTCAATACTCTTCAAACCATTATAAAACTTTACTGTTATTATTTTTATTATTACTGACGTATATCGTAACCCAAATGGCTCATAACATAGCCTAAATATACCCCACTTTGCAGTCAAAGTAATACTTAATGGAAAGTCAACCACCACAAAGTATTATCTTGGTTAAACTGTAGTGGTGTCTCTTAAGATTCTTAAGGCCGTGTCTAGCTATCAAAAATTTCAGGGAAGCTGCTCAAATGCAGAAACCCTCGCCAAAATTAGTTATTGTAATACTTTGTTGATAAATATGGTTTTGTCAAGCAACATGTGTAGGCAATATGAGCAAACAGACAAACAAGCGTTGGACAACAATGTTGTCAAGTGTGACATAGCCTTTACAAATGGGAATTAACAAAATTTCAACGAGTGGTAAATTGGATACAGGCCATGTTAAAACATGTATCCACCGTTAGATGCATCATATTAATAAACTTTGCAACGGCTTTCAAAAACTTATTTCATTTAGAGAAGCTTTGGACTTGAAAGTAATTTTGAAAAAACCATAGCTTAGTTTCAGTCAATTTTGATTCAATGAGTCCTTGGAGAATCTTCTATTAAACGTGTCTTATATGTGACATTACACATAACTGTATCAGTTTGTAACGTTTGAAAGTAATAAAACTACTTTCTAGACCCTTGGCTTTGGGCTCTTAAACACTTGAGAAGTTAAAAAAAAAATTGCTCTGGATAATTAACGAAATTAATGATTAATGAAAATTTTAGAAAATGCTATTTCAACATCTTACATACATACCAAAGAGCGTGTTTTGATTCTTATGTAAGAGTGAAGGAATCAGTTAAGTAATTCTACCAGAGCGAAATAAAGTTCAATTAAAGACAAATTACACACAATACGGTAATAGACCATTCCATAGTCGAATGCGAAAGCACTCAACGCTATGCATCAATGGGTCGGATGGGGCTTGCTTGCATGAGAAAACACTTGCGTTGACAACTAAAATAGCTTTCAATTCTTTCACGCACGGTATTAGACCATTCCGTAGTCGAATGCGAAAGCACTCAACGCTATGCATCAATGGGTCGGATGGGGCTTGCTTGCATGAGAAAACACTTGCGTTGACAACTAAAATAGCTTTCAATTCTTTCACGCACGGTATTAGACCATTCCGTAGTCGAATGCGAAGGTGCTCTACGCTATGCATCAATGGGTCGGATGGGCTTGTTTGCACGCGAAAACAGTTGCGTTGACAACTAGAATAACGTTCAATTCTTTCACGGTAAAAGACCATTCCGTAGTCGAATGCAAAGGTGCTCCACGCTATGCATCATTGGATCGTATGGGCTTGTTTGCACGCGAAAACACTTGCGTTGACAACTAGAATAACGTTCAATTCTTTCACGGTAAAAGACCATTCCGTAGTCGAATGCAAAGGTGCTCCACGCTATGCATCATTGGATCGTATGGGCTTGTTTGCACGCGAAAACAGTTGCGTTGACAACTAGAATAGCTTTCAAATCTTTCAAATCTTTGAAAATTTCAGGGTCAAATTCTGTCATATTTTTCTTTGAATTGAATTTAATTGAATTGCTTGAATGGAACTGAGGGTACTTTGCTATAAATCTGTCATGGAAATTTTTCTACTTCTTAATTATTTTCAAACAGGCGGCGTTTTCATTTTTGTTGAAAGATTTCATGTGAAATTTTGGAAAAATTAAAATCATTGTCAATCGTAAACTACCCTGGGTACTAGCCTCTCTAACGTAAAAACTCTCTGTTTTTATGTTAGAGAGTCTGGTACCCAGGGTAATCGTAAACCAAAAATGGAAGAATGACACAATCATCAAGAAAACCAGAGGCATGAAGGTCTACAATATGGTGGCGAGCAGAAGTCTGTTGCCTTGCTGGTCATGGATTTAGACATTTGATGACGTCACGTGCTTAAATATAAGAAGAGTGGATGCAGTTTTATGTTCACAATGTAAACCGTAGAACAATTTTAGCGATGCATTATGGAAGGATTTTAGCCACTCTGATGATCTTCCATGGCAAGTTATAAAATATTCAAATATCTAATTGGCTGAAATCAAAAGACGGTTAATAATGTTTAAGAATAGAAATGAAGCCTTTTAATATTTCAAATAATAAAAAGTGCAAATTGGATGAATCCAAATAAAACGCAGCCAACGCTAATCATGACTTAAACATGAATCAGTAAAAGCCATTAAATATTTCAAAATAAATCAAAATTGAACTTGGATAAATCTATTGAAAAACACCGCAAGTGGGAAAACCAGGCGACTTTTACCAAAATGATCAGCATTCAATAAAAACCGGACCTTACGACCTTCGGATTCTTAAAGGGGCTCCGTCGTCAAAATGTAAACAAAACAATGATTTTTGCAGTTTTTTGAAAGGTGATATCATACAGGATTTTCGTATTTTTTTTCAAAATGAAAGTTGCTGTTTGGGCATTAATCCTTGTACTTCACTAAGGAACAAACCAAACATTCATATCATCTACGATTGCTCGGATGTAAGTGGATTTTTAACGGTCACTTTTTTGTGGCTTGGGTGAAGCCACTAAGCAAACTGCAGAGAACAATGGATGAACAATGGATACTCCCCGTCACGTGCGAGTTTACGGATTTGTTTACTGTTTGACGACTGGGCCCCTTTAAGTACCAATGTGAGATAGGATTCCAAACACCGGATGGTTATCACACACACAATAGGATGCTGGTCTGTTTCATCCTTGTTGTTCAGATCTATTCTTTGACAAAGCGGTGTTTCAACTTCACGTTGCCAATAAAAGAAATTATATGCAACACATAATAGTGAAAAATGGTAGTAAAGACAGTGATTAGACAAGGACAGGTTAGCATTTTATTTTGAAAGTGATGCCTCTCCAGTGACAAGGGTCCTGTCTCACATTGGTCTGATTTTTCTGAAGGGTCTTAAAATAAGCAAGATCATTCTAGCGATACAGTATTAGTTATGACGTCTTGTAAATCGCACTGTTTTGGGTGCGCCTAATTAACAGATGTAAATATCGTAGAATTCATCAATAAACTAAAGGAGTGAGAACATTAATTTATCTGGTTATCGACTTGCTTTTGATCACGCAGGGGGTACTGCAAAACTTAAATTTATCCATGGGTGGTAAGACACTGCAGTAGTGCTTGATTGCCGCAGCTTTAAGCTTTTGCGGAGGAAATTCATATACTGTTACGGAGGAGGTAGATAAAGAGATTCTTCTGTTCCTTTCAATGTTTCGAAACCCCCTCTGCAGGACGATACAATTCTCCCCCGTAAAAGCGTACAAGATGTACCACAACTGCGGTGTCCAGCTACCCATGATTTATCATTTGTGTATTCATGAATTTATCCTTCGAATCAGAATCGAAGGTCAAAAATCAGATCCGTCAAACTGGATTTCCACTGGATGGAAAATGTCACGTGCTACATTTCCAAGTGATTTGATTGGCTTGCTGGAGAGCTGCGTCAATCAAACATGGATATGTGGTTGATTTCTTACTCTGTTTTCTTAAATTGTAATTAAAGGGAGTGTAAGCATATAAAAGTGGCTCAAGCCAGTTGCGGTCAAATTCTAGCCTATCAGATAGCAGCATTTCATGTTGACGTGGATCAGTCACCCAAATATGGTGCGGCACGTGTGATAGCCTATTGTCTTCGCGTAGCTATTCTTATCAAGGGCTTATATATGCTTAGATTGTTTCATGTCTTTATCGGAGGGTCCTTTGAAAATCAGCTTCTGATGAAGGGCAATCCTCCTTAAAAGGATTATATATGAAATATGAAAATATGAAATACATATCTTAGTGATTTCATTTTCATTTCATTTCATTTTAAATTCTTTATACACGGTGGCCCCATCAACCAAGAGTGGCTGCTTTTCAGGGGGCGGTGGCAAAAACCTACTTACAACACTACCAAAATTAAAAATAAAAAGAATATTTACAATGTTAAATTAGAATAAATGAAAAATTAAAAGCTATTTACATTTCAGTCTACATTTAAAAGTAGACAGAGAGGGGGCTAGCTTGACTTCATGCTCCAACTCATTCCAAAGCTTTGATCCACGGAACGAAAATGCTTTTTGGCCATTGCTTGTTTTCATTCGTGGAGCAAGCAAGTCAGTCTCAGAATTTCTCAAATTTACAATCTCCCTTGTCGAGTTTCTCGTGAATAGAGTAGAGAGGTAAGTGGGCGCGAGACCACTTATTGATTTGAAAACAATGGTAGCCGTCTCTTGTTTGATCATGTCGTGGACTGTCGGCCATTTGAGCTCTTTTATCAAGTTTGCTGCTGGTGCATCATAGCTACTGTTGGTAACTATTCTCGCAGCACGATTTTGTAACTTTTGTAGCGCCAACAGGCGAGAGTCTCCACAGCTACCCCACACAGAGCAACAGTAGCGAAAATGGGGCTCAACGATACCTCTATACATTTGACTAATAAGGGTATGCTTTGGAAGCAATTTCTTAGCATATTTTAGGAAACCTAAAGAGCAAGATATCTTTGAACGTGACACTTCACAGCATTTGAGACATTTCGCACCTAATGGAAATTCAGCGCTTCGATGTTGATTTATCTCGTTTAAACAGTTACTAATCACCAGCAAAATATTTGGCTTTTGCTGTTGTAATTTCTTTGGCTAGAAAGATGCAAGGTCGATTGGCCTATATCCTAGCCTGTGTGTATATGCGGAGGCTGTTTAGCAACAAGGTGCGGACGTCTTCGAAGACGGGGACGCTCAGAGGTTTTTGGAGCATTCCAATTTTCCAGCCTTTTTATCTCAAAAGTTGCTCATAAAGAGGAATACTGCTTGAAAATAGTTGGTGTTCTCGTGTTTCCATTGGTTATGAATATTCTGACATAGACTAGTTTTCACCTTCCATGTCGACGTTCTATTTTTGGTGGGCGGCCTTCAGAAGTACACTTTTCAGGTTGTCCACTTCACAACAGAACTTACACAAAGCCCCATGAGATTCAGAAAAGTTTTGAGTTGATTTCACTTTGTAAATTACATCCTGGAACGAAAGAATTTTGCTGGCGTCTTCTTGGCTCGTTTCTTGTTGCTAAAATAGACACAACCCTCTGGAAGAACAGCCCATCTTTTTATTATATATATCATTTTCATTTATCTAATTAGAGCACGTTGCATTAGGCCTTTATGGAGAACTCTATATTAGGCTGAAGGACAAGGACAGATTTGGTAAGACAATAGCACGAGTTAGTTTTGATTGACACCGCAATTCAAAGCGATTAGCGATTGCAGACAAAGGAAAATCGCTCAACCAGTAATTCAAAACAAACAAAGCCGCAAAAGTTTCTTTGAGACCCAGGTAGCTAGCTCGCTCGTTGTGCATTCCAGAAATTATCTTTAAGAGCAAAAATTAGCATAGATCGAAAGAAGAAGAATATATCTACACATTTGCCTCGGGCATTTGATTTGTTTGGCTCAAAAGCCGATTGGGAGGAAATTCAATTCTCTTTTTTTGGGGTCTAATCAAAACATTTACTGCTCAGCTTCTGCTCGGATATACATGGATTGTTGACGGTTATTGTTTGGTGGCTTGGGTGATGCCACCAAACAAACTACTTCAAGGGAAGAAATTTTCCCGGGAAGAAACTTTCACGAGTTGGAAAAAAACGCGAAATTTTTGGAATTAACTTTCGCGAATTGACCAAATGGGAAATTTCGCGAGAATAACGTTTCGCAAATTAGGTTTCATATCAAATTTCTATAATGTCTCAAACATTCCTTGACTCTTCCAAATCTTCCATAAATATGGTTGTAGTAGCATACAGTAGTTCACAAGGTTTTTTTGTCAAAGAGGAGGAATACAGTGTCAATATTTGATTACATAAATATTTTATTTTATGTCTTAGGAAATTTCACAGGAATAAACTTTCGCTAACTTCACATTTTAGAACATTTCGCGGAATAACGGAGCCCTTTTAAGGACTCTTCTCCTGCGTGAACATTTAGTGTAGGAACATCTTACGATTTTATGAAATCTGGTAGTATGAATTTTGAACGTTCACTGAAAACATGTCGTTGTTGTTGTTGTTGTTGTTGCGATAACTAGGATTTGAGTCTAGGTTCACTGAGCAACCAAAGAATGACTGAATTCAATTAAACCGAAAATGAAACCGTTTGAAATATTCATTATTTAGATCGCCATCATTAAACAAAATTCCTACCTTTTAATTTCCACAGCACTTTTCTATTTTATGTAGGTTAAAAGAAGCATGTCTTTATTGTTATACTCAAAGGGCACATGAAAGTAAAACTGTGCAAGGACGCCAAACGATGTCAACATTGGGCCTCAGGAGAATTGTTTAGGCTACTATAGCTATAGAAATACATTGCTGCTAATCAATATATGAAAACGAGAAATAAAGGAGGAACAATGGAATACCAATGCACTTGGGAGTAAGAATAGCTGGTGAAAATGGATAAGTATGAACATCAGGGAGTTTTCGTCAGCAAGAAAATAGTCTAACTAACAAAAGGCAGCATGGAATGTGTTGATTAGGCCCACGATAAATCCGTATTTGTCATTGTCGAGGATAGCAGTCATATCTTACTTTCCCTGCTCTGCAGCTTTCCCTGACATCCTAATCTTCTCGGCTAGTAATTAATTTTCACGTCATTCATATCATCTGTTGTCCTATTTTTGTAGCATACTATTTAAAAACTTTCTCCCACACAGGGACGTAGGAAGCATCTCAAACTTGGAGGGGCACGACACTTCAAGGGCACCTTTTTCATTACCCTGAAAGGGCACTTCCTGAAAATAAAAAGGGCACTTCTTTGTTTATTGCAAAATCTTGGGGGGCACGTGCCCCCAGTGCCCCCCCGGTTCCTACGTCTCTGCTCCCACAGCTCTATTTTGCCTGCAGCCCAGCAGTATCACAGCCTTCTCGGGGCTATCTTGCGATTTGGAGGAGATTTGGAAGAATGGGAGTGTGCATTTAATATCGCCCTTTAACCAACCAAAGAAATTTAAAAATCTTCCCAAAACAGAAGTTCCAAAATTAGAATGCTCCTGTAGCTAGCAAAAGAAAGTTTCACTGAAGACGGAATGTTATCCTTGAGGTTAAACAAACTCAATATCCAGAGATACTAAAACCAGCCAACGGGGACTCTTGAAAACCAAGACTTTAGTCCAGCCAACCAACGAAATTTCGGTAAAATGTTTGATTTGTTTAGCAAAGTATAAAAAGCTCAACAGCAAGAACGGAAACCAAAAACTTGACAAAAGATTGCTGACAATCATACCAGAATTTCGTTTGGTTAGCCAGGGACATTTTGACAATAAATGAGCTAAAGCAAGCTCTGAAAACTAGGCGTGTTCGATTGCACACGAAAGTAGAAAGGCAGGTTAGAACTAAAAAGCAGATTGATGGCATTTATGTAAGCTGAGGATGAAAATCTTCTTTAAATCAAAGCTCTGATCTCAAACCTTTTTGATCAGCCTAGACGGTTGACACGCCCATCTTTTAACTCTGAGAGATGATCTGTTTCAAGCAGCATGCGTTGCACATGTCATCATTTTGTTGACCTTTATTATCACCATTTTCATGGGCCATGAAAATGGCCACCAACAAAGACCAACCAAACCAAGAGATGGCAT
The DNA here is from genome assembly GCA_039566865.1 of Aurelia coerulea. Classification (NCBI taxonomy): domain Eukaryota; kingdom Metazoa; phylum Cnidaria; class Scyphozoa; order Semaeostomeae; family Ulmaridae; genus Aurelia; species Aurelia coerulea. The sequence goes on along the minus strand of CM076943.1, from coordinate 49,772,184 downwards.
GTTGATCGAAATAGACCCTTTAACTTCAAAATTTCTCCTAACTTCCTAAAATGAAATTTACAACCCAAAATCTCGACTGTTAGGGTTACCTTGGCTGCTCACTGTTTTGAACATACGCTCGAACATGATTGTTCTATTCGACATTGCTATCAAAGGTTTTGTAACTGTGATTCTAAAAAATTCGCTGTTCTGCGTGAGGTTTCATTTTGACGTGGAGAAGCATTGTATCTAAAAAATATTGCGTATTTTTGACCGTTCAACCTTTACTGTAAAACAGCTCCCAAAGGCTATTTTCCAGTCAGTGGAATTTTCCGAGCGGGTGGAATATTACACAATAAAGAATTGTTGAACCTTGAATTTCTAATCCATTGCAGAGCGACATGTTCTGTCGTAAACGATAGAATTTCCGCCTGCTCGGACAATCCCACTGAATGGCAACTGGCCTAAGCTAAGGTCTATACAAATTACAAATATTAGACTTGCCACAAGTCTATTTCGTCAGAACTTATTACAGTTGACGAAATAGACTTGAGGCAAGTCTATAGAAATATCCACTGCCAGCAAAAGTTGGAGTAAAATCATGCCAATAGTCATACCATTCTCAATGAAGATCGAATCAAATTCTTACTGTAACGAAATTTGGTAATTTGCTCAGCTGAAACTTCAACTTAGGGGAGGCGTAACTATTCAAGAGCACCTTTTTCATTTGCTACAGGGGCACTTCCTAAACAAGCAAAAAAGGCATTACTTCGTTTATTGTAGAATCTTGGGAGATCACGTGCCCCCTGTGCTGCCCCGGTTACTATGTCTCTGGTCCAGAGTCCAGAAAAAGGTCAAACCTGCCTCCGGATGCCAATTTCGTTAAACCTTCCTCATTTCATCGATTCAAAAGAATTTGATATTTGGAGCTCCCTACATTGTTTATAACCCAACATTTAATAACCAGTTGCTGTAGCCAAACTGACCCAAACTTTTAATGGGTTTCTTGTCAAAATTACTGAGCCTTGGTCAAATAAGACATTGACAAGCAAACCTTCCTACTTTTCACAGGCCAGAAGCTATGACTTTTTCTGAATTTTGCTTGCGTTACTTTCAAAATGCTTTCAACGAGAAACTCGATACAATATTCAAGGGACTACGCCCCTGAAGTTGACCTCAAATCAAGCACTCAACATTTACCAAAAGATAGTCCATCCCCCAGTCCATCAGAACTTTAATACAGGCCTCAATGAGAATAATCTGATCACGTACATTGATTTTATAAGACTTTAGTTTTCAGACACATTTTAAAGTAGAATACAAAGAAACAGTCTTACCTTATTCGTGATTTCTGTATTCGCGCCAGCTGCCAGCAATTCACGAACACAATCAACATGTCCTTTCTCTACTGCTTGGTACAAGGCCGTCTTCCCATCCTGTTTAATGGTAAAATCAAACCATCAGATTTCACGAAACATGTGATTCTACGATTTGCTAGCAGTCAAATGTCTTTTCCAGAGGATTGAAAAGTAGTACATTTAAGAGTTTATATCATCAAAGTACAGTGCGATTAGTGTCAAATAGGCTGACTTCTTCTGCAGTGTTCCCACCCTGTTTAACTGCTAAACCAAACATCAGATGGCAATATGAAGCATGTGATTTTACGATTTACTAGCAGTCAAATGTCTCTGCCAGATGCTTGAACTACAAAATCATTTAAGAGTTTATATCATCAAAGTACAATGCGAATTAGGCTGACTTCTTCTGCAGTTTCCAACCCTGTTTAACTGCGAAACCAAACATCAGATTGCAATGCGAAACGTGTGATTTTATGATTTTCTAGCAGTCAAATGTCTCTGCCAGAGGCTTGAACTACAGAATCATTTAAGAGTCTTATATCATCAAAGTACAGTACGAATTAGGCTGACTTCTTCTGCAGTTTCCAACCCTGTTTAGCTGCGAAACCAAACATCAGATTGCAATATGAAACGTGTGATTTTATGATTTTCTAGCAGTCAAATGTCTCTGCCAGATGCTTGATAAGTAGCAGCATTAAGCTAATTGATATAATCAAAGCACTGCACGAAAGTCTCTATGATTAGTCCAAGAGTTAACTTCATTGAGTTCTACTGCTTGGTATAAGGCGGTTTTCTATCTTATTTAGTGCTCAAATCAAAACATTACATTGTTATAAGAACCAAGTAACTATTGGACCTTCCAGCAAAAAAATGTCTTCACAAGATGCTTCCATACTGGTGGGAGATTGTTTATAACAACGAGTTTATACTCAGAATGATTTGCTCGATTGGCTGACTTCTTTTACTTGGTTTAAGGCGCTTCACACATTCCTGTTTTAATGGTAAAACCATCACACAAGACTGCGATATGAACCAAGTAACTTTATCATCAGCTAGTAGTTAGATGTGTCAGCAAGATACTTGAAAAGTAGAGGCATGAAGATATTTAATATCATCTGAACTCAACGCGAAAATTTCAGCAGATTAGTCTGAAAAATTCGATGACTTTATTGCAATGATTTCATCATATTTCCTTGATTTTATTCCTCTGATTGGATCCAAAGATATCTAAAATAAGTCTCGTACACTTTGTCATAAGCTGTAGGCTTCCTTTGGTGAATAACTGATTGATCTAGAGTTATCAAGCTGCCGTTGTTGACCGTGTTCAATTTGTTTCCAAGCATCCTACAGAAACTGTAATCCTTCTCCTTCTGCTGTTCAATCATTCAATTGTATAGCACAGTTGCAGAGATCATACAACAGCGAAACTTCACAGATTGCTCTTGAATATGTCTAAAACATGGCCTAAACGAGCTTCTTGACCAAACTCAAGTTTATAACACGATAATTTCAGTTCCAGCGAGCGCCAAGATGGTTCATAGCGATGCACACAGCTGAGAGAAAACTAAGTTCAAGTCGAAGAGAGTTTGGCGAAAGGATTTCCATGTTGAATAATTAATGAGGCAACGAGCGCGGGGAAGATAATATTAATCATAAGAGGGAAAACGAATTTAACCGTTAGTTCACAGTAAGGATAGATAAGGCAATTCTGATATAGGTATGAACTTTGAGCCACAAATGTAAGATTTGCTTAACATTATGCATGCCTTTCTCAGTTTACATGGCAAGACAACTCTCCTTGTAATTTCGATCATAATGACACAATCAGAACAGGGCGTAGGTACGCTTATCATCTGAGTCCCTTGTTTCCCTGTGTTACTTGACTTGCACGACATCACTTTGGTCAACTTTGGAAGATACGTTGGAAGAAACGCGCGAAAAACGATAGAATAATGAAGCATTAACTGAAATAATTGTTTTGCATGCCTCACTGCACCCGCATCCGGTTTCCAATCAAACAATTTCCACAATTTCCATTCAAACAATTTCTACAATTTCCACAATTTCCATATTCGAACACGAGAATTATCATAAAATTCATGAAATATAACACTACAGTAGTATGTGGAAAAGAAATTTGCAATTTTCTTACTTTTTTCATGAATATTGCGATTGAAGAATTTGCAATTTTGACAGGGTCAATAACAGAAAATAGCCTCCCTCCCCGTCATTTGTCACAATATTTCAATGAAACTCTCAATACGTAGCTGCAGATAGTAATGAAATTTCATTGCCATAGACTTCCTCATAACAGGGTTATCGGAAAAAATCAACTAGGGGGAAGCCCCCCACCCCAACCAAAAAAGTGTTTAACAAACTTCAGACAGACATTCTTGAACTGTCAATAGACATAATGTACTTCATATTCCTTACTGATAATTACCTAATTTTTGGAAATGTACTTTAACTCGAATCTTCGCTTGCAAAACCCTCCCTTGTGACGGGGGGGGGGGGGCAGACAACTGCTCGTGAATGGTAGTGAGTAACTGCCCCCCAACGTTGGCAGACGAGACGATTCTTCTGAGCTGCATTCACTTAACTTTGTTAACGGCTAGTTAAATTCTTTCCTTGTGAACAAATCCCATAAGAAAGAAGGGTTTTCATAATTGAATGATTTATATACTTCAATCATGAGTTTCTGCAGGTTCTGAACATGAACGGATTTTTCATTGTGTCTAACGAACAGTTCATCAAATGAAGCATTATGATCTTTCAATAGGATACGAAGTGCTCGTTTATGAACCCTATTAATTTCTTTATTGGCAGTTCTTTCACAAAAGAAGCAAAATAAGTGGGCAATACCTGAAGTTTGAGGAAGGATTAGTGGAAACGCTTTAAAGGGGCTCCGTCGTCAAACAGTAAACAATTCCGTAAACTCGCACGTGTGGCCGATTATCCATTGTTCATCCATTGTTCTCTGCAGTTTTCCGCAGTTTGCTTGATGGCTTGACGAAGCCACCAAAAATACTCGTTAAACATCCACTTATATCCGAGCAATCGTAGAAGATATGAATGTTTAGTTTGTTCCTTAGTGAAGTACAAGGATTAATGCCCAAACAGCAACTTTCATTTTGAAAAAAATACAAAAGTCCTGTTTGAGATCACCTTTCAAAAAACTGCAAAAATCATCGTTTTGTTTACATTTTGACGACGGAGCCCCTTTAAACGGATAACTTTTCACCCAGTTGCAACAGCAACAATATACTCCATTTTTGGCTCTTCAAATTAAAATTGAAACGACAAAAAAGGAGAAAAAGGGAGATAAAATGATTAAAAACGACAGGTGGAACCCATTGAAAACGAATAAAAATGAGTTCATGGTGAGACTAGCGTTTCCAATGATTCACTTTAAAAATGGATAACTTTTAACCCGTTTTTGTTTTGACCTGGGCTAATGGAAAGGCAGCCTTACACAAACACATGAATACTGTAACGTTCTTAGCGTAGGAAGACACAAGGTCATGTGGCCTTTACCAAGAACACTACTTACAATATTACAAATCCAGCTTCACACCAAAAGAAAAGAACAAAATAGGAAATATACAAAGGGTCAAAAGAAAAGAAAGAACTGCCAGCTCCATGCCAAACCATGCAGTGGGTCATTCATTCATTTCATTTCATTTTCATTTTATCTTTTTTACCCATGGTAGCCCCTCAATAATGATAATTGATTTACAGGGGGCCAAGCTAAAAACTTACAAAATAACTACTAATTTACAATAAAAACGACATTTGCTATAAAACCTAATCCTAAACCTAAACTAATTACAAATTGTCATAAATAAATAAAAGAAAACAGAAAAGAATTGGTGAGAAATTCATGGCTGCACCTTCTTTTTAAACGCTCTCAGGGTTGAAGTATTTCGGATCTCAGGGCCAAGACTGTTCCAAAGCTTGGCGCCTCGGTACGCGAAACATTTCTGCCCCCCTGCTGATTTTAATAATGGCAACCTGAGATTGACTTCGGCGTTTCTAAGAGAACGACTGGTAGAGTTGTTGACTCTCGTGAACATGTCTTTCATATAAGAAGGCACGTCACCATTAAGGGATTTAAAGACCATTTTCTGAGCTTCAAAATCAATAAGCTCCCTGACAGTCGGCCATTTAAGCGCCCGAATAACTGGTAAAGCAGTAGCATCAAATGGACTGTTGGAGACGAGTTTTGCAGCCCGATTTTGAAGTTTCTGCAATTTTTCAATGGCAGTCACCCCAGCATTTCCCCAGACAGGGCAGCAATATCTAAAGTAAGGCTCCACTAAACTCTTATACATTGTCTTGTCTTGACAGTTGAAATAGGAAGGTACTGCTTGGCATAACGAAGCACACCAATACCTCTAGAGATCTTATTAGTTGTTAGGGCCAATTGAGATGTCCATTTAAGTTGATGGTCAACCTGAACACCAAGGTATTTGACCTCCTTTACCAACTTGATATCCTCGGAACCAATCTTAAGGTGTGGTTTAGTTGAATCAACAGAGTCAATTTTTCGCAGCTTACCATTACTCCCTATAATCATTGCTTCTGTCTTTGCAACGTTTAAAGACAACTTATTCCCTTCAAGCCATCCTTTCAAAGCTTCTAAGTCAGCATTAACTGCTTGATTAATTTCCGAAACAGATTCAGAGGCATAGTAAATGCTTGTGTCATCTGCATACATGGATACAAGGGAATTTTTCAAACAACAAGGAAGATCGTTAATATAGACCAGAAAGAGAAGTGGTCCAAGACATGAACCTTGTGGTACACCGCAAGTTATACTGTCTGTAGCGGAAATTCGCCCATTCACCTTACAGCATTGTCGTCTACTGGTGAGATATGAGCGAAACCAGCCATTCACAACATTCACAACATTCACAAATCATAAACAAAATTCAAGTTAAAGAAAAATTCTGCATCGTTTTCCTAAATCAAAAATACATACAGTACATCAATTTGATTGATTTACAACAATATGAAAACCTTTCTCATTGACGAATGACGAGCTTGCGTTCAGTCTACGCTTACCATTCACCTGGAGCAATATTCATCACAGGGAAACGAAGGATTTAGCTCATAAGTCAAGGGCGTACCTACTCCGGGAGCATGACACTATAATCAGCACCTGCACTTGTATTGCCTAATCTTAAACTATTGTTAAGTTTAATAGAATTAAAGAGATCGGAGCAGGGTTGACAGTTTGCGTGTAAGACGACGAAGCTTAGCTGCCTCAATCCTTTCAATTTTCGATTCCTGAGGAAAATTGGTTTGCTAAGTTGACTGACGTCAGGAAATCACTTCGCAAGTAAAGAGATGAACCTTTTAGAAAGTTCAAGGAGCACCGAGGATCGTTTTTGACATCACGCTTAGATATAACGCCAAAAACCTGATCACAGGATGGAGCTCTACAAACTTGCAACTTTTGCAGACATTCTTCCCTAACTCACGGCTATTTGTAGCCATTTCTTTGCTTTACTAGTTTGGGCCTAGCAAGTAACAACAACAGCAACACATGACCCTTTGTTGCCTGGTGATTTAAGGTTATGCCACCTTCCATGCAGTTGCGACACAAAAACTTCAAATAATTTGTCGCTTCAAATTCAACAAGATTCATAGAGCAACCATTTCAAGTTATGTTTTGTATGATTTGTTCGAAGGGCCCCGCCAGCCCATTTATCACCAGAGCTGAGCTGACAATCACCCATCCCCAGGGCGGTGCCAGGGGGTGGGCTGGGGTGGACATGTCAAGCCCAATTTTCTCGGGTGGGTATTTATTATCAAGTAAAATTGATGTAATAAAATTGAAATAGATGGAACAGGTATTCGTTGTGGGAATAAGGGCTCTTTCATAGAGACAGAACAATGATGGCATCTAAGACAGGACAAATAACCATTGTGCAATAGTCGTTGTAGAAATAAAGGCTCTTTTATAGAGAGAGAAGCATGCGAATCTTGGTTGGTGCCAGATAGGTAGAATTTCCCTTGCCCTGGCTGCAGTCACGATATTCATACCCAAGTCCTTATGGCGTCTAAGACAGGACAAATAACCACTGAGCAATAGTCGTTGTAGAAATAAAGGCTCTTTCATAGAGAGAGAAGCATGCGAATCTTGGTTGGTGCCAGATAGGTAGAATTTCCCTTGCCCTGGCTGCAGTCACGATATTCATACCCAAGTCCTTATGGCGTCTAAGACAGGACAAATAACCACTGAGCAATCTACCACTGACAGCAAGTTATGAGGCCTGATAGCTATAAGTCATGTTGCCATCCAGTCAAGTTGCCAGCCAGCAACTTATGTTGTTTTTTAAAGCAGGAAGGACACAGCGACAGCATAAATGCTAATACGTGCATTTGATTAGTGTTGCCATCCAGAGAAAGAAAACACCCAGAATTGTCTTTTACCATATAAAGACAATATCAATTTGAAAATAAAAACGCTCAACAGCTATGTTTGTCGAGAGCGGCAGATGTTTGGCAAGAGAAATAAGTCGAAGATTCAGCTGCCTTTAAATTGATTTTGTCTCTAACACACCTCATATGCCAACATAGCACCTCGTTGCAATGTCTACTCAAACGAAGGCCTCCTAAATCCAACTATAATTAAGCCTGTTTCGAAAACGTAAGTAGGAATTTACAGAGTGGCTTTTCGAAGTGCATTTCTGCTAATCTTGCTGAAAAAGTGGCCATGAAATATGTAGGATGCCTATTACGTATTCACAAATTCTAAACAGATTAATTAACAACGCTTTTTTAACCAAGAAAATTTGGACACCGCAATTTCTTTATGCATCAATGCATTGAATTTATGGCGTTATCCTTGAATAGAATCTTAATAAATTAATTATCAGTTTGCCAATCGAAAAACCATCGTACATTTGTCAGTAATCTTTTAAATTTGGTTTCTAAACCACTGATGAGTGAAAAGAGCTGCAATCTCTGAACACAGTAGAAATCGATCTAATTGACCTAGAGTATACCACAGTCCCAGTTATTGCAACAACAACAACAACAACAGCAACAACAACAACAACAACAGCAACAACAGCAAAAAGAAACAGCAACAGCAACAACAACAACAACCAAACAACACATTGTACACTTTTTTCCACTTTTTTAATTGAACTGAATTGTTTACCCAAACTGAGATGGATTTTCACATAAAGATTTGAGACAGTCATGCACAGATTTCTTGCGCGCACAGCAGCGAATCTTTGGTGTAGTCTTGGCAGCCGTCTGCAGTTGGCAATTCTCATTGCTGCGGTGAAGCTCATAGAGCCTAATTGGCCTTCAGAAAGAGGAACTCCTCGTTCACAATGAAAGGTCAGTTGAGTTTTGGATTGAGGAAACATTCATCATGGTACATAAACCGGGTGCGCCAAAATAAACTATGCACCTTTGACAGACCACAATAAATCGTACACTCGACCGATTTTGAAGATTCATGACTTAATCTTTAGCAAAAAGCCTGAATTAGATTCTAGCATTTTTTGCATATTTTTTTGTTTTTAGTTTTTAGAGCTAGACGCAAGTTTCTTAAAATTTTCTTTCTCGAAAACACTGAAAACGGTCAAAAACGTCGATCATATTTTCTAAGGAATTGACATGAATAGACATTGAGAAAATTTTTTCGCGGTGATTTGGGATTAAGAAATCAATTAATTGTATAGATTGATTGTATCGATTAATTAATCGATTTCTAGATCCCAAATCACCACAGAAAAGTGTTCTCTTTGTCCATTCATGTCGATTCTTTAGAAAATTTGATCGACGTTTATTGATCGTTTTCAGTGTTTTCGAGAATGAAAACTTTAAGAAACTCGCGTTTAGCTTTAAAAACTTAAAGCAAAAAAAAAATGCAAAGAATCCTGGAATCTAATTTAGGCTTTCTGCTAAAGATTAAGTCATGAATCTTCAAAATCGATCCAGTGTATGATTTATTGTGGCCTGCCAAATGTGCATAGTTTATTTTGGCGCACCCGGTAGCTGTTCGTCTGTTACTGGTAACAAATTGATTGATTTGTGAAATAATTCTGTTATTACAGGAAAACAATGAGAATTTAACCATTAAATGAGCAAAGTATCAATATGAAATTAAGTGTAAAATTGACTGAAATATCCGAAACGTTTCTTAGTTGAAAATCAAGCTGAAATTTGAAATTTTTAAGCTTTTTGAGCAAACATTCACAAGGTTAAATCCTAATTCTCTTTTTAAAATAGTAGGTGGAGCTTTTGACCTGTCATTAAGATGCATATATTGCCTTCTAAACTGTAGCAAAGTTCTTGAAATCAGAAATGAAAGTCTAACCACTTGCAAACACAAAGTCTGGCACTTGCTTTCGACTGTTGAAATGGGATGAGATGATATTCCATTCAGATACTGAGATCTACTCAAAAACACAAGTCAGTAATCAACCAATAAGAACAAACATTTCCTTCATTTTGATTAGATTGGTGCTTTTCCTTCAGTTTGACGATGCGGGGGGGGGGGGGGAGGGAGGGGAGTACATAACATGTTCAGGGTACAGGTATGTGCCACACATATGGGTGGGTTATTGGTCCAAAATTCCCTAAAAAGGGTCCTTTTTCAGCAACTTTTCCTAAAACGTGGGTTCAGTTTGGCTGAAATCGGCAAAAAATCGTTGAAAATGGGTAGTTTTCCGCCGAAATTCATCATAACAGTGGGTACAACGGCAAATTTTTGCAATTAGAAGACGGTAGCATTCTGAAAACTGAGTGGCAGACCCTCGTTCATCCCTAGGTCGTGTACCCCTCTCGTCCATCCCCATGTCGTGTACCACCCCCAGGTCGTGTACTCTTTTATGTCTCAGAAGGTCAAGGACTGCTTTTTAATTCTGGACTTTTTTCAGATAATGTATTGTATAAAGAGTTTTAGTCATTTCAAAATCTATTTTGCATGCACGCTATTTTATGGTTGACAATGAAACGAAATGAAGAAATCATGTTTTTTGGTATTTCACCTTGGAAAGGTTTGTTGCTTCTTCTGACAGTAAATTGAGAGACTCTTTTCAGCCCGATGGGGGCACTTAGCCTGAATTTTGTCAGGGAGGTGTCGCCTAAGTTTTAAAAACATACGCGCTCTTTATAACAATTTCTCAAAAAAGTATACCTGACGTTATACTACTTGTTCGAAAAGGCCTGTTGATTTGCTCTTTATATCAAAATCACAAAAAATGGATACAATTCTTTCCTTAACATCAAAATCGTGAAAATCTATATAGTTTCTTAAATAATCGTGATAATGATATCCTTCCCGAGTCGCCAGTACCCAAAATACAAATAGTGCCCCCATCCAGGCTCTTCAATTAAAGTGCATGACGACCTCATGACAACATCTAATGAGAGTCACCACCATTCTCTCCCTAATTTTTCCAGAGCTGCTTGGAGGTGTTGTAGCACAGTGGTGCAGTCCTCTGACTTTGCGGCCAGAACAGTCAGGCAGACGGATTCGATCCCAGGTAGAGTCCCGCCACTTGAGCATCATGACAAGGGTTTGCGGACTCGATTAGGTCTTTTTCTGTGATCCCAGCAGTTGACGCTAAAAACCGCACTTCAGCGCTCCATATTTCCCTCTCACGACCACTGCTTGCCAAAGTTGTTAAAATTATGCAAGATGGTGAAGGGATCTTTATTTAAAAAACGAATCTCAACTGTTTGGCATTCGCTTTGCAGCATAGGTTCCAAATCTTTATCTCGGCGTAAAAAGGTGGGTTCAACTCATTTGAGGATGTGACGTCATCAAATTTCTAAATCATAAACGAGATGAGTGACAGACCTTTTCTTGATACCATATTGTAGGCATTCATAAATCATGGTTGTCTTCGAAATTGTTTCATGTTACGTCAAACAGTTTAGAAATTACGATGGTTTTAAGTATTTTTGAAAACTTTTCTTGAATTCTTGAAAAAGAAGAAAAACACTCTAATTCTGAAAATATTGAAGATTTCAGAAAATTCCAACGGTAGAATTATAGAGAATTAGCTAAAGTTTCTTTGAAGTCATTCAGTTCAAAGAAATAGGTCACTCAATTTTACACCAGCCTTTTTAAAGATTTGGAACCTATGCTTCGCTTTGCAATCCCCAAGGAAAGACAAAAAAAATTCAGAAATGCAAGGCTAAGCGATATATGAAACTGCCGCAAATGAAACATCTGTACTTCCTGACAGCTAAAGGTGTTTCGATAACTGAAAAAACATTAACAGGCGACATCGCACAAGTCCAACACCCTCAAGAAAAAGATGACCTGATCAAAAGATTTGCATGCTCTGCAGCAGCCTCGACATCACACCTTCAACAGATGTTTACGTAAACAGCTTGTTAAAATCAAAATCATAGCTTTGAAAATGGTACTTACCGAATCAGTTAGTTCACAATCTGCATACTTTGCTAGAAGGGCTTTGATTACTGCGCTATGCCCCTCCTTCGCAGCTAGAATCAGCGGTGTATCTCCGTGCTGAAAGAATACATAATCATGAAAAAGGGGGGTTAAATATATCCTTTAGCTATTTTTGTTTTGAATGTGATTATATCTCTGGAAAAGATCTCACTTAAGACGCACTTTCAATATTTCAAGTAAAATTTGTCACATGTAAAGCTTAGTTCTGAAATAATTTAGTCAGAAATAGTGAGAACCACCCTTTGATCCAGGGGAGAGAGCTCTGATATTTTTAGTTGTTCCATCTCACTCAAAGTATACAAAGATCTTGAATATGTATCAAGACAACTGAATAGAAAACAGATATTATGATACAAGGGTTTGAAAGGCGTGAAAGGTACTTTGGTGATTTGCTCTTAAAGGCAATGTGTCCATGTAAGTAGCATGCTTCGAGGGGGATATTTCGCAAACATGTGATATTTCCTATGTATTCGCGTGACTCATACGATCAACTTTCGTGCAAATAAGAATGTTGAGTATTGGATGATTTCCAACGTAGTCTAAAGTCCAATGTTTTTCATGTGATCAGTTTGAAACAGACTCAGTCTAAACCAATCAAATCATCCAAAAGGTGTATGCATGTCAGCATTTTGTCAGCAGTTTCAACGAGTGTGCATATGCACACTGCCTTTAAACTACCCCATCCTTCCAAATTAATGCAGGAAAATTGATAGAGTTCTTCAAGAAAACAATAGTTTTCGAAGGTCTACAATATGCTATACCTTACGAAAGTTCACAATATACAAAGAAGATGAAAATGTCATTTACAACGCCTTTGGAGCCCACGTTATTCATTAGAGAGAAAGGGAGTCGAATATTTGCAAAAGAATCAAACGTATAAAATGCCATCGCACTATTCTTTCAAACAAATCATAGAATGAGGAGCATAAGGCGAACAACATGTTTGCTTTGATTTATATCATCAAAAATATGTCGATCTTAAAGCTATTTGATATTTGATGAGGGCTGTAAATAAATTTAAAGCGTATCTCACCTCATATCTGGCATATTAAGATAAACTCTATGGTCCAAAAAGAGAACTCTTGGTTGTTCTTTAAACATCGTACTCAAAAATATGTCGATCTTAAAGCTATTTGATATTTGAAGAGGGCTGTAAACAAATTTGAACATCTCTCACCTTGTCTGGCATATTAAGATAAACTCCATGGTCCAAAGAGAGAACTCTTGGTTGTTCCTTAAACATCGTACTCAAAAATATGTCGATCTTAAAGCTATTTGATATTTGATGAGGGCTGTAAACAAATTTGAACATCTCTCACCTTGTCTGGCATATTAAGATAAACTCCATGGTCCAAAGAGAGAACTCTTGGTTGTTCCTTAAACATCGTACTCAAAAATATGTCGATCTTAAAGCTATTTGATATTTGAAGAGGGCTGTAAACAAATCTGAACATCTCTCACCTTGTCTGGCATATTAAGATAAACTCCATGATTCAGCAGAGCTCTCACTGTTGCTTCATGGCCACCTTTAGCTGCCCACGTTAGTGCTGATCTTCCGTCCTAAAGCACAAAATGATATTAAGTTAAAATAAGACTTGGTTTTAAGTGAAACAGGATTAAAAATATAGTGTAGGCTCCTGTGATCAGGATTAAAAATCTACTACTTTTGTATTAAATTGCGGTCATTGTCCATGCAGGGCTCGCGTGGGCATGCGCATTAATATTTCATGGCTACGACATAATTAGGTATGAAGTAGATGAAATGGCTTCAACCACCAAAAGCTCTGGCCTAAAATTATGATTAAAAATTCATTTTGAGAAATTTTGTTGAACACATAGTGGGAACATAAATAGCTCCATGGAACAAAGCTTCGCTAATTCTTCAACAAGTTTCAGGAATATCTGTTGTTTGAGTTAAAAAACGATGCCATCAGAACTCTCATTTAAAGATTGAAAGACAACATAGTCTCACGATCATTAGGCCAAAATAATTTGCATACAGTATGAAGTCACTGTGAGATAGCAAAGGATCTTGGGGAACACAACACATGGCCTTTAAGGCTCGGCCAATTGACTGCAAAAGACCAGGTGCTACAATTAAAGAGTGTGACTGCTGTAATGCCTGGTCTTATGGAGTGAATTTTTTATTTACCAGAAAAGAAGTCTGGGGTGAGCGGCTTACTCTAGGATATTTGAGTGGCGTTCTACAACCAAAGTCTTGTAGAATCGTTGAAGATTTGTAATTGGAAGGCAATTCACCTTGGTAAAAAGTTCCTGACCGCTATCTTTAGAATAATCGTCTATTCAAACAATCGAAGTTCCAGGACGAATAGCGTTATCCAAACCTATCTGCTAACAATGTGAAGGCTCCTTTGTACATTACCAGGGTCCTTGATACATTGCATATGAACTTGTAAATTATTCATTGCCAGTTATGACAAAAACCATCAAAAACATATCGTAGCAAACGAATAAAATTAATAGACGAATATCTGATAAATTAAACCTCTGTCCTGATAGAAAACTAACGTATTTCCTTTTGACAGTTTTCGTGTACTCTTTCAAATAATCCGAAAAGTAACTTCAAGCATTTGCAAATTTTTTTGGAATGTACAGAAACCTTCTACCCGTCTTCTTCATTACAAACTGGTTTGTGAGAAACTTAAAAGGACTACAGTAAAATGAATATTTACGCATAGACACAAAATGTCTGTCCTGATAGAAAACTTCAGTCTTTCACTTTGAAAGTTTTCGTGCACTCTTTTCAAATTTTCTGAAAAGTAACATGAAGCAATCGCAAAAAGTTTTTGGACTGTAGAGGAACCTTCTACATGTCTTCTTTATAAGAAACTGCTTTGTAAGAAACTTGGAAGGATCAAACTGAAATTGATATTTAAGAAAAGAAACTGGGTCATCCGACGTCTTAAAATCATGCAAATTAGTCATACCTTAGTGTGAAAACAAATCTGTCGTTCGTATTTTATTCATTAAAACTAATTTGAATGGAATTCCAAGAAACCAAAACTTTAGTTTAGTTAAGCTTTTATTAAGTGCAGACAATCCAAAACACTGCATTGATTAATCACCAATAAAAAATCACTGCACTTTGTTTAAGAGCAGTTGATTTCTCTTAAGTCAGGATAAAATTAGGGTAAAAATATTTAGAAATCTGCACTGTTGTTAACGATGGTCTTATCCTCGTCAGACTGTTTACAAGAAGATGGCTGGGCTTGAACATTATGTGGCCTAGAAACTAAGCTATGGAATTCTTGCGTACATAATTTTGCACTGTTTAGCAGGAATTTTACTGAGTCTGTGGGTATGCCTGTCAGTAAAATGTAAATTGGATTTGCTGAGTATTGACAGTTTAATTAATTCCGGTTTTCCTTCGATTTAGAAAAGGCGAATTAACGATTAATTACTTCACTTCGTTTTTAAAGACCGAGTTAATGGCATTACAAAGATATGAACCTTGGTTTTGACAGTGGTTAGAAAAATTTAACGCCACATTGAACGAAAGAATTGAAAGAAGTACTTTCTTACTGCAGGTGCAAGTTGGTGAAGTTGCGTTTTTAGCGCCAAGCACTGGGATCGCAGAAGTAGAGAATATCTAATCGAGTCTGCGACCCCTTGTCATGACGCTCTAGTGGTGAGGCTCTACGGGGTACAGAACCCTGTCCGCCTGACTGTTCTGGCTGCAAAGTCAAAGGGTTAAACCACTGCGCCACAACACGATAAAAAAACAACACGATAGGAATAGGAAGCCGTGAGCAGCATTTGCAGATAATTTGTTCTTAGCAACATTCCAAGAATATTCTGCTGATGTCGCATTAAAGCATAGGTTTCAAATCTTTAAAACGGCTGGTGTAAAATTGAGTGACCTTTTTCTTTGAACTGAATGACTTCAAAGAAACTGTAGCTATTTTGCTATAATTCTACCGTTGGAATTTTCTGAAATCTTCAATATTTTCAGAATTAGAGCGTTTTTCTTCTTTTTCAAGAATTCAAGAAAAATTTTCAAAAAAACTTAACACCATCGTAATTTCTAAAATGTTTGACGTAACATGAAATAATTTCGATGAAAACCATAGTTTATGAATGCCTACAAAATGGTATCAAGCAAAAGTCTGTCACTCATCTGGTTTATGATTTAGAAATTTGATGACGTCACATCCTCAAATGAGTTGAAATGTAAGATACGCTGTAATTTCCAAAATATTCAAAATTTCTGAAAAGTCCAACGGTAGGATTATAGATAAGAAGCTAAAGTTTCTTTCAAGCCATTCAATCAGAAGAAATAGGTCATTGAATTTTACACCCACCTTTTTACGCAGAGATAAAGATTTGGAACCTATGCTTCGCATTAAGTGTTTCCAAATATAATTTTAGCTGAAGTCATTATGATTGGTTGAAATTACGGATCATCAAATTTCGATAATACCACTGATCTTGATATTCCTTATGGTGCAAATTTCAATTAGGATAAAGTTAATTTTAGGCACAATGCAAATTTTAGAGGCAGCTTTAATTTAATCGAATATGATAATTATGTGAGTCATGATCTATCTAGCTTTGAAGCATCTCAAGAAATGATATGAAAGTTTTGTGCAAATTTCAATTAGGATAAAGTTAATTTTAGGCACAATGCAAATTTTAGAGGCAGCTTTAATTTAATCGAATATGATAATTATGTGAGTCATGATCTATCTAGCTTTGAAGCATCTCAAGAAATGATATGAAAGTTTTGTGCATTCTAAAGTTTTAAATGTACTTAAAGCTCTATGTGTATGAATCAAAGTTATACATCACAACGATGTTCCCTCTTTTCACGACAGCTGAGAGTTTGAAATGGTTTTAAAACAGCTACTATTTCTGCACATCAAGAAAAGATACAGAAATAACACTACAGATGACCGAAAAATTGGAAAGTTGCTGATGATGGGACAAGCAGTCATCTTCGCGCAAGTTTCAGCAAACACGCACATGTAATAATAAACCTTTCTTTTAGAATATCTTCTTTGGGCCTAATGGTGTCGCAAAAAGCGGTAGGAATAATTTGTTCTTAGGAATTGAAAGGAAAGTTCCAGGCTTGGTATGGTTGATGATAAGACGATTTATCATACTATTGTGAATAGTGCACATTTGCTCCAGCATCTATCATCTTTGCTCTGAAAAATTACTTATTCAAATGACCCCCTAGTGCACAGTGACGTCACACTGCTCAAAAGTAGGTGCATTGTAAGGTTAACATTCAATTCGATCGAGGCTGATACGTTGTTTGGAGTGCGTTATGACGTCACAATCTTGTGTCTAAATCGTGCCTGGCTCATTTTGTCGTGGAACTATAGAAAATGGCGCTGAGAAGCAGGTCAATCTAGGCCTAATTTGTGAAAATCTTTTCAAAGAATAACAGCAGGCAAAAGCGTCAAAGCTAAAAAGACCTGGAAACTTTAACAGAAGGTAAGATCAGATTTGTTTCTCTATATTTCTACCTTGCATTCGAAGGCAGTTGTTAGGACACTGAGCAGCTAAGCTTATGGAAGCAATGTCCTGGTCCATCACTCAATGTGACCACACCTCATGATTCCTTTTGCCTGGAATGGTGAATCTTCACACTCTATGAAGCGGAGATGGCTCAGTGGTAGCACGCTTGACTACCAATCCGAAGGTTGGTGGTTCGAGTCATCGCCCTGCCGAACCTGCTACAAAGTGTGAGGAGAGTCGCCAACCTTCTGTAATTCAAGGCTAAAGGAATCACGAGGTGTGGTCACATCGAGAAGAAGGACAGAACGCTGCTTCGATAAGCTCAGCTTCTCAGCGTCCTAAAACTACCTTCGGATGCTAGGTAGAAATGAAAAAGGGTTGTAGCTGGTTTGATAGGACGAGAAATCGAACCACCAACCCTTAGATTGATAGTCAAGCATGCTACCACACTGAGCCATCTTCACTTGTAAGATTGCTATATGATTTTACTTGAAATAACCCTGACTTGTCCTTAAAGGATTATGGACATACAACAGCCTTATGGTTATCTTCAAATTGCAAAGAAAATAAAAACATTATACCTGATCCACTAAGTTAACATTTGCTCTGTTTTCAAGAATAAGACTGACAACGTCAGCGAAGCCTCCTTTGGCTGCCATTATAAGTGGGGTCCATCCATGCTGCAATAAAATAATAAACATCATTGATCATTGAATTTTCCTAAAGAACACCAAACCGGTTAGTATGCACATACTAGAATTGGGCTGCAATAGAATACAGAAATATTGAAATACATTAATTTATAATTGCAGGGCTCAAATACTTCAAATCTTTAAACAAGTGGATGTAAAATTCTATGACATTTTTCTTTGAACTGAATGACTTGAAAGGAACTTATGGTACTTTGCTGTAAAACTGCCCTGGAAATTTTTTGATATCTTGATTTTCTTCAAGATGACGGCAATTACAATTGCAGAGAGGCAATGAAACCACATAATGAAAATATGCAAACAGTAGGAGATACAGAATATAACGAAGTAGAAAAATCTTTAAATGCACAGCACACATGTCGGCTTGGATTAGGGGCAGTTTGATTATTTTTGAAAAAATCATGAACAGTTTTAAACCAATTAAATCATCGTAAATCCCAAACGAATAAAGGGAAAAAGGTATAACATTCAAGAAAACCATACCGGGTGACCCAGAAAAAAGTGACCCAACGCAATCTGTTATAGGAAAAAAAGTAAGTGGCAGATTGAAATATTTCAAACGTTGTTCTGTAGCTAAAAGACCAGCCTACATTATGAGTATTTTTTGCAATTTTTTTGGGCACGGTAAAGTTCCCGAATTAAGGATTTTGAGGAAAAGGGCGGGCTTGAAATTCTCAAAAAGTCGTCAAAAACAAGGGATCGATTTGAAGCCATTTCAATCTTCAAAACAACGAGGAGCGTGTTTCATTCTGCCTGAGAATATTTTCAAGTACCTAGGGACTATAAACTTGCTCTGAAGACTTCCGACTGGGTTACCTATTCCCAGGTTGAAATGAAACACGCTCCTCGTTGTTTTGAAGATTTTAAATGGCTGTAAATCGATCCCCTGTTTTTGACGACTTTTTGAGAATTTCAGGCATGCTCTTTTCCTCGAAATCCTTAATTTTTGAAATTTACCGTGCCGAAAAATTTGCGAAAAATATTCATAGCATAGGCTTGTCTTTTAGCGACAGAACAACGTTGGAAGCATTTCAATCGGCCACTTACTTAATTTTCTGTAACAGATTGCGTTGGGTCACTTTTTTCTGGATCACCAGGTAGTTTATGAAAGTCTACAACATGGTAGCAAGCAGAAAGCTGTACCTTTTCTGGTTTAGGATTTAGAAATTCGATGACATCATAGCCTCTAATTTAATAAATGCCGCCATTTCGAAACTAATCAAGATATCTATAAAAATACACGGCAGATTTACGTTAAAAAAACAACCGTAAGTTCCTTCCAAGCCATTTAATTCAACGAAAACTGTAATAGAATTTTACCCCGACCTCTTTAAAGATTTGCGCCCTTTTTAAAGATTGCATTGCAACAAAATACAGAACGATAGTAAGCTTCCGTCACAATGAGAAATAAAAATCCAACAAAACACCCATGCAATACCTAGAATATATAAAATTTATCAATTTATCGTTGCAATAAAATACAGAAATTGAATGATTTACCACGCTAAAATTTGGGTGCAATAAAATATATAAAATACATTTATTCATTATTGTAATAAAATACAGAAATTGAATGATTTACCACGCTAAAATTTGGGTGCAATAAAATATATAAAAATACATTTATTCATTATTGTAATAAAATACAGAAATTGAATGATTTACCACGCTAAAATTTGGGTGCAATAAAATATATAAAATACATTTATTCATTATTGTAATAAAATACAGAAATTGAATGATTTACCACGCTAAAATTTGGGTGCAATAAAATATATAAAAATACATTTATTCATTATTGTAATAAAATACAGAAATTGAATGATTTACCACGCTAAAATTTGGGTGCAATAAAATATATAAAATACATTTATTCATTATTGTAATAAAATACAGAAATTTCGTAAGGTACCATCACAATAAAAGTATACAAAATATATTACTACACTCCTGCGTGAAAATAGACAAAACATACTAATTTGCTATGGCAATCAAATAAAGATGTTTAGGAAGTTACCACCATCACAGTAAATTTTAAAATCTAATATTACATCCTCGCAATAAAACATTAGAAAAAGTATTAATTTATCATTGCAATAAAAAGTAGAAATTAATTAATTTACCACGCTAAAATTGTGATTAAAAGCATCTGCCTTCGTATATCCAGCTTGCAAAATATTATGAGCAAGAAGGAGAATATTGTTCTACCAATAAAAAGTGATATAAACAAAATGGAAGAGAGTTATTAACCGAACCGGCCTCTGCCTTTTGTAAACTCTAGATCATATACAAGTATTCTTTATAAGCTAAGGAATTGGAGACAGTATTGAAAGCTATTTGAAATCATCAGATATTTGAGTACTCAGAGTTTCTTACGAGCTTCTTACAGGTTCCAGAATAATCTTTAGGCCTTTATCTATAGTATCAAAAGGTTCTTAAAAACAGAGTTCTGTAATGCACATCTCTAATCTAAAATAAAACGGTTGATTAGAGATGTATATTACACGATATCGCCTCATAGAGAAAGGCCTATTATGTTTATTACCCTTTGCCTCCTGAACACTTCACAAAAAATTTTGTGGAAGCTTTTTTAATCACACAAGTAGACATCACACAAGTACCTTCCGAGTAAAATGATACAGGAAAGAAGTGAAAAGAAAGTACGAATATGCGAAGGATTCCCTTTACTTAAATTACTAACATAATGCAAAGGGATCTAATAAAATAAACGGAATAAATTTATGAATACATACCGTGCCGACGCTGTTGACATCAGCACCTTTTATGATGAGTAGTTTTGAAACATCATAGTGGCCTTTGCGACATGCCCAGATCAATGCAGTCGTACCATACTAAAATGAATGCAAAGGTACTCATCAATAGGAGAAATTAAGTTGTCTCGAGTAATTGGATCTTGAAATAGTCATGGTTTCTGTATTCCTGGGCGATAACTATTAAGAGATACTGCCAGCTACTTCTTTACAAGGCATATAATAACTCTTCGACCGGCGGGACTTGTTTAATCAAACTAATGCTGTCACTTCACCCAACTGAAATAAAGGCATACTCAAAAGGAGGTGAACTGAAGAATCGTTCACCTGGCCACTGAAATAATAAGGTTTGCCATGTCTCTGTTTGATAACAGCTAAGAGATGCTGCCAGATTCTTTTTCGACGGTCGGGTACGCCTGTAATTAGATCAACGCTATCACTGCATCAAACTGAACTAAGGGGATACTCCAAAATTAAAATACGGTTGAGCTGGCTAAGGAAATAATAACGTTTGCTATACCTCTGTTCGAGAACTGCTACACAGCTCAGTCCTTCTTTAAAGACTTATGCTAACAAAAGAGCTTTAAACCAAGATGCAATAGATCCATACTTCAAAACAGTTGAACTCAAGTGTCACCGAACAGGCAGCTAAAGTGACCAAGTTTGCTATATCTCTCTGCGACAACTGCTAAAAACTAGTACTCTCAAACACATCTTCGACAGGTAGGCCATTTAATCAGACTTATGCTACCCAAAGAGCTTTAAACCAAGATGCAATACAGTCATACTCCAAAACAGTTGAACTCAAGTGTCGCCGAACAGGCAGCCGAAGTGACCAAGTTTGCTATATTTCTGTGCGACAACTGCTAAAAACTAGTACTCTCAAACACATCTTCGACAGGTAGGCCATTTAATCAGACTTATGCTACCCAAAGAGCTTTAAACCAAGATGCAATACAGTCATACTCCAAAACAGTTGAACTCAAGTGTCGCCGAACAGGCAGCCGAAGTGACCAAGTTTGCTATATTTCTGTGCGACAACTGCTAAAAACTAATACTCTCAAACACATCTTCGACAAGTAGGCCATTTAATTAGACTTTCGCTGCCCAAAGCTTTATAAACTGCAACAAATGCATACTCCAAACAGGTAAACTTAAATGCTCAAATAATCCGGTTTACGATATCTCTGTGCTACAACTGCTAAGAGATACTGGCAGCTACTTCTCCTTCATGCAGGTCTTTGCTTTCATTGGACTTACTCTAGCTGTACCAAACTGCAATAAATGTATACTCCAAACAGGTAAACTTAAATGCTCAAATAATCCGGTTTACGATATCTCTGTGCTACAACTGCCAAGAGATACTGGCAGCTACTTCTCCTTCATGCAGGTCTTTGCTTTCATTGGACTTACTCTAGCTGTACCAAACTGCAATAAAGGCGTACTCCAAAAATACGTAAACTTGAGTAACGCTCTGATCAAAAAGCTGCAGCCATGGAGCGAACGGAATATGCTGTAGTTGTTGACAGCTGTGTGAGATACATGTTTGCAGATACTGCCATACTGCCATACATCGGCTCTGTTGCAGTATTTAAACGTTTAATACTGCGTGATTTAAACCAGAGCACAACATACAGTGCGATTTAGACAATCTTAAACTAAACTGCGTTAAAACCAAGCTTAAAAGGTATTTGCATGGATTAGTTTAAACCAGTCTACTTTACATGCAATGTGATAAGCAAGCTTGAGTTAAACCAAATTAGATGATTGCCTCAATAGGTAAACCTGGCTTTAGGCTTTGATGAACACACACTTAATAAGATGTTTTGCGTATACTTCCTCAAACCCAATTAGCCTTCCATGCGAAAGGAATATTAAACTATTTGTTACTACCGTAAAAGCTCTATTAAGCCCCCCCCAGCAAGTCTCAATTAAGCCCCCCCCATTATATCAAATTCAACAGGCTACCAAATATTCTCCATTTATTTAGCTACATAAGTTTGCATGTTAATTTTGATGTGTTTTGAGATAAAACTTTGTCGAATTAATGTATTTAACTCGTAAAATTGTATGATTAAACCGCAAAATGTGGTGCAAAAAGGACTAAAAAGTGTCCAAAATGAAATAAGGCCCCCCCAGGCTTAATAGAGCTTTTACGGTATATATATATTAAACTAATAAGGAATATTAAAGGAACATCAAAGAAATATCAAGGAATAATCAAAACAGTAATTTGGGACTGTTAGAAGGTTAACTCAAATTAAACAAGGACGGAAGGTATTTTCTACCAGAGTCGGTCCTATTTACAGTAACAAGGACAGATAATGTTACAAGAGGATCCATTACTTTTGATTGACACCCAAGTACAAAGCGATTAGTGACTGCATATGCCCGGTTGGTAAAGTCATAAACAAAAACAGAGCAAGCTGCAAAAGTTGCCCTAAAACCCAGGTAGCTAGCTCACTCGTTGTGCATTACAGACATGGCTTTTACGAGCAAAAATGAGCATATATCGAAAGGAGAAGGATATATCGAAATGTTACCCTTGGACATTCCAATTGCCTGGTTTAGAAACCAATTGGTATGCGCGTCAATTCACGTATTTGTTGTTTGTAAATAAACACTTACTGCTGAGCTTCTGAATCAACCAAATGAAATGCTCAAGACAGATGTTTAGATGTATCCTTCTGCTTTCGAGACATGTTTGCTCTTAAAAACCATTTCGGGGTTGCACAACGAATGAGCTAGCACCCTGGGTTTCAGAGCAACTTTTGCAGCTTTGTTTTGCATATTTATTTTTGTTTATTACTGGACCGACCGGGCATAGAATTCCCTTTGTCTGCAGTCATCAATCGCTTCATACTTGGATGGCAATCAAGAGTAGTGGATCCTATTGCAACATTATCAGTCCTTGTTGTTTATACTTTACATACATAAGGTATGGTTTACCTGTCAGAATGGCATGGTTATAAAAATTTCTTAACAAGAATTGCGAGGCAAAGAAGACAAAGCAGCAGGAGCCTTTGCAGAAAAACGATCTTCTAGACAGAGTCATGTGGAGGATTTAGTTAATCTACATATTCTGCTTGGAAATAACACTTCAATACGCAAAGCCATGCAGCAATAAGGTCATCGCTGATACGAGAAGGAATTGCATGTTAAGTAGAATTAATGTTAACTTAAATGTCGCTTAGCATTTAAGAGCATTTTAGGTTAAGAAAGATTGTCGACAACGCTGCATGGTGAATAAAGTATTCTGCAAGCTATCAGACAAACAACAAGCGAAATGAATGGCGAACTCATAACAGATATGAGAAGAAATTCCAACTTCAAATTGGAATTTCCATTCCGCAAAAGTAATACTGGACAAAAATGCTTATCTTATCTAGGGCCCAAAACATGGAATAGTCTTCAATCTGAGTTGAAATCAACAAACAATCAAAGCGAACTTTTTCCAAAATATGCAGAAAGAGTGGGATGACATATATGTCTCCTACTAAGGACCGTTGTGGTATTGAAAACACACATGCACCTCTATATTTTCCTTTTCTCTTATGTATTTCCGTTAAACTGCATCTCTAAGGGGACCATATGGAAACAAGACCAGCTTGACCTTTCAATGCTATCCCTGCCACTGTAATTAAGGGTACGTTATTAACATTAAATATTGTATTGTATCTATTATTATATTATAAAGCTTGTAAATATTTATATTGTGGCAAATGATACATACATATATCATATGTCATACATATCTCTGCTGTCAAAGCACCAATACCAACAAATGAGGTACCTATGTTCAAGTTAACTATCGAGGAACATTTTTAGAGTGATTAGACATTGATTAAAGCTAGATTCACATCGCTAGAGTCAACCAAATCCGTATACACATTTTTGGGACACTCGGTATATATTCCGGTTACCCTGTTTAACGTCAAAATGTTTAGGACTTCTTGGTCTCTATTTATGGCTCCCTCATTGTTTACAGCACATTTAATGTACTTCTTGGTATCTTAGTTGTTAACTTATCAGCAAGAGTGAATTTCGTAAAACAACTCTAAGCGAAGGCAAAGCAATTATGGCCCTGAAGAATGGATTTCAACACCTTTGCATGGACTCGATCAAATCAAAATAAACAGAGAGAGAGGGCAAAAATCATGGTCGATTACATTGAAGGTAGGAAATATATTCTTTAGGCAATGAAATCGCTTGGTCTTGATCTGGCCTGTGTCCACTGTTTAACGAAATTCATTCTTGCTTAAATCGAGTAATCGAATATCACCCCAAGCTTCATGACTGAGATTTTCATTGAGAAGAATCCCTCCTATCATCTAAGAAACAAAAGTCTTTTACAAATGCCAAAGGCCCGGGAAGTTCGGTTTGGAATAGAGAGTATCGCTTTCTTGGGATGTAAACTGTGGCATGGACTCTCAAATGACACTAAACAGTCACTTTTCCATCTTCAAAAACGCATAAAGGAGTGGAAGGGCAATGAATGCAACTGCCGATTATGCAAAACGTTCGTAGCGCAGGTTGGGTTTTTGAATTGATCTCGTTTTATTTACAATGAAAACTCGCCTGTAAATATTGTATCATATGAATCATGAGAAAAATCATATGCATCATATGTATATATATAAATGGTATATCGTTTATTGTTAAACTAACCACTTAGGAGTATTTTACTTTGCATTTAATAATAATTCTATTTTTGTTTAGTAGGTAGGCATCAGTTAGCTGTACCTTAGTTATTTTTAACACCTACTATAAAGAAATTAATAATAATAAAATACTAATCATATCCAAAGGTAATAAAAAGTATCCAGAAAATACTTACATTTCGTTTCGATTGGTTGCGAGATCCCGATAAAGCTTACTTTCTCATTTAATACTCATTTTAAAACAAGCTAGATAAACTATAACGGTGAAGCAATTCGCTTCTGATGTTTTGAAAACAAATTGCTAATTTGCAGCTGGGTTTAACAAGATGCACAAAACAGCTGTCGGCCGGCTTTATTAAAATGCAGTGATTTGATTTTAATTGCAAACAAACTAACCGTATGCCTTAGTGATTTATGCATCCGCCTAACGATCACATGCAAAACAATGCCCGAGGGAATAATGGATTATTCAGCAGAGGTTCTCAATCTTCAAAAAGGTTGATGTAAGATTCTATGACCTATATCTTTGGACTGAATGGCTTCAAAGAAACTTTAGTTATTTCGCTATAATATACCATTTAGCTATTCTACAAAAGAGCCTGGATCGAGCGTTATTTTCATACATTTTTATACGCGAAGTTCGATCGAG
The DNA here is from genome assembly GCA_039566865.1 of Aurelia coerulea. Taxonomy (NCBI): domain Eukaryota; kingdom Metazoa; phylum Cnidaria; class Scyphozoa; order Semaeostomeae; family Ulmaridae; genus Aurelia; species Aurelia coerulea. The sequence goes on along the minus strand of CM076943.1, from coordinate 49,746,122 downwards.
TGGCGTTAGAGCTTCTATCACTTTTGTGCACATTCGAAAATTCTACAAAATGTAGCAAAATACCGTTCGATTCTGATTCTTTTTAGAATTGCTAATAGGTCTATTCTACAGTTGAACTTTTCTGAAGTCTTGAATATTTTAAGAATTAGAGTGCTTTTATTCTTTTTATATCGATTCAGGAAAAATTTTCAAAGAAACTTAAAACAATCGTAATTTTTAAACTTTTTGACGAAATATTAAATAATTTCAGAGAAAACAATTGTCTATGGATGTTTCTATTTAGAAATATGATGACGTTATATCCTTGAGTGGGTTGAAAAATAAAATACGCTGTAATTTCGAAAAATAGCTGAAATGTCCAACGGTAGAATTATAGAAAAGTAGGCAAGGTTTCTTTCAAGCCATTCAAATAAAAGAAATATGTTATCAAATTTTACACCCTCCTTTTTACAATGATTTAAAGAAGGAACTTACGGTTTTTTGCTGTAAATATGCAGTGGAAATTTATTGATATCTTGATTTGTTTCGAAATGGAAAATGGCGGCATTTATTAAATTTGAGGCTATGACGTCATCGAATTTCTAAATCCTAAACCAGAAAAGCTACAGATTTCTGCTTGCTACCATGTTGTAGACTTTCATAAACTATGGTTTTCTTGAAGGTTATATCATTTTTCCTCTATTGGTTTAGGATTTACGATGATTTAAATTTTTTTCAAAATTTTCCATGAATTTTTTCAAAAATAATTCCTTTACCGCCATTTCGAAAAAACTAAGATATCAAAAAATATCCATGGCATATTTACAGCAAAGTACCATAAGTTCCTTTCAGGCCATTCAATTCAAAGAAAAATGTCATAGATTTTACACCCACCTTTTTAAAGATTTGAAAGATTTGAGCATACGTAATCCTGTACAGTGGATACAGTTTCAAACAGTGAATACATTTTACTGACTCAACCGGTATAAAATGATGTAAATACCTTGTCAGAGATTTCAGCCCTTGCTCCAGATTCAAGAAGTTCCCTTACAACATTGGTATGGCCTCTTCCAGCTGCCCAGATCAATGCAGTCATGTTGTGCTGTGGAAAGAAGGAAATACACTGCAATGAAAATCGGATCAAAAATTATGAGGAGATTGAACGATTACTTTGAAAGAAGATAGAATAAAATGAAACCGTTTGGATGAAGGGAAAGATGTCTCACAGCATGTGCCGTAAAAGCTCTATTAAGCCCCTCTCTCTTCTAAGCACCCTTTCTATTAAGCTCTCTCCTCCCCATTAAGCCCCCTCTCTAATAGGCCCCTCCCTTCTGAACAAAAATCTTAAATAAGCCCCCCTCTCTATTAAGCACTCCCCTTCCCACTTATATCAAATTCCAGAGGTTGCCAAAGTTTTTCCATTTATTGAGTTAAATACGTGTATGTTAATTTTGATATGGTTTGAGATAAAACGCCATTGCAAGCAAGTTTCACGTAAAAGTTCATCATGTAACGGGGCCTTTACAGCAATGGATTTTACATGCCTTAAGGCTGATTTCCAGTCAGCGGAATTTTCCGAGCGGGCGGAATTTCTATTGTATTTGAGAGAAAATGTCGCTCTGGCATTGAATAGGAAGTTACGGCTGAGCGACCTTTTATTGTCTAAAATTCCGCCCGCTCGGAAAATTCCACTGACTGGAAATTAGCCTTTAGCCAAAAGGAAACCTCTGTGATAGGTTTGATCATCTAGTTTCAGTAATTTTCAAACGGGAATACCATTCTGGGAAACCCATTAGTACGTCAATCGATCATCTCAATCCAGAGTACATGTGGGAAGTTTTTATAAAGAAAGATTTTCCCTACAACCTGCGTATTATGCAAGCTCCCCTGCGTGAGTTCTCAGCGCTATGGAATAACTTCCCTATCATTTAGAGGGAGTCTATTGAGGAATACTCTTAGTGAGGCCTAAGATTGACAACTTCTCTCATGAAATTGAAGAAAATACGTTGCTGGGATGGCAAAAACTGTACGTGCTACATTTAAACTTAAATTAGGGTTTTCATCTTTATCTGTTATATTTTATATTGTATATTGTATATTGTATATTGCATATTGTATATTGCATATGACTCCCATGACCATAGACCTTTTGGGAATTCTAATAAATTGTAATTTCACAGTACAAACATGAAAACATGATACAAACATGAACAAACATGAACAAACACGGTACAAACACGAAAACATGATACAAACATGAACAAACATGAACAAATACGGTACAAACATAAAAACTTTGTAAAATATGTAAGTACTCGTACCTGGCCACGTTCATTTGGGTCGGCGCCATATCTCAATAATTCTCGGACTACTTGACTATGTCCTTTGTAAGATGCCCAAACAAGTGGAGTCCATCCGCCCTGAAAAGAAAGCATAGTCGTTAGGTACGCGCATAAATTTAAGGAACGGTTACAGACTTTTCCAGTGTAAACACGTATTTTTTTCATAAGAAACTAAGAATTTGGGCCAGTACTGAAAGTTTCTTAAAATTATCAGATTTTGAGTGCTCTAAGTTTCTTACGAGTTTCTTAGAGGTTCCATAACGATCTTCGGGTTCACTGCCTGTGCCCTTGCGAACAGTTCAAAACAAGCTTTTTTAAGCCTTTCCAATGTTTAGACATTACTCAAGTACCTTACGGGTAATATGATACAGGAAACAAGTGAAAATAAATTAAAACTATGTCAGGGTTGAGTTTCTTATGGAGAGTTTCTTACAAAAAAATACGTTTAGTACAGGCCTTGCGCACATTAATATGACAAGAATTCTTAATATTATGATAAGAAAGCTTGAGCCATATGAAAGACTGTAAATTTTTCCAAATAGGAATTCTTAGGTAGTAAACCATGTTAAGTGTCAGTGGTAAAAATCTTGATTAAAAATTTTAGATTAGCGGAGTGGCTAATGAAGTTCTTCTGAAACCTGTAAAGCATTTTGAAATGAGCTTTGTCCAAAGCTGCGAAAACAAACGTTTGATATATCTTTCGATTGCCAAGAATATGGGTAATGCCATACTTTCTACAGAATTTCGATAGACTGATTTGTTACAGAGCAATTAATAAATTTCTGCAGAGGAGGATTTCTGAAAAGCAATACGGAACCACTCCATATTGGCCTAAAGGGGCCCACTTTATAAGAGTAATGGTATGAGTCCCTATTACCAAGTGATATCAGCAAATCAAAGAACGCAGGGAAATAAGGGACGAAAAGTCATAAGTATAAGCGGAAAGCAGAGTCACCTCAACAGAGATTTCGCATGGCTAATTTAAAAAAGTACCAAAATAAACATGAACCTTGGAAATAGATTTGAAAAACTGATAGAAAATCCGCATACGGCGAAAAAGCCGACGATAATAAAGCCAATAGCCAATAGCTATTCTACTAAAAAGAGTCTGGATCGAGCAATATTTTCATACACTTTTGTACGAAAGGTTCGATTGAGTGGCGTTGGGGATTCTTTCACCTCTGCGCACATTCGAAAATTCTACGAAATGTATAGAAATATCGTTCGATTCAGATTTTCTTAGAACAGCTAAAAGGTCTGCATATCTGTTTTGATCTTATAAAGTTGTTTAGTCTCTACACCTGACCATGCGAGAACATCAGTTTCGTTTAACAATTTGGCGTCAGACAAAATATTTTGTGAGAGTCTTCGAAACCACTAATTGTTAAAATGCACAGTTTAACCTACCGTGTCAGCCATGTTGTGCTTTGCTCCATTATCTAACAAAGAAGCAACAATGTCCGGGTATCCTTCTTTGCAAGAAGCGATAAGTGCAGTCCAGCCATCCTGTAAAAATTAAAATAGAATGAAACTACAAATCAACTACCACTGCCGGGTGGGCAAAAAAATCACCCCTTTCATTCATTTTTCATTTCATTTCATTCATTTTAATTATTTATCCAGGGTGATACATTCAGTAATATAAGTAAGAAAAACTGCTTTACACCCCGTTTACACGGTAGCGGATCACTTTTGATCCGATACAAAAAGTGTTGCGGATCAGTCTCCCGTTTACACGAGCTTGAAGTGATCCGATACACTTCTGCTCCGCTATCCGCATCAATTTTGATCCTGCTACGAAAGCGAACTCGTTTTGTGTCGGATCACTTTTGTATCGGATCACTCTTGCTCTTTGCCGTGTAAATGCAAGTGATCCGCATCAATTTTGATTCGGATTCATTACGAGGGTATTTTCCATTAATCATAATTGCAGATTGTTTTGAATTTTGACGTCAAAAGGAAATCACCGAAAATCCGAGAAAGTCTTGAATGTGACCTCGTCCTATTTCTATGTGACAGCTGATCCGCTACCGTGTAGACGAGACCGTGATCCGATACAATTTTGATCCGCTACCGTGTAGACGGGAGGGTGATCCGCAACACTTTCATCCACAACACTTTTGATCCGCTACCGTGTAAACGGGGTCTTACAATGTGCCCTGCTACAAAAACGTAACCTAATCACGATATGTCTCTATAGTATAACTTCTAGAATAAGAATACAAAATAAAATCTCAATTTGAAAAGAAAGAAAATGTTGACCAAACTCTAGGTTCGATTTATAATATTCATCCAGGGATATTTCTATGATGTATCAAAAAGGCCTTGAGTAGGGCTCAAAAACGAAGTAGCGTGGTAGCGGCGCTACCAGGAAGGTAGCTGAAATGCTCAAATTTCCCAGGAAGGAAGAAGGGGAAAAGGAAAAAGACAGGGAAAGCAAGGGAAAAGAAGAGAAAGAAATGAAGGAAGGGATGGAAAGGGAAAGAAACTAGGAGAGTAAGGAAATGGAGATAGAATCGTCCAGTATATTGGGAAAGAAGAAGAAAATAATTGCCAGTGATGGGGCGGTTTTAATTTCGGGGCTCAATTGGTTCCAAACAGCCACTCCGCGATGTTAAAGGCAACGTTGCCCATCAGATGTCTTATATCGTGGGATCTCAAGATCCGTTGCAGTACTCCGTAGGACTCGGTTCCCACTATCAGACAGTTTGTGAAACATGTCCTGCATGTAAGGAGATGCTAGTCCATGGAGGGATTTATAAAGAATAGTAGCAGTTTCGAAATCAATCATTTCTTTTATATTTAGCCAGCCAACTTCAGAAATCAGCGACAGGGATGCTTTATCAAAGGTCTGTTTGTAACAATGCGAGCAGCTCAATTTTGTATCTTTTGGAGCTTTTGTAGGATTGTATTGCCAGCGCAACCCCAGACCGCGCAACAATGTCTGATATAAGTTTAAAGGCAGAAACACCGCATTACAAAAAAAACAACAACAGCAAATGGTTGAATAAATTTTATGCCAATATTTCGTTCTGCCATGCAGGACTTCTTCAGGGCTGTAATGTAACAGTTATAAGAAAAATTTGAATATGTACAGCGATTTGAAAAGGGGAAATAACACGTGATTTCTGCCTTTAAACTTATTAATTTATTCATCACCGCAAGCATCTTCGGATCCGACAATCGACGCTGGTATCGTGGCCTTTCCTTTTTCAAATTATTTAATGTCTGATATGCCTAAATACATTTTCTGGACAGTCTCTAAAGATAGACATTCTTTTAACACTTGAGCATTCCTACTCCTCCTGAAATCTTACTGAGTGCGACAGTGATATGTTCTTTCCAACTTGGTTGGGAATCTATAAGTACACTTACGTTGTAGGCTAAAGATTGTAAATTGTATGATAAATTGTACGCTACGCTGATTTTGGTTACGACTGATTGATTCAAATCCCAAATAATATTTAGCAAATTTGCATCGACTTTTCTGTAGGTTACAGCCCGTTTTATAAGCAATTTCTCGACAATTATTAGTTTGAAACGGCCTAAATCAATCGTACAACGGCGATCAAATTAAAAAAAAGTTAAATCTCAAATGATAAAGAAAAAATACCATTGTCAAATAATCATGACGTAAGAAAAATTACTGGTCTTCTGTCGATATGAGTAATGCTAACTTCGAAGCTTCAAATTAATGTTCTCCCCCAGTATTGAGCTGCGGTTTCATTTTAATACGTATCAACTCTCTAAGATATAGAATTTTTCAATCAATCAATCAATCAATCAATCAATCAATCTTTCAGCCAATCAGTCTATTAAATCAGCCGATCGCCGAATCGATCAAATAAGCGATATGAGAGCTTTCTAAACTAGATCTTGCAACAACCTGAGCTAACAGGTGTGATCTATAAATGGAACAAAGAAAAACCTACACATGTCATTGTTTTCTTGGCATTATCTTGTTAGTGCAGTGGTGTAATCCTCTGACATTGCAGCCAGAACAGTCAGGCGGACAGGGTTCGATCCCAGGTACAGCCCCATCACTTGAGCGTCATGACAAGGGGTCGCGGACTCGATTAGGTCTTCTCTACTTCTGCAATCCTAGCGCTTGGCGCTAAAAACTGCAACTCCACCTTCATTTTTCATTTTCATTTTATCATATTTAAACACAAAAACCCTATCAGCTACAAAAAGAACTATTCCTATACAAAATAAACATCTATTTACAAATAAAATAATACAAATTTGCTGATCTTCCTAGGGATCGTGCTTCGGGAAGGATGCTAATTGTTTAGGAACTCCTTCAGTTTCCTTTTGAATGTGCTAATTGATGGAACTCATTCTGATTTCTAATGGGATTTCATTCCACGTTTTAGCACCAGAGTAGAAAAAAGGCTTTTGGAGAATTCTAGGTTCTGTCTTGGGGTGTCCAGATCTAACTGATTTCTCGTTCGATGGTTAGATAATTGAGATCTGGTAACAAGCCTCCCTCTTAAGTTGTCCGGGCAGAGACCATTCATCATTTTGTAAATCATCACGGCCCTGTCAAATTTGATCAAGTTTAAGACTGAAAGCCAGTTGCAACTCCACCCATCCTTTAATCTAGAGCCTTCTATTAGCGATCGTGCTCTAGTTTGTAGACGCTGAAGATGATCAAGCTTTGTGTTTGACAAACTGCCCCATAGTTCATCACAGTATCTCAGATGACTCTCAAGCAGTGCCTTGTACACCTGATCCAATTTTGATTGCGGTAATATGTTCTTTAGTTTCCGCAGGGACGAAAGGGCACTTTTAATTTTGCCTTTGAGATTTTTATATTGCTCGTTCCATGTAAGGTTTTCGTCCACTGTAACTCCAAGATATTTAACTTTTTTAACTCGTTTGATTGGTCCTCCATTTATGTTTACTTCTATTGGACCTTGGATACGGCTAGTTTGTCTTTTGTGACCAACAACCATGTATTCTGTTTTTTTCGTGTTCAAACTAAGCTTATTTTGCCGTAACCATTCTGCAATATTGTCAACCTCAGTCCTTAGATCATTGCAGAGTTCGTCAATATCTTCAGCAGAGCAGGTTACGCTGGTGTCGTCCGCACACATGTTTGAGGTGCATTTTTTGAGGCACTGCTCAAAGTCATTGACATACAGGATGAAGAGGAGGGGCCCCAAGCACGAGCCCTGAGGAATACCGCAGTGAACAGTTTTTAGGCTAGATTTGTGGCCATTCACTTGACAGTACTGTCGGCAATTTCATTTGAGCTCTTTTCATCAATTTCAATTTCAACCTTCACTTTCACCTTCACCAGTGCACACATTAAGATTATCAAATACCATAGGCTATATATAGATCTATCAGATCTTATCCATTACATCAGGATATGGCCTAGCTAGATCAACAAATGCGTGCATAGGCATTTTCTTTTGTCTATTAATAGAATACCTCTAGACAGATCTATTAATAGAATACCTCTATTATTAGATTTCTCCAACCATTCACTTTAAATACAACCTTGCATGTCCCTGGAGAATCTTGAGCTGATCAAATCGATAAGGATACCTAAAATGGAATCATGTTAACTCCTGATGACTAATGCTGGTTATGTGACGAGAACTATCTCAGCGAGTTTCAGTAAAAAAATATGCAATTTTTGTCGTACAACAAATGAAAACTTCAATCAGCACCAGAACAAGTTATTCAACTTCAATGATTCACTCACATTAACAGCAACAAAAACAATGTCATCCACTACATGTACACTGCACATTCTTCGCATAAGATCTTCCAGAACATACGATCTTCCAGAATACAAGCTGTTGTTTTCGTCTTTAAATTTATCTGTCGGCTGTGGTTTCGTCAGAATGAAGCCTTCCTCAATGGAACGCGATAACATATTGGCTGTTGCGAAATGACCCGTCAGAATGAAACCTTCCTCAATGGAACGCGATAACACATTGGCTGTTGCGAAATGATATCTTGAAGGTGTCGAAATGGACGAAGTTTATGCCAAGCAGAGGTATATGGATCGTATGATGCATGCAACAACTTTTGAAATCAGCAGAATCTGTTATGGAGTACCGCAAGGCTCTTCGTTAGCTCCACTTCTTTTCACAAGAGCGATGGATTCAAATTGCAATACTAAACAATACTTCATCTAATAGGTTTATCGAGCACTTACCACGCGATCAAAGAGTGAAAAATTATATTGGCTGTGCAAGACAATTTTTAACATGAAAACAGACTTACTTCCTCAATGGAAGACGATAACTCAATGACTGTTGGACACACCTACCTCTTGAAACGTCACCGCTTTATCTAAATGCTTCACCATGCACCCTTCAAACATTTATTGAACGATAGATTAAGCTGGGTACGCGTAATGATACTCAGAAATCTTCAGATATGATAAGAATAGTCCCACCAGTTGCTATTAATGTCACAGACAGCAAATACAAGGCCTAATCAATGATCTATTTTTGTATATTTAAACAGAATTAATTCAGACATGCAAATAACATGCAGTAAAGTTTGTTGATTTGCGAAGAATGAAGGAAAAATTATGCAAAGAAATGATTTATTGCTTGAAATGCGGTGTGGTAAAGTTGACCCTTTCGCACAGTTATTTAACAATAATATTCTATTCAAATGGTCATTTTGCAGGGGGTAAAAGGAGTCAAGATAGTTCATTCAAAAAATAGGTTGTATCATCTCTGTATTGCACCCAATGGCTAGAAAATTATTCAGACTTCTGTAAGACTTTAAAAAGTCTTTTGAAAATCAAATTTGGTCAAAACGGAAACTATAGCTCCAATGTAAAACTTGTTTATCAGTTCAACCACTGCAGTGTGGATTCATGGTTTCCGCTTGGGCAAAATTTGGTTTTCAGACTGTCTTAAATTTCACAGTGCCCGAAAAGGACCATGGGTGACAACGGCTCCTTAACTTTCAACTTATTCATCAGACTCATTTAAACAGATTTAGCAAACATGTTAACTTATGCCAAATTCACACTGACAGCTTTATCCAAATCACGTTCAACTGCAACGAATCGAATGTTCGATTTGTTGGACTAACCAATAGACCTTTTAGCTATGCTGAAAAGAATTTGAATCGAACGCTATTTTGCTACATTTTTGTAGAATTTTCGAATGTGCACAATAGTGAGAGAAGCCCTATCGCCACTCGATCGAACGTCGCATATAAAAATGTATAAAAATAACGTTTGATCCAGGCTCTTTTATAGAATAGCTAAAAGGTCTATTAAAATGCCACATTTGAAAACCTGGTTTAGTTTACCCTGGTTCAACTTGCAAGTGTGAATGGACTATTAGATGCAATAATTTAGTTGCTCAAGATGCTTCAAGATTGGTCTAAAATAACTGACTTGCTAAACAAGGGCAGATTTTGTAATACGATAGCATCAGTTGCCTTTGATTGACACCTCGATTCAAAGCAATTAGCGACTGCAGACAAAGGAAATTCTCTCAACCAGTAATTCAAAACAAACAAGGCTGTAAAAATTGCCCCGAAACCAGTAGGGCAAACTCTCGCCTTGTGCATAAGCGTACGGGAAGAAAAAATCTTGGGGGGCTGCCCAACACAAAGTCCATTGTTTACCAACATTTTTGCCCGACTGAGGGCAGCTTTTTGCACGATTGGGGGTGATCAGATCTTGAAAGCTCAAATTTGCGTCAACCTACAGAATAACACAAGATCAAATATTGTTCAAATTTTATCAAGGCTAACGTTGATTTATACGATGTTAAGAATTTGCTTAGGCCAAAAGGCAAAAATTCTGGTTTGCAGGTTGACGCAAATTTGAGCTTTCAAGAATGATATTTCTGCTCTCAAAGCACCAATACCAGCAAAAGAGGTACCTATGTTCAAGTTAACTATTGCGGAACATTTTGAGAGTGATTAGTCATTGATTAAAGCTAAATGCACATCACTGGAGTCAACAAAATATGTATATTTTTTGGGACACCCTGTATTTTAATTAATTTGGCAATATCTCTATGTTAATGGCCTTGGGGTAGACATTGCATTTTGCTCCTCGGGGTATCGTTGTAGTAGTATAAGCAGTGTAGTGTAGCTTGTAATACACTCTTTTTTTTTATAAGAATACTATAAATTTTTTCCAGCCTCAATATTCTTAAGAAATTTTTCATTTTGAGCCTTAACATATTCTTAAAGTATTCTTATTCTTTAAAATCTGATATGGTTTCAAGGGAACATGGTTCAAAGAATTGTCATATCATTATGAAGAAATGGTCGAACGAAAGAAAAACTTAAGCAATTGTAACAATAAGAATGTTATGAACATCGCAAAACAGGCAACTACTGGAAATGAGACACAAATATGCGAGCTGAGGCTGAGCAATATTCTTATAATATTCTTAAAATTTGGATGATTCTGAGCCTGAATATTCTTATAAACAATATTCTTATAAAAAAAAGAGTGTATGTGTTGTAACTTTCTATTGGACTATATAAAAAAGTGATCACTTTCGATGCTCCCTTAGTATCAAAATTGATACATTAGTTGTGAAAAAAGTATACAGATTGACGAAACCTGATGAAAAATTCAAGAAATTAAGCACACCAATGTTCACACAATTTTCTCACTTCCCCGATAGAAGCCCGTTCTGGAAGGTTTGAATTGTAACCTAATTTAAAAAGACTTTACCCCCATACGCAACTGACAACACACCCAGAGTGCGAAGCAGGAGTTAGCTGTGATAAGTAAACCACTTTGTTCGACGTTGTGATTTAAGAATGCGCAAGAATTGTTTGAATTTAATTTTTTACATTAAAGATTAATTTCTGGTCTAATTTAAAATGCATATGCATAGAAATAAATGACCATTTTTCAAGATAATCATTGAGATGAAAGATTAGTTTTTCGAAAAGGCCTAATTGATTATGTCTAAACAAATCAAGGTCTTTTACATTGAACAGTTAAATAAGTATATTTGAAATTGTCTTGGAGTGTGGGTTTCTTTTACTCTCCTCCGCCGGTTTCTAGTTCCGAAGTCTATGGTTCTTTGATGCGACTGGGAACCCAATGAAAATTATGAAGTCCAAGTTATTAATGAGCAAAAATTCTCGCTTTTTTTATCTTGACCTTTCAGATTCTGCAAGCTGGACTTCAAACAAAAATCATTAAAGGAAGCTGTTAGGGTCGCAGGAAGATCTTGGACTAAGCTAGAAACATCATTACAGTAAAAACCCGCAAAATAGAAACCACTTTCTTCAAAACAGCCTGTTTAGTTTTTCCTTAAGACTTATTTATAGTAGTCTCTTATTGAGGGTACCATTTCTCAATAAAATCAGCTTGAGGTTCTTAAAATGTGGTTTCTACTTTGCGGGTTCTTGCCATAGGTTAACAATAGAGTCTAAACTCTGAAAGAACCTTTCAACTAAATAAATGGATAAGTAAATAAATAAAAAATAAAGATCCAACCAATACTCCCTGCATAGTCCCAGTAATCGCATCGACAACAAAAACAGCAACAACAACAAAGATTGGAACAACATCAACAACAATTCAGATCCAACCGACATTCAAGAATCATCCATCGCACAATTTGCCAACAAACCCACCCTCACTGAAACATCAAATACAGTCTGCCCCAAACTCACGAAAAATATCTGATGCGATTCAAATGTCTCCACATATGTAAATCCGGTTCATACAATGATCAAACATATTACTTCGAAACAAAAAAAGTAATAAAATCAGGATTAATGATATTGACGATAGCAACTGACTAATAGATCGATCGATTGATTGATTAGTTGATTAATTGACTGATTGATTGATTGATTGACAAAAAGAATGATTGAACACTGATTGATAACGAATTGATAAACTTTCGACTGACAATTGATTGATTGATTGATTGATTGATTGATTGATTGATTGATTGATTGGTTGATTGATTTATCTGATGCGATTGGTTGATTGTATGTGACTGCTGACTGATCCAGTCATCAATAGACTGGCTAACTCGCCCAGCAGTTGATTACTTGATTCAATAAATGATTGACCGATTAAGTGATGAAAATGCATACCTCATCCCTTGCATTGACTGATGCATTTCGATGAAGCAACTCACGGACGATGCCAAAATGACCTTTCTCTGCTGCAAGAAGTAATGGTGTTTGTCCGTTCTGAAAAATAATTTTAAAATATCAATCTTTCTGCGATCTAAGAAGAAGGATAGAAATGAGTGCAAAGGTTTGGTTTTCAGTTCGAAAGATCATAACTTCCAAAGAATACCATCATCATGAAATTGTTCATATTTTCTTTACAAGAAAATAAGTTTTGAGTTTAATAATCTTTTCACACTGACGCAGTTAAACCAGCTTTATCTAAACCTGGTTAAATCTCAACCAATCAACTGACTTCGATTCGTTGGATGGAGCAATCAGAATGCAACATTTTGTAACCTGGTTTAACTTGGCCAGTGTGAAAGGGGTACAAGATAACGATTAAAGATTACGAATTAAAACAAGTTGAAATGACAATTTCATCATGAATTAATTTCAGCTGAGTAAGCCCGGAAGAAACAATGCAAAAAGCATATTACAACATATATCAAGGGGAGCCCTGATATTAAAAGATCCTAAATCACTGAAAGAATTCGCATAAATCTTATATTACTTATAAGGTCAGGTCTTTTGGTAGAATGTAGGAGAGATTACCAAAATTAAACGTTTCTGAAAGTTCTGAAGTCTTTCCAAATCCTCTGAAAATATCAAAATTTCTAAGACAAAGAACACTATTCTTCAATTCGTCTGTCGAAGAATTTATTGGACAAGTCGAAATCTCTGAGCTTCGTCAACGTATGTTTCAAATCTTCAACGTTAAGTAGTTGATACCTTTTTCTTTCGAACGAATGGCTTGAAAGGAACATTAGGTAGATAGCTAGGCAGTTTATTTATACAGCGAAATGTCACGTGACTTTATCAATTCGCCCTCGAAAATCTGAGTTTGGGTAAATGAAGCCATTACAAAACATATGGGATTTTGAGACAGTCTCGTTTATTCATTGAAAAAGATCAATTCTAAAAGCTTGGAATCTGTTCAGATCATTTCAAACATTAGCAGATAGAAAGGCGAAGGTCGAAAGAATAGAAAGGTTGCCTTCAAAGAAGCGACGAGCAACTTACATCTGATGGACTTTGAGGCGTTGTTTACGAGATTTAGCTCCTAAAGTTACTTTCAAGCCATAAATTTGAAAGAAAGGGGTTACAATAATGTACACAATAAGTTTGAGATTTGATTTCTCGTGCTGCAGACAATCGCTAGGATCATTCACTAAACATACTACCAAAGTCCTGTTATTCCTTGCGTTCTTTGACTTAATGATATGAATTCGGTCAGAGCTACAAAGGACTCAAGCAATCAGTCTAAGCATTCACCGTATTTCAAAGTCATGTCAGTTAACATAAAAGGAAACAACATTGTTTATTCCTGAGATAAGGAAGTATTTTAAGATACCTGCAAAATGTGCATGTATTCATGTTTGTGGTTGAGTCGCATGCTTCAAAGCTGACACAAGAAACACATCTAATAGACCTTTTTACTTGTTAGAAAAGAGGTTTGGATCGAGCGTCTAAATCTGGTAAATTTTGTGAAGGAAAACAACAGCATGACCTCCGTTCTCAGTAAGAACATTGCCAAATATGGCAAGAAGTTGCTTCGGATCTCAACACTTTTCAGAGAGTTAATCAACGATAACTTTGCTCAAATTGATTCAGTTTATTCACTGGCAAGTTTTATTTGCCTTCTGGCCTTGTTTCTCCTTATTTTCATTCGTAGTTAACTGATTCTGTTGTGTAACCGTTTCAAAATAAGGTGCGAGCATGCAAGGGATTCATTTTGCGACTTTGCAAATGGAAGTTTGTGTTTCAACCGTTGTTTTGAATGAAAGAAAGAAAGAAAAGTCAGCTAAAAATGAATGAAAATAAAGACCAATAACGCTTGCCTGTGTGTAAACTAAACCATTGCTAACTCATTTTGCGCAAAGTACTTGATAACAAACTCTCTGAAAGTGCTGAGATCCGAAGAAACTTCTTGCCACAGCTAGCAGTGTTTTACTGAGATGAGAGCGGAGGTAACGCTTTCGTCTTCCTTAACAAAAATTACCAGATTTGGACGCTCGATCCAAACCTCTTTTCCAATAAGTAAAGAGGTCTACAGTATTGTAGCATAGCACTGTTGCTAATTGGTCACGAAACCTGACTCTAAGAGGTTTGGATCGAGCGTTCAAATCTGGCCCAGCTGTCAGTTGTTTTTTTAACCACCATGGAAATTCTACCTTCATATCAAAAATCCCCTATTTAACAATTTGAGTTTTTCCCGCACCGAGGTTGCCATTAAAGTTGTCTTGAGCTTTTACTTCTAGCGTAGGCCTTACCAACTCCAAAATCTGAGGAAAATGACAAATTAATCAAATCTAAAAAATGCTAGCTTACCGCATCTCTTGTTTCAATGTCTTCGTCATTGTCTAATGCATGGATCAAACCATTCAGGTCACCATTTTCCGCAGACATCAACAGTAATGAGTTTTTCCCATTCATGATCTGCAGAATGTACAAGAATTTATCAAAAATTAAAAAGACAGAAAACTGGGATTTAATGGCAAAGGAAAGAATGCACTTCTAAAATGAAATATTGCTTCAACCAAGTTGCCTCAGTCATTGAAAGTTTACTGTAAAAATGATAGTATGATTGTGATCATGATGATGATTATGAAATTTGTGGGTAGACATAGTTATTGCTCCCCGTGGTCTTGTCCTTGTAGTAGAGTAGAGTAGATTATAAGTATAGTCATTAAGTAAATATGTATTGTAAATATTTAGCAGAATGTATAAAAAAAAGATGGCGTGACATCACAGCAGCGTCGAAAACACGACGCCATCTTGCTTTGGGGGTACATTCGCCTACATATTCCTATAGGAAATTTGCAAAAATGGGCATAAGGTCACTCTTATATTCTCTCTCACAATATAACAAGAGGAGAAATTAGCTAGCAGTTGCTAGTTACATCTAAACCAATCAAACCATTGCATGAACATGTTGTTGTTGAAGGCAGAGCAGAAGTCAGTGAAAGAAAGCTGCGACTGTCAGGAACTTGCCCTGGCCACCATGATTTTTCAAACAGTGCCACAAACTCTAGCAGTCATAAAACCTTCCTTCCTCACAACGAGTGTCGCACATAAAGGCTACCTCTGAGTTTTTTCGGGTTGACGCTTCACGAGTCACCAATTAGGATGCCTTTGATCAAGAGGATTCATTGGATAACAGCAAAACTATAGTCTGTCTCAAATTAGATGTCACCTGCAAATGCCCGCGAATAACAACAATAGAAGTGCTTTGCAAAGGAATTTTGCGTTATCGCAAATCTGTCTCAAATTAGATGTCACCTGCAAATGCCCGCGAATAACAACAATAGAAGTGCTTTGCAAAGGAATTCTGCGTTATCGCAAATTTGTCTCAAATTAGATGTCACCTGCAAATGCCCGCGAATAACAACAATAGAAGTGCTTTACCAAGGAATTTTACGTTATCGCAAATCTGTCTCAAATTAGATGTCACCTGCAAATGCCCGCGAATAACAATAATAGAAGTGCTTTGCAAAGGAATTTTGCGTTATCGCAAATTTGTCTCAAATTAGATGTCACCTGCAAATGCCCGCGAATAACAACAATAGAAGTGCTTTGCAAAGGAATTTTGCGTTATCGCAAATCTCAGAATTCACTCCCAGAACGATGAATAGATGCTGAGTTTAGAACATGATGTAATGATAGCAGCATAGGTTCCAAATCTTTATATCGGCGTAAAAAGGTGGGTGTAAAATTCAATGACCTATTTCTTCTGATTGAATGGCTTGAAAGAAACTTTAGATACTTATCTATAATTCTACCGTTGGACTTTTCAGAAATTTTGAATATTTTTGAAAATTACAGCGTATCTTACATGTCAACTCATTTGAGGATGTGACGTCATCAAATTTCTACATCATAAACCAGATGAGTGACAGACTTTTGCTTGATACCATATTGTAGGCATTCATAAACTATCGGTTTCTTCGAAATTATTTCATGTTTCGTCAAACAGTCTAGAAATTACGATGGTTTTAAGTTTTTTTGAAAATTTTTCTTGAATTCTTGAAAAAGAAGAAAAACATTCTAATTCTGAAAATATTGGAGATTTCAGAAAATTCCAACGGTAGAATCATAGAGAATTAGCTAAAGTTTCTTTGAAGTCATTCAGTTCAAAGAAATAGGTCACTCGATTTTACACCAGCCTTTTTAAAGATTTGGAACCTATGCTAATGATACTTAGAAACAATTTAATCATAATCCGATACATCGATCAATATCAGGATAATCCAGATTTCCTAATCTAAATCCCTCGATGTATCTTGGTATCAATATACCGACTTCCTTCAAAGAGGATCGATCCTTCGTTTAAATCTGAGACTGTATCATCCGCCATCTTAGGCCTAAAACCTACGCATGTTTATCATCAAGCGCTATGTTTTGATCTTCTCTGTTAGCTGTGCTTTTAATGCTAATCTCCCTGTTCCAAATCTGCTCAAAATCGTTGCTCTTGATCGCATTTCATTCCTGTCGATTGAGCTCTTAACTCCTTTATTCACCCCTGTACTCAATCACCCCTGTACTCAGAACCTGAGGGTTTCCGTTTGGCACAGTACTTAAAGAGTAATTGTCACCCAGAATCCTTTGCGGGCAGGCTACAATTTCAGACTGTCTGAAAATCAAATTTGGCCCAAGCCGAAACCATGGAGCATTGCGGACATCTTTATTTTGTAGGAAATTTTATTCGATACTACTACCTTAAGTGTGAGAGAGGCGAACTACTACCTTAAGTGCGAGCGAAGCGAGCTTCCTCTCCGAAGGAGCGAGCGAGCGAGAAGATTTGAAATCGCATTTGATTTCAAATCTTCTCACGCGCTACGCTAGCTCGCTCCTTCGGAGAGGTAGCTCGCTTCGCGAGCAATGCTCCTCCACAGAGGTCACTCGCTTCGCTGGCACTTAAGGTAGTAGTATCGAATAAAAATTTCATACAAAATAAAGGTGTCCGCAATGCTCCATGGTTGAACCGGTAGAAAACGTTTACTCTGGTTGAACTGCTTTATCAGTTTAAAGGCAGTCTGTCATGTATCTGATTGGCTGCAATAAAGTCAGAGCTCAACACAATGGATCTCTTTGTGAATCGGTGTTTCTAAAATAAAGGAGAGCTGATCGTTATCACTTTCTATGGTCGTAGAAAGTCAGTAAGATCAGCAGCCATTCAATTCTCCTATTCTTTGTATTGTCATTATCACCCAATCAGATGCGTGACAGATTGCCTTTAACTACTGGATTGTGAATCTATTATTTCCATTTAGGCAGTCTGATATTGTAGTGTGCCTTCTAAGGACCCTGCGTGAAAATGGCTCTATAACACTTGCTTCATGCGAAGAAACAGTTACAGTGGTACCCGAAGGCCTTTGGAAGCCGTACAAATCAATACAAATATAAAATTTACTAACTGTTTAAGACTCTTTCGTATAAAGCCAAATTTCCAGCAGGTTGGAAATCTCGAGTGTTGCTTTATTTTTCAGCCATGTGACCCCTGGGGAGAGGCACTTGACCAGATCTTAGTCGGGGCCGTGTCATCAAATCTTTGGAAACACTACTCGTTCTTTACATAAATTTTTCAAAATGTATACCCAAAACTTATACCAATTTCTCGAAAATGTACACCAGACCTTATACCAATTGTTCAAAAATGGTTAATCAATTCGTTCTCTTTGTTAAAATCAATACCCTTTGCGATAGCACGTCCCCAGTACCCAAAATACATACACATTACCCCCCCCCCCTCCCTAGGCATCTGATCAGTCTGCAGAAAAGCGAGGTCATTCGAGAATAGAAATCCATTTAATTTAACCTTCAAGCAGAATCGTCCTCATGACCATTGGAATTATTTGCGTAAGGCGTTTTCCGTCTGGTGACAAAATGCTTCTCATGCAAAAAGTATAGCGTGCTCTTCGTTAACAACTAAATCATGCCTCAAGATTCTTTTTGTATTCAAAGAGGGCACAACTAAGATCGCTGAAACAATTTCATTGACAAGAGATTACATGACCAGCTGCTAATGTAATGATGCTCGAACCTTTACCATACAAAGTCCCAGCTCAAAGTAAAGAGTGATGCCATTTGCATCGCAAAACCTTGAATAACCTTGATCTAAGCCTCAAATGTTCCTGGGCTTTTGATTAAACTAAGCCATAAGTCATGATGATTAATATACCTACCACACTATTTCTTAAACCTCTTGCCATATTTACACCAACTTCTCATCGTATTCCAGCATTTCAATCTTCCTCGTATGAGGTCCTTCAGTTTAGTTAAACTTGACTGATCTCAACGTTTAACCTTATGCCAGATTAGATTCGCTTTAATAAAATTCAATTGCGGCCTTACCGACCTTTACATTATTTCATCCTTTAATCAGAATTTGTATCCCATTAATTAATACAACAGAAAGTAAAGATCAAGGATTTTATAAACAAATAAACTGCACGACTAGAAACTGCACATTTTAACCTTAATACTCAACTAAGGGGGCAAATGATGAACACTCTCTAAGTCCTACAGGGAGCTTTTTTGTTTCAGTTTTAAAGGGCGCAGCAAAATCAGCTGTTATTTCCACAGCAACCAAAGATCAAGGCTTCGGTGAACAAGTAAAGTGCACGCCTACAAACGGCACATCTTGACCAAAATACTCAACTAAGGGGGCAAATTAAGAACACTCTCTAAGTCCTACAGGGAGCTTTTTTGTTTGAGTTTTAAAGGGCGCAGCAAAATCGGCTGTACTTCCACAGCAACTGAAGATCAAGGCTTTTGTGAACAAGTAAAGTATCGGCTGTACTTCCACAGCAACTGAAGATCAAGGCTTTTGTGAACAAGTAAACTACGGGTAACGTGCACGCCTAAAAATTTAGCATTTTAGTCTAAATACTCAATTAGGGGGCAAATGATCAACAGTAGCAAATCCTAAATCCTACAAAAGGACAGTTTCTTTTTCGGGGAGAAGAGGGCGCAGCAAAATTAGCAATAGGTATATCTACAGCAACTGACGATCAAGGACTTTATTAACAAATAATTAAAAACTGCACATCTTAAATTTAAATGAGCGAATGATCAAATCTCTTGAAATCCTACAGAGAAACCTTTTATTCAAGTTGAAAAAAGCGCAGTTAGATTAGCTGGGGCGGGAAACTAAAATCGCATTAAATAACAGTTACAATTTAAAAAGCTAAGAATAGTTGTGAAGATTAGTTTTTGTGGTTTCGTTAGTTATTCAAAAATAAAGTTTCTTGTGGAGCTTATAAAGCCATGGGCGATAAGAAAGGTGGTAGATGTTCCTTTAGCAAGTTTGATCCTCCCGGTGTCCCTATGCCCATGAACATTGTTGTTGTTGCGTCACTCAAATTTGAAGGACACAGGAATACAAAGCTTGCAATCTGTGATGTCTTGATCATTATCATCAGAATTCTTGCATTCTTCTTCTTATGGAAAGATTCAAGAAAAGCTTCGACAAAAATTAAAGGGGGTACAAAGTCCAGCATGCCTTGCGTGAATTCAGCGACTTGTTCTGTACAGCTTCTAGAATAACTGACTGTACGAAATTTACACAAACAAAAACAGACGATGGCAAATGCTGCTGGTCTTTGTTCTCTCTTTTTAAATCGTTGTGAATCCCAAATTAATGGAGGAAAAACGGCACAATATTCAAGAAAACCATAGTTCATGAATGTCTATCATTTGGTGGTAAGCAGAGATCTGCAGCATTTGTGGTTTACGATTTAACAATTTGATGACGTCACAGCCGGAAAATCGTTTGAAATCAAGAAGACGCTGTAATAAAATCTTGATTAATACACTCATTTTTCATAAGAAAAAAAGGTCCGGGGCTGGTAGACAGTGTCTTAAACTTTTGGGTCATTTTGCTACCAAAAGTTTCTTACATGTTTCTTATATCTTTAATGCCGGAAGCGAAGAGTTAATTTTGTTTGGTCTAAAGGGCTCCCAAATTACATAGTAAGATCTCAAAACAAGTAAATAACATAATTCGCACTCAAATAATGTCCAAACAGTTGCTATAACTGCAAAATTTCAAAACATTTTTGAGTGCGATAGGAAAATTAAAACTGTAAATTACAAAAGTAGTGTTGTACCTTGGGTTGCCAATGAACACTTATAATGAAGTTCTTGAAGTTCCTTTCACGCTTCTGTAATGGTAAATGAGCTTGTCTATACATTCATAGGAATGCACGGAACAAAGAAAATACTCAGATAAAGCATTGTTCCTTGGCAATCCATCTTTCTCAGCACGTGTGCAATTTCGATTTGAATGGGATGTTTTTATATTTTGTTACTCCTTGCAAATTGCAAACTTCTAGCCTTGCACAAACACTTTGAGGCAAACGAAAGATGCATTAATCAATCGTGCAATATTTTTAAAATATTTTTGATTCCTATGCTATTTATAGGTAGATCAATCAATTAATCAATCGATCAATGACTCTCCACCATTGTCTGATGTGCGTTGATCCTCATGAAGCTATTTTCAGTTTGCGTTTGCATTTTACAATTCGCATTTATGCAATTAACAATTTGTCTCTTTTCTAAACGGGTTTCATAAAAATTCTCTCCGCCAAAGCTTTATTACTGCTTGCCGCAACTTAATTTAGGCCGTAAACAGCTATATCTTTAATTAAATGTTGTCTGAAATATTTTGATCCTCTTTGTTGATCTAACAAGCTCATTCAAGAAGCCATCTTTCTTTCTGCGCATAACTTTAAAGATTCTCGTTGCTGTTGTTCTTCAAGTCAATCTGTTTTATCGCTTAGGTAGGTGAAAATATGATACGCGGAGGTAGTCGCCTTCGCAGCTCCCATACAGACAGACGAGATACGAGATATCATAGTTCTCAGTGGCGAAGACAAGGGCCTTAGGACGACATTAAACTCGTCCCATTGCACTTAATTTCTAACGTTTGAAAAACTTACCTATCCAGCGTTGTCCTTGGTTGTTTCCTCGTTGATAAGTCTCTTGGTTTTGCTTTTTAAACGACATATATCCCATGTTTTCTCAACTTGAAATAAACCGCTTGCTCTGCACTGTTTCATCGCCATGTTTAATTTGGAGAACTAAACCTCACATTCGTTTAGTTCTCCATATTAAACATGGCGATAAAACAGTGCTGAGGAAGCGGTTTATTTCAACTTGAGAAAACATGGGATATATGTCGTTTAAAAAGCAAAACCAAGAGAATAATCAACAGGGAAACAACCAAGGACAACGCTGGATAGGTAAGTTTTTCTAACGTTAGAAATTAACTGCAAAGGGACGACTTTAATGTCGTCCTAAGGCTCTTGGTGAAGAGAGAAGAACTCAGTTTGTCTGAAAAATACAATTTGGCCTGAAGAGAAATCAGGATCCACGCTGCAGTAATTCAAGCAGTAATAGAACTGATAGAAAGTCAAACAAAACAAAACAAAACAAAACAAAACAATTTCCAGTCAGTTCAACGACAGCAATGAGGATCCATAGTTTCCGTTAGGCCAAATTTGATTTTCAGACTGTCTGAAATTGCTCCACGCCCGCAAAGGACCCTTTGAAATCATATCGTGCATATTGACGATCTTTTGCAATGCACTTAGAAACTTAGAAGAAATAAGAAGTCTATATTTGCGAAAAGGAATTCATTTGAAGTCTCTGAAAGAAGGATAAGAGTAGGAGGTAGTTATTCAAATAAGAAAACGATACCCGATAACTGATACATTTGGACGTATCGCCTACGCTTCGGCTAATCAACAAATATTATGGAATCTGACGAAGAAATGTTTGCAAAAAATTCTTGGAATGGAGAAGTATCTTGACGGCTTCCATAAATTTGAACGGAAGAGAGCTGTATTGAGTATGTGTAACATTAAAATGAGTTAGGCCCTATCACTATCAATTAAGTTTATGTATCTTTGTTAAATCCAAATTCAAATTATAACATAGCGACAGAAGCAAAGATTCTGAGTTCACAGTCACCTCGAACTACCAAAATAGTGATGTAAAATCATTTCGTAACAACAAATACGAACCTTTCGCCTCATTTCTGAAGCATCATTAGTGACTCACCTAAATACTGATTCTGCTTACCTTTAATCGGAGTTTACGTGCAAAATATTAAAAATATTGGTGACTTCAACTGCAAATTCATGCTGATTACACGAATGCAATGATGATGAAACAAGCTAAAACAAGGATATTTCCCACCATATTCACAATGTTTTCATAGTTTTCCGTCCTTCTTTGAGCAAGAGTAAAGATCAGATTATCCAAGAATAGATTATATTGTAAATACGCTTCTTCTGAACATAACACAATCGAGTATTTGTCTTCAATAAACATTGTCTGATGTCCAATACAGCAAGGATTGTCACTTCACAAATAATTCTCGAGAATCTTTTTCATAACATGATCTGAAGATCAATATGCGTTCAAGAGAATGGTTCTTCGTACTACGTAATTTTAATGAAGTGAGAATATGAAGCTATGCGTTGCATGCCATGCAACCATCAAGTCCGGTAAATTGTTTCGTTATTGTTTTGTTTTGTTAATTCTGTTTCATATTAGATGTCAGGCATATTATCAACAACCAAACAACCTTTGTTCGCAGCATTATTTCGAGGTGTCGCATAACCCTGACCAGACATCCATGGTCGTATATCTAGTTGTAACTTAGTTTGTTGTATGCTTTTTATGTAAATAGCCTAGGGGTAGTCATGATCTTTTGCTCCTCCGATGATCGTCCTTGCATTGCAGTGTCGTTATTATTTACGTCATTATCCGAACTAAAGTGTTTTATTCATACATTTGCAATACTATCTGTAAGTTAGTTCTGTCAAATCAACAACCCATCGGTTTAGTCTAGAGAGCTAGAAAAACAAACCGGGTGCGCCAAAATAAACTATGCACTTTTGGCAGGCCACGATGAATCGTACACTGGACCGATTTTGAAGACTTATGACTTAATCTGTCGCAGAAAGCCTGAATTAGACTCTAGGATTTTTGTGAATGTTTTTGTTTTCAGTCTTAGATCTAGCAGCGAGTTTCTTAAAATTTTCGTTTTCAAAAACAAACAATCATAAAAAGTCGATCAAATTTTTTAAAGACTTGACATTAAAGGGCATATGTCATGAAGCTGATTGGTTCATGCAATACAATTCTCTCTCTTGTCTATTAAAAAGCATAGGATCGAAGCTGCATTTTCATTGCAATGAAAATTCATGAAACAGAAATAAAAAATCACGAGACAATGGAATTCCACTCAAAACTTCTTTGCTGTATTAACCAATTGCTATCGACTAAACTGAAGACAACAAGCTTTCGGGGTGATTTGGGGATTCAGAAATTGATTTGCGTAAACTTCTGCACGAGTACTATTTCAATGATTGCCTGTTGCGAAATTCTGTTGTAGTTGCAATAAAGTACCGCCCCAAAAGCAGGCACAAAATCAAAAATTCAACAAGACTACATACTTGCTGGCCTTATGACGCGCTTCCCTATTTGTCTTTTTAACCCCCTCGACACAGGAACGCAGCTTGCACCAAAGCATAAATTCAATGAAATTACAGAAGGTAAGACATTTCTTTATATCATTGAAAATAATGTTACATTTCTCCCAAGATAGAACCAACTCTCTACAGCAGAATACAATTAATCGATTTCTGAATCCCAAATCACCACGAAAAAAGTCTTCTTTTTGCCAGCATAGCCGTCAAATCTTTTCTTTTGTCAAAAGATCCCGTGGGGTTCTGACTCACGCTCTGATCAGATCGCATTTTCTCCTATGATTGACCAATCAGGTGCCGTCGTTGTGTTTACTTCCGCGTTTCGCAGCAAAACTTAGGCCATTTTCGGCCGTTTTGACCACTCTCCGGAAAAAATCATTGCACGATCGGATAAATCGAATTTCGTCAAAATTTCAATTGGAGAAGATTCTCCATGCTTTGGACCGTAAGTGTTTTCGGTATGGCTTTGCGATCACGAAAAATAGCAGAATTGTGGCATTTTTAAGCTCAATGCAGTCATTCATCGGTTACATACTCTATGATTAGCAAAAAGAAGAGTAGAAAACTGAAAACCTGAAGAAGAACTAGTGCATACACATACCTCAGATGGATTTAATAACAAACATCCACTTTTTCTGCCGCGATCTACAGCGAGTTTCACCAGCAAATAACACAGTCAACAAAAATAGGCGCGAGAACTTGAATGATCAGCTACATGCCATCGTCGAGTGAGAACAACATCCGATTCCAATGAACAGAAATATGAATAAATCAACGGTGAATAACGAATACATGAACTTGCCATGCTGAAGATTACGGGAGTAGCTGTACGTCCACTCTGGCCCAGAAAGAACAATTTTGTAATGTCTCTTTCGATAAACCATCTATGGATAAACCGTGCCACCATTCCTTTATCCAACTGCGGCTATCGTTGCCAGATGGAAACCGGCAATAACATTACCAAAACGATGTACGAATTGATCGGTCACATCCCATCTTTTATTGCAAGAAAAATGTCTATCGTCTTATGGTCTAGCAGGCTAGCAGCTTCATGAAACAGAACTGAAATGCTAGGTTTAGTGTTCTTACGAATACGAATAACAAGAAGAAATGTACATCTTATTTTCATAAAAAGATCGATCTTTTCGACATTTGAAATACTATTTATAGAAACTCCTCATGTCAATTTCACATTTTGGGCGGATATCATAAAAAAATATTTTATCTTTTAGAAGTCCTTCGTTAGAAAATCACCCCTTCACAGTCAAGCAACACAGTAGCATCAAAGTAAAGTTGGGCAGTTTGCAAACTCATTGCCCATTCATAGAAGAACAACCCTATTTTTTGTAAGATTCTACAACTTTCATCCAATAAAGAAAGCTCCTCAAAATTCTCATTTTCTGAGTACAAAATGTTTCGTAAGTGTTTCTTAAAAGTTCCCTCAAATTTCTATCGGTGGTGTAGGATCCCTGGGATCTCCTGTACCTTAGATAAAAATTGTGTGGCAAATTATGAAATCATACCACAGTGTAGATCACGTACAAAGTCTCCTGTAAGAAATTACTAAAAGAAAAGGGAAGTTATTATGTTCCAGTTTCAAAGATTTTATATTCTAGGTGACCTGAGAGTTCAGCTTCTTGACATTTTTCCTATGATAGCGGACCTTTATCAATGCAACAGCATACACTTTTTCTGCAGGAAACTGCTTGAAGGAAACCGTTGCTGCCTCTTCCATAAATTAAGAAACTCTATTAGAAGCGATGAAAGGTTATTTCAAATTTAAGGAACTTTTTCAAAGTAAGTTATGAGTTGCAAAAAATGTTTTCAACCAGAAATTGCATTACCAACTCAACTATTACTAAAAAGCAATAATTTTTGTTATTATTTCGTTTTTTAACACTTCATTGGTTCAAAATGTGGTTCTGAATGAACGTCGACAAACTGTCAGATGGAATTTTGAAAATTTTGGAACCTTACAAGAAACTTTTTTATTAGAATCAAGCCTAAAGTAAATATAACATTTTGGAAACTGAAACAAATTAATTTCACTTTTCGTTTGGTAACTTCTTACATGAGATTTCGTATGTGATCTACACTGTTGTGGCATGATTTCATAATTTGCAGCACAATTTTTGTCTGAGGCACAGGAGATCCCAGAGATCCTACACCACCGATAGAAATTTGAGAGAACTTTTAAGAAACTCTTAATAAACATTTTGTACTCAGAAAATGAGAATTTTGAGGAGCTTTCTTTATTGGATGAAAGTCGTAGAATCTTACAAAAATAGGGTTGTTCTTCCATGAATGGGCAATGA
Organism: Aurelia coerulea; assembly: GCA_039566865.1. Lineage (NCBI taxonomy): Eukaryota > Metazoa > Cnidaria > Scyphozoa > Semaeostomeae > Ulmaridae > Aurelia > Aurelia coerulea. Next base: position 49,719,833 of record CM076943.1, on the reverse strand, counting down.
GTTTGCAAACTGCCCAACTTTGCTTTGATGCTACTGTGTTGCTTGACTGTGAAGGGATGATTTTCTAACGAAGGACTTCTAAAATATAAAATATTTTTAATGATATCCGCCCAAAATGTGAAATTGACATGAGGAGTTTCTATAAATAGTATTTCAAATGTCGAAAAGATCGATCTTTTTATGAAAATAAGATGTACATTTCTTCTTGTTATTCGTATTCGTAAGAACACTAAACCTAGCATTTCAGTTCTGTTTCATGAAGCTGCTAGCCTGCTAGACCATAAGACGATAGACATTTTTCTTGCAATACAGGTTTTTTTTTATATAAGAAACTTGGATCAGCACTTAGTACTAAAAGTTTCTTAATTTCGCATGAAATTTTCGGTGTTTTAGTAGTAAAAGTTTCTTAATTAGTTTCTTATTTTTTGGGCCTAAAATTGCGGTATTGTTCGAAGTTGAGCCTTCTTCTCGACAAAGGGCTTCCATTTTGCATTAACATTGTCATCAAGAAGAAGCCATGCACATTAAGGCAAAAATTTACCAATTTTGCAGTTAAAAGGCAAGGAAAGACGAATATACCTTTGTTAGAGAGACATAGAATAAGAGAGACATACAGAAATAAGGTTTTAGAGTTTCTTAACTGTTCTTGAGCGTAGTACTAGAGTTTCTTAAATTTTTGGTCATCGTAGTACTAGTTTCTTATAAACCAGTTTCTTATAAATAAAAAAACGTGTAAAAGATGGGATGTGACCGATCAATTCGTACATCGTTTTGGTAATGTTATTGCCGGTTTCCATCTGGCAACGATAGCCGCAGTTGGATAAAGGAATGGTGGCACGGTTTATCCATAGATGGTTTATCGAAAGAGACATCACAAAATTGTTCTTTCTGGGCCAGAGTGGACGTACAGCTACTCCCGTAATCTTCAGCATGGCAACTTCATGTATTCGTTATTCACCGTTGATTTATTCATATTTCTGTTCATTGGAATCGGATGTTGTTCTCACTCGACGATGGCATGTAGCTGATCATTCAAGTTCTCGCGCCTATTTTTGTTGACTGTGTTATTTGCTGGTGAAACTCGCTGTAGATCGACGCAGAAAAAGTGGATGTTTGTTATTAAATCCATCTGAGGTATGTGTATGCACTAGTTCTTCTTCAGGTTTTCAGTTTTCTACTCTTCTTTTTGCTAATCATAGAGTATGTAACCGATGAATGACTGCATTAAGCTTAAAAATGCCACAATTCTGCTATTTTTCGTGATCGCAAAGCCATACCGAAAACACTTATGGTCCAAAGCATGGAGAATCTTCTCCAATTGAAATTTTGACGAAATTCGATTTATCCGATCGTGCAATAATTTTTTCCGGAGAGTGGTCAAAACGGCCGAAAATGGCCTAAGTTTTGCTGCGAAACGCGGAAGTAAACACAACGACGGCACCTGATTGGTCAATCATAGGAGAAAATGCGATCTGATCAGAGCGTGAGTCAGAACCCCACGGGATCTTTTGACAAAAGAAAAGATTTGACGGCTATGCTCTTTTTGCATCATTAGATCTAGGGCCTACTCTAAGTTCAGGTTAGTGATTTTTTCGTTTACATTTGGCTCGTGTATTTCAATTTCAGGGCCTCCGATGACTTGGGGACCGGGGGGGCCGGGGGGCCACGCCCCCCACATGTTTGCAAATCATGCCGTTTTGAAAGGCAGCTCATCATCATGTTATTGTGTTGTGGTAATTCTTTGTATCAAGTTTGGCCTGCCCCCCCCCCACTTTTCTGATCTCGTCGGGGGCCTTGAATTTCTAATATTATCTAACTGCAAGCATGTTACTTGGCAATGTTGAGCTGTTGTACTTTATCACCTTAACAGTTGTTTTGGTTTGAATGCATTTGATCTGCCAAATAAAACAATCTTAGATATTTTAGAAGTTTAGAATCTTTATAAGTTCCATATGTGATCCAACCCCCCCCCCCCACCCCGTGTTTGGATCACATACGAAAAGGAAAGGGTGATATAATTTTTTGCTTGTGATTTAACAAGTACTTGTTACTTTATCACATTGATGTTGATGTTCTTAATTCATAGGGGTTTGTTTAAAGCAAGATATCTGCTTCATTATTATCAGACCTCGCATCAGTATGCATTTAGGTGGCACTTTTCTTGGAGAGAGTTTGCCTATCTGATGCAGCAAATCACTTGGAGCAAATATAAAGAACAGTTCCCTTGAAAATTCCTTGTACTTCAGTCCTTCAGATACCACTTAACTGATTGCTAATGATAATGTATAATGATGCTGAAATGTCTAATCTTGTCAAGTCTTTGGTTCCTTCCTTTATCTTTGGTCACTCTGAACTTTGGTCACTTTATCTTTGGTCACTTTGATAGGGGGGGGGGGGGGGGGGGGGCTCTCTCCTCGATTAGTTTACCTATTGAGAGAGCTCCTCCTTTAAATAATTCTCTCCGTGGTGAATTTATATATATATATATGAAACTGAAACTCCTCTGAAATTTCAAATTTATGTTCACTGTCCATGCTCAATTTTGTCAGAGTCATAAACTGTCCAAAATACTAATTCCGTGGTCCGCGTTTTACGCATGTAGCGCTTATGAAAACGAGGCTATCAAGTTATTCCGATTTCAGACACTGTTTGGCAACAAGTCTCTGTATTAGCGACAAATCAGTTCTAAGGAGCATACAGAGATTGTGTAGCCAGTCTACACTAGATCTAGGCCCTTTGTAGAATAGCTACAAAGTCTATGCACTAACCCATGCTCAAGCAAGCTACTAAACTCTATAACTCGACAATAGCTTTCAAGCGCAGTTCTCAATTCTCATAGACCTGGAGTCCCTCGTTTGTCTTATGCTCTTTGACTGGATGATGTCGCTTCGGTCATTCGAGCAAGGTTTACCGCAGGGATACAAGGGACTTAATTAATCAGTCTACGGTTTGCCCACAATACAAGAGTCTAGGTCAGTCGCTACCCATGTAGATTTAATAAATCCTAACTCAAACAAATAGCGCTAAAATCATCCAAATATGTTATACAATATAGGTCTTGCTGGTGGGATATTCCAGGTTATATAAACAAAAACCATGAAAGGATACATCAAAGGTAAATTAAGATACGTAAAGCATCGTTGGAGTAAACGAAAGACATCATCAATTAAAATAGCAACTAAAGATGTTTGTCTGCAATGCAAGTGTTTAGTTCAGTCACATTCAATAGTATCAGTTCAGTAAATTCTTAGAAATGACGGGAAATTAACTACACGTATTTTTTTTTTATAAGAAACTGCCCATAAGAAACTCAACTCTCAGATTGCCAAAAAATTAAGAAACTCCAGTACTGGGAGAATATAAGTTAAGAAACTATTTACTTTGATAAAGGAAATCCTTGACATATTTTTACTTTACTTTCGCTTGTTTCCTGTATCATATTACTCGTAAGGAACTTGAGTCATGTCTAAACATTGGAAAGGCTTAAAAAACATTGTTTTCAAATGTTCACGAGGGCACAAGTAGTGAACATGAAGATTGTTATGGAACCTCTAAGAAACTCGTAAGAAACTCTGAGTACTCAAAATCTGATAATTTTAAGAAACTTTCAGTACTGGCCCAAATTCTTAGTTTCTTATAAAAAAAAGATACGTGTAAAAATGAAACGATATGATTTGCTGATGCGCCATTCCAAGCCACGAGAGCACAAAATATGAAAAAATCACAATAATAAACTTAGCTAACATATTCTCAGAATGGAACCAAAAGAACCGAAATCCACCCGAAAATTACCAACAGAAGTTTGTCTGGAATTGCAAAAGTTAATGCAAAACATAACAAAACTGCTGTCCTCTCGATTTTCGATATCAAGGCACATAAAAATGGACACATAAACACAAAAAATAAAAAATAAAGAAAATTATGTGAAAGGACGTCTATTTTGTGAAAATCGTCGTTTTCGAAGACTGCGATGCAGGAAATACAAAACAAAATAAACAGATGTTTTCCTGAGCTTCGACATCTAGGCACACAAAAATGGACATGTAAACACAAACAAAACTAAGAAAACGTGTCTAAATTTTCAAAATCCTCGTTTTTGAAAGATGCACGAACGCAAAACAAAGCTAAAGAGATGCTTACGTGTCATAAATTTTCAAAATCCTCGTTTTTGAAAACAGCGATGCACGAACGCAAAACAAAACTAAAAGGATTCTTCTTGAGCTTCGACATCCAGGCACACAAAAATCGACATGTAAACTCAAACAAAATTAGGAAAACGATGTGAAAGAATCTTACGTGATTACATTTCAAAATCCTCGGTTTTGAAAACAGCGATGCACAACACAAAACAAAACTAAAGAAATGCTTCTTGAGCTTCGACATCCAGGCACACAAAAATGGACATGTAAACACAAACAAAACTAAGAAAACGATGTGAAAGAATCTTACGTGTTTACATTTCAAAATCCTCGGTTTTGAAAACAGCGATGCACAACACAAAACAAAACTAAAAAGATGCTTCTTGAGCTTCGACATCCAGGCACACAAAAATGGACATGTAAACACAAACAAAACTAAGAAAACGATGTGAAAGAATCTTACGTGTTTACATTTCAAAATCCTCGGTTTTGAAAACAGCGATGCACAACACAAAACAAAACTAAAAAGATGCTTCTTGAGCTTCGACATCCAGGCACACAAAAATCGACATGTAAACTCAAACAAAATTAGGAAAACGATGTGAAAGAATCTTACGTGTTTACATTTCAAAATCCTTGCTTTTGAAAACAGCGATACACAACACAAAACAAAACTAAAAAGATGCTTCTTGAGCTTCGACATCTAGGCACACAAAAATGGACATGTAAACACAAACAAAACTAAGAAAACGATGTGAAAGAATCTTACGTGTTTACATTTCAAAATCCTCGTTTTTGAAAACAGCGATGCACGAACGCAAAACAAAACTAAAAAGATGCTTCTTGAGCTTCGACATCCAGGCACACAAAAATGGACATGTAAACACAAACAAAACCAAGAAAACGATGTGAAAGAATCTTACGTGTTTACATTTCAAAATCCTTGCTTTTGAAAACAGCGATGCACGAACGCACAACAAAACTAAAGAGATGCGTCTTGAGCTTCGACATCCAGGCACACAAAAATGGACATGTAAACACAAACAAAATTAGGAAAACGATGTGAAAGAATCTTACGTGTTTACATTTCAAAATCCTCGGTTTTGAAAACAGCGATGCACGAACGCAAAACAAAACTAAAAAGATTCTTTTGAGCTTCGACACCCAGGCACACAAAAATGGACATATAAACGCAAACAAAATTAAGAAAACGATGTGAAAGAATCTTACGTGTTTACATTTCAAAATCCTCGGTTTTGAAAACAGCGATGCACGAACGCAAAACAAAACTAAAGAGATGCTTTTGAGCTTCGATATCCAGGCACAGAAAAATGGACAAGAAAAACAAGAAAAATATAAACTACAAAATTACATTAAAGAACCTTACTTGATTATTTTCAAAATCCTTGTTTTCCAAGACAGCAAAGCAGGAACACAAAATACAAAACAGCTGTCATCTCAATCTTCAATAAACAGACAAAGAGTTAAGCGAATGTTCTCATCAGGGACTCCTTCAATCAAAATAAATCCAGGAATAGGATGAAATCACAAGTTTTCGAAAAAATGAGTGGGTGCATAATTCATTAGTCGTGGGTGTATGCAATCACAGTGTAAATCGAAGCTTAGTTCCCAGTGTAACAGTTTCACTAAAGTGCTATTGCTTTATCATATTAATTATTCAGGGATAGTTTGACATGAACAATTATCTAACATAGCTAGGATATCTCGCGGCTTTAGATATTTGCTCAATATTACTATCAAACAAATCAATTCAATACCTGCAGAAGCATCATCTTCCCCGTTCTCAGATTGTGTCCAAGTTCAAAACACAATCTCCTCACAAGGAAGCATGGTCAATTTGACATGATCTATCATCCAGCAAAGCATAGACAGTTCAATTTACCGTCAAGAAAAGATAGGCCAAGTTGACATGAACTATCGTCCAACATAGCCTAGCTGCCTCATAGATCCAGACATTTGCCCTATGTCATTATCAAAACAAATCAATTCCTCTATCTCACTCAGATCTAAGATTGCTTCCAACTTCAAAACATTTTAATTTAGGTTCAAGAAAAGATAGGCCAAGTTGACATGAACTATCGTCCACATAGCATAGCTGCCTCATAGATCCAGACATTTGCCCTATGTCATTATCAAAACAAATCAATTCCTCTATCTCACTCAGATCTAAGATTGCTTCCAACTTCAAAACATTTTAATTTAGGTTCAAGAAAAGATAGGCCAAGTTGACATGAACTATCGTCCAACATAGCCTAGCTGCCTCATAGATCCGAACATTTGCTCGATATCACTATCAAAACAAATCAATTCCTTTATCTCACTCAGATCTAAGATTGCTTCCAACTTCAAAACATTTTAATTTAGGTTCAAGAAAAGATAGGCCAAGTTGACATGAACTATCGTCCAACATAGCTTAGCTGCCTCATACATCTGAAAATTTGCCCTATGTCACTATCAAAACAAATCAATTCCTTTATCTCACTCAGATCTAAGACTGCTTCCAACTTCAAAACATTTTAATTTAGGTTCAAGAAAAGATAGGCCAAGTTGACATGAACTATCGTTAACATAGCTAGGATGTCTCATGGATCAGAATTTTAGCTCAAGGTCACTATCAAAACAAATCCATCGCATATGCTTGCTCAAAAATGTGAGCTTCTCTATCTCACACAGGCCTCAAACTACTTCCAAGTCCAAAATATCATCTTGTCTCAAAAGAGCATCAAATAATTTAACAAAGCTAATTTATCTCATGCTCTCAAATACTTGCCCAATTCATTTATCTTTCTTTAGAAAATAAGAATTATCCGATCCCAAGAACGGAAAGGTTCCCAAAATTCCTCGAATTTGAGCCTAAAGTTTCTGGAGAATTTCTTCCATGTTTCCTCAGTCCTCGTTGTCTATATAGATCTCCAAAGTTTCATATTTTTTGGTTGTCTGAAATTTTTTCCTTCCAGAGTAGTCCAGAGACGTAGGAACCATGCTGTGGAAACGTGCTACATAAGATTTTGCAATTATAAAGAAAGGTGCCCTTTTTGTTTCAGGAAGTGCCCCTTTAGCTTGATGAAGAAGTTCCTGCTAGCCCAAAGTCAACCCGACATACAAAGTGAAACAACTTTAGTATTTATCGGTAAAAATCGTTTATATGTATTTTTTCGTTGCCGTATATTAAATTTTAGTTTAGTTACACGTCTTTATGTTAATGACTGCGGAGTCGTCATGGTCTCCTGCATTCCGTGGTATCGCTCTTGTAGTGTAGTACAGTAGTTCGTACGTAGTGTCTTAAGTAGTTTGTTTTGTAAGATTTCAAATTGAATATAAAAAAATAGAAGTGCCCTTGAAGCTTCGTGCTTCTCTCCAAGTGTCAGATGTTTCCTACGGCCCTGAAATGGTCTATATTTATTATAGAGTCTTTATTAGGGACAAACTTCTCCGATCATAAAAACATAAAGAAATGGAAAAAAATGGACAATTTGTTACATTTAGTCTAAAGAATCGAAAGCATATCTTAGTTTCCTTCATATGCTGTGTCACTGAGCAATACTTGAGTAATGTCTATGCAATGGCATAGTTCCATAAAATGCTCTGTGAAAAGCTCACGAAAACAGAGATACTCCTCACCAATGGAAACAACGAGAATTTGAAATACTAGCCAGAAACCCTGAAGCAATTTTGAAATACTCAAATCCGTAACAGACTTTCAGTACAGGGATCATTTTTCGATTCTTTTAATAATATGAGCATCGAGTAATTCAATGACATACCTTTTAATGACGAATATGAGCCAATCATTCACTCAAGTTTCTGCGAGTCGTTCACAATACCATCACATCTCAGCGAATAACAGTCTCTCAATGATCGAGATCAAGCGGCCTTCATGCTTGGACGGGCGCCTTACAGGCTTAGCCATTCCATAGCCCTTTAATCAGACATTTATAGTGCACGTGTTTCTCAAGAAGAACGTTCGGTTGAATCTTTGGCTGCGGTTTCTGTCGAAGTAAAGATTAAAGTGGTTACTAAGAATGAGATTTGCAGATTTAATTGATAGATCAGAAGTTAGAGAATCATTTAATTAAGTAGCTTTTAAGAGATACTTTTATTATATAGTCTCTATAAAACAGCCTGGGAAGGAACACCATCAGAAGTTAAATGAATCATCTCACCTTCGTACTTTTCAAGCAATTTTTCATATGATAATCACAACAATGACTGGGAACTATGTTGATAGAATGATTTTATGAGTCCTACAAACTTTCCTGCTATAAATGCCATCGCTCTGTGTGGCAATTTTTGGATTTGTCCTCACAGCAATTTTATAAAAAAAAAACGAGACATAACGTGTTTATGAACGAACCAACAACTCACTGTGACAATTTTATCTTCAATCAGAACCATCTTCTTAACTTAATAAAACTAAACTTGATAGTGTTTTTATTCTTAATGGGATCGAAAGATTATCATCGTCAGATTCGTTTTACGTTATCTTTAAAGTGTCTTGATCATAAACGATGTTCTTTTAGTTTACTCAGACAAACAGATAAAACTGTTATCAAATTTGGGTGTGATTTCAATCAACTCCGAGAACCATTCCTAAAAAGCTCCTGTGAAATAGTATGTTTGCCACAAATGGACCACAAATTCAATTAAACTAACAAATACTAATCGAATAAATACCAAAATAAAGTTCCGAATCTCAAATATATTTTGGGCTTGCGTCATACCGGGTGCGCCAAAATAAACTATGCACGTTTGGCAGGCCACAATAAATCGTACACTGGAGCGATTTTGAAGATTTATAACTTAATCGTTAGCAGAAAGCCTGAATTAAATACTGGGATATTTTGCAATTTTTTTCATTTTCATTTTTTAGAGCTAGAAGCGAGTTTCTTAAAATGTCTGTTTTCGAAAAAATTGAAAACGATCAAAAAACGTCGATCAAATTTTAAAAGATTCAACATAAATTAACAAACAGAAAACGTTTTCAGGGGGATTGAGGGTTTAGTACGAACTCTCGTACAACAGATTACAATTGGTTGATTTCTAAATAGCAAATTACCACGAACAACTTCTCTCTTTGTCCATTCGTGCCGATTATTTGGAAACTTGATCGATGTTTTTTATCGTTTTCAATGTTTTTCGAAAACTTAAAGTTTAAGAAACTCGCTTCTAGCTCTAAAAACTGAAAATGAAAAAAATTGCAAAATATCCCAGGGTCCAGTGTACTATTTATTGTGGCCTGCCAAACGTGCATAGTTTATTTTGGCGCACCCGGTATAGCATAAGCATAACGTAGGAAGCGGCAACTAGGCCATCTTGGCCAACTGCAATATCATCTACTTTCAAGAAAGCAAGTAACCGTTATATTGATGATATGGTTGATTTTCCAAAAAGTGCCACAATTGGCGCCGGTCTCCCTTATTTTATTTGAGAAAATAAACGATGGACATGCAGTATTTTAGCTCAATACAACACAGATTTTTTTAATACTGTCCGGATAATGGAAGAATTATTTCAAGACCAAAATGTCTATTGGTCCTATACTCCATTTAAAGGACCATTGTTACCCAAGGTCCTTTGCTCGCACACTGCGATTTCAAACCGTCTCCAAAATTTTGCATTCGAGCCGAAAATATGGATCCACACAGCAGAAGTTGAGTTGATAAAAAGTTTCGACTTCAGTTGCCTTGACTTTTCGTGTAACTACTGCAATGTAATCCCACATTTTCCGCTTATGCCAAGTTTGATGTTCAGACCGTCTGAAAATGTACTGGGTGTCCCAAAAAAGTACTCTTGTTTAAAAAATCACCAAAAATCAATTATCAAACCTTTGATAATTTTTTTTCACTTGTTTTGTCAATTTTGTCAAAAATATTTCTAGATTATAAAAATTTTGCTTTTGATGCAATAAGGTAGAAAAATTAAAGGTTGAACAACCTCATTTTGAGCTATAGTTTTTCAGCAAAATACTCAATCGTGCCTAAGAGTCGAAATTTTCAGATTTTATAACATCATTTAAGTCTCCAATGATAGTGCGCATTTCTTTCTGTGATTTATGACCAAACTAGAAGCTTTACATGCACAAAGAAATTGATCTGGCAATCATCAGTGATTTTTGCAGTATGATTCAAAAACCAGGTAACTCGAAAAAGAGCTAAATTTGCTAATTTTTAAAGCAATTACAAAATCTGCTATATCTGGGAAAATAATTTGGTCCTTGATCTACTTGACAAAAAAAGAAAATTGAAGCTCGGTTGTGTAATCAAATTTTTGTGATTTTTCAAACGGGAGTACTTTTTTGGGACACCTGGTAGCATACCCGTCATGGACCCTGGGTGACAATAGTTATTAAAGTCCTTGACTAACGAAATAATCCCAGTTATCGCAACAACAACAATGACAACAACAGCAACAACATATTTTTTGCTCAAACTGGGACTTATGGACTTTCACACAGAAAATTGGGACGAAAAGACACAAAGAGGGCACCGATTTTTCTATTCGCATTGAAACGAGGTTAATTCGTAGTCATAGCAACCTTCGGCAGTTGGAATTTTCATTGCTGTGATGAAGGTCACAGAAGCTAAGTGGCCTTCAAAATGAGGAAATTCTGATTGAAAGTGAAAGGTCTGTCATGGAGGAAACATTCATTTGGATACTGGTGGCTTTTGTTCATAGCTAACATCACTGAAAACTTGAATTTTGAGGCGTTTTATCATCTGGGGCTTGAGCCGACAACTTAGGCCCACCGCCATTGCCTGGAGCACTCGGCTTTTCGTACAGTGTTGCTACGGTTTTCATATCCGGACCAAAAATCGAGGGAAATAATTTCGTCCCAATTTTCAATGTGAAGGTCCATGAGTCGTAGTTATAGCGTCCATCAGTCTATCAATAGCAATAACTACGAACTTGCAATCAGTCTAGCTATTTCCCAAGTAATAAAAACTTCGAGCTTATGCAGTACTTCAGTTCAGCATAACACAGATCTTAAAAGTACAATCTTGATATCGAAGAATTGTCTTACAACCAGGGTGTCCTGTAGTATCATGGGAGTATTATTTAGGCAGTGAATCTGCTCTATAAATAATAAAGACTGGTCTTGTGTACTTAATCGAATGAAGTGCTTGGATTGTTAATTTCAAGAGACTAAACGTTAGAGCCAACTTAGATTTAGGATTAAGCTGGAATTTAATAAAATAAGTCTCTTTCGGTTTTAGTCTTTATTTACTTTTGGACAAGATCAAAGAAGCAACCTAGTTATTGGATTAATCTGTGAAAGAAAAGGGAACCTTGAAAACGTTAATCCTACAAAGTGACTAGCAAAAATTATTTCCTTTCTAGCCTCAGATTTACAGGTAGTAGCATTTCCTCGCTTCCTTTTCACGATATGCGTCTATCCACTTAAAAGACCTGGAAAATCTAATCCTGCTAACAGACTAGCAAAAATTATTGGAAGCACGAGATCGGCCATTGCTGAATTTCTAACAGTCTTCAATTCAACACTATCTTTTTCAGTTTTTCACGGGCACTTTCAACTCAGTATACTTCTCCTTTGAGAATCAAATTACATAAAACCTTCTCCTTAAAAGAGTGGGGAGGGGTGACATGGGGGGATCTTTGGTGCCGGTACCAACTCTTAAGGTACCAGGTTCAACCCAAATTGAAAGAATTGGTACTACGGAATACCAATTTTGGGGCAAGGAAATAATAACTAACGATGAATATCGTCAATATGAGGAATTATCAAAAGAGGAATTCTACATCACTTCCTCATGAGACAAAGGAACAAGACCAAACGACACTTAAACAACTCGCTGTCACACCTCTGTCACTGTCTGTACGGTTAAAAGCTAAACATTTGTTCTAGGAATTCCAAAAATATCCATTGACAAACTTGTTGTTGGTACCGACTCATATAGGCTGGGTACCGGTGCCCCTATTTTGGTACCAGGTTCCATACCATCTTTGCAGAATGTTGAACATGGTATCACCCCTCTGGGTGACTACCCTGTCGCCTCCTCTCAAAACTCATACACAGCAGTATTTCTGCCTTTAAACTTATTCATTTTTTCGTCACCGCAAGCATCTTCGGATCCGACAATCGACGCTGTGGTATCGTGGCCTTTACTTTTTCAAATTATTTCTTGCAACAATAGCTACAATCAGATAAATTTCTCTGTCATTTTCTTGTTTTCTTTTTAAAAATAGCCTTAAATAACGGACTCATCATATTAAACCCATAAACGCAATAAAAACACCGAAATCAGTAGAAAGAAGGCTATTAACTCCTGTAAAAGAAACAACAACCAAAATAAGCCTGTAACAAGAGAAAAATTGTTAAATCCTGTAAGACAAAACCAACACTCTTTTTACTCTGTTTCTTTTTACAGACACTCCATGCAGTGCAGCATTATATTTAGATATTTAGACCTCTTTGATCAAAACCAATTTCATAAATCGCATTGAGAATCGGAAATACAAATTGATTATTTTCATCTGATACTCACTGCAGCAAATTGAAAAAAGTCAAACAAAAGTTTTTGGAATCAAAGAAGGCGCAGCCGTCGCGTGCAGCAATTAAAAGGCATTGGTCAACATCGATGCTTTGCGCGCATAGCTCACCCTTGATGCCCTGTGTTCTTGAGTTTCTGATGTTCAGAACTAATATAGACCTTTTAGCTATTCTTAAATAGAATCTGAATCGAACGATATTTTGATACTTTTTGTGGAATTTTCGAATGTGCACAAAAGAGATAGAAGCTCTAACGCCACTCAATCGAACCTCTCGTGTAAAATGTATAACAATATCGTTCGATCCAGGCTCTTTTGGAGAATAGCTAAAAGGTCTATTGAGAGTATCCAGTAAGAATCTTTAATGACAACAGGGAGAGTCTTATCATTAGATCTTACCAGCAGGGACTTGAAAAGTAATTTCACGAAAAGGGAAGTGACAACAAAAGATACCGAACACGGGCTGCGTCCGTGAGAGGAGCATCAGCCTACCACTTTGCCAACCAGCCGTTACGGAGTACAGAGCACTGCAGGCGTTGATAGTGATAATTGCCGAAGGCCGCAAAGCATCGATGTTGACCAGGGCCCTTTAAAGACTCATTGATAACCATGATCCTTTGTGGCTCAAAAGTCGACTTTGTGTGATATGAAATTCGTTCATGGCCTAAGCTCTGTTGTTTTGCTTTTATTCCACACCCAATGGGTCTTTAAGTAAACAACAACAATAATTCTATAGGCTAGTCTGTGGCTCAATCCAAACCTAACTCCTAAGCCGGTATTCGTAACACGGTTACTTTTAACCATCTTAGATACAATCAATATTTGAGGTTTGTTTTTTTGAAACTCTCAAAAATATTCAAAATTGCACAAAAAATCATCCCAAAACATTCATTACATCTTTCCCGACTTGAGGAATACGCATTTTTCAAATGTTACTGAAAAAAGTGAACTTCGAAACGAATATAAGTGCTCGCAGAACAGTTGCTGTTTTAGATTACTCAATTGTGTCTGTATGGAGTCTACTCGTAGGTTAGTAACGAGAAGCAGGCTCTTGAATTAAGTTGTAAGTAGAAATCTTTGCTAAGTGTTTCATTTCACATCACGAAAACATATTTCTCAAAGGCAATTTTAGGTATGGCATACTCAAACTCTGGAGATCCAGAATAAACAGCATTCCTGTATGATATTGGATATTTCATACTCACCACTTCGTGCCAGTGATTCTTATAAACATAAACTTCAGAAACTGACCAAGTTTCCTTCAACCTGCAAAAAGAGGTTTTGTTTAGAATCCTCTAACTTTGATCAGACCCAAATACTCAGCAAGAAAAAAACATGAAATCAAATTTCAATGAAAATAAGCAGCATTATTACATCGGAGCATGCCGGCAAAATACAATAGAATGAATTCTAAATCCCTGTGGAAAACCTGTGCATTCTCAAGAAAATCCTTGCAGGGAATAATTCGATAAACATTTAAGAAATTCGTCTCTTACAAATTCTTGGCGTGTGGTTTGTTGAAGGTATTGCAGTGTGCATGTATGATGTTTGAACATTTTCTTTAGCATATGAATCAAAATTTGTTTTCGATTCAGCATGAAACGGAAAAACAAACAAACAAACATACAGATCCTTGTAAATAATCAGACAATAATCTTGACAACAAACAAACATAAATAGACATAAATAAGAACAGAGTTTACACCAAACTGTAAAATTTGCTTAGTAGGTGAAAACTGAAAATAATATTGCCAAACGGTAAACATTGTATACAATCAGGTTGTGAGTTTGAGGATGAAGTGGGCTGCAGTGTGCTCGATTATCAATCAACTAATACTGTATGGGTATGGGTCATGGGTCAGCATATTGGTCCCCTTCTTTTATAAAGTTATGAATGTTATGATGAAAGCTTCTTGTATTCAGGACAGAATCAGAAACATCTAAATACTTTTAGCGCTAGCTGTCTTTATCTTAAGAAGTTACAATTACAAAACTTTCCAAAAAAGATGCTCAAAAAGACATCCTTACAAAATAATAATTTATTTCAAGTTGGCGACAAGAGTAGCTGAACAGTTAATTAAAGCCAACTATGTACAAAGAAAACCTATTTTACATACTTTATAAAATGTAAAATCTAATTACAAATTTAAACTAAATATAGCCAAGATTCTTGACATATGTCTTGCAAAGCTTGCAGTTGCATTTGTCTGTAACCCGACTTTTGATACGACCCTTAAAGACTCCTAAGGTGGAAGACTCTTTAGTTTCACTTGGTAATGTTTGCCAAAGTCTACTTCCAAAATAACGTATGGTTTCTATACCAGGAGCAGTTGTATTTCCCCTTGGTACCAGAAGACCATCGTTATTTCTAAGATTGTACTTGTTCGTTCTTTCGACAAAGACATATTCCATGAAAGCTGGATCTATGGCACAACTGTCTATTGTGGTCAGCAATGTGATTTTTTTTTAATTTATCATGTGAGCGAAGGAGGGTGAAAGATTTAGTTAAATATTTCGTCAATTGAAGAAACATATCAGAAGACAACGATACATCATTCGAAAAGATTTTGAAGAAAAGCTTGTTAAGAAAACAGAAATTAAAACTGCCTTATCCTTAGGCCCAATGATTAGGAAATGAGATCCATCTATGTTTTTCACGTCATGACGTCATTATAACATAAAGCCTGAGGATTACGTTCGTTCAATCCCAACTAACTCAAAGGGCAATATAACACAATTACGAAAGAAAACTATGATTAAAGGGAACCACATGATGACTAAAAGATTCAAAAGAACAGCCTTGGAGCAATGAGTCATGATCCTTTTGAGGCAAATAGGCAACAAACTCTCTACAGGGTGTCCCCAAAAAATTGTGCCACATTCGTGTGACTGCTGTACGTTCTGTTGTTCCGTTCTACTGGGTTTCCCAAAAAAGTGTGGAATAGATTTTGTTGGGTCCAGCGATTTGAATTTAGCTTTAATCAATGGCTACTTACTCTCAAATATTCCTCGATAGTTAACTTGAATACAGATAAAACAGTATGGGACAGATTTGGTTAGGTCCAGTGATGTAAATTTAGCTTTAATCAATGGCTAATCATGCTCAAAACTTTCCTCGATATTTTACTTGAACATAGATAAAACAGTATACAGATTTGGTTGACTCAAGCGATATGAATTTACCTTTAATCAATGGCTAATCACTCTTGAAATGTTCGTCGATAGTTAACTTGAACATAGGTACCTCATTTGTTGCTATTGGTGCCTTGAGAGAAGAAATATCAATCTTGAAAACTCAAACATGCGTTCAACTCCAAACCAGAGCTTTGGCATTTCGTCCTCAGCAAATTCCACAAATGAGGTGCATACATTCAAGTTAACTATCGAGGAACATTTTTAAGAGTGGTTAACCATTGATTGAAGCTATATTCTCATCGCTGGACCTTACCAAATCTGAAAATTTTTTTGTCTATATTCAAGTTCATTATTGAGGAACATTTTGAGAGTTACTAGCCATTGATTAAAGCTAAATTCTCATCACTGGACCTAACCAAATCTGTTGCATAATTTTTCTGGGTCACCCGATGGATGAGGTCTTTTGTAGAGAGATCTGAGGGAAGGCTTAGCAACAGGGCTAACTATGACAACAACGAACACTTTCAGCTGAAAGCAAACATTTTCTAGCAACATCTTGCATACAAGAGCAAAAATTTAGTTTTGACACATTTCTAAGACACTACCCGCTACTTTTATCTATGAACAACGATGAACTTTATCAGCAAAAGGCTTGAATCAAAAACTTATCACAAAAGACCTGCTGCGCTTTTAACAACAACATGTGAGATTCACAATAACACATTTGATTTATTCAACAGCAACAAGTTTTTTTCTTTCTCACCTGAATGGTCTGAATGCTTAAACTCATAAATATAAAAATATTGCGGTGAAAATGAAGTTGCGGTTTTTAACGCCAAGCTTTGGAATCGCAAAAGCAGGGAAGGCCTAATCTATTCGGCGACCCCTTTGTCACCACGCTCAAGTGGTGGGGCTCTACCGGGGATCGAACCATGTCTGCCTGACAGTCCTGGTTGCAAAGTCAGAGGATTACACCATAGCCCCACCCAACGCCTTCGCCTGTTGCCTTCGCATGGGCATTCTTATCAAACGCTTGTATATGCTTAGATTCTCTTTTAAGATCTGCAATAATTTTAAATTTCTGATAAAACCTTGCCGATTATTTTGATCTGACTGCATACCTTCGCATCTGACATCCATTGAAAGACAGGCTGTGGAGTAAGGGAAGCGTTTCTAGCTACTTAAAGCTAATTTAAGCCCACTTTGCATGCCGCATCCAGGCATGGGACCCCTTGTTTAACGTCCCTTCCGAAGGACGGTGAGG
Organism: Aurelia coerulea; assembly: GCA_039566865.1. Lineage (NCBI taxonomy): Eukaryota > Metazoa > Cnidaria > Scyphozoa > Semaeostomeae > Ulmaridae > Aurelia > Aurelia coerulea. Next base: position 49,702,766 of record CM076943.1, on the reverse strand, counting down.
TGAGTTGCGAGGTCAAGCCTCCGAGGTCAATCATCCGGAGTTTGACCTCACTCGACCGAGCTTAACTTCAGTCACCTGACTTCAGTTGCCAAACAAAGATTTCAAATCTAAGATAGCCTTTGACTGATAGATTAACATCTTAGTTTTGAATATCGGCCACGTACTGTTTATTGCGAGGGGCGTATTACTCTGTAAAAATCTCGTATGCATTTGCCAAAAATCATTTTGTTTTCAAGAAAAATCCGTAAAAAATCACTAAAATCCTATTGTTTAAAAAATCTCGTACGCAATTTCGGAAGTGTGATACACCCCTCGTTTTATTCCACAGCCCACTGAATGCGTTAAATTTTTGTGGACTCGCCTGGTATTTAAAAAATATGAACCAACTTAACCCGTACTTTCAACTCACAAACAGCGGTCTTAATTTTGCAAGGCCATCAAAAAATGCAGCTGCCTTTTGCGGGAGAGGATAAATCAGTATTCATAGCGACAAGGCAATGTTTTTGGATTCATCCTTGTTTCCCTGTGATTGCTATAAACATTTCTGACCATACAAGCGTTCTAATGGGAACCTCCCAGTTAATAGATTAACGAATGCGCTGAAGATGAACGACATTGTGCGCAAGGGTCACTATTCTTTTCCATTCGGTGTAAGAAAGAACATTTCTAAGGGAAAGTTTGAGATTTTCAGCATCTTTGGAAGAAATTCTCCATTACAAATTCGATCAGAATGTTGAGTATTATAAAAAGGATACAGCGATAACGAACCATTATAACTTTTCTCGAAGCATAATAATGATAATAATAATAATAATATATAATTCATTTTCCAACGATATCCCTACAGTAAAATAACAAACATAAACTTACAGATCTCAAACTAAAAATATAAACATTATTAAACCTGATCTTCCAGGGAGTCGTTCTTGAGGGGGCTTGAATTAATTATCAAGGCTAATAAAATGCCTTTTCAGATGTGTTTTAAACAGGCGAGGCGATGACAGTTCTCTAATATTAACTGGAATATCATTCAAAGCCTTAATGCTAGAGTACATTCAAGTTCAAGCACATTTCTGTTGACCATTTTCTGGCTTCCTATAAAACTTGAAAGTTGTCGACGACCTATGACAAGAACGGCTACACAATTTCTATCAACTCTGACAAAACTCAAATGTTAGGGAAAATATCAATCAAGGGTTAGGGTAAGGGGTAAGGGTTAGCCGCCATCCCAGCCCTCTGGCTCGTACCCTTATGACTTCGAAAGTCAAGGCATGTTCTGAGCATGAAATCAAAGCTCGTTCATCACACAACATGATGCGAATAACAAATTTAAAAGTGAAATCATTGCCCAGCTACTTAGTTAGAGCATGAAAAACTTTTAGCAGGAATAAGACGCTATTTCGCCTCATTTAATGTTTGAAAAACTGTTTCCAGTCTTTTTTTAACTAAAAGTAAACGACAGTTATGGTAAGTCTATAGCATGAAATGGCGTTAATGAAAATCAATGCTGAAGTACAAAGCCTCGATATGCCAAAACTGCTGCAATATGGCACCGTTTAGCGTTGTCTATAGCATGAAATAGTATTCTTAATGAGAATGGCTGCCAAAGTACGAAGCTGGAATACGCATAGCTACAATATGGCACCGTTTCATAGCATTTAATGCTTGGCAAGGCTTTCTTTAAATTCTCTTTTACGAAAGTGATCGTCAGAAGTTATGGCAAAGTCCTGCATGAAAGTGTAGCGTTGTAAACAGAATGAAACAATATAAATGAGAATGGCTGCTAAAGTACAAAGCTGGAATACGCATAGCTGCAATATGGCACTATAATATATCAGAAGTTATGGCAAAGTCCTGCATGAAAGTGAAGAGTTCTCGATAGCATGAAATAGTATGAATGAGAATGGCTGCCAAAGTACAAAGCTGGAATATGCAGAAAATTGTTAGCTGCAATATGACACCGTTTCATAGCATTTAATGTTTGGCAAGGCTTTCTTTGAATTCTCTTTTACGAAAGTAACGATCAGAAGTTATGGCAAAGTCCTGCGTGAAAGTGAAGAGTTCTCGATAGCATGAAATAGTATGAATGAGAATGGCTGCTAAAGTACAAAGCTGGAATATGCAGAAAACTGTTAGCTGCAATATGACACCGTTTCATAGCATTTAATGTTTGGCAAGGCTTTCTTTAAATTCTCTTTTACGAAAGTAATAATCAGAAGTTATGGCAAAGTTCTGCATGAAAGTGTAGCGTTGTCTATAGCATGAAATAGTATAAATGAGAATGGCTGCCAAAGTACAAAGCTGGAGTATGCAGAAAATTGTCATATGACACCGTTTCATAGCATTTAATGTTTGGCAAGGCTTTCTTTAAATTCTCTTTTACGAAAGTAATAATCAGAAGTTATGGCAAAGTCCTGCATGAAAGTGAAGAGTTGTCAATAGCATGAAATAGTATGAATGAGAATGGCTGCCAAAGTACAAAGCTGGAATATGCAGAAAACTGTTAGCTGTTATATGACACCGTTTCGAAGCATTTAATGTTTGGAATAATCAGAAGTTATGGCAAAGTCCTGCATGAAAGTGAAGCATTGTCTATAGCATGAAATAGTATAAATGAGAATGGCTGCCAAAGTATCAAGCTGGAATATGCAGAAAACTGTTAGCTGTTATATGACACCGTTTCGAAGCATTTAATGTTTGGAATAATCAGAAGTTATGGCAAAGTCATGCATGAAAGTGAAACGTTGTCTATAGCATGAAATAGTATAAATGAGAATGGCTGCCAAAGTACAAAGCTGGAATATGCAGAAAACTGTTAGCTGCAATATGACACCGTTTTGTAGCATATAATACTGGTGAAGCTTTCTTTAAATTCTCTTTTACGAAAGGAATAATCAGAAGTTATGGTGAAGTCCAGCATGAAAGTGAAGAGTTCTCGATAGCATGAAATAGTATGAATGAGAATGGCTGCTAAAGTACAAAGCTGGAATACGCAGAAAACTGTTAGCTGTAATATGACACCGTTTCATAGCATTTAATGTTTGGTAAGGCTTTCTTTAAATTCTCTTTAACTAAAGGAATAATCAGAAGTTATGGCAAAGTCCTGCATGAAAGTGAAGAGTTGTCAATAGCATGAAATAGTATGAATGAGAATGGCTGCCAAAGTACAAAGCTGGAATACGCAGAAAACTGTTAGCTGTAATATGACACCGTTTCATGGCATTTAATGTTTGGTAAGGCTTTCTTTAAATTCTCTTTTACGAAAGTAATAATCAGAAGTTATGGCAAAGTCCTGCATGAAAGTGAAGAGTTCTCGATAGCATGAAATAGTATGAATGAGAATGGCTGCTAAAGTACAAAGCTGGAATATGCAGAAAACTGTTAGCTGTAATATGACACCGTTTTGTAGCATTTAATGTTTGGCAAGGCTTTCTTTAAATTCTCTTTTACGAAAGGAATAATCAGAAGTTATGGTAAAGTCCTGCATGAAAGTGAAGAGTTGTCAATAGCATGAAATAGTATGAATGAGAATGGCTGCTAAAGTACAAAGCTGGAATACGCAGAAAACTGTTAGCTGTAATATGACACCGTTTCATAGCATTTAATGTTTGGTAAGGCTTTCTTTAAATTCTCTTTAACTAAAGGAATAATCAGAAGTTATGGCAAAGTCCTGCATGAAAGTGAAGAGTTCTCGATAGCATGAAATAGTATGAATGAGAATGGCTGCTAAAGTACAAAGCTGGAATATGCAGAAAACTGTTAGCTGCAATATGACACCGTTTCATAGCATTTAATGTTTGGCAAGGCTTTCTTTAAATTCTCTTTTAAGAAAGAGTTATCAGAAGTTCTACGAAAGTTCTGCATGAAATCAAAGTATCTTTTATCAACATGTGTGCAAGGAAAATCTACAAAACGAAAACAAGAGGTCGGCGAATCTTAGAAGACTCTTTAAGTGAACATTAAAAGCTAGACTTTGACTGCAAATGCAAACTCGAAAACCAAAATTAAACGATTTATGGTAACATATGAATAATATGACTTTCAAATGATAGTCACACTCTGAAGAAAACATATGTTCGAAAGGCCTTAGTGTGCTGATTTAAAGTCTTGTTTCATTGCCTCCATCTCCTTACCAATTTTAGTATTTCACCTACCAAATATGAATAATAAATATAGATAGGACACACCATAGTAACTATGGACATACATACCAATTTATTGCTTATTTCAGTCTTCAGCCAAGATTGAATCGTCTTGTACACAGTTGGACTGGCCTAAATTTGAAAAGGAATTGAAAACGACTTGAATCGTGAATCAAAACAATGCATTCACTTAGGGACGAGGCATTTACTTATAGCACACACAATAAGAATCACACATTGATGAAAACAACTCTGAAATCATATATTCATTTAATTTTATGGGAGCACCTGCCCTGCAGGCCTCTCTCTTTAAGCTTCGTACATATTTAATGTTATCAAACGAATCTGCAGATTACGGTTAAGTCTATGCTCTAAATTTGACTTCATTTCAACTGATTGATTATAAGTGTACCTAAGAGGGCGGAATATCATCCTAGAAGGCCCGCTAAAGACTTCTATATATAAAATAATATGTGTACCGAAAAGAGAGAAAGATCATCCTGAAAAGCCCGATTAAAAGCATTTCTATATATAAAATTATACGCTCCTCCCACACAGTTTGCGATAGAAAATGCACATTTTTTAACATAAGAAACTTGGATTAGCCCATAGTTGATGATTTGGCATGAACATTTTCTCTTTTAGTGCTAAAAATGTCGTCGATGATACGGAACACTTTTTGCTGCTCTGCCCCTCCTTTGAAGTACCACGAAGAGATCTTCTCACTGGAGTGTTAGCTCTTTTACAACCAAATGGATATATCAATGATTCAAATAAGGCTTTGGTAAACGTTTTATTGTATGGTGATAAGAGCCTTCCTAATGACCTCAATAAAAGCATACTTCTTTTGACCTTAAATTTTATCCATCAAACTGGTCGACTTGATTAGAAAAACTCAAGCTACACTACCAGTTCCACAACCACCAAAACCCGTTTTTTAGCTTTTATGTATTGTAGGGTAATTTTGTAAGTGGAGTAATTAGTAGAGTAGCTTTGTAAGTAGAGTATCTAGCTTTATTTTTCTTTCATCGTTTCGTAGCTTAGTTGTATGTAGTTTAATGTTGCATGTCTTTATGTTTTGGCCTTGGCCATGGGGTAGTCATTGTCTTTTGCTCCCCTTGGTTTCGTCCCTGTGGTGGTGTATAGTGATTTGATAAGTACAGTAGAAAGTAAGATTTATTGTAAATATTTGAAATGAATAGAAAAAAAAAGTGATTTGCTTCTAATTTTTTGGGTGTATGAATTAAGATGTAATTTCTACCACTGCCACGTACTGCGTGTTATTCACATACAGTACAATTTCTAGCAAGGAAAGAGTTTCATTTCTCTTAAAACATTAGATTATAGTGACTATCATTCAAGAATACAGCCTCAGCGACAATTTTACTATGAAAACTTTGAAGGTTTCTTCAGTTTCTAATAAACCAGTTTGAGTTTCTCAAATAAAAATAATGTGTGTTCGAGGAGACTGGCCACTGGATACAATTTGGCTTCATTCCAACAGACTGACTAGGCCTAAGAGGGTACAGAGTGATTGCAAAGGAATTGTATTTACAAATTAAGCACAGAAGGAGAATTATACTCGTTGGGGAGACAAGATACGGTTTGTTCGAGGAAACATATATGCCCCCCGTGCAGTAGGTTAATGCTTATGCGCAGTAGCGTTTTGGGCTGGAACTCTGACGGGCGCATGAGCATTAACCTACTGCACGGGGGGGGGGGGGGGAAATAAGTTTCCTCGGACAAACCGTATCTCATCTCCCCAACAAATACTGCATTCCTGGACAGTGTGCAATAAAAGTGATTTGGAATCACATTTATGCTGAGATCCAATCATTGAATTTAAATTCATTTGGACAGATTGGTTAGGCCTAGAGCGGCGAGTGATAGTAAAATGACTTGTGTTTATAAATTGAACAGACGAAAAGAATCATGTTGCATTCCTCGACAGTTTGCAATAAAAACATTTAGACCAGGCTAGGAATGAGGTACGGGTCACTTCTAAGCGGAGAAATTTAGATGGGTATTTTGAGGTACCTATGACTCTAGGCATCTTGAAACGTGATGGTGATCAGCGATCTGTTGGGGTTTAGGGGGTTAAATCGGGGGTTAAAGTTTGACCACTCTGAGCAAGCACCTCTGCGGAGGAGAACCGAGGTTTTCCTTTTAAATGGCGCACGGGATGGCTTAGATCTGACCAAATTAAACTAAAAACCACTATTATATATAAAGAAGTTAGATGCTGAAGGATAATTTGTAGCTTCTTCAAACAATGGTCACGTGACATGAGATCACCCTTTTCCTTATATGGTAACTATCAATAAATGGCCAAAAATGTGTTACGAAAAGAGAAAAATGCGACTGGTGTCACTTTTATGTTTTACTTGGAAGTACTTGCACCATGATCAGCGTACCAAATACTACGTAACAATTTAAAGGAAAGTATCCCTGATAATCCGTGCCATTATTATCGCCATTTTCGTCGCAATCATCAAAGGAAATGTCATCTTCCACTCTACCAAAAATTCTTCAACGCCTTCTTGGAATGCACTCTCACTCCATTTGATTTCAAATGTTCTTTCCCATCCATGCTGAGATATATCGCATATCAGCATTCTTTGGGCTGAGAGGTTCCTCATTCTCGCGATAACATTTGCACGCAAAGTATGCATTGGTATGCAGGAAGCAATGATGTGTCGACTACTTTGTTTTGAATGAGGTATTTCTGTCGAAAAGCTTCTTACAAGCGATATTCACATTATTCTGACAACATCCATATAAAATGTAAGCAAATTTAGCAATTCTTCTATTATTCTTTCTTTGATACGCAACGAGATGACCCAAAGGTAATAAAAGTACTGATAATTGTTAGTTTTTAACAACCCCTTTCCAATATGCTAATTTGCAATTTCGAAGAAAAGGAAGAGATTTAATCGTTCCTGGTAAATGCGTGATGGAGTCCTGCTAACATGAAAGTTCCTAAAAACTTTACCAAGTAGATATGAAAGTGTAGATATAGTCACAGACACATGCCAAGAGCACCCTGTCAAATCAAATGAAAGAAGTAAGAGAAGTTGTTTTGGCAGAATAATTAGTCAGCCAGCTAAATCAAAAAGGGCTTTTAAAAATGAAAGAAACAAGAGTTGACTGATCAATTTGATTTTCGAGAGGATCTCTACAAATCGTCAAAAAGCCCTCAATATTATTTGTTGCACAATTTTTTTTCCTAACCATAGCTCTAAAATAATATCGTCGAATGAAACGAATGCAAAAATGCTAACTACCAACCAAGAAGAAGCTGAAACTTACTTTTGCATTGCCTTCATGCTTTGAAAAAGAAGCCAAAGGAAACCATCAAGTCACAATCAGCTAATATACCCATCTTGGTGATAGTTTTGTCAAAAGTTCAAAGAATGACAAATGTATACTTGGCTTTGGAATAGGATCCACAGAAAAGGAGTCAAACTCCAGTGATATATCGATGCCTGAGTGTCAAAATAAATGTTTACCTGAATCCCAAGCATTTACAGTCGACGATTACATCTTTAGCATGTTGAAAAGTGGTTGTTGAAAAGTAAACAAAATCTGTATTTTTACTGCCCTTGGCTCATCTCGTTCCGTATCAAAGAAAGAGTAATAGAAGAACTTGCTAAATTTGCTTACATTTTATATGGATGTTGTCAAAATAATGTGAATATCGCTTGTAGCTTTTCGACAGAAATACAGAAATATATATCAGCATGGATGGGAAAGAACATTTGAAATCAAATGGAGTGAGAGTGCATTCCAAGAAGGCGTTGAAGAATTTTTGGTAGAGTGGAAGATGACATTTCCTTTGATGATTGCGACGAAAATGGCGATAATAGTGGCACGGATTATCAGGGATACTTTCCTTTAAATTGTTACGTAGTATTTGGTACGCTGACCATGGTGCAAGTACTTCCAAGTAAAACATAAAAGTGACACCAGTCGCATTTTTCTCTTTTCGTAACACATTTTTGGCCATTTATTGATAGTTACCATATAAGGAAAAGGGTGATCTCATGTCACGTGACCATTGTTTGAAGAAGCTACAAATTATCCTTCAGCATCTAACTTCTTTATATATAATAGTGGCTTTTAGTTTAATTTGGTCAGATCTAAGCTATCCCGTGCGCCATTTAAAAGGAAAACCTCGGTTCTCCTCCGCAGAGGTGCTTGCTCAGAGTGGTCAAACTTTAACCCCCGATTTAACCCCCTAAACCCCAACAGATCGCTGATCACCATCACGTTCCAAGATGCCTAGGGTCATAGGTACCTCAAAATACCCATCTAAATTTCTCCGCTTAGAAGTGACCCGTACCTCATTCCTAGCCTGGTCTAATTTCAGGAGGCTCAATCACATCTCTGCTAAGATCCACACTGCAAATTTGACTTTATCATAACGAATTCATGAGATACACAGGGGTAAATAATCCTAAAGAAACATCTGTTTACGAGGGGCAAATCACTGCTTAAAATCACGTACACTCTCGAAAATAATCACAATTTAATCACATTAATCACAAATTAAAGGGAGTGTGCAATGGTATAAAGACTTCTCTATAAATAGAACAAAGACAACATTCAGACACAGCATTGTTTCTTTTAATTGTTTCATTGTTTATTTCGCTTTCCATTGTTTACAGCACGTGTGGGACATCGATTTGAATAGGCTATTTTTAGATTGCTTTGCTCTTTGCAAATGCAAGCTTTTAACCTTGCACAAACCCTTTAATCACATTAATCACACAAAAATCGTATTAATCACGAAAAAGCATCAGTCATACGAATCACGAGTTGTGAACCTGTAACCACGTTTATTTGCTTACGTTTCTTGGAAAAAACATAAGATCCTTTTGGATGATTACAAAGTCCGTCCTGAGCTAAGCAAGCATAAGAAAATCTGAATATCGAGTTCTTCATAACCCCAAATGATCGTTGTGATGCTGTTTTTAGCTACAGTCAGAGGGATGAATGTTGCTGCTAAAGTCGCCTTCAATAGCAAATCAAGCGCCTTGTAAAACGACAAGAATCGCCCGAAAAGCAATATTTTGATCTTTATGTCAAACGAAGATGATACGCAACAAATCAAAAATCATTGCCCCTAGTTGGCTTGGTTAGTGCATGAAACTATTGGTGCATCGTCTAAAATTAGATGTCATGTGAGATTAACGATAACCCAAAATTACTTATGCAGAACTCTGCAGAACGTTTCTATTCGCGGGCATCTAATTTGAGACAAGCAGTCACGAAAATAACATATGTGCAGAATCGTATGCATGAAGATGTTTTGGTTCAGTGTGATCATGTGCCTTCCCTCAGTGAATGGCGCCATTGTTTGATGGGATTCTGCACCTTTCCTCTCAACTTCACCTGCGACGTTTGCATATTTGCATCTGTAGCTGTGCAGGAGGGGGTCCTTCTACGTTCGGTGAGGCTGCGAATGCTAGCCTCTGTGCAGGCCGCCGGTTACATCATCCTCTAAAGTTGACTTATTTGCATAATGAGTACTATCAACAAGTGGCTAATGATGCGTTCGTTCTAGAAAACGATTGTTTTAACGTAATTAAGCTGCTAATGAAGTCAAGAACGTGCCAATTCTGGGTAAATTTGTTGCTGTGCCAGGGTACACATCATGGTGATTTATCCATCTTATGGTGTCAAATCTGTCTAACATGAAACATGCCGACGTCAAATTTTTCTATCTGATCGCGGGAAACTTCTGTCTTGTGTGCGCTTTCTGTGCGCTTTCTTTATTTCAGTGCCAATTAGCAGAGGTAAAACGTTAATCAATTGCTTTAACGAGCGTGACGGACTTTCTTTCTTTCTTTCTTTCTTTCTTTCTTACTTTCTTTCTTTCTGACTTTCTGACTGACCCGGAGCCCCCTCTTAGATTACAAAGTTGGACTTTGTAATCAATGACAAAATTAGAATGTCCTTTTCACCATCTATATACATATTCGTTGCAGTCGGATGTGGCGTCATTCCCTTTGTCCCTCTCGCCAGCGTTCCAATTGTCTAGACAGTTCGATTGGCAGAACGGCAACATGGGCGAAGTCAAACCGCAGGTGAAAACGTCGCCCAACATTCCGTTCCTCCTCAAAACGTCCTCCTTTTCCAGTCAACACTCTGGTCGAGGGGTTATTCGCCAAATTCCTCACCCCACTTTCGGCTTGCCAAGCCTTTTGTTTCCCTTTGTGTTGAGCTCGAAATCGTTTGTCATTCCATTGTTCTCGCGCTGCTCATGACGTCAAAAAATGGGTGCCCTTCAACACCCCATTGAGGGATTTTCTGATTTTTTAAAAATCCCAGTGGGATCTCTTTTCGCTTAATATGCATTGGGACCCATTTGGAGAGGGATTCAGGTCCGGGGATTTTTTAGGTGCTGGAGGGGGGTCGAGTGGAAATTGCACAATTCCTACCCTTCAAAGACAATTTCCCCAGTTTATTTGCTAAATGTTGTCTTTTGACAGCCTTGCTATATTTAAGGAGTTTCTACCTCAAAATATGAGTTATTGGGAGAGGGATTGGTGCTCCAGAGTGCCACAATTGCAACATTTTCTAATTTTTAGATGCCTTTTTGGCCCTTTCTCGGGGACTCCCCCTTCTCTCAAGAGAAACATCCCCTTTTATGTTTTCAACTACCATCTGAGTTGTCACGCAAAAAGGTTTTGACATTGTTGTGCAGCATGGAAAATTGCTTTAAAACTGTTGATAGTTTTTAGATTAAATAGTACTTGAATTGTTCCTTGAGAGGATTAACATTTACGATACTCTCGACCAGCTTTTGGCAGCAAATGGCCACTAAACCTAGATTGGCTAAGTCTCTTATTAAAGAGTAGGCCTTCATGAAACGAGAAGAGGGAAGGAAGAGTAAAATGGTGTGAAATATTGGACGATAACTGGAAGTAAGGGATCGGCAACGAATGCGTGCATTCTGTTTTTGACAGAAACCACATGTGCAGAAATTGAAGCTGAAGAAAATCCTTCAAAGAAGACAGGGGCCAGGTCTTTTTTTTTTTTTTTTTTTTTTATATCCAATATAAAATTTTACAAAGACGAGATTACCTAAAACAACACTTACAAACTACTTTACTACACTACAAGGACGATGCCATGAGGAGCAGAAGACCATGACTACCCCATGGCTATAACATAGAAAACAGGTAACTAAAAACTAAATCTAAATATACAAACAAGTACTAATACATAGGGCTACGCATATACAATTTCTACTATAAATACTAGAGTCGGGTTCACATTGGATGTAGGGCAACTTCTGTGTTTTGGATGTATCAGTTTAGTGTCACCTTGGACAGACGCTAGAATTTTACTGGACTCAGGAATTAAGTGTGAGTTAAAACTGTCGTCTGCACTATCATAACACTGAATTACCCAACATCCAATGTGAAACAGGCGTAAACAAGTGAACAAAAAATGAAAAAAAAAAAAAAGAGAAAAGGACTTAGTGACTGAGTGGCGTGAAATAAACTTTTCAGATCCATTTTAATCAAACCGACCTGTTTTGCGGATGAAATCTAGTGTCAGTTCGAGTATATATTTGTTGATTTCGTTAGACAGATCTTTATCCCCATACAATAGAATCTGAACAAGAACGTCGTTAGAGAGGCTGTTTATTTCTACAAATGGTCGTAATGGCCAGGTCTTGGGCCAACTCGAAATAAAGTTTAGCTATGGGAGTTTTTCAGACTCCTGTCGACTCTTGTGATTTCCCGCAGTCTTATTTTAGGAGTCTCCGTAAGTTTTATTTTTACCTGCCGTCTTTTATGCTTTTATGAGCAATGACTAGGACTTATCTGCTATTTTACGAGGTAGTTTTACAAAGAAACCAGCGATTTGCACGTCGCCCTTTGCCTGATTAAAAACGTGAAACGAGTTGAGGGGTGTTATCACTCTTCCGAACTATCTATCCTCGGCTGAACATGATGGGTGATCTGAATTGAGAGGCCTAATGTTTACAACCTATTCTGTTTTCAGAGGTCATTGACATTGAACAACAACACATTAAACATTACATTACAATTCTATTTGTACTTTCTTCATTGGAAGGCAACACCGCTAATTGCCCTTCCATTCCAGACACATATCTGACGTCAATACTTTTCAAACCAGAACAATTCCTGGAAAGAACAATCAGAAAGTGATTTCAGAGCCTCTGCTTGGGATGAGAGGGCTAGAAAGCAAAGGGCAAAGGGCGAGGGGGTAACTCCTGTAGGGGGTCTGGTATATATGTGTCTTTGAGAATTCAGAGTTAGGACCCGTAACCAGGGCAAAATTTAAAAATATGACCCCATAAACCGGGAAAAATCTACCACAATAATCGTAATATACAGAGTAAATTGAGAATTTATAGAGCTATATTCCTTTTTATGAAAGTTTTTTGTAGAATCTTAGGAAAAACGGGGTATTTTTCTTCAGAAAATATTCCAACCCAAAAACAGTGAAATGCTGGCTGGTGGACTCGGGGCCCTAAAATAAAAGTCAAAATTCACCTTGCCCAAGTTTCATACCCCAAGTTTTAAGGAATCCTACTGTTTTCCAACAAAGAGAAGAGATATCAGTATAAGTGAATCGTAAAAGTGCCAAAATCCCAAACCTTTCTCTTAGAAACAGTGTTGGTACTGTACAGATTACTTTAGGGCTCAGTGATACTCCTTTAAAGGGGGGTTACCTTCAAAATTTTCCATGATAAGGGGTTTTTTCATCAACTAGAATGTCAGAGAAAAGGGTATCCTATGGAATGGTACGGACGAGCGTGATGTACCTTTTACTGTTGAATTGCACCCACCGGGAGTGTGCAGTACAGTTGGGGATGTTCAGTACAGTGGAGAGGTATGTTTGAGTACAGTGGGGCAATTCTGTATAGTGGGGAGGCATCCGGAGTTCAGTGGGGGATACCTTGAGTGCAGTGGGGGATGGGGGTGCTCAGTACAGTGGGGAGGCATCTGGAGTACAGTGGGGGGGATATCATGATGTGTGTGGTTTGTGGTGAGGCATCATCAGTATAGAAGGGGGATATTCAGAACAGAGAGGGGGTTGTCAGGGTAGTTACTAGGGGGCCCGAGGCCTCTGTGGGCCAGCAAGAAATGAGGTATGTGTTTTTCTTTGTTGTAGCTTTTTTCAGGAACGTTTGCAGGCCTGCAGGCGCACTGAGATTCTAAAAACAATCTAAAAGCAGTGTCTTACCAGTGCATAGGGGGGCGTGGCCTAAGGATAAAAGTGCGTGCTGCTCGGCCTTTCTCTGGACGGCCCTGGCGGTAAACACTCATGTTGTTAAATGCTCCCTTGCGCAACAATGAACGGCAGCTTTGTAGATGTAGAATGAACCTATGACGAAACTTTGGTCACATAAAGTGATAACAGAAAACAACGTCAAGAAGCAACAAATTCTTTCCCAAGCAATCACTCGGTACGACGGCGGGCCAGGTCGGCGCCGCAGGCGCCGACCGGCAAGCCTAGTTTTCCCATATTAATGTGAATACATAGTCAAATAAGCTCAAAAACCTAACCAGCACAACAGCGCAGCATTCTGAGGACCCTGTGATGAAGCAAAAACTAAGCCTCGTCCTCATGCCAAGGTCACTAGGAAAACCATGTCGTTGCTGCTGTACATTTGACTGCCAAGCTCCAACAATTCTTTTAGTTCACTTGAACTTGAATTTACAGTATGTGTGGTTACCTTGTTCCAGATAGTTACATTGCATTGCCACCATTGACGAAACACTTGTTAAAAGGAAATTCCAAATTTTTTGCAAATTTTGAAGTAATTTAGCATCCTTTTCAGTTTTTGTGAGGGTACAAGAAAATTCACCTCAAACGATCGATTGTGTCTCCAGGGGCTAGAAAGCGGCGATCTTATTGGCTGATAAGCATGAAATTGGATGATTTCCACATGCTCTGGCAACCAGTAAGGATTTGAGCCTTATCTAACTGTCACGTTACGTTGTTTTGCCGTGTGACAAAAGCATTGTGTTCAGGTGCCAACTTGATGTCATAAATATTTACACTGTCCCGCGCAACTTTGGATCCGTAACAAAAGTGCCCGGGGGTACTTGACCAGGTTCTGGTCGGGGACGTGCCATCGAAGCTTCCGAAAAAGTATACCCGACCAACAAGGGCAGATTTTGTAACACAATAGTACGAGTTGCTTTTCCTGACACCTGAATTCAAAGCGATTAGCGATTGTAGACAAAGGAAATTCTCTCAACCAGTAAATCAAAACAAACCTTTTTCCTTTTTCTAATCTACATTAATGATCTTCCTTTGGCACTCAATAAATGTAATCTGACAATGTATGCTGACGATACTAGCATCTCATATGCCTCTAAAAACATCGAAGAGCTTAATACGACACTAAATAGGGATCTCGATTGTCTAAACAAATGGTTGCAGGGTAACAAACTGTCGTTAAATGTTGTAAAGACGCAAGCGATGGTTATAGGTTCCCAACCAAACCTGAAGAAGATTGCTGAAAAGAAAGTAGATTCTCCAACTTTTTCTATTGGAGGCTCTGACATAAATCTAGTTAACAATGTGAAATATTTAGGTGTTCAACTTGACAGTAATCTTGACTGGAATCAGCACATGAAAGTCTTATGTGGCAAAGTATCTCGTGCTTTAGGTTTTCTCAAGTATGCTAAGAAATTCGTACCGAAACCTACTCTGATACAAATGTACCGAGGCATTGTCGAGCCACACTTTCGCTACTGTTGCTCTGTATGGGGAAGCTGTGGCGAAGCTAGATTGCAAGCTCTGCAAAAATTGCAAAATCGAGCTGCAAGGATTGTCTCAAATAGCAGTTATGATACATCTGCGACCCTTTTGATTAAGAACCTTAAATGGCTTACTGTCAGTGATATGATTAAAAGTGAAACAGCTACGGTTACGTATAAAGCAATAACTGGCCTTGCACCTAGCTATCTTTCTGATTTGTTCACAAAAAATTCTGACCGAAATATTGATATTAGCTTGCGAAATGCAGCCACTGATCTCTATATCCCAAGGATGACAACCTGCAAAGGACAAAAAGCGATATCTTTTCGTGGCGCTAGAACTTGGAATCAGCTTCCGTTGGATATAAAACAAGCAAATTCGCTTAATTCGTTTAAATGCCAACTAAAAAACCATCTGCAGCCTTCTGCTTGACCATTTGATTGTGATTTTTCGTTCCATTCACCAGTTTTGATTTTACTCTTTTTAATTTTTTATCATAAGTATTCTAGTTAGATTTTTTAGATTTTATCACTTGTAATTAGGTTATTTTAGTAAAGTATTGTTAATTTTGTAAGCTTTTTAACACGGCCCCCTGTAAAGCAGTCGTTGATTGATGGGGCCACCGTGTATAAATAATTAAAAATGAAATGAAATAATGAAATGAACAAAGCCGCAAAAGTTTCTCTGAAACTAGGGTAGCTAGCTCGCCCGTTGTGCATTCCAGAAATTGGTTTTAAGGGCAAACATGACCATAGATCGAAAGAAGAAGGATACATCTACACATTTGCCGCAGGCATTTCATTTGTTTGGTTCAAAAGCCGTTTGGGAGGCAATTCAATTCTTTTATTCTTTTGGGTGTTATCAAAACATTTACTGCTCAGCTTTTGGACCAAAGAAATAAAATGCCCGCGGCACATGTGTAGATATATCCTTCTTCTTTCGATCTATGCTCATGTTTGCACTTAGAAATGATTTCTGGAATGCAGAACGAGCGCGCTAGCTACCTGGGTTTCAGAGAAACTTTTGCGGCTTTGCTTGTTTTGACTTACTGGTTGAGAGAATTTCCTTTGTCTGTGATTGCTAATCGCTTTGAATTGAGGTGTCAACAAAAGCAACTCATGCTATTGTATTACAAAATCTGCCCTTGTTTACCCGACCTTATACCAGTTTTCTGAAAAAGTACTCCCGACCTCATACCAATTTTCCGAAAATGTATTTCCGAACTTATACTTATACCAAAATCGCGAAAATCGACATCCTTCCCGATGGCACGTCCCCGTACCCAAAATATGTGAAGTACCCCTCCCCCCCCCGGGCAAAAGTGTAACGAATCAGCCTCCCGTTTGCACTGTTCTCGTAAATCCAGAACACTTTTGTTCCAAAAATTGGAAATTTCGGTGGAAAACGCAGTTTTATTATTGAGAATGAGGCAAGCGACGACAGTCACTGTACAAATCTTCATTTTAACATCATTTGACAAGTCCAGTTGACAGTTAAGACATTTTCAAGTATAATTGATAATTTTGACCGAATGATGACAATTTTGATGACAATTTTGTTCATTACAATGATGAGTGACAATTTATACATTTATACCGAAGAACAAACTAAAAACCGTGGTAAACAAGCGTGAGCTACATTTCCTACGCAAAGGGGGGGGAACTGAGACCCCTTATTGTCCCTTCAACAGAATAATCAACAATATCATCAAAAAGGTTATGAGACAACTATTTCTCACTCAGAAATAAACAGTTCACTCATCGAAAGAAAAGATCAAGTGGCCATACACTTGGGAAATCATCTCTTTATCATGTCTTATGCCACAAAGTTGACTTCAATGAAAAGAAAGTTTCCCCAAGAGGACCATCGCATGACCAGAAATTCTTCTATTTGCAACTCCTTTTGTTTGGACTTATCTGGGACAAGAAGGACAGATAATGTTACAATAGAACTCGGCTACTTTTCATTGACACCTAGATACAAAGCAATTTGTGATTGCAGACAAAGGGAATTCCATGCTCGGTAGGTTAAGACATAAACAAAAACAAAGCAAGCCGCAAAAATTGCCCTGAAACTCGGGTCGCTAGCGCGCTCGTTGTGCATTTCAGAAATGGTTTTCAAGAGCAAATATTAGCACATATCGAAAGAAGAAGGATATATCTAAACTCCTGCCTCGGGCATTTTATCTATTTTGTGCAGAAGCCAATTGGGAGGGGATTCAATTCTCGTACTTTTTAGGTGTAATCAAAACACTTACTGCTCAGCTTCTGTACGAAAAAAATAAAATGCCCGAGGCAGAAGTTTAGATATATCCTTTTTCTTTTGATATGTGCTAATATTTGCTCTTTAAAACCATTTCTGAAATGCACAACGACCGAGCTAGCGACCCGGGTTTCGGGGCAATTTTTGCGGCTTGCTTTGTTTCTGTTTTGGAATTCCCTTTATCTGCAATCACAAATTGCTTCGTATCTAGGTGTCAATGAAAAGTAGCGAGTTCTATTGTAACATTATCTGTCCTTGTTCCACAAAGTTGACTTCAATGAAAAGAAAGTTTCCCCAAGGGGACCATCGCATGACCTGAAATGGGTGTAAATATCAACTGAATTTATCTTAATAATGAGAGCTCGATTCTTCTATTCGCAACTCTTTTCGTTTGGACACATTTGGGACTCTTTTGCACATGTAGTTTCTTTGCTGCGGACGACAAAAGGAGATCCCCTGTCGAAACGTTGGATGGCTTAGTCCTACTGTTTACGTCGCGTCGACACTGAACTGTGTTGGTATAACCATAACCATATGACTATGTTATAACGAAAACTATAATTATAACTGAAGGTTAAAGACAAATGACGGATATATAGCACCTAGTTTAAAAATAGAACAAAAGATGGCTTAGTGCTTTCATTTGTCTAATTGATTTGCTAATCTCTCGATATCATCAAATACAATGGAATTCAATAGGTTATATTTAGATTGCCCAGGCCCCTGATTTAAGTCACCTTATATCTCCGTCATTTGTCTTTAAAGTCTCTTGCATCTGAAAAAAATAATTTAACTTTAGCCAATTTGCATTCAGGAAGTTCTTTAATTAACTGCTTAATGTTTCTGCTTGGGAATGGCTTTAATCCTGAGAATTCCAGTCTTGCTAATTTTTGACCATAGCGAATAATGTTAGAGGTGATATCATCAAACCAATTCTCATTTTCTTCATTGCGTAGATAGACTTCAAAAGATTTTAAGAGTTGTGCTTGAAAAGGTTTGTGATGTTTGTTTTTGATGTATAATTTAGTGACTTCTGCTCGTGAAGAGATACTCAAGCGAAGTGAGAAAGTATGCAGCTTTTTGCAATCTGCTAAAACTTCAAAGACACCATTTGAAATGCTAGGAGAGGTTACCAATGATAAATCTTCTATGCTTTCAGCGCAATTTCCAATAATTTCAGTTGTTGTACAGCTTTCTCCTCTTCCTCCTCCTCCAGACATATCAAACAAAGTAATGCGTTTTAGCTGCTTAAATTGTGGATAGTGTATCGATTTCTCATCCAACTTCATCTCTCTACAAAGTCGCAACCTGAGAGACTTGAGATGAGGGCAGTTTTCAAACACTACCCCAACTTCGTCAATGTCAATGAAACAATCAACTACTTCAATCTTATGGCCAAACCTTTGCATTAATTCTTTCATAAGCTCCTCGTTTGGAACTTTAAAATATGGCCCGATCTCAGAAATATCAGGGCACTTTGAGATTATCATTCTTGCTTCCTCAATAGAATAGTTCCTGTTTAATTTCATGGTCTTTGAAAGTTTGCCTTTTCGAAGATAGAACCCCAGTGATGGATTTAACCAATGCGTTTCCATTCCTATTACTTCCATCTTAGAACTCTGATACATCCTTTCAATTAGTAATGAAGCATTGTTCCCCAACACATCAATTGGACAAAAATGCATAAATCTCAAGTTTGGGAAATTGATACTTTTGCTGCCACCAAACCCAAACACATCAAGGAGATATGGGAATGGAGTTGCATTTTTTTCAGTCGGAGAGATATGTCTATTGATTTAAGACTCTGTTGGTGCCGCACGATACCGTTTACAATTTCTACAAAGAGAGATACTTTAGGCGATCTTACTGCATGTACGGTGCAGTTCCATATCGTCAGTTCTTCAAGTGCTCGCTGGCTGTGGATTATTTTACGGATATCAGCCGTTGTAATGAAAGTACAGTCGATTGAAAGTGATTTTATACCGTCAGTACATCCTACTAGATTTGAGATCAATTTCGACGTTTCTTTTGCCAGATTTGATTCTGTTATATCCAACTGACGGCCTAAAGCATATTCCGTATCAAGTTTGCATTGTTTGTTGTACTGCATCCAAGAACCACCATACGGGCTGCTTCCATTGATCTCCACCTTCTCAAGATACTCTCTTCCAGCAATGAACCAACTTTTACATGTCAAAGAAACGTTGATTTTATCTCTCAAAGGTAGATATTTTACGATATTCTTGAGAAGATGATCGGGAAGTTCCAGCCAGGCCGCCATTGCTTCGCGATCTGTTTCCTTGTTTCAGTTTCTAAGAAAACGCTCCTTCGTAGACTCAAGATTACGCATAATGCTACGCATGGTCCTTGCAGTCAAGAATAATGAAACCTCACCGCGGACAGTGCTTTGGGAAAAGTTTTCGTTGATTTGACCCTGATTCGATCTCTCAAATGTAGCTATTTCACGATATTCTAAAGAACAGAATGGGAAAGTTTCAGCAACTTTTATTCCCCGATATTCTGTCGGTATAGTTTACACCCAGTTCAGATCACGTGATATCCCACGTATTTTTTAAAGACACTAAGAATCTGGGCCAGTAGTACTGAAAGTTTCTTAGAATTATCAGATCTTTGCCCTCCTGAACATTTCAAAACAAGGTGTTTGAAGCCTTTCCAATTTTCAGACATAACTCCAGTACTTTCCGAGTAGTATGATACAGAAACAAGTGAGAATAAAGAAAAACATGCAAACAGCTCTTAATTTTTTGGCGATATCTGAGAGCCTAAGTTTCTTATAAGCGGTTTCTTATAAAAAAAATACGTGTATGGTCACAAGATCTCCTGTTTTTCATGTTTTGTTTCTGAATGAGAAGTGGTTGTCTCATGGCACATGTCTGTTGAATTGCTTGTCATCTTTTGCTTGTACAGAGTGTCCCAGAAAAATTGTTCGACGTTTGATTAAATGTTAAAAATAACGATGAAATGTACAGGCTCCTTGTTAGATAACCCTGTTCCTTAGATTTCAAATTAATTTTAGACGCCAGAATCTTGCGAATCCGCTAAGAATTCACGGAGTTACAAGCTTTTGAATTTTGAGTTTGTGCAAAAGCTGAAACCAGACGCCCCTAACTGACTAGCCTGCGTGCAGACTCAACTCCTCATACTTTCGAGGAGTTGAGTCTGCACGCAGGCTATTAACTGACTTGTTTTCCAAAAAGACGTCCTAAAATCGAGGTAAAAGAAGACTTTCCAATGTTGTCCCTCTCGTCGATATCAGAGCAAACCAAATGGGACTTCCAAAGTTATTTAATTCTTGTAACCGTCGCCAAAATTTACTTAAGAATACAAGTATTGAAAACGTGGGATGAAAACTTAATCGATGAGAGATGGGGCCATTCCAAATTGTGCTGAACAGGATTCCTCCAAGCATCCATAACCTTGATTCAATGTTATAAAAAGCCAGTTTATGGAACGTGCTTTTGAAATTCCATTTAATTTGCTATGAATAAAGGAGATTCTACTTTAAAAAAATATGCAATTTAGGGGCGTCTGGTTTCAGCCTTCGTACAAACTCAAACTCCAAAAGCTCGTAACTCCATGAATATTTAGCCGATTTGCTAGCTTCTGGTGTCTAAAATTAATTTAAAATCTCTGCAATATGGTTATTTTACCATGGAGCCCGTTCAGTATTTCATTATTTTTTAAAATTTAATCAAACGTCGAACAAATTTTTTGGGACACCCTGTATAGTAAAGTATGGTGTAATTATGACCACCACTCCCGTCATTTGTCTTTAATAATTCTGTAGATAATAGAAGGAACAAAATGTTTCCAATATTTTGTTATGAATCCAAAGTAGCACGCCCATTGCAGGGTCACAACCTGATCATAACCACCCAAAACCATCCATCAGATCAGTTCTTTAGAGAGCATAAACCCATCAAACTCAAATGTGCTTTCAAACATCTTTAAATTTCTTCTTTCGTTACAACAAAGGCCATCCAAGAGATGACACGTGCAAGGCAAGATGGTTCAATAGGAGGGAGCCTTTAAAGTAAATCAACAGAAATAAAAGCACCTTAGCTAGGGGGACTGGGTCAGTTTATATATAACCTATTGTATTTGATGTTCTCGATCAATAAAAACAAGAAACATAAGTGGTGTCTGCCATTCTTCTTTGCCATGTTCAGATCATGTCACTATTATATTTCCGTTCATTTAGCAAGAGATTACCATTCAAGATATATTCAAGGAAGCCAACAAGTTACCTGGTGTAAACATTGGAGGGAGAAATGTAACAAATCTTAGGTATGCAGATGGCACTGCCTTGATTGCGGAGTCGGTACAGGGTCTACAACTAATAATAGATGTGGTTAAAACAGAAAGTATGAAAAAAGGGTCTGAAAATGAATATAAAGAAGACAAAAACAATGGTAATCAGTCGAGATACAGAGAATCCAAAAATCGATATAAGGGTGGATGGAACTACTCTAGAGCAAGTGGAAACATTTAAGTACTTGGGGCAAACAATTACATCAGATGGTAGAACCGATACTGCGATACGACAACGTATAGAAATCGCAAGACAGTCTTTCCTAAATATGAGAGATGTCTTAACAGCAAGGAACATTGAGATCAAGACAAGAAAACGCTTAGCCAGATGCTACGTTTTGTCAACACTTTTCTATGCAAGTGAGACCTGGACGCTTAACGCTGATACACGGAAGAAAATAAACAGTTTTGAAATATGGATGTACAGAAAAATGCTTAAGATCAAATACACAAGTCACATTACAAATGAAGAGGTTTTGAAACGTGTCAATGAAAAAAGTTTGTCACTAGAGAAGAACATAAAAATGAGAAAAACGCAATATTTTGGTCATTTGATAAGAAAAGATAAGATGCAAAAACTTTTATTGGAAGGAAGGGTGTGTGCAAAAAGAACAAGGGGACGTCCCCGTAAAACGTGGATGAAGAACATCATGGAATGGACAAAGTTAATCTTTGAGCAATGCATAAGAGGAGCTGAATACCGTGACTACTGGAGAGGATTAACGACGAATCTTCCAGTTGAAGCTGTCACCGAATGATGATGATGACCATTCAAATCGCTTAAAATGAGGCAATAATGGCTGTTTTCTTTAATGTTTGAACTGTGAAACTTTTTAGGACAGCTGGTACATACCACCAGAAAACATTTTTTGAGGTTTTCTTCAGCTGCCAGTATATTTTTGGCACAGTCGGCAAGAGATGCACTTGCTGATGGAAAAATTGCACCTGTTTGGCAAGACTGACTTCTACTAAAACCTTACCAGCCTAAAGCCCTTTATGTAAAGGTGCACTTTCTGTATTAGGGCCATCCAGGTTGGCCAGTCTGCAGAGTATGGCACTCTTCGAAAAGAACTCCAGTGTGCAAGGAGAAATTTCTTTTGTTCATTTTGAATAGCCTATTGAAATCTTCGGTGTGCAAGTGCCATACTCTGCATACAGGCAGGTTGGAAAACTTGCATTCACTCTCAGCCATACAACTCTTGCAAGCTTGCTTCTAGAAGAAAACGTTCTTGCATGTGAGAACAAAGGGCCTATTGTTACTTGTGTGACTCTTGCAAACTCTCATAGCTTTCTTAAGTCTACTCGCAGCTTCCACTAAGCTTGCACTTTTCAATTCATTCACTTGCTACCACACATAGGCGTGATCATGCATGTTTGCCTTACTGGAGAGCTATCATCTGTGAAGGTCAAGCTGCAGTTTATAGCGCAAAGTGTTGGATGACAGCAGCAGCAAAGCGATAATCAAGTCTGCGACCCCTTGTCACGACGTTCAAGTGGTTGGGCCCTACCGGGTATCAAGCCCCATCCACCTGATTGTTCTGGCTGCAAAGTCAGAGGATTACACCACGGCGCCATACAACACCTTCATTATAACATTATAACACTTATTATTACACTTACTAGAGCAGAAGGCCTAGTAAAAACCAAAAAATCACTTCAATTGACAAATCTAGCCAGAAACAACAGAAAGTGGATACAAAGTAGGCCTAAATAAAGTAAGTAAGTAAAAGTCAAGTAGAGAAAGTAAAGAGACACTAACATGGCCAAAACCACCTGTATTGTATGGAAAGTGTGCATTTACACTCAACAAAAACAACGAGGTATTCAAAATAGACAACAGATAACAACAGAGGGCTCTTCTTGCACATCCAAGGTCTCGGCGAAAATTGCCCAACTTGCCATTTTAATTATTAGGCCGAGCGACTGAAAGGCTCTGAAAGGTAAGGGTGGATTGACCTGGAAAGGAAAGGGATTGAGATCACATGATTCACAACGAGAGGAGCGCTTTAAGAGCAAAAATTGCGCTTACCACCACTCAACTTGCTTTCTGTGACTTCTTTTCAGTTGTCTTTGAATCTTTTTTCAAATTGATTGCATCATAATAGTCAACAGATGATTTATCATGAAGGCACTTCCTTTCTCCAACCGGCAACTTCGACGATTACAAAAATTTGTTGATGTGAGGATTAGGCCGAAGAATATACGAAATCGAGGCTATTGCATAATGGTCATTTCTGTATTCTGAATTTTTTGGCGGGAAACTCCGTTGTTGGGAAAAATGAAGAGTGCTCGAAATAGATAGTTGTACACTGGGGCATCACCAGCCTTGAAAAGTGGGGTGAACTTAGTAAGCAATTGTGTCCTTTAAGGTGGCAAATGACGGATTTATGGGGCAAATGCTAAATTAAAAGATCTCTCTTATTGAACAATACACGTTTTTTTATATAAGAAACTTGGATCAGCACTTAGTACTAAAAGTTCCTTAATTTCGCTTGAAAATTTCGGTGTTTTAGTAGTAAAAGTTTCTTGATTAGTTTCTATTTTTAGTGCCTACAATTGCGTTATAGTTAAAAAATGAGCCTCCTTATCGACAGCATTGATATTGTCACCACGTATAAGCTATCACATTAAGACAAAAGGTTACCACTTTTTTGCAGTCAAAAGTTAAAAAAGATAAAGGTAGCTTTGTTAGAGAGACATAAATAAGAGAGACATACAGAAATAAAATTTTAGAGTTTGAACGTAGTACACTCTTTTTTTTTTATAAGAATACTATAAATTTTTTCCAGCCTCAATATTCTTAAGTAATTTTTCATTTTGAGCCTTAACATATTCTTAAGGTATTCTTATTTTTTCAAATCTGATATGGTTTCAAGGGAACATAGTTCAAAGAAGTGTCATATCATTATGAAGAAATGGTCGAACGAAAGAAAAATTTAAGCAATTGTAACAATAAGAATGTTATGAGCATCGCAAAACAGGCAACTGCTGGAAAATGAGACACAAATATACGAGCTGAGGCTGAGCAATATTCTTATAATATTCTTAAAATGTGGATGATTCTGAGCCTGAATATTCTTATAAACAATATTCTTATATAAAAAAAGAGTGTACTAGAGTTTCTTAAATTTTTGGTCATCGCAGTACTAGTTTCTTATAAACCAGTTTCTTATATAAAAAAACGTGTAGTTGTAGTTCTATTTATTTTTTCTATTTCTTTTCTGTTTGCACTTTTTAGGCACGCTTGCCTGTCGTCAGTCCATAAGGACTGCTTTTCCAATGAACATGTGTCGTAGCAAAACCCGGTGTTCCAGATCAGCGACCACATTTTCAACAGGAACTTGTGCAAAATGGAAGGAATATACACGTATTTTTTTATAAGAAACCAAGGTCCGGGGCTTAGGCAGTTTCCTAAAATGTTGTGCAATTTTGCTACCAAATGTATCTTACGTGCTTCTTATATTTTTAATGCCGGAAGTGTAGAGTTAATTTTGGTTTTTCTAAAGGCTCCCAAATTACTTAGTAAGATCTCAAAACAAGTAAATAACATAATTCGCACTCAAAATAATGACCAAACAGTTGCTACAACTGTTGTCATAACATTTGTGAGTGCGATAGGAAAGTTAAAACTGCTAATTACAAAAGTTTCTTAGCTTTTTATATCCAGGTAGGGTTGCTTCTTAACTTTCGAAAAATTGAGCCTACCGTTTCCTAGAAGCGGTTTCTTATAAAAAATACGTAAATGCACACGTTCTTTCTTACAAGAAACTGATTCATAAGAAACTAGTATTTACCTAGTATCATGATGGCAAAAAGCTTAAGAAACTCTAGTACTGAGTTCTAAAAGAGCAATGAAACATTCAAATGCTAAATTCAAAGATGTTATTGAACCGTCATCTTGAGTAAAATGAACCCTCAGTTTGAAGCGTACAACTTGATAAAACATATTTTCATTCCAACTGATGTTTTTATGATATCTGTCATGAAATGGAGCATCTCTGTAGCAATTTTGGAAGCTGCATCATAATTCATGCACTCAAAAATAAGAAACAAGGTAAGAAACTTTTGCACTGTACTAAAAGGCGGGAATTTTTATCTCAAAGTAAGACTTTTGGTACTATGGGCTCAGCTCATCCAAATTTCTTATATGAAAAACGTATATTGCAATAAATGTCTGTTTTTTAAAACATCTTTGTGTGATACTACATATTATTAATCCAACAATTTTTAATACCGCCTACCACTAATTTGGAATACTTGCGAAACTCATCAGATCATCTTTGCAGTTGCAAATGGTTGTGTTTCTCACCCTCCCTCCTCAATAGACCATTTTGACATTTAGAAAAAGAATCTGGAGAGAGCAATATTTTTCTGGTAAATGGCGGATACAATTCTGGTAAATGGTGCCGATATATTGAGCTCTACAAATCTATTGACTTCAAATTCGTGGTGAAAAATAAGGAAATAAATTGCCCAGATGCATCTGAAAAGCTGTCCTGTGACCCATCAGCCCCTTAACAGGAGGGAGACTCCTCTCTCCAACCCAGACCTAAGGCGGGAAAGTATTCGTCATTCCTTCTCTTTACCAGAATAAACGAAACAAAGTGAAAAGTTTAAAAAGAGAAAGACTTCAATTTTCAGACTCAGTTATTAAAAACAAGAGAGATTATTGTAAAAGGAGACTTTCACATACCAAAAAGCATATTTCATATTTTAAATATTTCATCATATTTTAAACATATTTCATATTTTAAATATGTACTTTATATGTAGAGATAGATATTTCATATGTAGAGATAGATACGAGAAGAGTCAGATGCAAAAAACGGAAACTTTTCTTAGTACACTAAGAAAAACTTGTGTTATCATGAGAGTGTGACAGTGTGACTGATGATAACATACTCGCATGCTATCACACTCTGACGATAACACAAGTTTGAAAGGCCTTAGTGTGCTAAGAAAAAATTCTCGTTTTTGCATCTGACTCTTCTAGAATTTTTACAAATTTCTACCAATATCTTCATTATTTAAACACGTTATAATATCCCAAGGATTGATTCCGACTATAGCTACTGTAATAATGATTAAATATACAGGGTGTCCCAAAAAACATGTGCGCCGTTTGAATGACTACTGTGGAGGAGCCATAAATCTAAATTTCCTGTTTTTCAGATTTGTGAATAGAAGACATTTCAACTTAGAGTTTGGCATCAAGTTTGTGTAAATCTGAAAAGTGATTGCTGATTTATTGAGAAAGGAAGTCACAATCACTCGTTGCTTCAAAACCAGAGGATTTTATCTCCGTACTTAACCTTATAACTTGAATTTTAACATTAAATGAACTTAAACTTTACAGTTATGCCAGGAAACGCATTTGGGAGTAATTAATTACCATATTCTTCAAGAACATGGACCAAACAGCATACTGAACGCAATAATATTGGCTAAAAACGACTTTATCACTTTTGAGAAGCAAAATATCTGATGGACGCATGCCATTGCCTGAAGCACTTGTGTTGCACATTTCCATTCATAGCAACCCAAAATATGTCCAATATTCTTTATTGTCACAAAACTCAATGTATGACTATCTGTCTCACTTATGAATATCAGAAAACTTGGCTGGGTATGTTTTTTCAATGAATTTGACGCAATGGAGAATAATAAATCCTCTGGTTTTGAGGCAGCCAATAATTTTGGCTTTCTTACTCCATAAATCAGCAACTGGTGATCGGATTTACTCACACTCGGTGTCAATCTTTAATTTAAAGTCTCTTCTGCCAAGAATCTTAAAAACAGAAAAATTTGATTTATGGCTGCTCCGCAAAAGCCACTCAAACAGCGCACATGTTTTTTGGGACACCCTGTAGGTTTTGCTATTCTTACCCTCTAGATCTACAGAATAAAAAGAAAGGAGAGAGAAGTAGTATCTACATTAAAATGCCAAGTTTTGCAAAGTAGCGCATGAGTAAAAAAAAAGAATCCCCGTTTGAAAGGCCACTGCTCCCTGAATATCAAAGCAATGATATTGAAAACTGTCTTGTTTCATTTCCAATATGTTCAATTAGGTTCAGTAATTTACCCAGCTTTAATCGGCCATTCCTTCCCGTAGGTATGGGAGATTTGATGCAGAATGCCCCTTCGAGAAACCTGCACAAATGAGTGAAAACAATGAGCAGAACTTCTTTAGTTTTCCTTAAGAAGCAATGCCACTCGCATGTATTCATGTCTTTTTCCTCTTTGGAGAATGGAATCCCCCTGATATGAATATGCCAAGGATTTCCTTCAATAAAACAACTAGTTCCCAAAGTTATATTTTCTCAGTATTGGGCTCTCTTAATATTTTTGTGGAGATATGAGTTAACAAATCTTTTAAAAACTGCAAAGTTTTACTGCATCCTATCCTATACTGTTGTTTCGATGGCTCGCATAGCTCGGTGCATGGCTTGAGCTAGTTCGCTACTACTTACTTATGCTACTTTGTTACTTTGCTACTAAGCTACTTTGCTACTAAGCTACTAAGCTACTTTGCTACTAAGCTACTTTGCTGCTTAGCTACAAGGTGTCCCAAAAAGTACTCCTGTTTGAAAAATCACGAAAATTTTATTACATGACCGATCTTTCGATTTCTTTTCATAGCAAGTAGATGAAGACCAAATCATATGTCCCGGTACAGCTGATCCTTTGACTGGTTTTAAAATTAGAGAATAGCTCATTTTAGGGCTGCCTGGCTTAGAAGCAAGCATACTGGAAGCATACCAGATTAATTTCTCTTTTCATATTTAAGCCTCCAATTTAGTCATAAATGTCAGAAAGAAGCGAAAACTGTTATCGCAGACCTGAATGAAAAAAGCTCAGAGAAATGGTACTTAGGCAAGATTAGAATGAGGTTTTTTCAATGCTTTATTTCATACCCTATAAGTAACGAACGCAACGTTTTATCATCTATAAATATATTTGGATCATTGAGAAAAAGCAGAGACGTAGGAACCGGGGGGGGGGCACTGGGGGCACGTGCCCCCCCCCCAAGATTTTGGAATAACCAAAGAAGTGCCCTTTTATTTTCAGGAAGTGCCCCTTTAGCTTAATGAAAAAGTGCCCTTGAAGTCCCTGGAAAAAAGATAAAAAAGAAAACATCATAATAAGCTTGATAATCGAGTTTTGGTAATTTTTCAAACGAGAGTACTTTTTTGGGACATCCCGTAGTATCCCTGAAGTATCTACCTGAAGTATCCCTGAAGCTATCCAATCGAATAGAAGATTCATTACAGTAAAAACCCGCGAAACCACTTTATAAGAAACTTCAGGATGATTTTTGTGAAAATTGGAGCCCTCGTACAAGAAACGTCTCAGTCTGATTTTAGGAAGGTTTCTTATAGGAGGATCCCAAATAAATTCTTAATTCATATCGCTGTCAAAATCAGGTGCATTTTTTTGGAGATTTCATGCAAAAGCATCTCCATCTTTGCTTGGCATGTATGCTATGGTTGTCTCGATTTAGAGAGCATGCTTAAAAGCATACTGTTCGAAAGTGTTTCTTTTGGGGTTTTTAAGATTTAAGTTGAAATCACCGAAGGTTTCTTAACCATATTACAAGAAACCTTTTAAACCTGTTTCTAGATTAATACCCCTTTTTTAAGAAACTAAACAAGCTGTTTTGGAAAACTGGTTTCTATTTTGCGGGTTCTTACTGTAACAATTTGCGCAACGTTTTCTAAAAATTTGACGTCATTGCTTATAAGAACAGATTACGAGCCGGCCGCTTCTAGAAGACTTTCAAAACAGAACATAGGGCTCAAATCTTTAAAAAGGTCGGTGTAAAATTCTATTGCAGTTTTCTTTGAAATAAATGGCTTGGAAGGAACTTAGAGTTTTTTGCTGTAAATCTACCGTGGCAATTCATTGAAATCTTCCTTAGTTTCAAGATGGCAGCATTTATCAAATTTGAGGCTATGACGTCGTCAAATTTCTAAATCCTAACCTAGAAAAGCTACAGATTTCTGCTTGCCACCATGTTGTAGGCCTTCATAAACTATGGTTTTCTTTTAGGTTATATAATGTTTCATCTCTTAATTTAGGATTTACGATGATTTAAATTTTTTCAAAATTTTCCATGAATTTTTTCAAAAATAGTTAAATTGCTGCCATTTTGAAAAAAATCAAGATATCAAAAAATTTCCACGGCAGATTTACAGCAAAGTAACATAAGTTCCTTTCAAGCCATCCAATTCAAAGAAAAATGCCATATAATTTTACACCGACCTTTTCAAAGATTTAAAAGATTTGAGCCCCATGCTTCAAAACAGCAATAAAAAATAATTACTTGGCTATCATTCGCTTGAAGCATCCTTCTGTTTATTCTTTTTAAGATATTCCTTATATGGAATAAGTCTTTTGTAGATAATAAGCATAACAATTAAACCAAGGCCTAGTCCAATATCCATCAAAGCAAATAAAGGTTTTGGTCCATAGTATGAGTATAATGTTGTAAAAAGTGCTGGTCCAGATATTCTTGATATATTTCCAGCTACGGAGAATAATGATACTAACAATCCCTACAATTGAAAAGAGAAAATATACATTTAATTCAGACAATACATAGCTTGATAACCAGACCCAATTCAAAAGGAATTTTTCCTTTGAAATCGGGTCTGGTTATCAGGCTAGACAACACCGGGTGCGCCAAAATAAACTATACACTTTTGGTAGGCCACAATAAATAGTACACTGGACCAATTTTGAGGATTTATGACTTAATCATTAGCAGAAAGCCTAAATTAGATACTGGGATTTTTGCACATATTTTCATTTTCAGTTTTTAGAGCTAGAAGCGAGTTTCCAAAAATTTGTTAGTTTTCGAAAACACTGAAAACGATAAAAAAACATCGATCAAGTTTTCTAAATAATCGACATGAATGGACAAAGAGAGAACTTGTTCGTGGTGATTTGCGCTTTAGAAATCGACCAATTGTAATCTGCAATATGAGAGTTCGTACTGAACCCCCAAATCCCCCTGAAAATTTTTTTTCTTTGTTCATTCGTGTTGAATCTTTTAAAATTTGATCGACGTTTTTTGATCGTTTTCAATTTTTTCGAAAATGAACATGTTAGGAAATTCGCTTCTAGCTCTAAAAACTGAAAACGGAAAAATTTGTAAAAAGTCCTAGAATCCAATTCAGGCTTTCTGCTAAAGATTAAGTCATAAATCTTCAAAATCGGTCCAGTGTACGATTTATTGTGGCCTGCCAAGCGTGCATAGTTTATTTTGGCGCACCCGGTAGACCTTTTAACTATTCTATGAAAGAGTCTGAATCGAGCGATTTTTAGATCGTGAAAAATAGCGATAGCAGTTCCAACGCAATTCATAAAGATATTGCTCGATCCAGACTCCATTGAGAAATAGCTGAAAGAGCCATTGCGGGGCTCCATACTAGACTCGTTACATAAGTCCCTCTAACTTTAGATATTGTTGTTGTTGTTGTCATTGCTTCTGTTGTAGTGACAAGTTTGCAGGGGGAGCGAAACAAGAGACTTTTTTTGAACGAGTCTAGCTCCAAACACCGGGAAAATTAAAACATGGATGGTCTGGGGCAAAGTACCAGGGAGTAAAAAAATTTAACAAGTTTGATGGGCTGCGGGATAAAAAGTACGTGGCCGATATTCAAAACTGTAATGTTTATCAATCAATCAAAGGCCAACTTAGATGCAAATATTCTATTTGGTAAAATCATTCACCATTTGCACTCAGAACTTAGGAAAATGCTGGGAAGGCGTTTGTATGGAGTAAAGTGAAGGTGAAGTTGCGGTTTTTAGCACCAAGCGCTGGGATCGCAGAAGTAGAATAGGCCTAATCGAGTCCGCGACCCTTGTCATGACGCTCAAGTGGTGGGGCTCTACCTGGGATCGAAGCCGGTCCACCTGACTGTTCTGGCTGCAATGTCAGCGGATTACACCACTGCGCCACAACACCTTCAACCACTGCGCCACAACACCTTCATGTATGGGAACGAGAATAGACAATTATGGAAAAGATGGCGTAGGGGCATTTGACCAAGATGCATTGTGTTCCATAACGGAATCACCAGTGATTCTATTGAAATTCGCTCACCAAACGCAATGCATCTTGGTCAAATGCCCCCAGGCGCAATCTTTCCACAATCGTCTGTTCCTAGACTTATTACCTGGATTCTCTCGTTTCCTGTTCCGTGTTCGATTTTGGTTCATGATTTACTTTTCATGATTTACAAGTCTTTCTTGAAAAATATTCTGTGATTCCTCGTAAAGTTTAGAACTTAAGATGGTGTCAACCTATTTTCAACATTTTTCTTGAATTCTTGAGGAAAATATTGAAGATTTCCGAAACTTCCAAATTATGGCGAAAAAGCTAGAGTTTCTTTGAAGCCATTGAATTTTAAGAAATACAGGGTGTCCCAAAAAAATTGTTTGACGTTTGATTCAATATTAAAAAATAACGAAACAATGAACGGCCTCCATTGTAAGATAACCATACTGCGGAGATTATAAATCAATTTTAGACACCAGAAGCTAACCAATCAGCTAAATATTCACAGAGTTACGAGCTTTTGAAGTTCAACTTTGTGCAAAAGCTAAAACCAGACGCCCCTAAATTGCAATTTTTTTAAATGTAGAATCTCGTTTATTCAAAGCAAATCAAATGGAATTCAAAAGGTGAATCAAGGTAATGGAGGCTTGGAGGAATCCTGTGGAGCACAATTTGGAATGGCCCCATCTCTCATCGATTAAGTTTTCATTCCATGCTTTTGGATACTCACATTCACAAGTAAATTTTGGCAATGGTTACAAGAACAAATTTCTTCTGAAGTCCTATTAGGTTTGCTCTGATATCAACGAGGGGTAAAACATTGGACAGTCTTCTTTAACTGCGATTTTGGGACGTCTTTCTGATAAAAAGTTAGTTAGGGGCGTCTGGTTTCAGCTTTTGCACAACCTTGAACTTCAAAAGCTTGTAGCTCCGTGAATTCTTAGCGGATTTGCAAGATTCTGGCGTCAAAAATTAATTTAAAATCTTAGGAACAGGGTTATCTAACCACGAACCTGTATATTTTATCGTTGATTTTTAATAGTTAATCAAACGTCTAGCAATTTTTCTGGGACACCCTGTAGGTCATAGAAGTTTAAACCAACTTTTTTAAAGATTTGGAACCAATGTTATGAGTACCATCGTCCCGTCCAAGAATGGTAAAGAGAACAAAACGGTGAACGAAAGAAGAGAAAATAAATGAATAAATAAAAAGAACGTACCTGTTTCCCAGTTGGAATGATTTTAGTAAACAACGCTGGTAATATGCAGTATGACACCGGAAATGCTATGATAACTAACGAAAGGCCGATAGCAAATTGTTCTATTGTTATAATAGGTGTAGTTGTGCACCAAGAATGTGTAGGGGAACAACCAGGGGTAACATGTTTAGTGTAGACTACGCCTTCAGTTGTATTCTTCATCGTTGTATCTGTAAAGGAGTTTGAAAAGTTAGAACATCAGACAAAAAAGCGTAAACGAATTCAAACATTGCTAAATCCAAACAGAATTAGGAAGACGGGAAAAGAACAGCTCCAGCCATTCTAAAAAAAGAATCTGCATCGAACGATATTACTTTGAAGAATTATAAATGTGGACAACAATAGTAACTCTAGCGCCAATCAGTCGAACCTCTCGTATAAAAATGTGCCAGATGAGTCAAAAGGTAGAATCCCCGTTTGGTATGCCAAGCATAGGTTCCAAATCTTTAAAAAGGCTGGTGTAAAATTGAGTTACCTATTTCTTTGAACTGAATGACTTCAAAGAAACTTCAGCTGATTCTCTATAATTCTACCATTGGAATTTTCCGAAATCTTCTATATTTTTAGAATTATAGTGTTTTTCTTCTTCTTCAAGAATTCAAGAAAAATTTTCAAAAATACTTAAAACCATCGTAATTTCTAAACTGTTGACTTAACATAAAATAATTTCGAAGAAAACCCATAGTTTATGAATGCCTACAATATGGTATTAAGCAAAAGTCTGTCACTCGTCTGCTTTATGATTTAGAAATTTGATGACGTCACATCCTCAAATGAGTTGAAATGTAAGATACGCTGAAATTTCCAAAAATATTCAAAATTTCTGAAAAGTCCAACGGTAGAATCATAGATAAGGATCTAAAGTTAATTTCAAGCCATTCAATCAGAAGAAATAGGTCATTGAGTTTTACGCCCACCTTTTCATGCCGAGATAAAGATTTGGAGGCTATGCTGGTATGCCACTGTTCCCTGACTATCAATGCAATAATATTGAAAACTGTCTTGTGTTATTGCCAATATGTTCAAAAAGATCCAGTAATTAATGTAAAATTAGAGAACTGGAATCAAAATCGCACTTCTGACAACAATCGTTAAGCATTTTCCGTTGTTCAACCTGGTATAGATCTGTGCCGGGTGAGTTAGAAAAAACATAGGATGTTAACAGGCTATATTTTGGTGAAAACAAGTTAGATTGGGTTTGTTTCGACTCTATTTTCCAGGAGATTAAGTAAGTTAGTCATAGAAATTTAATTTGGTAAAATCGGTCATTTCTTTCCATATGTATCTGCAATTTTGTTAAATTGTTTTTTGTGTGAAAAGTTATCGTTCTTGCCAGAAAATTTTGCTTCCTAGCAATGACAATTAAGTGGATAGTCTCCACAGGATGAAAAATGAGTAAATTACTTTTTTCTTTTTGTGCTTTAACAATGCATGCCTTGTTCCAATTTTTTGGAAGAGAAACAGTATGTTTTTCAGCATAGGTTTCAAATCTTTAAAAAGGCTGGTGTAAAATTGAGTGACCTATTTCTTTGAACTGAATGACTTCAAAGAGACTTTAGCTATTTCACTATAATTCTACCGTTGGACTTTTCTGCAATCTTCAATATTTTCAAAATTATAGCATTTTTTTTCTTTTCCAAGATTCAAGAAAAATTTACAAAAAAAACTTAAAACCATCGTAATTTCTAAACTGTTTGAGGTAACATGAAACAATGTCGAAGAAAACCATAGTTTATGAACGCCTACAATATGGTATTAAGCAAAAGTCTGTCCCTCCCCTGGTTTATGATTTAGAAATTTGATGACGTCACATCCTCAAATGAGCTGAAATGTAAGATACGCTGAAATCTCCAAAATATTCAAAATCTCCGAAAAGTCCAACGGTAGAATTATAGATAAGTATCTAAAGTTTCTTTCAAGTCATTTAGTTAGAAGAAATAGGTCATTGAATTTTACACCCACCCTTTTACGTCGAGATAAAGATTTGGAACCTATGCTATGTTTTTCATGATTTTGAAGTTGACACATGCATGAACATGATTGAAGCAGGCCTGTTTGAGGAATCTTGGGAAACACGACTTTACTGAGCTCGCTCGTAATTATGGAACGGAAAGATTGATTTCGACCAAATAAATGCTCCTATCTAAGTTAGCCTTTTCCCTATACAATTAATTCTTAAAGAGACCAACTTGCGAAATGAATTGCATCAATACAAATTGTCAAACGGACCACATTTTTTCTGACTCACCCAGTTGAGCTTATTGTACAACTTCAAGAGTTAATATTTGAATAATCAATAACTCGCAGAATCTAATTAAAACTATAACAATGATCTCATGAATCTATTAGATGAATTTTCTGTCATTACTTTAATAGAATCAACTGGCTTTGTAGCGCTATATACAAGCAATATTGATGCGTTAGCGAAACATCTTAACCACAATTCTAAATGTTATTAATCTCAGGACTAACATTTCACGATACAAGGACATATGCTTAGGCGTGTGTCACGACATCGTAAAACGAAGATGTGATTTTACTTCCTTGTTCGTTATTAAATAATGCTTGCTCATGAGCATAGATTCAAAATCTTTGAAAATGTCGGTGTAAAAGTCTATGACTTATTCCTTTGAACTGAGATACTTGAAAGAAACTTTAGCTCCTTTGATATGATCCTACCGTTAGACTTTTCTGAAACCTTCAGTATTTTCGAAAATACGGCATATTTCATATTTCAACGCAATAGACCTTTTAGCTATTCTGAAATGAATCAGAATGATGACGTCATAGCCTCAAATTTAATAAATGCTGCCATTTTGAAACTAATCAAGATATCAATAAATTTCCACGGCAGATTTACAGTAACGGGCGCTAAGTTCCTTCTAAGCCATTTAAATCAAAGGAAACTGTAGTAGAATTTTACACCGACCTTTTTAAAGATTTGAGCCCTATGTTATTTTACACTGACCTTGAACCTGCTCATGTAACAGCTGAATCAGAGGGAAGTTTGGACATGGGAAAATCAGAAAATGTTGGTGCTTTGTCAGACTATTGTTCATTAAAATCTATTTCTGTTTAGTTATATCAAGAAATAAATCATTGTTGTCAATGATATACGGTTATCAAACGATTACGAGGTTAACACTGGAAAATATTGAAACAATTATGACCGAAATTTACATGTCTGTACATGACAATAAAGTCTGACTATTTGCAGCATGGATTGTTTAAGTGTTTGCACTTTCTTCGTTTATAATTTCAAATTCTCATCAAAATTAACAGTAAACAATTCTTCGAGGACTACAGTAAACCTAGGCCATCCATTTTAGCACCCTTGGCCTAAACAAAGGAAACCTTACATTGTTGTTGCTAAGGCAACCTCCAACACAGCAGCACAGCAACATCAAGAACAAATCAAATTGCTCTGCTGCCCAAGCAGCGGTATTTTCGAACGCCATTGTAACAATTATGCTGCTGCTGTCAAAAGGTTTCGAAATTACGGCTTTACTGAGTTAACGAGAAGACAGTTTAGTACCGGGTGTCTCAAAATGATGTATTGTCGTTTGATTGCTTACATATCGATAACCAGTCAACCGATTTTCAAAAACTTTATTTTATCCGATTGCCAAAAGGCTAAAGTGTATTCGAGCATGTTGGTTGTGATTTTACACCGATGTTTTCATGTTGAAAAGAAGATCGACAAACCTGCTCAAGTTCAACCCTTACATAGCATGAAAAGGAAACGGCCGACTTTTCCAGTCAACATTTTAGATGTGATACGAAAGGCTGAACTTACAGTTACATGTCGTTTGAAAGAGAATACGATTAATACTGAAATCCGAGAATATGAATGCGAGTTAAGCCTTTTGCATCACATCTAAAACGTTGACTGGAAAGGTAGACGGTTTCTTTCTCATGCCATCTAAGGCTGGAATTTGAGCAGATTTATCAATATTCTTTTCCAAGTGAAAATATAGTCGTAAAACCACAACCAACATCTTCGAATACAATTTAGCCTGTCGGCAATCAAATAAGACAAAGTTTTGAAAATCGGTTCATTGGTTATGGACACGCAAGCAATTAAACGATAATACATCATTTTGGGACACCCGGTACAATATGAAAAATGAATTACTTTAAACTTACAATAACGACCCAACGTAGGATACTTGTGTCCCATTGGCCATTGTATGATGAATGCTATTAATAGTATCACTATTGATATCAGCAATGGTATTCTATCACCAACCCTAAAAAAGAAAAAAGACACATTCATGATAAAAAACCACAGAGATGCATAGACAAAATTGGAGAATTTTTGTTTACACAAACTTCAAGTTGAGTGATCAGTCTCTTGATAAAACATCTTCGTTAGCATATTTCGCGCCATGAAGACTTGTGCCGTGAATGCAAAAAGTAAAAATTATTTTTAGATTTTGCGGTTGGCGTTTGCTTGGAATTAGTTTAGTTCTATTCAGTTCACGTTTCACTTTAGGATTTGCATTTAAGATTGAAATTGATTCTTTGATGATTGGGTAGAAGTTTGGGTTTCTTGGGTTATTGGTTGAAACGAAAGTTAGTATCTTTCCTTCTTGAGTTCTTCTTTTGGTGTGAGAAGTTGTTCTTGTGGAATTTCTCTTGTTTTTTTAAAGCGATATACAGTAAATACTCGCGTATAAGAACCTAGTGGATTAAGAACCTAAAGGCTGAAATTCTCAAATTTTCAATTGTTTTATAAGAACCAATCCATTGTATTCATTGTTTAAGAACCCAGGCTGATTTGCAAAATAGTAGGTTCTCATACACGGGTTTTTACTGTATATCAATAAAAGAAAGGTTTCCCTTTATCGTGCTATGATGCAACAGGACCATTACGTGGCTTGAAAAATATGGCACAAAATTTAAAAAGAGAAATTCAAGAAATTGTTTGCACTCCCAGAAAAATATTGACCGCAACAATTTAAGGACCACGCTTTGAATAATATCAGTGAATCGTTCAGTGGCATGGCCAGGGCAAAAGAACTGGGGTTATTGAACAGAAGGAATCTAAAAGTGAGTCATCTAAGAGTGGAATTTCCGAGCAGGCAAAGTTTTACAAGCAAAAAACGAAAATAGAGTAAAAAAGCATTGGAGTTTCGTCGAATGAGCGAAAAATTTCTAAAATGATTTTAATCCAAATATTGAACTTTCTTAATTTTCTAGTGATCAGAGAATCGAGCTTCTTGAAAGAATTTCTCGCAAGGAATAAGTCTACTGAAAATGATTTTACTGATAAAGAACCAGAGAACGCTTGAATTTGAAATGAAACTGAATCTTACCATGCAGCAACTTTCTCAGTTCCAAGGAAAACAAATGCAGATAAAAATCCACCGATGGCTAAAATCAAGCCAACATATAAAACTGTATCAGAATTAGTGAGGGCATATTCATCCATCGCCATTGGTGCAAACATTCTGCAATACAAATTCACGCATTACTTCTTTTTCCTTAGAGTCAATATGAAATTTCACAAAAATGAATTACTTCAGAGACTTTCCACGAACTATTTTGCTACACTGCAAGAACATGAAAAAAAACCAACATTCTACATTCTGTCTCAAATTAGATATCAGGTGAAAAAATGTCAGCGAATGTACAAAATATTTAGTTTTGATTTAGGCACATGTTCTTTTCTTCATGTAATGGTCACGGGGTAAATACGGTCTGCTGCTTTCCATGGTATCTTTCTTAGCCTTAACCAATCACAGAAAATTTCCGGTAAAAGTATGTCCCAATCCCAGAATTTCCAGGCTAAAAACTACCCAAAACTGGCGCACATCCCCGTCTGATCCGATAGTGAAGTACCCCCGCCCCCCGGGCGTTCACACGATACCGGCACAATTTTAAAACGGTGAAAAAATGGCACATTAGTTACAGCAGATTTTGAAAACGGTAGATTTTGAAAACGAACTCTGATAATTGGCACATTGTGAAAACGGCATTGTCTGAGCACTCGAAAACTAAAAAATCAGAACATTTGTCAACGCTTTCAAAACAAGGCTGGTCGTTTTCTTTGACATCAAATTCTTGGGGAGATTGCAACGAGCTCGTTACCTTCAAATTCCCAACCCTTTTCAAATTGTTCCGCTAGCTAGAATTTTGCTGCCGTCACATTTTTCACGTTTTCAAATAATGCCGGAATCGTGTGGAAGTAGCCTTAAATGAAGATTAAAAATGCTTTTTTTTTCTATTCTCATAAAATTTACAATAACAAACAATTACAACATTACAAAACAACGGCGAAGGGAGCATGGAAATACATAACAACCCTAAAACCTACACTTAACATAGCGACAAATATTACAATACTACAAAAATGACTACAGTGGTGTCGCCCATTATGTCCATGTTGTCGCAAATTTGAATTTGTCCTCAAAAAGTATAATCAGAAAGCCAACTAGCTAGTATACTTGCTAATCGGCCGTAATGGGCGACCGGGCGTAACAGACGACACCACTCTAAACATAAAGGAGGACTGCTAATAAGGAGGACTGCTAAAAATGCTACTTACACTTCAAGGAAAACCAAACAGTGGCGTACAACATAATACATGATTAAAACTGCCACCACTGCCAAGATGTCGGGTGAATTTTCAAATCTACCATTCTTTTTCTTGGCATTGTTGCTGTTACTGTCTTTATCTAAGAAATAGAAGATTTGATATTAAAATATATAGTAATATTACCGGGTGAGCATAAAAACTATCCCAGGATGAAGGGCCACTGCTCCCTGGATATCAAGACAATAATATTGGCAAAAATAATAATAGTAATAATGATAATAATAATAATAATAATAATAATAATAATAATAACAAATTCCTGGCCACATACGGATTGAAGAATTGCAGAAGATTGCTCCCCTCGGAAGCGCCCACATCCTGAGAAGAACGTTGTCCATCAAGTGAACACTGCTGTTGCCTTAGGGACATGGACTGACCTCGGCACAGTGGCGAGAACTGTACTGCATTAAAAGCAAAGAACAAATAATAATAATAATAATATTGATTATACAGGGTAACCTCTTCAACACACTTCAGTGCTGTTATCAACGAGGGCGCTTTTTTATCTAAAACTGCGATATATTACAATAAAATGTTACAACAAAGAAATATTGCAGTTAGGTAAAACTATTCACTTTTAGAAGCATAAATATATTTTTAGTTGTCCAAATAAAATTGTTTTAGCTTATCTTTAAAAAGAAGGAATGAGTCCAATTGGAGAAGGCTGCTTGGAAGTTCGTTGTACATCTTGGGACCTTGAAACCAAAAACCCTTTTTCCAGTTTCTGTTTTAATTCTTGGGATTCGAGATCTTCTGCAGATCACCTGATGGAAGAAATTTCTTGGCATGCTTAATAAGACCGAGAACTCGTAGTGCCTTAGCCTTAACTTGTTCAATATGGTGATCCCATTGGAGTTCGTCATCAATTTGAACTCCCAGATACGTTAGTATTGGTTATCATATTGATCTTTTGATCACCAATTTCAAAACTAGGCTTAGCTTCAGTCTGCTTTTCGATCTTTAGAATATTTGGTCAGGATCGTATTATCAAAGACTGCGTTTTTACAACGTTTAGAGACAATTTATCTCCATGTAACTAGTTCTGTAAATTCACAAGATCCCGGTTTAAATCATCCTGCAGTTCAGAAAGGCCTTTCGAGAAATGCGAAATCGCAGTATCATCAGCGTACATAGTGACCTTTCCTTCTTTAGGCAGAAGGGTAGATCCTTTATTTAAATAAGGAACAGAAGTGGGCCAAGACAGGAGCCCTGGGGGACACCATAACTTATGTCATCAACACTAAAGGAGGTGGAATGAACCCTGCAGAATTGCTTTCGCTCCTGCAAGTAGGAAGTGAACCAATCAAGCTCTAATAGTCCACTTATTCCGTATTTTTCTAGCTTCTTCAACAGGATAACATGATCTACTGTATCAAATGCCTTTTTTAAGTTAATGAAAATCAAACCGATGTATTTGCCCCTATCTATATTCAAATATCAGTAATTTGTGCCAGCTATAAGGCTAGTGACGACTGAGTGTGTTAAGCTGAACCAGGTTATTGAATGCGGCGTTCTCAGGTCAGTCCAAGAAATTGAATACATTTGACTGAAAGAAATTGAAACTTTTGGGGTATAAACTGATAAACCAAATACAAACTTACCTTTCAATAACGTCTTTGTTTCTTCGATCTCTTCATCAGAAGCAGCATCAATATACGGATCTACTTGTATCCCCTCCTTACAATACATCCATACCACTACAAGATTTATGATTGCGAATACGACGCACAATATTCCTGCCATTGTGTACATGTTTAGTCGCAGATACAA
The DNA here is from genome assembly GCA_039566865.1 of Aurelia coerulea. Taxonomy (NCBI): domain Eukaryota; kingdom Metazoa; phylum Cnidaria; class Scyphozoa; order Semaeostomeae; family Ulmaridae; genus Aurelia; species Aurelia coerulea. Next base: position 49,661,582 of record CM076943.1, on the reverse strand, counting down.
AAGTTTGACGAAATATCCCTGTGTACCAAATGGGACTAGACAGGCTTGCAAAGCTGCAACAACAAAAATGTTTCGTTAGAAATGTTGCAGGCGAGTGTGCGGCATTTGGCAATTTTTATTGGCGCAATTTAGGGAGCTGTCATTTTTAATAATAGGAAGGGGGTGGAAGCATTTTGAAAATTCGCCCAAAAAATTTTAGACCCCTGCATTCTAGCCATGAAAAGTTTTAGACCCCATCTAATTTTCACCAAAAAATTTCAGACCCCTGACAGCACAAAACGACTTAAAAAGAACCAGACTGTCACAAAAGCATCAAACCAATCAAAGAAGAATTCAATTGAAGAAAGAAGAAAGAGCCAGACAAAAAACATTGATGTCTAACTTTTTTGAGAAAATAAATAAAGAGTTGAGCTAAAATCTACAAAATTGACTTTTTTTTCGAAAATATTCAAAAATTTGGCAGATTTATTTTCAGACCCCAGCATAAATTCCTCTAAAAGTTTTAGACCCCAATAAATTTACCCTAAAAATTTTCAGACCCTTCCTCATTTGCTTCCACCCCGGTCCCTGCAATTATTTATGACTGCTCCCTTACATCAAAAATTCGTTTCTTTGAACATTTTTTCTACTAAGGAAGAAAAGTTAACTTAGATATGAACATTTGTTTGGTCGAAATCGGACTTTCCGTTCAATAATTATGAGTGATTTTGGAAAATTCCTAAAACATGTACGTGTTGCCAATCAAAGGTTTTGTTCTTTATGCCAGGTAACTTACAAGGATGTTTGGCTCGTAAGCCGTATTGTATCTTCTTTCTCTCATTAAATTTCCACGTACACGATGGGTCAATGGGTTTAGCTTAAGCCTGGCTTCCATATAATCGCAAGGAGTCGCAATGAGTCGCAAGGAGTCGCAATGGGTCGCAGCGAGTCGCAAGGAGTTGCAATTTTTGTGACTCGAAAAAGTGGTTTCCATATAATCGCAAGGAGTCGCAGTGAGTCGCAAGGAGTTGCAATTTTTGTGACCTGAACTAAATGCAAATTGGCGCCAAACTTGACTTGAAAACTTCCAAGCAAAATCTAATAAATTTGTTGTAAAGGCAATCAAATCTATAGACTTCACTTAAGAATAAGACGGTTTCTTCGTTGAAAAGCGCCATTTTCGTTCATTTTAATGTCATTCATTTTATTATTTAGGCACGGATGCTTCGTCAGTTAATCAGAACTGCTTTTCAGGGGGGCCGTGGCCATGTGTGGGTGCGTGTTGAAGTGAGATTTATCACAGAAACGAGTGTGATCTGATCGCAAAGAGTCGCAAAGAGTCGCAAGGAGTCGCAAGGAGTTCAAAATTTGTGAACAGTGGTTTCCATCAATCTCAACGAATCGCAGCGAGTCGCAATGAGTCGCAGAGATAGAATTTGTAGAGATAGAAGTCGCAAAAACCTTCGGCGCTCCCTGGTTCTATCTCTGCGACTGCTTGCGACAGTGATCACAAGGAGTCGCAAGGAGTCGCAAACAAATTTTTAACCGGTTTCCATATGATCGCAGAGAGTCGCAAGCAAACTTGGTCACTTTTATTGCGACTCGCTGCGACTCCTTGCGACTCCTTGCGATTATATGGAAACCAGGCTTTATTCAATAATTTGAAAAAGGAAATGCCACGATACCAGCGTCGATCGTCGGATCCGAAGATGCTTGCGGTGACGAATGAAATAATAAATTTGTAGGCAAAAACACCGCAACACGACGAAAAAGACAACAGCAAATGTTGTTGAATTTATTCATTGCCAATATTTCGTCCTGCCATGCCGGACTTCTTCAGGGCTGTTATGTGACAGTTGTATTCAGAATTTAAATATGTACAGCAATTTGAAAAGGAGAGGTTACAAGTGATTGGTCAGATATGATGACTACGCAGAGGTTATATCGGTTAGGTTTACAATCAATGTTTTTATCGGAGGGCTCCTTGAAAACCAACTTGTTGCAGGGCAACCCCCTTAAAAGAATTAAATGAAAATGAAATGAAACGAAACAAGTAAAGGGTTATGTTATATAGTAAGACAGAGCGGAAACGATGCGCGCACGCGCACTAATGTTGCCTAAATCGAAGGATGGAAGGCAAAAACTCACGCCGTCGAACTTCTGATCGAGCAATGAACATTACATGCTTTCGATCGTAAAATGCTTCGTTGCGGCAGTTTATAGAGGGAAGATATTGATTAAATGGTACACATCTTGTTCAGTTTTCTTTCGTCTTTCTGTTAAAGGTAAAAACATTTATGTAAGCGAAATATTTCTCTGTCAAAATAGCTCAATGAAATTGCAAGTGACAGCTAGGACTGGCAATTTCTAACGTGTCACCCCTATGAAAGTCCCAAACATAAGGCCGTTTCTTAACACATAAGGGATTTTATGCTTTTAGTCTAAGAGTTGGGGATGACTCCACCATATATCAAGAGTTCTCTTGAATCCAAGGTTGTTCTTGCTCGCAAGACTGAAAGAAGGTCGAGGTTTGATTAATTTCGAAACTTTTCAACGTCCTCGAAATTTCACAACAGTGTTGATTCACGGCATGGACCTTATTTGGTGGAAATTGCTTGAAATCACTTACCAATGAATGAATTCTTGTTAAAACCAGTTGCAAAATTGGTGTATCCTCCAAATACAAGATCTTTAGTCACAAATTGACCATTATTTGCGATAAATACCGGCAGTGTTTCAAATAAATCCAGAAAAATGGTTTCCTCCATGTTTCTAGTCCCTGGAGATGCTTCGAGTCGTCACTGAAACTCAACTGACGCGTAAAGCACTTGAGAATGATGTGACAGATATACTCTGAGTATTTAAAAATCAAAGGCATGCCTTTTCTAGAAAAGAATAAGCTTCTCCACAACTTCCTCTGGCCAAAACAATCCCAAAAAAGTTATGAGAATTTCGCAAGGAGACCACGCTATTTCTCTGGCGCGACACTGTATTCGAATTTCGAATCACAGAGGGGCAAATATAAAGATAATTTTGAAAAATGTTTTTCAAAGAAGCCAAATAGACAGATATTTTCGAAATGAATCAAGTAAATAGCAGTTGAAATAACAGACAGAAGTCAAGTTGAGAAGGGAAAGAATCTAATCAAAAGTTAGGAAACACATAAAAAATCAAGAAACTTTCTACCAATGATCATTCAAGTTTCCCGAAAAAATAGTGAAAGTCTGCTTGGCTGTAAGACCTTTGATATTTTTTCGGCCAAACTAATATTTCTTTTGCACTTTAGGCACTATTTTGAACAAAATATTTTTAGCGTAAAATGAATAGCTTTCTCGTAGTTAATTTTTAGTAGGCTTTGGTACGTGCCCTTTTGTTGCAGAAACTTGCTTAGACAATCTGAAAAAATATGCCTGAAACACGGGCGGTTATAATTAAAGAATCGAAAGCATTTGACAAATATTAATACGATAATCTTTTTCCTTGCCAATACACCTCAGTAACATGATCTTTGGTAACAGTTGTAGTCTTAACCATTTTAAGTTTTATTTCCCTGGGTACCAGAACCAAAAGAATTGAGAGGCAAAGAAAAGGAATAAAAATCCGAATTCCAAGTAACGAAGGATAGAGGAGAAAAAAGGGATAAGATCTCTTGACATGCTCTGAACAAACAAAAATCAATATTCCTGTTTTAGGAGCAGGATGAAAAGATGTCACAGACAACTTTCTGTCGTGTTTATTTATGATCACCTCACAGGAACGATGCATTGTATCAATTGTCCCAGAGCCTATCTCTCTTCCTATCTCTCCTTTCCTCCACATATTCCGCCCCGTCGCTCGCCGTTGCTTGTGTCCCGTCACTGAACAATCTTCAAGCATGCGAGATTTCTATTGCTCATTCCAAAACTGCAGCTGGGTAGATTTCAAATTCTTTTTGAAGAAATTTGATATGTCAGTTTAGCGACCTTTTTCTCCATTTTTCTGAAAACCGTTCTAAATTCATAGCAGAGTGTAATCAAAAACACAATGCACGTATTTTTTTATAAGTAACTAAAAATATGGGCCAGTACTGAGAGCTTCTTAAAATTATCAGATTCTGAGTACTCAGAATTTCTTACGGCTTTCTTTAGAGGCTCCATAACACAATCCATAACTGTTCACTACATGTGCCCTCGTGAATATTTCAAAACAAGGCTTTTTAAGCCTTTCTTAATACGAGTAATATGATATAGGAAACAAATGAAAGAAAAGTAAAAATATGTCAAGGATTACCCTTATATCAAAATAAATAGTTTCTTAACTTATATTTTCCCAGTACTGGAGTTTCTTAATTTGTTGGTGCTCTGAGAGTTGAGTTTCTTATACTAGGGGCAATTTCTTATGAAAAAAATACGTGTGTGGATGAAAATCAATTTCCCTCCTGATCTTGGATTTCGAAAATATTTGTCATTTGGCTTTTTTGAAAAACATTTTTCAAAATTATGATGAAACCTTTGTGAAACTTTATATTTACCCCTCTGTTATTCGAAATTCGAATACAATGTCGCGCCAGAGAAATAGCGCGTTCTCCTTGCGAAATTCGCATACATTAAGTACAAAAATTTTCGGCGGATAAAACTTCGGACAATAAACTTCGGCGAAAATATTTTCGGACACATTTTTGGTATTTCGGACAAATAAATTTTCGGACAACATTTTTGACTAGTCTTTAGATCATTTATGCAATATCACAGGGGCGGATGCAAGGGGGCGCTACGGGTGCTTAAGCACCCCTCAAAAATCCAAAGATATGCATTTTTATTTTTTACATAATTAGCTGATTTAGTAGATGAAGCACTGAAAAGTACCACTATATAAACACATAAAGTGATAAGGCAGCCCTTGTACTGCCCCCCCCACCACATATCTTGGATTGAAAACTCAGCGGCTCCCAACCGGCTTTTGTTTCAGTTTCATGAACTGGCCCCTAAAATATGTAAAACACAACAGCAACATAATCTCAACATCGCAGGGGATTTGTTATACATTCTGTGAGTCCGTAATTCATTGCAGAGTGGTCCATGGTTTATCTCAGCGCACGTTCCCCATCGCGCTGAGCATCCGTCAGTTCACATGATCAGATGCTTGACCAATAGCATCATCGATTGATGGATGCTCAGTTTTAGCGGGAGCATCCGAGATTCAAATTTCCAAGGCTAAACCAATCAAAATTGTGTTTGAGGGGTGCTCGGCTTTATCAAAGAGTTCTGGTGTTGATCCAGAAGATCCTTTTGATGGACCCAATTGATTCCATTGAATCTTGAAAGTCGATGTTGTTGCCGCGCTAACAATTCTGCTCACAAACAGGGTCATAGGGAGGTGAAGGAATGTGAGGCTGTGGCTGTCTCTCTGCAAGAGGTATGCTTGGAAAGAATACGAAGTTTGTTGAACAACAGAGATAAAGCTTTCACGACGCTGAAAGATTTAGGCCGAACCATTTGCGAAGTTTCTTGCTACTTTCTTTCTATCAGTTCCCAGCCGAGGAGAGGACAAGAGCGCGAGAATTTCTTCCAGTCAGGTATGCACTGCATAAACAAGTTTTTTTCGCTAAAATGCTAAATACTTCACATGATTCTTATTTGCAGCGAAAGCATTTCTAATCGAGTTGAATCAGAAATCCGAGGGGCATTTCACCCCTTTCGAAAAAGCGTGCCAGATTTTGTCTAATCAAAAGGATTTTTACGGATTTATTTTGATGGATTTTTCTTGGAAACAAGGATTTTAGCAAAAGATGTACGGGATTTTTTGGCAGTGAAATGCCCCTCACGACAAAAATTGTCATTGATTTGACCTCCAGACGACAGAAAGTGTTTGCAGGGATGAAAGGTCAAAGGAATGGTAAAAAGCCTTCTGTTGTTTTGTGGAATATGTATTTGTCTGATTGCAGCTGTGATCACAAAGCCACTTTCACAGGTGATTGAAACTTTTGATTCGAAATGTGAAATTAACAAACAAAACATAACAGCATGCCCACCAGAGTCATTTGATTTCAATTAGTGGCCAAAGGTCAGAGGAGGAATGTTTGCCCTTTGATTCGGCTTGCTGTAATATGCTACTCTCCTTCGCAGAGCTTTTTACTATCCTTGTGAATTCTTGCAAAGCAAAATGATGGAAAGGAGCCTCTGCATAGGAGAGTAGTAATTTGATGAATTTTCGCAAAAATTAAAAAAATTCCAAAGTACAAGACAGGTATTTAAAATTGTAAACTGTGTAAATGCAATGCATGAACATGACTGGTAGATGGATTTCCAAACAAGTTACTCTCCTCTTTTGCAGAATGTTTTGTTAGTTTACCCTAAAAGTCTTAAATCATAGCGTTAATTAGTGCAATTTTTTAGCTTTAAAAATTCGTTTTTGCAGCTCCAAAGGGGCGGGGTCATCGTTTCCGGCAAAGTAGAGGGCGTGGTCCCCAAAAAATTTTCTGGGGGCTTCGCCCCCAGACCCCTTCGATTCATATCCGCACCCCTCAATAAAAACCTTGGATCCGCTCCTGGGCATGCCTTTGATTTTTAAATACTCAGTATATCTTTCACATCATTCTCAAGTGCTTTACGCGTCAGTTGAGTTTCAGTGACGACTTGACACATCTCCAGCGACTAGAAACATTGGAGGAAGCCCATTTTTCTGGATTTATTTGAAACACTGCCGGTATTCATCGCAAATAATGGTCAATTTGTGACTAAAGATCTTGTATTTGGAGGATACACCAATTTTGCAACTGGTTTTAACAAGAATTCATTCATTGGTAAGTGATTTCAAGCAATTTCCACCAAATAAGGTCCATGCCGTGAATCAACACTGTTGTGAAATTTCGAGGACGTTGAAAATTTTCGAAATTAATCAAACTTCGACTTTCTTTCAGTGTTGCGAGCAAGAACAACCTTGGATTCAAGAGAACTCTTGATATATGGTGGAGTCATCCCCAACTCTTAGATTAAAAGCATAAAATCCCTTATGTGTTAAGAAACGGCCTTATGTTTGGGACTTTCATAGGGGCGACACGTTAGAAATTGCCAGTCCTAGCTGTCACTTGCAATTTCATTGAGCTATTTTGACAGAGAAATATTTCGCTTACATAAATGTTTTTACCTTTAACAGAAAGACGAAAGAAAACTGAATAAGATGTGTACCATTTAATCAATATCTTCCCTCTATAAACTGCCGCAACGAAGCATTTTACGATCGAAAGCATGTAATGTTCATTGCTCGATCAGAAGTTCGACGGCGTGAGTTTTTGCCTTCCATCCTTCGATTTAGGCAACATTAGTGCGCGTGCGCGCATCGTTTCTGCTCTGTCATATAGTAATGTAATAGACTGATTGCAAGTTCGTAGTTATTGCTATTGATAGGCTGATGGACGCTATAACTACGACTCATGGACTTTCACATTGAAAATTGGGACGAAATTGTTTCCCTCGATTTCATGTCCGATATGGAAACCATAGCAACGCTGTACGATAAGGTGAGTAATGGCGGTGGGCCTAAATTGTCAGTAACATAACCTAGCAGTTCATATTACGTCACATTATTAGAACTTTAAAATCGATAGGTTTAAGAGAACGTTACATTCCAAATTTATAGAACGCCACATTCCTGTGGAACTGTTTTGACCTTAGGGAGTGATCGTTTTTAAACCTGGGTACCAGGGCGGAGGATTTTTGGAAGGGGTATGAAACTTGCTTTCATCATTTTTTAGGGGTACGGAAATTTCAAGAGAAATTTTTATGGGGTACGAAACGATTTTGCTTGAAATATTTTATATGAAATCATACTCATCATTTAAAAGAAATACTTACAGACATCTGGAGAAAATGAATCACTCGATCTTATGAAATTCGCCTAAGGCAACTTGGTATGTGTCCATATATACTCCTTATACTCAAAGACGTCTGGATGGGGTACCAAACCATTTTGCCAAAATATGGTGGGGGTACAAAAACATTTTCTACATTTCAGATGGGGTATCAAATTTTTGCTAATTGTGTGAAATTATCCTCCGCCTAGATACCCAGGATTAAAAATGACCGCTCCCTTAGATCCATTTATAGAATTATCATTAGCGACTGAAGGAGACATAAGTTATATCGAAAATTTTCGCACAAATTGTCTTGTTTTTTGCTGTTATATAGTAATGATAATGATAATAACAATGATGATGATAACAGCTTATTCATCGTTTATAAATCTCTAGCATTAGGGTACTTGTACAATAGTTGGCTGCACCTCTCCTAGTTACAATACACTAAAAGAAAACAACTTACCAGGGCCTATCATGAACCCAATTGTTAATGCCAAGGAGAAATATGCCATAACTTTTGTTCGTTCTTTGATTGTTGTTTGCTCGCATAATAGAATTGTAACAATGACATCATTTCCTGTTTGAGATAACAAATGTTGTTAAAACTTCTCCGCTAAGGGAGAGTGCAAAATTTATTATATGACATGGCCGGTGGAGACGAAAAATTCTTGCACAAAAATCTGTTCACCCGGTATGAAATTATTGCAAAAAACCAACTGCCCCGTCACCCTTTCCATAAAGATGTATCTGCCCTGTATTCATGAACAACAGATTACAGAACAACAAATTAATATGGGGGGGGGGGGTACTCATTGACTTTCAATACGGAGGGGTCCATGCCAATATTTGGGGTCCGAAATTTTATGTTCAATCAATATTTGGGGTCTGTGAATTACAACATGGACAAAAATTCAATATTTGGGGTCCACAAATACGAATCTGAAGAAAGGAAGAATCGTGCAATTTGGCCCTGAAGTTGCGAATCATGAAATAAATGTGTTGGTTTTATTCAAAAAGTGAGAAGGATCAAGAAGCTCAAATTGAAATCATTCAAAAACTTTTCAGGGACCCCAGAAATAGATAGCAATATTTGGGGTCTCCAAAACGTTAGACTCAATATTTGTGGTCCCTAAAAAATCATTATTAATATTTAGGGGTCAGCAAAGAAATAGTGGCATGGACCCCCCCCCCCGTATTGAAAGTTAGGGAGTACCCGTTTCAATCACTGCAAGAAGCCGGAAGTTATCTACTGCGCGCAGAACCATCGTCCAAACGAGTTCCCTTCCTAAATGGGTCTGCGTTAAGGCTAGAAGTTTTCACGGCCAGGACTATTTAGTAGAAACCGCAGAAAACCACAGAAGGAATTTACACAAAGGGAATTTACACTATTTTCATGTCACTATTTTTAGGCTTGAAAAATGAAAACATTACATCAATTGGGAGCCAAAAACAGCAAAATTACGATCCCAAGACCCAATCTGATTCTGGGACTGAGTTGAATCTGAATCTGAATCTGGGTGTGAATGTGAATGGCATGCTAGGCGGGGACTCCATTTGGTGACAATCTCCTGGCAGCAAAAGCATAGTTCTTGTTCTATATATTGAAGACAGCATGGCTCACATCACCGTGCACCATTTCACTGATGAAGAAAGAAAGCACTTCAAGGAGAACTACATCCCTTGGCAACAAGGCCAAGAGTACATCAAAACAAACCCTGGGAATTATGTACTCCCATTGGCCTACGAAAAATACAAGGACCAGATTTATAACTGGAAACTTGGAGATGGTGATATGTTTCTTTTTGGTTGGATGAAAACAGGTACAACATGGGCACGAGAAATGGTATGGTGCCTCATGAACGGCTGTGATTTGGAAAAGGCAAAGGAATCTCTTCTAAATAAGAGAATCCCTTTCATTGATATGGCCTTCCTTGCTGATTTTGAAGACAACATCTCACAAGAACTTGGAGCCTCTTCAGGACATTTTTTGACAAAACTTCAAAACATGCCATCACCAAAAATCTTAAAATCCCACCTACCCTTTGAGTTGTTAAACCCACAGCTGTTGGATCAATGTAAAGTAGTGATGTGTTTGAGAAACCCAAAAGATACGCTGGTTTCGTATTATCATCATGAAAAGTTAATAAAACTGCATGGGTTAACTGGTGATTTTGCTACCTTTTTCAACTTCTTTATTGAGGATAAACTCATTTTCAGTCCATTCTTTGAGTACACTGTGCAGGCTTGGGAAAGACGTAGTCACCCAAACATGTGCATCCTTTTTTATGAAGACATGAAGCAAGATCTTGCCAAGGAAATTAAGAAAGTGGCTGAATTTTTGGGGAAAAGTGTTACAGATGAACAAGTTGGGAATTTGGTTGCTCATTTGGGATTTGATAAAATGAAGCAGAATGACACTGTCAACAATGAGGCAATTAGAGAAGTTGCATTTGTTTCTGGGAGCAAAGGAAGTTTTATCCGCAAGGGTGAAGTTGGAGATTGGAAAAATCATTTTACCAAAGAGATGAATGAAAAAATGGATGAACTTATTGAGAAGCATTTTAAAAATATTGGACTTGATTTTAGATATGAATAATACATTTTTTAGCTTCAAGAATTTAATCAACACGAAGACTGTAAACCATATAGCAAAAAAGTATAATACTGAGAGTTTTTGGCAATGAATTAGTGGAACTATTACAGTATTTGATCAATTGTTGTCTTTTGCATGTTTGTTTTGGTTGGGGGTTGGGAAATCCAAGCGCCAAATCACTCCAAAAAATAGGTTCACACTCCATCACTCCTTAGACAACCCCTTGCACTATGACACGCAATCCATAAGACCACAGGAGACAGGAAATTTCACCCACCCCATATGACGTCACTCCGTTACACTCCGTGAGTAAAAAATATGTGAGGTTTTGGGATATTAAAAATCACTCAGATTTGTCAAAAGATTTTGAGATTTTTTCTGAGATTTTCAAATTTTTTGAGATTTTGAAAGGTCTTGAAGGTCTTTGAATGGTTTTTCAAGATTTTACAGGATCTTAGAGGATTCAAACAATTATTGACATTTTCAAAGGATTTCAAAACATTTTCTCATGACTGTAAGAATTTTTTAGGGGATTCTTCTGAGATATTTTAGATTTTCAAAGATTTTTGGGATTGTCTCTGGGATTTCAAAGATTTGTGATATCTTTTATGAGTTTCAAGAATCTCAGATTTTTAAAGATTTTTGGGATTTTTAGAAAAATGTCCAAAATTGTTTGGAGTGATTTAGCCTTCAGGGAAATCCTTTGCCCCTTGGCAGATTTTTGCTGATAATTCAAAAAAGGGGAGATAATTTGAAACTGAAATATTTTAACAGCTATCTATTTTGCAACTCTGAGAACAGCTTCTTTGAAATAAGTTAACAAATGACAGGGAGGGAAATAATCTTCAAGGACTGACCCTGTGAAAACCGCAAATCATCAAAAATATGCTGAGAAAAATGGCTAACTTTTCATCTCCCCAGTATTCTTTGATGTAAGTGATGGATACTTAGGGGGGCAAGGGGGTGCGATCGCCCCTCAACGTTGGATAGAACAAAGATCTTTTGTGCAAAAACAATAGAAACAAACAATGATGTGCAACTGAAAACAATATAGCTTCGCCCCCCCCCCTTAATATTTGGCAAAGTGTACGCCACTGTTTGACGTGTTCTGCATGGACAGCATGTTTTGATGCAAACTTTCCTGCAAATAATATAAACCATTTATAAGAAACTATTTAGTTCAATTTAAGGAAATTTTTCTTAGCATGTTTTACCATGGGTAGTTAGACACTGCTGGTGTGCTTCTATGGAGGAGCGCTGGATATTATGTATCTGCGGGAGAAATTTTTTTCGTACTGCGGAGGAGATATCGAAAGCGAAGCGCAGAGAGAAGGAGAGAGAAGAATTTTAATACTTTCGTTCTAATATCTCCTCCGCAGTACTACAAAAAATTTCCTCCACAGATACATATTATCCAGCGCTCCTCCATAGAAGCACACCAGCAGTGTCTAACTACCCATGGTTTTACTTTATTGTATCATATGTTACTCAAAAGGCACTTGAGAAATGTTTAAACATTATTGGAAGGTTTAAAAAAATCTTGATTTGAAATGTTCACACAAGGGAATGCACATGCAAATTATTCAAGGGAAGCTATGCGCACTGATGCAGAGACGTTGGGACCGAGGGGGCACTGGGGGACATGCCCCCAAGATTTTGCAGTGAACAAAGAACTGCCCTTTCTATATTCAGGAAATGGCCCTTTAGCTTAATGAAAAACGTGTCCTTGAAGTGTCGTGCCCCCATACGCGCCTGCACTGATGAGGCGATGAGATGGGAATTAAAAGGAGAATAGATCAGAAGCCATCTGATGGGACATCGCTTTCAAAATGCCATCTCATTGGGTGGTTAAAAACAGATATGGCATACGAAAAATTTAACCATTCATAAGAAACTCTGACTACTCAAAATCTGATAATTCTGAGAAATTTTCAGTGCTGGCTCAAATTCCTAGTTTCTTCTAAAAAATACGTGTAACCAGGGCAAATGAAAATATTGGACGACAAATATGGTCCAGTTGCCATTCAGTTACTACTCAACGCAGTTTCATTTTTAATAAATATATTTGCTAAGTCTTGTTTGTTAAACGTTCAGCTTAAGAAGGAATACTACACTAATAAGTTATCTGCTTGTGAAGGAAACATGAAAGAATCATGGAAGACAATAAATGAACTTCTCAACAAGAGGTCTAAGTCAAGTAACATTGACTGCCTTAAAGAGTCTGATTCAGAGACTGTTTGCAAAAAAGAAATTTCTAATAACATGAACACCTTTTTTTGCTCGGTAGGCAAGGATCTTGCTGACAAAATTGACCCGGTTTCAAATCCCCTCCTTTCAGGTGATTACGAAGTCAACTCAGATAAGGCTGAATTTCACTTCAGGACTATTGAGGTTCAGGAAATCAGGGATGCATTTGCCAAGGTCAAAACAGCAAAGAGTTTTGGGACTGACAACATCTCTAGCTACTTTTTGAAACTTGCATTGCCTTTCATTGAAAACTCGCTTGCTTTCCTGTTCAATACATCCATTGAAACAAGTCAGTTTCCTGACTCATGGAAGGTAGCTAGAGTCACTCCAATTTTTAAAAATGGAGCAAAGACTGATCAGTCTAACTATCGACCAATATCAGTCTTACCAGTCATCTCAAGGCTCTTTGAAAAACTTGTGACCAACCAGTTGTACCAACATATGGACAAAAACGGTCAATTTTCCAATGACCAGTCAGGTTTTTTGCGCCTTCGGTCCACAGTAACTTGTTTACTTAAAAATACTGATGATTGGTACAATGGGTTAGATCTCGGCAAGCTTGTGGGACTAGTATTCATTGACCTTAAAAAGGCATTTGATACTGTTGATCATGATATTCTCTGCAAAAAGCTTGCCCACTATGGTGTCCAACACCGAGAACTTTCTTGGTTTAAATCCTACCTTACCAACCGTAAACAGTTCTGTAGGGTTAATGGTGTTGACTCAGACTTTGGGGATATAGAAGTTGGTGTGCCACAAGGCTCATGTCTTGGTCCCTTACTTTTCCTGATCTATATCAATGATCTCCCACAAGCTGTCCGAGATTCCACAGTGTCCATGTTTGCTGATGATACCAGTGTATGCCACCAGTGCAATGATTTGACTCAGCTGACTGAGGCTATTAACAACGATTTTATGCAACTAGACACTTGGCTCCAAGGCAACAAACTTTCTTTGAATGTTGCAAAAACTCATGCCATGCTTGTTTGCACCAAACAGAAACATGCCACTCTCAAAAGTCGGAATGAAGACTTGAAATTGAAAATTCGTGAAAATGAACTGCAAGTTGTTGAAAAAACGAAATACCTTGGTGTACAAATTGACTGCTCTTTGGACTGGAAAGAACAAATCAAGGCGGTCTCTGCCAAGGTTTCCAGGGCAGTAGGCTTTTTGAAGCATGCCAAATCATTCCTACCAAGAGAATCGCTGAAAACTCTCTACACGGGTATTGTGGAGCCCCACTTTCGATACTGTTGCTCTGTTTGGGGATGTGCAGGTTCAACTGAAATTAATCAGTTGCAAAAACTTCAGAATCGCGCTGCAAGAATTGTAACAAACAGCAGCTACGACACCCCAGGCAGACCACTTATTGAAGGGCTGGGTTGGAAGACCATTCAGGAACTCATTAAAAATGATTCTGGAACAATGGTCTTCAAATCCCTCAATGGGTTGGCTCCGCAGTACTTGAGTAGCCTTTTCACAAGAAACTCAGCATGCTCCTCCCGTATCCTCCGCAATACAAACACGGACCTGAGGCTACCTTTGAAAAAAACAGCAAACGGTCAAAAATGTTTTTCTTTCAGAGGAGCGCAGTTATGGAATAGCCTCTCAGCTGAGTCAAAGCAAGCACCCACCGTTAGCTTATTTAAGCAGACGATATAGGGTTTCTTCTTTTCTTTTTCTTTTAATAAACATTAGATATTGTAAATAGATTTTTAGATTGTGAAATAGGCTTTGATTTTTAGATTCTGATGTTTTTATATTAATCATTTTTGTAATTTAGTTTAGTTTTAATTTATGGGAGGGCCCCTTGAAAATCAGCACTTCTGCTGAAGGGCTACCCTCCCCGTTAGATAAACAAATGAAATGAAATGAAATAACATGGCCAGTGCAAAACGTAACGGGGCAACTACTTTTTTTGAGCTTGTACAGAACTGGGTCAACACTTTTTACAAAGAAATATGAACGGGGCAGTTACTTTTTATAAGCTCAAAATGAAGTTTGAAATATAAAATGGCTCATTTTGAGGACAAAATTGTAAATCATGCAAGTTGAGAAATGCTTGGAAGGATGTGTACGAAAATGACGCAAAATGTCCTTGTCAGTCGTTTGCAAGAACGATTCATCAGTCATTTCTCTTCATCTTCAAAGTCGATTATTTCGTTGACAAAGACAAAGGGCAAGAATTGATTTTGTTATGATCTTTAAGTCATCGGTAGTACTTGACTCGTTTGACAACATGTGTTGTTCATGAATACGGGAGACACATTTTTTTAAGGAAAGGGTTGACGGGGCAGTTGGGTTTTTTGCAATAATTTTATACAGGGCAAGCAGATTTTTTTGCAAGAATTTTTGTTCTCCACCGGCCATGTAATATAATAAATTTTGCACTGTCCCTAAGCAATCATAAATGCCCTAATAAAATGTTTGAAAGATTAATCGAAAGTTACACAGTTTTCCCATATGATTGCAACTAGTCATCAGCTATGCTAATAGCTAAATCATCGTCATCAAAAGCTTTCATGAAACTAATTAAAACAGTTTTGATTTTTGCATATGTAGTTGGCACAGCTGTTTCATTTTTGCTTCTTTTTCAAGTTACTCAAGGCAATGTTATTTTTCTACTTCATATCTTTTATCTCCCATCTGCTTGTATTTTTTTCTCAGAAACCTGAGTCCAGTCCAGGGTTGGTATCCCGGGGGCACTTAACGACATGTATTAATGCTGGGAAAATATAACTTACAATGCAAGTTAGTTTGATAAACGAAAGCCTTTGGACAGTTTTACTTTATTTTCACTTGTTTCCTGCATGAGGGTCGTAGGAAGCATCTTACATTTGGGAGGCACAATACTATGCTAAAGAGGCACTTCTTGAAACAAAAAAGGGTATTTTGTCAATAAAATTGCAAAATCTTGAGGGGCACGGCCACTTGCCTCCAGTGCAGTGCCGCCTGGTTCCTATGTCTCTGGATTCAGACTGGACCCCTTATCAACCTAACACACAAATCCAAGTTCAAGCGGCCAAAACAGTCCTTGCATTCTCGAATTGCCTTATCTTTTTAACTTCTCCTCTAAGAATTCTTCAACACAGGGCACAGGCAAGCATAGGCTAAGTTGGTGGCAGCTATCAATTAGATTAGAAAATGAGCGAACAGTTATCATTCACTCGATGTGTTTTAAGCAAAATATGAATATCCCTTTGGACATAAGGATCCTTTGCTCTAGAACTCTAGAACTAGAACTCTCAAAATCCATTCTTTAGATCCATCCTCACCGTAACTAACTTTGTAAAACGTTCTTTTCATGGAAATATTGATTCATCCAGCATTCCTTGCACGTGCCGTCTCTTGGTTTTCCTTTGTTGTCGCCATTTTCATGGGCGATGCTCTAAGCATTTCTTCTAAGGTTTACGTAGATGAGAAATCCTTGTTTTGATAGGAAATCCTAAGATTCTCTGAAGCTCAAAGATAGTCCGAGCAATGATTTACTGTTGATAATATTAGTGAGTTACGTAAAGATCCGGTAAAGATTGACCCAGGAAGAGGTCTGATAATTTTACATTTCAAGGACTATTGTGCTCACTAGTGCTCTTTTTTAACATCTCACAAAGCAATAGCACCAACAATACAGTCTTCAGTCAGCCTGCAATGTCTCGCAGACATCATAGCAAATCAAGATTTATTGCTTAAAGACTATTTAGCTCATTCGATCCAAGGATTCAATGGCTTAACAACTACTCCTAACTTTGACCGTTGCTAGCTCAAGAACAAAGCGTCATACAATCATGGAGAAAAAAATAACTAAAAATTCAATGTTTTCTCGTTTGAACGGTAACCCCACTGATACTTGAAAAAGTAACTATGACTTCACATATCGAATTTAGTTTAGAAAGTAACAAATGGATTTTTTCTGCAACTCAAAAAAACATGTCCTTAAACAAATGATTTGTGGTACAGAATTTGATTCAACGTTCCTCTTTGTTGCAGCTGTTGACTTATTAACTCTCACATTTTCATACTTACATATTTTCATTTTTAATTCTTTTAAGGAGGGTCGCTCTTCAGCAGAAGCTGGTTTTCAAGGGGCCCTCTGATAAAAACTTAATGAAAATCTACTGAAACAAAGTACAAAAGCTATTAATTGAATTAAACCATAAAATCATCCTTTCGGGGTTTAGGGAATAGACATAGCTATCTCGTAGCCGCTATAAATAGGCTAAAGAAACGCCCACAAACCCATTGTTTCTTTACCTAGATAATGAAACCGGATGCGTCCAAATTGTCGAGTACAATAGATTATATTTTTGACCTGGCCCGGGCCAGCTTTTAACATACTTTTCTTTCCATAGATTACAGCGTCTAATGTTGCATTTATGGGTTTGATACGATGAGTCCTTTTAAAAATGCTCAAAAATAAGAAACATTTAACAAACCTGTTGAGAATCCAACAAAAATTCTTGCAACGAGGACCAAGAATTTTCCAACATGACCAAAGGATAATGCCCAAGCGTAAAGAGCACTGCCAATTATCATAAATACCAAAGAGAAAACAAGGGGCTCGAAACCATTCCGATATTGTACCCATGCTCCAAAGAGAATAATAGAAAAGAGTTCTGATGAATTGAAAGCTGCATGAACTGCACCAAGATACCACGTACTCGTTTCTGGGTCCATCTGAAATGAAAAATTGTCGTTATTTTTTTTCTCTTTCTTTTTTATATCATTCATTTAAAAAGTTTACAATAAATTCTACAATCTACAAGACTTATCTAATTACTATACAACACTACGGGAACGATACCAGGGGGAGCGAAAAACAATGACTACCCCATGGCCAAAAACATAAAGACATATAACGTTAACCTACATGCAACTAACTGTACACTACGAACGATTAGAAAACTAATGGATAAAGGATAATATACTAGATTCTGTCTGATATTAGATGTCGTGTCATGGTTGGGAAGAACTTAAAGAGTTCATGAGCGCGGCTCGTTTGAAATTGAGATGCATAAGAAGCCTGACATCTAACATGAAACAGAATTTTCAAGGAAAACAAAAAACATTCACGTCAAAGGGACTTGGTGGCTGCTAAGAACATAGCTGAAGTTTCAAAGGATCTCAAACAATTGTCGTTGTTTGTCATTGTCGTTATTATTGACCTCCACCCAAGAAGGGAAGGACTACGAGTCTTTGTTATTTTTGATTCAACTATTTCAACTTCATGAATATTCTTAGCTAAAACTCAACATAGGACTCAGATCTTTAAAGTTAGTTGACGGAGATAAATAGCTTGCGTAGGCGTTTCTTTGTCCTATTTATAGATTGCCTCTACTTAGCTCCGTCAAAATTCTGTTACATTTTTCGTTTGATTGTTTATATGTCCATCATAACCA
Source organism: Aurelia coerulea (assembly GCA_039566865.1). NCBI lineage: Eukaryota > Metazoa > Cnidaria > Scyphozoa > Semaeostomeae > Ulmaridae > Aurelia > Aurelia coerulea. The sequence goes on along the minus strand of CM076943.1, from coordinate 49,643,533 downwards.
ATATGTCCATATGTCCAATGAACCGATAACCAATATGCCCATAGAGGAACCACCCTTTGGAACAGCCTGGAGAAATCAGCTTCCTCTCTTGGTGCGTTCAAAAATCTGCTATAATAAGTCGGATCACATAGCTTTCCTTTGTATTTTAGTTTATTCGCTGTGTTTTGCGTAAATTATTCGCTTTTGTAAATATACCGGGTGAGCCAGAAAAAATTTTCCACTTTCGAAAATTCGTAGTCACCACAAGTTCTCCATAGATTGAATGATCCAAATTCTAGTTAAAAGCCAAAAGATCAAAGTATTTTTGTGATTTTTCTCGCCTTCTTATGAGCACTGCAAATATAGGGAAATTCACCTTCACAAAAATTTGATGTTTACTAAATGGCTGAAAAGAGCCTAAAACACTTGATCAAATCGTTAGGACTCTCCTCAAACAGAACAATCCGGACGGCCGTTCCACCTCTCTCTCAAGAGTAATAACACATAGATTCTCAAACAGATACTAAAGATTTTCAATCCTTTGACAATAACTGTGCAGACGATATCTCTCACCCATGAGAAATTGAATTTTCTCTGTTGTTCTGAGCGAGGAGTCCTTTATGATTTGATCAAGTATTTTAGGCCTTTTTCAGTCATTTTGCAACCACAAAGTTTTTCTAAATGTGAATTTACCAATGTTTCCAGTGCTTGTAACAAGGCGAGAATGGTCACAAAAATACTTCGATCTTTTGGCTGTCAAGTAAATATTGCTTCATTCCAATCCACCCAGTAACCTTTATGCTATGAATTTTCAAAAGTGGGAACTTTTTGCTGGCTCACCCGGTATAACATTATTGTTATTAGTTTTCTTTTTGTAGCTTAGATTTTTTAACAGGTCAGTTTGAAAACCAGATATTATTCTGAAACTTTTCCAACCTGCATAAACATTTCAAATGAATTAAATGAATGAATGAGCTAATTTTTCAGATTTTTCAATTTGAGATTAAGACTGTTCATTGTAAATTATGAATAAATTCTCAAAATTAAGTCAGCCCCTCAGCTAGACAACGGATTTGTAATTTTTCAAAGCGATGTTATAGTTTTTATTGCAAGATTTGTAAGCAATTCTCTGACTCAGCCGGTGTATAGAGAGCTTTAGTAGGCTAAAGACGCATGGAATTCTATCATAACTCCTGTTTGCTCTTCGTCGCTCGTTTCGTTTCTCCCCTTCAAGAGGACCAAACAAGAGACTGTAGCAAGTCTAGTTTGAGGCCAGCAAAAGAGCTGTCTCAATGTGCCAATGCTAGTAAAATTTAAGTGTTGATTTTGAAGCAAGCTGCATGCAAAGCCAGGGCTTAAAAAGTAGTCATATTTTGTGAATCATTTTTCTCTTACGTTTTAAAAGATTCAAAAATATCTTCTTGTTTCATGTAGTGCAATTGTAAAATGATAAACAAGTAAATAAAGTAAATATAAGCAAACTACCGGGTGCGCCAAAATAAATTATGCACGTTTGGCAGGCCACAATAAATCGTACACTGGACCGATTTTGAAGATTTATGGATTAATCGTTAGCAGAAAGCCTGAATTAGATACTGGGATTTTTTGCAAATTTTCCGTTTTCAGTTTTTAGAGCTGGAAGCGAGTTTCTTAAAATGTTCGTTTTCGAAAACATTGAAAACGATAAAAAAATGTAGATCAAACTTTAAAAGATTGAACATGAATGAACAAAGAAAACGTTTTCAAGGTGAATTGGGGGTTTAGTACGAACTCTCGTACAGCAGATTACAATTGGTCGATTTCTAAATCGCAAATCACCATGGACTAGTTCTCTTTTTGTCCATTCATGTCGATTCTTTGGAAAAATTGATTGTTGTTTTTTGGTCATTTTCAGTGTTTTTCGAAAACTAAAGTTTTAGGAAACTCGCTTCTAGCTCTAAAAACTGAAAATGAAAAAATTTGAAAAAATACCAGTACCTAATTCAGGCTTTCTGCTAACGAATAAGTCATAAATATGATTTATTGTGGCCTGCCAAACGTGCATAGTTTATTTTGGCGCACCCGGTATGATATAAAATATAGTGCGTATACTTTAATTCATTTACTTGTTTATCATTATAAAAGATTCCAAGAAAATATATAAATATTTCCATACAGCTTACCATTTTGAGGTATGCCCAAAGAGATGAGTAGACAATTGTTGCAACTAAAAAAAAAGAATAATATAACTTTAAAAAATAGAATTAGACAGATACTATCATATCAGGAGTCATAATGAAATCTTGTCATTATGTCTATTTCATAGTCTCTACATAAACTTCTGAAGTAACTCTGGAGGCTGAAGCTGGCAGCATGGAAAAGATGGAGCTGCTGTGTATTGCAGTGGCGGCTGGCAGCGGTACTAGCGGTACCAGTCTAGTACCACTTTATTTTGAAAGCTTGAAAAATATTTTAATGGTCTCATTTTCTAACATTTCAAAAATAGAAACAAATTGAATTGACCGTGAAAACAGACAGAAGGAAGAGCGGCAGAGCACTCTAGAGCCAATATCTCACCAATGACCCTCCCTCGTCTTAATCCTTGTTGAATGAGCAGTATTGAATAAGTCCTTTATGTACTTCACGGTACCAGACATCGTTCATCCAGTACTGCAGAAAGCAGTCCTATTGTGGTTTGTGATTCGTCATGACGTAAAACTCTTTGTGTATCCATAAGTCCAACAATGGTAAATTCGTTCGCAGTACTAGATTCCTAATTCTGGTAATGCTGCATGGCCGCCAAAATAACACATCCACACAAGATTACGAAATCGACCCCGCATTTTTTTCGGTGGTATCAAATCACAATGGTCAAACTTTGCTGTTTTATTGAATGATACTGAGGTATTCGAAAGTACGTCAAAAGCTTTTAGGCCTGTTTTCAATTTAGCTGTCTAGGATTCTGCAGAAAAGTGTTGCAGGAATTGGCTTTTCCTGGATACGTGGCGAAGACTTAGATTCTTCTTCATTAGCTGAAGAGAAAAGCAACAATTGGCAGCTGTTTACCTACTCCCATACATTCCTGGTGCAAGTGGAACCATTCAAATCGTTCTACATGTAAACATGCAATTTTGTGCACACCACAAATGGAACAAGAAACCCCCGAAGAAACCCACGTTACTAGAATTTCATTTCTGGTACTTCCATCAACTGCGGCTAACCAGTGGTGGACTGGGTGCCGCAAGTGATTAACTTTCTAAATGTATTGCTCACGTGCCTCTTAAGTGGCCGCAGCCAATGATCGACATGACTCACTTGCATTTCGGTGGAACGGTCTTTGCCTAGCAATGCAACAACCAGCACCGTTTGAAAAGATTTTCAGAAAATGAATTCATTAAAAGTAAGTAGCATAGTTTGCAAAAAAGAAGTATTCTATAATGTCCAGATAAATAGCGTTTTGTAGTTTCATCATAAAATTGTATGCTTTCTCTGCTATGTTTGACTTAAAAAATCTCCCTACACAACTTTCTCAAAAATCTATTGGGGAAATCATTTAGCTTGCAATTTAGAGACAATCCATGACGATATTTGCTTTAAAATGCAAAGCTTCCCAGGGGCTTCGCCCCTGGACCCCAATGGGGGGCTCACAGCGCCCCCCATACCCCCAGCTGGTCATGAGACAAAAATTTGTTCGCTTCGCTCACAAATTTTTGTTTAACTAGTACCATCTTATTTTTCGTGCCAGCCGCCACTGGTGTATTGTCGAGCTTACGATGTTTCAAACGTATGTTTCTAAAGTACCAAATGTTTTGATATTCTAATTTTTAGTCACAGAAACAGAATTCCATTCAGTTGACCCAAGAGTTACTTCAATTCAGTAGATTTACAACCTGAGTCATATGTTTCGCATCAGTCAACAGAGACTCGTAATACTACTGTGAAACCTTGACCTGCTCTTCATCGTTCGTTACTTGCCTCCTATAAAGCACACGGCCCCTGTAAAGCAGTCTTTGTTGACCGACGGGACTACCGTGGCTAAATGATAAAAGATGAATCAAATGACCCTATTTAGGCCCTCGCCATAATAACTTGTGGCGCCAATCAACAAGCAACATTTAACGAATTCTGCCCTGAGGTCCTGTGTCCTGATGGCTTACCAAACGAACTAAAATCAGCAGAAGATGTGAAAAGTTTTAAGGTTTTAATAAAACATTTGGATGGTCCAAACTGCAAATGTAGTGCCTGTAAGTGCCAACCAATTTAGTTATATAGTTTAAAAATATTGGTTTTTTATTACTAGTTATGTAAATTCGAATTAGATTAGTTAACTTGTATATATTATTGAAAAATGTATATATTGTTAGCTACTTTGTAAATAATCGAATTAAAATAAAGCTACACACACACACACACACACACATCCAAGCTTCAATCAAAAGTGCGAGCTTCACTCTATCTACAGATGTTACGTTTTCGTTGTTAACTGTGTGCCATGGGATTTCTGCTGCATGTTTGAGATGATAGCTGAGAATTGGCCTAGGAAGGGTTATCCTTTTCATTGATTTATTATGTGTTCCTTCCTTGAGCAAGGTTTACCATAGGGTAACAGGGATACGAGGGATTTAGGTTATCAGTCTAGTACCTAACCCTGCCAAATAGATCCTTGCGCCCAATAAATTTATCTCATAACATTTCTCCTTTAAAAGCTCATAGCTCGGTAAATTTTCAGCATATTTTCAAAACTTTCCCGTCTAAAATCAATTTAAGGCTTTACGAACAATGTTATCTTACAAGGGAGTCTGTGAATTGTTTTGTTATTTTTCAATACCTTTCAAACGTTGAACAATTTTTTTGGGACAACCTGTATTTTTCACGGCAATCTTTTGTCGTATTTCTTGCGCGCCGCACCTCGAAAACAAATGTGATAAGCCTCTACCAAAAAACTAATTGGATAAAGTTCTGACCTAAAGATAAGAAGATTGCAAATCTCGAACCCAAAAATCAAGCCTCGCTGTGAAATCTTTTAATTACACCCCAAGTGCGAACGTGTGCCCGAAAAAACTTTTCTCTGCCGAAAGTCTTGGGCTTTAATTTATGGGCAAAGCAAAATTCTTACCAACAGAATTGAGGATGAGGGTCAAGTAATGAACTCGAATACTCTTCCATCTTGCTTTGCACTGTTCTTTCGACTCTTTAGTTGTGGTTGTATTTGCATTGTCTTGAAGTAACCTCGATTTGGGCCTAAAAAGAACAAACGATTCATCAGAATTTGAACATAAGATCCTTTTGGATGATTACAAAGTATGACCTGAGCTAAGCAAGCATAAGAAAACTGAATATTGATTTCTCCATAAGCCCAAATGATCATTGATGCTGCTACAGTCAGAGAGATGCGTGTTGCTGCTAAAGTTGCCTTCAATAGAAAATCAAGCGCCTTGTATAAGGACAAGAATCGTTTGAAAGCAATATTTTGATCTTTATGTCAAACGAGGATGATACGCAAAAAATCAAAAGTCATTACCCCCAGTTTGCTTAGTTCGTGCATGAAACTATTGGTGCATCTGTCTCAAATTAGATGTCATGTGAGATTCACGATAACGCAAAATTGCTTATACGGAACCCTGCAGAATGTATCTATTCGCGGGCTTCTAATTTGAGGCAAGCAGTCACGAAGATAACCTCTGTGCAGAATCATATGCATGGAGATCTTTTGGTTCAGTGTGACCACGTGCCTTCCCCCAGTCAATGCGCCATTGCTTGCTGTAATTCTGCACCTTTCCTCTCAACTTCACCTGCGACGTTTGCATCTGTAGCTGTGTAGGAGGGGGGTCCTTCTACCTTCGGTGATGCTGCGAATGCTAGCCTCTGTGCAGGCCGCCGGTTACATCATCCTCTAAACTTGACTTATTTGTATAATGAATACTATCAATAAGTGGCTAATGATGCGTTCGTTCTAGAAAACGATTGTTTCAACATAATTAAGCTGCTAATGAAGTCAAGAACGTGCCAATTCTGGGTAAATTTGTTGTTGTGCCAGGGTAAACATCGTGGTGATTTATCCATCTTATGGTGTCAAATCTGTCTAACATGAAATAAGCCGACGTCAAATGTTGCTATAGGATCGCGGGAAACTTCTGTCTTGTATGCGCTTTCTGTGCGCTTTCTTTATTTCAGTGCCAATTAGCAGAGATAAAACGTTAATCAATTGCTTTAACGAGCGTGACGGACTTTCTTTCTTTCTTTCTTTCTTTCTTCCTGACCTGGAGCCCCCTCTTAGATTACAAAGTACTTTGTAATCAAAAATGAGTAATGAAACTGCTTACCCAGCTCCATTGTATCCCTGCGGTAAGCTTTGCGTGGGTAGACATAGTTTTTGCTCCCCGTGGTCTTGTCGTTGCACGTTGCAGTAGAGTAGAGTAGCTTGTAAGTATAGTAATTAAGTAAATGTGTATTATAAATTTTTAGCAGAATGTATATAAAAAAAAGTTACCTAGACATCGGCAGATACCTTTCAAGTATAGATCTACATTAATCAAACAGGCTAGCATCTTTCCAACGAGGATATCTTAATGCAGTTATTAATGAGAGACTGCACAAAACTTTGTGCTATAATAGCATGGGTGCATGACAAGAAGTTTTGGCATTCTATCCACAACTACATTTATTAATTATGACGTGTGCTCCACACGTAAAGCCTGTACATTCAAGATCACTTATCAGATATTGCTAAAAAGCTCTCCGCAGGAGCTAGGAATGTTGAAGCAGGAGCGAAGCGAGCGCCTAACTTCCTAGTCAAGAACAAATTAGGGTGAATTTTTCTTTGTAGGTTCCACCGTAGGGAGCCTACACCCTACAGGTTCGTGCGCACCTATATTTTGTTGTTTGCTGCAGCGACGACTGTGGCCTAGCCTAGCGCCGGATCTGAAACAATTGTCTTTAATGCAGAAAGCTTTTGGAATTGAAGCCGTGTATTTTTGCCATGACATTAAACCTTTCACACCAATTTTGCGAGCATCAATATTTCCAATTTTCTCATTGAATTTTTGGACAAATTGAATTTTTGAACAAATGCTTAGCAAATTCGTCTTCTTTTGAGTACGTTTCTAACTGCCGTCTCTATGATGCAAAGTTTCCTTTTCTTAAATTTTCCGATCTCTGAAAGTTGCTCGAAAGACAGCGAAGCCATTTTAGTTCTTTCCTGATGAATTTGTTGTTTCAGACAGGGTTGATTAGGACTCTAAAAGGCTTATGATAATTTGCGAAGTTTTTAAAAACTTCGCAAAAACTTTGCAAAAACTTTGCGAAGTTTTTGCAAAGTTTTTTTCGATGTATCCGATACACACATAGAGAATGTCAAATGCATTGTAAACAACTAATTTAAGACAAAATTGAGACAAATAGGATACTTTTAGAAAAACTTCGCAAATTATCAATTGGGCCCCCTGATCATGGAGCATTGCGGACACCTTCATTTTGTAGGAAATTTTGTAGGAAATTTTTAAGCGCTACGCTAGCTCGCTCCTTCGGAGAGGTAGCTCGCTTCGCGAGCAATGCTCCTCTGCAGAGGACTTAAGGTAGTAGTATCGAATAAAAATTTCCTACAAAATTTCCTACAAAATAAAGGTGTCCGCAATGCTCCATGCCCTGATTGATAATTTGCGAAGTTTTTTTAAAAACGGCCCAGAAATTGCCAGTAACCTGTGGAGAGCCTCGTGCTTCTGTAGAACATTGTAAAACACGTCAAATCATCACAGAACCTACGCTTTCAAACTATTTTAGTCGGTTTTTATGACAAGACTTGCAATCTCCATATGCTTAGGCCCAAATCTAGAATTGTTCAAAAACAACAGGCAAAAGCAGGCGAGTTACTTTATTTGCCACTAAACCAGCTTGCCTTGGTACTTTCTTCCTCGTAAGATACAACAATATCAAGTATCGGACACATTTAATGGCATTTTAGAAAAACTTCGCAAATTATCAATTGGGCCCCCTGATTGATAAGGTACGAGGCTCTCCACTGGTTCTTATCAATTTCTGGGCCATTTAAAAAAAAAACTTCGCAAATTATCAATCAGGGGGCCCAATTGATAATTTGCAAAGTTTTTCTAAAATGCCATTAAATGTGTCCGATACTTGATATTGTTGTATCTTATGAGGAAGAAAGTACCAAGGCAAGCTGTTTTAGTGGCAAATAAAGTAACTCGCATGCGTTTGCCTGTTGTTTTTGAACAATTCTACATTTGGGCCTAAGCATATGGACAGTGGCGGACACTTGGGGGGCGAGGGGGTGCGATCGCCCCCCCCAATGTTGGTTGGAACAAAGATCTTTTGTTTGAAAACAATAGAAATAAACAAAGCATTTTTACTGAAACAATAGCTTTGCCCCCCCAATATTTGGCAAAGTGTCCGCCACTGCATATGGAGATTGCAAGTCTCGTCATAAAAACCGACTAAAATAATTCGAAAGCGTAGGTTCTGTGATGATTTGACGTGTTTTACAATGTTCTACAGAAGCATGAGGCTCTCCACAGGTTACTGGCAATTTCTGGGCCGTTTTTAAAAAAACTTCGCAAATTATCAATCAGGGAGCCCAATTGATAATTTGCGAAGTTTTTCTAAAAGTATCCTATTTGTCTCAATTCGCTTAAAATTAGTTGTTTACAATGCATTTGACATTCTCTATGCGTGTATCGGATACATCGAAAAAAACTTTGCAAAAACTTCGCAAAGTTTTTGCAAAGTTTTTGCGAAGTTTTTAAAAACTTCGCAAATTATCATAAGCCCTCTAAAAAATATTGGTACAGCACTATCGCACAGCCAGTGTTAACAGCTTTACTGTTGATGCCACCAAAACCGGATTTCACACTGCACCGAATAGAAACAACGCATTGTTAGGATAATGAATGCTATTGTAGGGTAATGTAGGGTGTAGGGTAATGTAGGGTGTAGGGTAATGTAGTATGAAGTGTAATCAAGGCCAAAATCAAACCTTGATTTCGAAGAGACAATCGTGCACTTTGGTTACTATGCTGCACTTTCCGATCATGCACTTTCCATCCTTGTGCTTTCCAATCGTGCACTTTGTAAACGTGCACTTTTCAATCGTGCACTTTGTAATCGTGCACTCTCTATTCGTTCATTTTGTAACCATGCACTTTTCATCAGTGCACTTTTCATTCATGCACTTATAAAGATATTCGTGCACTTGAAAAGACATTCATGTACTTTGTAATCGTGCACTGTCTAATCTTACAGTACTTAGTAATCTTACTCCATGTGCAATATTCTGAAATCACTCAACCCCTAAGTGAAACATAGCGCGCTTGTAGAATTGACGTTTGCTTTAAGCGCGCTTGCTAATTGTCATCAATCTGCCGGTTGGAGGAAGTTTGCACAAGGCAAAAGTTGGAAAGGATGGCGGATTTGGGTGATCAAGCTACACTGAATCAAATAGGTAAACATTTATCACTTCACTGGCATATATTCAAAATTTAAATATCTCCTTCGCATGCCTCTAGGTGTCACCTAACGAGCCAAAACACTGAAATTGGCTTCGCAAAGCTCGCCATGAAAATCTTTCATTTTGTTTAGGCTTGTCATTGTCACTATCTGCTCAACAAATGTTCCATACGTATTGAGAACAATAATTGACAATCCCTTCTGGGGAATACACGTATCTTCTTTATATCAAATTTGGGTCAGTACTGAAAGTTTCCTAAAATTAGAAGATTTTGAGTAATTAGAGTTTCTTACGAGTTTCTTATGAGTTTCTTAGAGGTTCCATAACAATCTTCATGTTCACTACCTGTGCCCTAGTGAACTTTTCAAACAAGGCTTTTTTAATGCCTTGTTTTAAGGCCTTCTCAATGCTTAGACATTATTCAAGTACCTTTCGAGTAATATCATGTGACTATGAGTAATATCATATAGGAGACAAGTGGAAGTAAAGCAAAAATATGTCAAAGATTTCCTTTATCAAAATAAATAGTTTCTTAACTTAAATTTTCCCAGTACTGGATTTTCTTAATTTTTTGGCGATCTGAGAGTTGAGTTTCTTATACGTGTATATCGATTAACCACCAATCGCGCTTCGCCTGGACTTCCATTTAAAGTAGACATATTTTTTTATAAGAAACTGCCCATAAGAAACTCAACTCTCAGATCGCCAAAAAAATCAAGAAATTCCAGTGCTGGAAAAATATAAGTTAAGAAACTATTCATTTTGATAAAGGAAATCCTTGACAAATTTTTACTTCATTTTCGCATGTTTCTTGTTTCACATTACTCAGAAGGCACTTGAGGCCTTGAGCAATGTCTAAACATTAGAAATGCTTAAAAACCATATTTTGAAATGTGTTCAGAGTGGAATAGGTAGTGCACGGGGGGGGGGGAGGTTCTTGGTCAAATTTTGGGCAGGGGTCTGCCGCGAGCATATTCAAAATGGTACCGTAGGCTAGACTAATTTTTATGAAAATGGTACCCTTGGCTAGACCATCTTGACCTTTCTCTGGACCAATTTTTACGAAAATGGTACCCTGGCCTAGACCAATTTTGACCATTTCCTGGACCAATTTGTCAAATTTGTACCAAATATGATAGCATGACCGTTCGCTAGACCAATATTGTCAAAAATGATACCCTAGGCTAGTCCGTTGCTAGGCCAAAATTTCAAAAAAGAATACCCTTGGCTAGACTAGAAGTCCGAAGAAGTATACCCTTGCTCGCGGCACATCCCCAGGTACCTTTACTATTGAAGAACCCCCCCCCCCCCCGCGAGGTAGTGAACATGAAGTGAACATGGAGATAGTTATGGAAACCTCTGAGAAACTCGTAAGAAACTCTAATTACTCAAAATCTTATAATTTTAGGAAACTTTCAGTACTGACCCAAATTTGATATAAAGAAGATACGTGTATTCCCCAGAAGGGATTGTCAATTATTGTTCTCAATACGTATGGAACATTTGTTGAGCAGATAGTGACAATGACAAGCCTAAACAAAATGAAAGATTTTCATGGCGAGCTTTGCGAAGCCAATTTCAGTGTTTTGGCTCGTTAGGTGACACCTAGAGGCATGCGAAGGAGGAAGGAGATATTTAAATTTTGAATATATGCCAGTGAAGCGATAAATGTTTACCTATTTGATTCAGTGTAGCTTGATCACCCAAATCCGCCATCCTTTCCAACATTTGCCTTATGCAAACTTCCTCCAACCGGCAGATTGATGACAATTAGCAAGCGCGCTTAAAGCAAACGTCAATTCTACAAGCGCGCTATGTTTCACTTAGGGGTTGAGTGATTTCAGAATATTGCACATGGAGTAAGATTACTAAGTACTGTAAGATTAGACAGTGCACGATTACAAAGTACATGAATGTCTTTTCAAGTGCACGAATATCTTTATAAGTGCATGAATGAAAAGTGCACTGATGAAAAGTGCATGGTTACAAAATGAACGAATAGAGAGTGCACGATTACAAAGTGCACGATTGAAAAGTGCACGTTTACAAAGTGCACGATTGGAAAGCACAAGGATGGAAAGTGCATGATCGGAAAGTGCAGCATAGTAACCAAAGTGCACGATTGTCTCTTCGAAATCAAGGTTCGATTTTGGCCTCGATTACACTTCATAGTGTAGGGTACAAGAAAGCGTAGGGTTGGTAATGAAGCATGGTGTATGTTGTAGAGTGAAGTGAAGGGTAATGAAGTATGTGTAGGGTGTAGAGTGTAGGGTAATGAAGACTAAGGTAGAGTAACGAAGGTTAGTGTAGGGTGTATGGTAGAGTAGACCCCCACATATTTGCAGATGATGCCAACCTTGAACCCATAGAAAAAGAAGCAAATACTTGTTAGCTAAATATTATGTTATATGGTTGTCATGTCACCAACTATTCGCTCATCTTCCTTTGTGTCAGCAGGTTTTTTTTAGTACCACAACAGAATTTGAGTTTTTTTTATTGTTATGCAGAGTAGCCTATCTACCTGGAAGGTACCTGTTACGTGTAGGGTAGCGTAGGCTCCCTACACTGACCATACACAATCAATGCTATCCTAAATTGTGCCTGGTATAGTCAAGAATGTTAGTTGTACAAAAGTTAGAGCGAATAATCCTACCCAGGGGGTATCAGAGTTTTTGCAGGATGACAAGACAATAACGTCCTCCATGGTTTTGTGCAGTGGTTTTGTGTCAACTTTGTAAGAGGGCTTTGTAATGTGGAGAATTGTGTTTGAATTTCAAATTAGGCCCAAAGAAATATCTAATGTTATCTCTGCGATTCATTGCTCTTCCACAACGGTAGCATAATTGAGAGATTATACAGACACAATAACGCATTTCTGAAGGCACTTGGCCTAAGCAACTAAAATTCACCCGAAATTCGCTGTCGAGAGATAACTGTTGTTCCTTGAAGAAATGTTTTGAACAAATATCATCGGAATTTATTTCAGTCGAAATACAAATACATCTACATAACAATGACACGAGGGCAAATCACTCCCTAGAAATCTCTTACTTTTTGCAATGAAATCCTTCTGCAGTTTCCCCGGAAATTTTCAAGAAATTCTTTCGTTCTCGTACCCTTTGTACGAGAGAGATACAACCCTTGCATGCTAGCCTGCGTAGACTTATTTCCTTCTTTTCAATTTTTCTGACAGAGTCTGCACGCAGCGCAGGCTATCACATGCCTGAATCAGAAGTGGAGATATAAAAGGATATAAAATACCCGGGGGGGGGGGGGTACTTAGTATATTTTGCTGACGCCATGTGCACTCCTTTCCGGGTATCGTTTTCGCCTCTTTTTTCTAACGCCGGGTATCAAAAGAAGGCAATTTTTCTAAAGCCGGTTGTCAAACGTGTTATTTCATTGTTTTTCGACGAAGTTTTACGTTTAGGGGTATGCTTTTCGCCGATTTTTACGTTTTGGGATGTGCTTTTCGCCGATTTTTTCTAAAGCCGGCTATCATTTCGCGGGAAAATTTCTAAAGCCGGGTGAAAATTTTATTTCTTGGAGTGCACCCCCCCCTACAATTGAAAGTCAAGTACCCCCCCCCCCCACCGGGGTAAAATATAAAAGGGGGTGAAGGATTCATGCCCTTTCTGCCCCGAGAACCAGGATACTGTATTTATAAAACGAAAACAAGTGGAAAGTTTCTTGAAATATTAATATTATTATTTATCTCCAATCAACAATCATTTACAATAAATTTATTAATATTATAATTTTATTATAAATAATTTATCTTTAAAGATATTTGTATTCTGTACTGTAACCAGTAAGTAGCGTAGTGTAACCTAGCCCGGGGGGGGGGGGTACTTCATTATCGGGTCAGACGGGGATGTGCGCCAGTTTTGGGTAGTTTTTGGCCTAAAAATTCTGGGAATGGGGTTTACTTTTACTGGAAATTTTCTGTGATTGGGGTATACTTTCATTTGAAATTTTCTGGGATTGGGGGTTAACTGTTATACTAAAAATTCTGGTAATGGGTGTTGAATGTCCGCATTGATTCAGAACAAATTTGATCTGCTTTTAACCATAACTGAGACGAAATCCGTTCTTTCGCCTTGAAATTGAGTGCTATTTAACGTTGAATTGTTCTTTGTTACTTTTTCAAAATTCTGGGATTGGGTATCAATATCTGACCTATATTCTGGGATAGGATATCATCATTTGACCAAAATTCTGGGATTGGGTCATAACAGAAATTCTGGCGTCGCACACCCTTGTATGAATTTATAGTGAAGTGCCCCCCCTTCCCCCCGGGAACCTAGCCAATTGAACTGGATCTGGTCTAGACCTTCAAACAACTATATTTCGCAATTTACCTTGTTCTTCACTTCGGAGAATGAATACATCCATACATGCCTCAACTCAATAATATCACTGTTAAGATTACAGCAAATCCCCGCATATAAGAACCGACAAAAATAAGAACCTGCAGGCTGTATTTACTGAATTATGCACCTTCTAATGAAGAACCTGTTTCACTTTGATAAACCAATATGTTCTTATCATAAGGGTAATCTGTATAAAAGGTCAAAATTGAAGAGATCTAAATCTATAAAGTTTCTTACGTCGCAGAAGGGTCGCCATCTTTATCCAAATCTCGTAACTGTACGTAATCCGGATTGCTCATTTCATTGAAACCTCGTTTAAATTTCAAGCCAGTTCACCTTTTGCAGGATAAATTTGATAACATTAGGCCACCTTGTAATATCACATCTTGGTTGCGCTTATTCTGCTTCATCCAAATTCCAAATATGTTTAGAACCACACATAACATGAACGGGGGTTCGTCTAGATTTGTTGAAGAGAGTCGTCTTTCAATGTAATGCAAATGTGAGCAAACCGCTGTATCTTATCCTTTATAATAAGTACCTGCTATATCAAATCATCAAATCATCTGTCCACACAACAGGCTCAAACACGTACTTTTTAAGACTGTATCCCTATCTTGCAAGGGGGTGCCAAGGTTCCCTTTCTGGCAAGTCACAACCAAGAAATTTCAGGAAAACCGAATTTACCTATATTTCAGTGGTCATAGAAACGCGAGAAAAATCACAAATATAGTTTGGTTTTTCGGTAGAAAGGTGCAAGGCAAATCTCAACTGGTAATTTACCGATTAGATCGAAGGACAAATCACTCCAGAAATTCCATACACTTTCGCAGAAAATCCTAAAAACTCTTCAAAAATCTTGGAAATCTCAAAATCTTCACAAAATCTTGGAAATCTCAAAAATCTTTACAAAATCTTAGAAATCCTATACAAAGTCCAAAAAATCTTTAACAAAAGTCTGAAAAAGTTAATGGAGAATCTCCCCCAATAAATGATACCAATTCTTTCAAAAATCTTTTGCAAATTTACAGAAAATTTAAAAAAAATTCAAATTTAAACATTTTTCAAACTCTTGAAAATCTCAGGAATCTGAAAAAGTGAAGAGCCGTATAAATCCTAAAAAATATTTGAAAATCTAAAATATTTAATGAAAATCTCCCCCGATGAATGATACAAATTCTCTAAAGAATCTTTTGAAAATTCTTTGAAAATCTCAAAAAGCATTCAAATCTATTTTCTATTTTTTCTATTTCTACCTTTTCTATTTCTATTTTTTCTATTTCTATTTTTATTTCATTTCATTTCATTTTTATTTCATTTTTTTCATTTTTAATTATTTATACACGGTGGCCCCATCAATCAACGACTGCTTTACAGGGGGCCGTGTTAAAAAGCTTACAAAATTAACAATACTTTACTAAAATAACCTAATTACAAGTGATAAAATCTAAAAAATCTAACTAGAATACTTATGATAAAAAATTAAAAAGAGTAAAATCAAAACTGGTGAATGGAACGAAAAATCACAATCAAATGGTCAAGCAGAAGGCTGCAGATGGTTTTTTAGTTGGCATTTAAACGAATTAAGCGAATTTGCTTGTTTTATATCCAACGGAAGCTGATTCCAAGTTCTAGCGCCACGAAAAGATATCGCTTTTTGTCCTTTGCAGGTTGTCATCCTTGGGATATAGAGATCAGTGGCTGCATTTCGCAAGCTAATATCAATATTCCGGTCAGAATTTTTTGTGAACAAATCAGAAAGATAGCTAGGTGCAAGACCAGTTATTGCTTTATACGTAACCGTAGCTGTTTCACTTTTAATCATATCACTGACAGTAAGCCATTTAAGGTTCTTAATCAAAAGGGTCGCAGATGTATCATAACTGCTATTTGAGACAATCCTTGCAGCTCGATTTTGCAATTTTTGCAGAGCTTGCAATCTAGCTTCGCCACAGCTTCCCCATACAGAGCAACAGTAGCGAAAGTGTGGCTCGACAATGCCTCGGTACATTTGTATCAGAGTAGGTTTCGGTACGAATTTCTTAGCATACTTGAGAAAACCTAAAGCACGAGATACTTTGCCACATAAGACTTTCATGTGCTGATTCCAGTCAAGATTACTGTCAAGTTGAACACCTAAATATTTCACATTGTTAACTAGATTTATGTCAGAGCCTCCAATAGAAAAAGTTGGAGAATCTACTTTCTTTTCAGCAATCTTCTTCAGGTTTGGTTGGGAACCTATAACCATCGCTTGCGTCTTTACAACATTTAACGACAGTTTGTTACCCTGCAACCATTTGTTTAGACAATCGAGATCCCTATTTAGTGTCGTATTAAGCTCTTCGATGTTTTTAGAGGCATATGAGATGCTAGTATCGTCAGCATACATTGTCAGATTACATTTATTGAGTGCCAAAGGAAGATCATTAATGTAGATTAGAAAAAGGAGTGGTCCTAAGCACGATCCCTGAGGAACACCACAATCAATATCGTGCAAATCAGAACATGCACCATTAACTTTACAGAACTGACATCTGTTTTCTAAGTAAGATTGGAACCATAAATATTCGAGGCCGTCAATGCCATATTTCTTCAGTTTCGCGAGAAGAATTTGATGATTGACCGTGTCAAATGCTTTCTTAAGGTCGATGAAGACCATAGCAGTGTATTTTCCATTATCTATATTGACGTACCAATCATTTGTATTGTTTAAAAGGGATGTAACTACAGAATGCAAACTCCTAAAACCGGATTGATGCGAAAAAAGATGCTTATTTCCGTCCATATACTCATAAAGCTGATTGTAAACCAACTTTTCAAACACCCTTGATAAAAAAGGGAGAACTGATATGGGTCTGTAATTTGAGCGATCATTCTGTTGGCCACTTTTAAATATAGGGGCAACTCTTGCAATTTTCCAACTATCCGGGAAAACACCAGTAGCTAAAGAGAGATTAAACATGTCGCAAAGAGAATCGGCCAAGATTGGAAGTCCAGCTTTCAAGAAAAAGTTGGCAATGCCATCAGGCCCAGATCCCATAGATGATTTGAATTTTCCAAAGACCTTTTCGACCTGACGTGTATCCACGGGCTTAAAGTGGAACTTAGTATTTTCTTTATTGACAGAATATTCATTTCCCAAAAGTGGATTTACCGTATCCGGTATTTTGTCACTGAGCTTTTTACCAATGCCACAGAAAAAATTATTCATGGATTCAGCGATAGCCTTATTGTCAAATATTGTTTCACCCTCAACACTTAGACATGAAACATGAGTAGTCTTGGATTTTTTGTTTAGAACTTGGTTAATAATTTTCCATGACCCCTTAACATCACCAGCATAAGACGAAATCTTCTTTGTGAAAAACTCACGCTTCAGGTCCAAGTTCAACTTGTTAACTCTGTTACGTAACTGCCTATAAGCTTGCATCAAAATTTGGGATTTGGATCTAACGGCCTGTTTACGTAGTCTGTCACGTGTGGCAGACATAGTCTGAAACTCCTTAGTCAGCCATGGGGAAAATTTCTCAGACACACGTTTATTACGCATCGGAGCATGCTTCTCAAGAATGAGTGAGAATATATGGGACCATTGCTTAACAATTTTATTAATGTCGTCAGTATTGGAAACAATACCTTTCCAGTCTACTGAAAGTAAGTCATTCAAAAACTCAGTTTTATTGAAGTTTTTCAGACTTCTTGTAGAAATATTTTTGTGCTGTTTCTTTACAGAGCCACGGAATTTTCTAATACAATACACCAAATAATGGTCACTATTTTTACTCTTTTAGGCACGGTAGCCCCGTCAGTCCTAAACAACTGCTTCTCAGGGGGCCATGGCAAACAATTAAATAATTAATATGAAGAAATTTTTAAGAATTATCTTTTAATCTTCTTTTAACGGTGGCAAGGGAGGGTGCCTGTTTTACGTCATAGTCAAGCTGATTCCATGGTTTAGATCCACGAAAAGATATACCTTTTTGCCCAAAAGATCAGTTTCCGTATTTCACAATTGCCTGTTATTTCGAGTAGCATCGGCGTAGGGGGAGATAAAATTTGGGGGGCTGCCCGATAAAAAGTCCATTGTTTGAGAAAATTTTGCCCGACTTGAGGCGGATTTCTGCCCGATTATGGCTGATTTTTGCAAATTTTTCTGACGTTGGGGGGGCTGCAGCCCCCCCTGTCCCCCTGTCCCCCTGTCTCCTACGCCTATGTCGAGTAGAATTTTCGACGAACAATCTGGAAAGATATTTTGGAGCAAGACCATTTAGCGATTTGTACATGATTGTGGCAGTTTCACTTCTAATAATATCGCTTATAGTTGGCCATTTTAGATTGTGTATCAATGGCTTAGCAGCAATACCTAAAATGAGGCTCTACGATGCCCGATACATGTTACTTAGGGTATTTTGAGGTAAGGATTTCCTGGAATATTTCAGAAACCCTATTCCACGAGAAACTTTAGTACGGAGACTATTGATCTGCTCGTCCCAGTTTAGGTTCTTGTCGATTATTACACCCAGATATTTTGTCTGATCTAAATTTTCAACTTGAGAGTCACCAATGAGAAACTGTGGAGGATCAACAACTCAATCAGCAATTTTCCTAATTTCGGGTTTTGAGCCCACAAGCAGGGATTGAGTTTTTAGGACATTCAAAGAAAGTTTATTGCCTAGCAATCATCGCTTCAAATGACCCAATTCGCTATTTAGCGTTTGATTAATATCTTCCAAACTTTTAGAAGAGTGTGAAATACTGGTATCGTCTGCGTACATCGTCACTTTACCTTTCTTGAGAGAAAGAGGAAGGTCCTTGATGTAGATCAGAAACGAGAGAGGGCCGAGACAGGAACCCTGTGGGACACCACAATGGATGTCTTCAGTTTTGGAAGGAACGCCATTAACTTTGCAGGATTGTTTTCTATTTGTTAGATAGGACAAGAACCAAGCAAATTCTAGATTATCGACACTAAATTTTCTCAATTTCGCAAGTAAAATATCAATATCATAATCTACAGTATCAAATGCTTTTTTAAGATCAATAAAGATTTTGCAGTGTATTTACCATTGCCCATGTTCACATACCAGTCATCTGTGTTATTAAGAAGGCAAGTGACAACAGAATGAAGAGCTCTAAAGCCAGACTGGTTTGAAAACAAATATTTGTTTTTGTCGAAGTAATCGTACAGCTCGTTATAAATAAGCTTTTCAAAGACCCTGGCTTAAAAATCCTTCAAAATCTTGCAAGCAAAATGTTGAAGAATCTTGCAAAGTCTTGAAAAATTTTGGAAATCTTGAACACCTCAAGAATTTAAAAAGTGAAGAATCATAGTAAATGCCAAAAATCTTCAAAAATCACATGAGGCCCAACATCGGGGTAGATAGTAAATCGGTTGCTAGGCATTGAGCTTCTCGTCAAAAAAAGTTTCTAGTCCTGTAAACGTGCTTTGGTTTGCCGCTTATTCTACTTTTTCTCACAGTCAAAGATAAATAGTTGCCAAGGTGAGAGGACTGATGTCTGTGAGAATGCAAATCGCCTGTCCTGCTGAATTACATCTTATTTTGCACAAAAACAAAAGGGTACGAATCAGGGACGTAGGGAGCATCGGGGGGCACGACACTGCACGACACTTTTTTCATTAAGCTGAAGGGTCACTTTCTGAAAATAAAAAGGGCACTTTCTTGTTTGTTGCAAAATCTTGGAGGGCACGTGTCCCCAATGCCCCCCCCCCGGTTCCTATTTTCTCTGCACGAAATTAACATTAGAACGAAGTATGGAGCTTTGTCAGAGTGGTTTAGCTACGGAAAGAGTCTAGAACAACTGAATCAACCACGGGTAACAAACAATGTGGACGCTTTGTTTCAGTTACATACACGAGATAATAAGGGGGTAAACAGAACAGCTCATAGATGAACTGAACACATCAAAGAAGTTGTATGAATAAAAATAACAAGACAAGAAATAACTAGCAAGCGAAGATTGATGAAATAACAAACAGCACAGTAAGCAACGGGTGAGTAAAAAAACGGGTAGCGTTTAACAAGCCATAATTTGTTTTGGAAAACAAAAAACATAGCTTTGGAAAATAGAATTTGCACCAAATGTAACACTAGCTGTATTGAGGACGAGATTCATCTGCTACTCGAATGTAGTGCATACGTAAATTTAAGGCGACAATACTTGAGTCAGGAAATCATACAAATAATTAACAATCAAAATGACAAAAATGAAGCATTCAAACTGATAAATAACAATGAAGACCCAGGCAACATTCTATCAATTGCAAAATATTTAAAATAAGCATTTAAAAGCAGAATAGATATTACGTAAGGAAGGTTTAATTTCTTTGTCCATTCACCCCAGACCTCGTTCATTCGTTCCTACTGTTCGCATTTTTGTTTTTGTTTTTGTTTCTGTTTTTGTTTTTTTACTTAGTTCATAAATTATGTTTGTAGATTTAGCTTGTAGTTATATTCGTAAATTTAGCTTGTAGATACCATGTACCATCGTGTATAGTGTCACTGATTTAAAAAAAAAATTTGGCCAAAAAAACAACTCCAATTAGTCATAGAAATGTTTTGTTCGTTAAAATCGGCCATTTATTTCCATGTTCATTTCTGATTTCGTGATATAGCTTTTTTGGCGAAAGTCATCGTTATTGTAAGAATTTTCTGCTACCTGACAGTAAGTTTGGATAAATAGTTCTCTGGAGATATAAATCCGGGGGGCACTGTACTGTTGGGTCATAATTTGGCCAAAAAACAACTCTATGTTTTAGTTCGTTATAAGAACCTAAGATTTTGAACTCAGCCTGTTTAGGTTCTTGTGCAATGAAGCACACCCAGTAATCAGGGTGTAGGTTCTTAACAAAGGGAAATATATGAATCTAAATCTTAGCCAAACTTATTTACACGCTTGACCCTATCCATTTCAACCCAAGCTTACAGAGTTTACCCATGCAGGCCCTGCCTATCACACTTCTGCAAGTAATGTTTTGGAGTTCACGAAAGAGGTTGATAGACTTGCTCCAAGTCTCGTTCGTTATCGTATTCGGGCCCACTCGGTTGAGCAGTGAGCGGCGAAAGTGGAGCGAGCGAAGCGAGCGGAACGGGCAGCGAACGAGACTTGTGAAAGGTGGGTGCTCATGAATAATTAATGAGATCCTTGATGTAACCAAGGCTGATTAAATTGCTAAGATCGTCAGGGGGTTGCACTAGCCATCAATTGTTACGAGAGTATTCTTATTGAAATCTTGACATTATGTTATTCAATGAAAATATGAATTACAATTTAACGAATGACGTAGTTTAGTTTAAATTCAAAGGGGATTACTTGCATGTTATAAAAGGCTATTGAATATTCAGTCTGTCGATTGTCGAGAAGGAAGCTTTTTCAAACTATGTGTTTACAGTTTGCACGAACGAAGTTTGGTGATCATTTTATGTCAATGAATTCAAAGTTTGTTTAATCAAAACGGACAGAAACATGAGTTTTGCAAAATTCTTAAAGAATACCCACGGGCTCAAATGAGTATAAACAACGATTTGAAGTCACAAAACAACTGGGTAAAAGTTTGAGCCGATTTAAATAGAGAAACAGTTCAAGAACATTATTTATTGTAGAGACTGAGAAGTTGACAGTTCAGACGATGGACGTCTTTCAAATTTGCATTGCTTAGGACAATTTAGATCTCTAGGATACTAAACGACAGACTTTCCTGGACCAGTTGGCTGCAACACAACGTCCCTTCCTTGTAACAAGCCCAGCTGTTCGATGTTCATGACTTGTTTCGCAACTTCTATGGACTTCTTGTGTATAGAAATTACAATGTTCTGAAGATTCGCCGCCCCAAGAATCGCCACTTGTGCTGCGATTTTAAGCTTCACACGCAAAGTATCCCCCCTTTCCAAAATAGCTCTCTCTCCCACGATCGATTTCCTTTTGTCTCCTGACATCTTTGATTGGCTAGATATAACTTCAAAAGCTGCCGCACCGGTCAGAATCTTGACCGCTACCAATTAAAAATCTCATTAATTATTCATGAGCACCCACCTTTCACAAGTCTCGTTCGCTGCCCGTTCCGCTCGCTTCGCTCGCTCCACTTTCGCAGCTCACTGCCAACCGAGTAGGCCCGAATACGATAACGAACGAGACTTGGAGCAAGTCTAATTTTCATAGGCAATTAAATTCTTAACATTTCATTGTTCTACCACTGATCATGTGACCACAGTAATACCATATTTGGAGAGTAGTCAAAAAAAAGCTTAAAATGTCCGTAGTTTTCGTGTCGTTTGCTTGATCGATCTCAAACATGCACCATTCGATTGCATTTGATGAGTACTTTCATTTGATATATAATTTTTTCCTATTTGCTGATGTCAGCAAAATTTAATATCTATGACGTCATTCACATTTATGACGTCATTTACCTAATAAATAAGTGTCAAATATAAATTTTTTTAGTCTAATTTGCTTCATCTTATTAATTTGATTCATTTTGAGTCTATATTTACCAGATAAAAGGGTAGGACTGGCAAAAACCTGCGATGAAAGTAAATGCATGCAACAAAAGGCTAATTTAAGGCTAATTGTGCTAAAAATAGAATCTAAAAAATTTTGCAAAGTATGTATTTTTGAACTATGACATGTTTCCTACTATTTGAAACAAATTTGGAGAAAATCGGTTGAGTGGTTGATTAAATAGAATTTTTCTGGTTAAGAAGGTATAAATTTGCCAATTTTCGTCAGTTTTTCGGTTGCCTAGCAACGAAACACGTGACTTATTAATTGTCATTGTTATATTTCATTTTTTTCATTTTTCATTTTAAAATTATTTATGCACGGTAGCCACGTCAGTCAGTATGACTGATTTTCAGGGGGCCGTGCCAAAAACTTTACAAATTAAAAAATCTACTAAAATTAATAATGGGAAAAGGAAACTAATTACAATCATAAATAATTTATCTACAACTATTTACAATAAATTTACAACCGACCCTTTATCTTGTTCTTAAAAGAAGATAAAGAGGGAGCTTGCTTGGCCTCGCGGCTGAGATCATTCCAGATTTTTGCTCCACGAAATGCGAACGCTTTCTGTCCATTACTAGTTTTCATGAATGGCACTAGCAAGTCAGTTTCGGCATTTCTAAGGTTGATAATATTGCGATCAGAATTTCTAACAAATAAATGCGAGAGATAATCAGGCGCGAGACTATTAACAGATTTATATACAGTTGTTGCAGTCTCACTTCTGATCATATCCCTCACAGTTGGCCATTTTAACTCTGTAATCAAAGCTTCGGCAGGAGCATCGTAGCTGCTATTTGTAATAATTCTAGCGGCACGATTCTGCAATTTCTGAAGCTTAGCCAGTCGGAACTCAGCACAGTTCCCCCACACAGAACAGCAGTACCGAAAATGTGGCTCTACAATACCTCTATATAATTTGCAAAGTACAGTTTTTGGCAAAAATTTCTTTGCATATTTTAAAAAACCTAACGAGCGGGAGACTTTGGCTTGAACAGATTTAATTTGCTCGTCCCACACGAGGTACTGGTCAAATTGGACACCAAGATACTTAATACTGTCGACGAGTTCTACAGGGGAATCATCGATAACAAATGCAGGAGAATCCACAGTGTTTTCACCAATCTTTTTAAGATTTGGTCTAGATCCGATTACCATTGCCTGAGTCTTGATTACATTCAAAGACAATTTATTGCCCTGAAGCCATTCTTTCAAACATTTCAATTCGTTGTTGAGCGTTTCAGTTAGATCCTCAATGCTCTTAGAGGAATAGGATATGCTAGTATCGTCGGCGTACATCGTAACTTTGCAGTTTTTCAAGGCGAATGGCAAATCATTTATATAGATTAGGAAGAGTAGCGGACCTAAACAAGAGCCTTGTGGAACACCACAGCTGATGCTTCCGATGTCAGATTCCACTCCATTAACCTTAGTGAATTGCTGCCTACTGCTGAGATATGATTTGAACCATTGAAGCTCAAGACCCTGAATTCCGTACTTAGATAGCTTTTGAATAAGTATGGCATGATCAACAGTATCAAAAGCCTTTTTCAAATCAATGAAAATATTTCCTGTAAATTTTCCACGCTCAATATTAATGTGCCAGTCATTAGTGCCAGAAAGCAAGCAAGTTACAGTGGAATGCAGAGCTCTAAAACCTGATTGGCCAGAATACAGAAGTTTATTTTTGTCTAGATAATCATATAGTTGGTTGTAAATCAATTTCTCAAAGAGTCTTGCCAGAAATGGGAGCACAGAAATTGGTCTATAATTGGAACAATTGTTTTTTTCTCCACTTTTAAAGATTGGGGCAACCCTTGCAGTTTTCCAATTTTCAGGAAAAACTCCAGTGGCAATTGAGAGGTTGAAAATGTCACAGAGAGATTCTGCAATGACAGAGAATGCGATCTTTAGGAAATGATTAGCAATGCCATCAGGACCGAAACCCTTGGACGTTTTGAATTTACCAAAAACCTTTTTTATCTGATGAACATCAAAGGCTTGTAATTTAAACTGTAAATTTTCAGGGTTCACTTCCAGCTTATAATTTGATTTGATTATAATTTGAATAGCCAATTGTCTAAAGAACAATAGGGGTAAGTCTTATTGTTATATCTTTTGTAGTTTTGGAGAAAAAGAGGGGGGGCGAAAAACGCCCCCCCCCCAGTATAAAATACCTAAAAAATCGCCCAGTACAGATAGGGTTAAGAAAATTAGAGAAAATACGTAAATGTTTCTAGGAGGGTCCAAACCCATTGTCTTAGGAGGGTACAATACAAACTTTATTTTAGTTTTATTATTCGTTGTTTATTATATTTAATCCATTGAATTTATCCAAGTATAAAATAACGTGCATGTAGATTTTACTTCAGACTGACTGACTGACTGACTGACTGACTGACTGACTGACTGACTGATTGATTGATTGATTGATTGATTGATTGATTGATTGAGACTGAGATTGATGCGAATGCTTGATGTAGATCGACGGATGTAGATTGATAGAGTTGAGATTTGAGATTTACATGCACAAAAATATTGAATTTTCTGTGTCGTACTTTAACCAGCGCAAGCAGAGGCAGCTCTACAACACTGTACTGTTGGGTCATATAGGGGTGTGCGCTGCAAAAATTTCCAGGTCCATAGGAGCGTTTAGCGATCGAGGAAAACTTTCCATGCCATGCCATTTACTTTGACATAGAGCGCATTTCCCGACCCAATGTTTGCCATTGCTGAAATTTTTTATTAAAATAAAGGGGTAATATCAACCGCGTGTCTTCGTGTGCTTATGGACGCTAGCGACCCCGATTTCATGTTGAACCTTTTCGAGAAGAAGGTTCAAAAGTTCTCCCAAACCTTCCAAACTTATTGTTTTTTGAGAATTTCTGAGTCAATATCAAATACACACTCTGAGTCTTCCAAATCTACCGTTCTAAGAATTGAAAGCAATCGAGCCCAACTGAAGATGGAGCGGAAGCCAATCAAAAAATGTTCGAGTACATTAAATTTTCGGCGGATAAAATTTCGGACGATAAACTTCGGCGAAAATACTATTTTCGGACACATTTTTGGTATTTCGGACAAATCATTTTTTGGACAAAATTTGTTGACTTTGAATACTGTCTGCAAAATCACATCAATCAGGCTTTACTGAAAATTAAACACCTTTATAAAGTTTGGAGTAGAGCCCTATCATGTCCCGAAGACCCTTCTCACATCAAATTGTCTAAAATAGTATTGCAAAATCCAGTAATTTTCTTGTTTCTTTTCGTATTCGTCACTTTTTGTATAGCTACACACTACTAATATAAAGACCCTTGAGCTGGAGCTTGTATCACAAGCACTTGAATCTGCAAATGGGTCTTCATGTAATACCTATCGTTTATTCTTTATTGCAATGAATGCTCTAGCTGTCAAATTAGTAGCTAGGTGTGAACGAATTTATGTAACCAATTGGTCTATTTTTGGGAGAGGTGAGGGGCACTTTAGTATTTACTCTTGCTAGTCAAAGTATAAGATAACGTGCATGTAGATTTGACTTCAGATTGATTGAGATAGAGACTGATGTGAATGCTTTATGTAGATTCAGGCCCGTCGGAACGAAATTCATATTGGGGGGCTGTAACTAGGTGCGAGCGTAGCGAGAAAAAATGGGGGTCCGGGGGCTTGCCCTTGGGGAAAATTTTTCGTGACCACGCCCTTTAAATCGTTGGAAACGCCCCATTTTTGAAGAATTTGCCATTTAAAAAAACGAAATTACACGACTGATAGGAGTCTTCCCGGGAAAATTTTTAAAATAGGACTTAAATTTCATGCAGATATAGATTATTTTTAATTGCACAATACAGCTGAATAAACTCTGCTAATTTTCTCGAATGCAGATAAGTTTGAATCTTCATTTCCATAAGCTTGGCTTTCACAGCCTCTTTCATTTACAAAAGTGAACACACTTTGGCAAATTATTGGGGGGGCTGAAGCCCCCCAGCCCCCCCCCCGTTTCCGACGGGCCTGAGATTGACGGATGTAGATTGATAGAGAGTTGAGATTTGAGATTTGCATGCACAAAAATATTGAGTTTTCTGTGTCAGCTTTAACCAGCGCAAGCAGAGGCAGCTCTGTAACATGTATTCAATTGCCAAAACTCGAAGTTTAGGTTAATTCTTGTTGATATTTTTGTGTTTAAAGTACCCAATGATAAACAAATAACAGTAATTACAACTGTTTTTATTATTAAAACTTTTTACCGGAGAGTAGAGCTGCTTGTTTATCCTGCGGCCATAATGGGCGGCGCCGGATGAAAATTACCCCCTTCTTTAAAATCCTCTAAAATCTGTAGAAAGAGTTTACATAAAAAATCAATACTCTGTGATCTTTTTCTCCATTAGTTGGTGATATAATCTGGCTACTTGATTTTTTCAATAATTGCTCTTTTAGGATGTAACTCAGAACTTCGCGACGACATGGGCATAATGGGCGACACCACTCTAGTTTCTTCGAAAACTTTGCATGTTCACAGTAATCATTCGTGACATGCTTGAGATTCGGTTTCAGATTTCTTGTCTTGGTTCCTATTGTTGGCATTCACACTGCCCAAGCGATGCGCATGGCTATGCAAAATTTTTCGGCGTTACAAATTTTCGGACAGCTCCATAATTCGTAAAAGTAAATTTTTGGACAAGATTTTGTCCAAAGTTTGTCACGCCGAAAATGTTTGCACTTAAAGTAGTTTCGTAAATAAATCCAATTGTCTGAAGTCAACAGAGAGTTTTCAAGAATAGATCAAGAGCTTTGACGGAAACATTGCGAATTATAGCTCTTTCGGTTGCCAAAACCATGCAGAAATACAGGACATGTGCAACAAAGCCAATTAACTCAACAACTACAACTTTTATTATTATTATTATTATTATTATTATTATTATTATTATTATTATTATTATTATTATTATTATAACATTCTAAAGTTGGTTATTAAAAATAGCTCTACTTCAAGAACTAATGAAGACCAACTATTTACAAAAACAAAATAAATTACAGTTCATGATAAGAAACGAAAATACCCTAAAATACCCTATTTACAAATTTTGCAACGGCAAGTCTCTCCAACCCATTTTTTTATGCATGACTTGAAAGAACAGACGGAGGCGGCAATTTTTGTATCATTAGGCAGGGAATTCCATAATATGCTACCACGAAAAGATAAACTATCGTTGCCATAAGTAGTTGTTTTAGTTTGAGGCAACATCAACAGATTCTTTGATCGTAGATTGTAATTATTGTCCTTTTCATGGAACATATCCCACAAAAAAGAAGGGTTTTTGTTGTGAAATGTTGACTGATTTGCCACTGCGCATTTGTATCCGCTGCGCACTTCATACCTCTGCATAAGTGATCACGTTAAATTCTAAAGGAGGAAGAAGTATTGAAATTGTGCCGTGGGAAAGTTTGCTTCCTTTGTTTTATAAAATTATATATGTCATTTGTATTGTCATCAACGAAGATTTATTACCTTCAGAACAATCAGACTAATTGATTTGCGCATGATTTGAGGTATTGAAAACGCCTTGATGTAGAATATTTGTTCAGATGGTAGAAATGTTGGAGAGATGTAGAACTGTTGTAGATCGATGATGCTGATGATATATTTAAAAACGTCAACTTTGTTTCTCTTTGCTGTCTAAAAAGAACCGAGCGGAAAGGTTTGAACAGTTTTGTTGTGTTAAACTGCTATAAACCTCGAGCATTAACTTTTGCAAGTTCTTTGATGAATAGTGCACTCCTTTCCTCTCTGTAACAACTCATCAAAAGAAGATGTAAAATCGTTGAAGAGAATTCGAAGCGCTCTCTTATGGGTGCGATTGAGATCATTATTAGCAACCTTTCCGCAAAACATCCATATCAACGGACAATAATTAAAATGAGACATTATGAATGAGTTGTACAGTAAAAGAGATTGTTTCTCATTTAAATCATTTAAATAACTTAAAGGGAATCAACATAGATAAAAGCTGGCCCGGGCCAGGTCAAAAATATAATCTATTGTACTCGACCACTTTGACCCATCCGGTTTCATTGCGTAGGTAAAGAAACAATGGGTTTGTAGGCGTTTCTCTAGCCTATTTATAGCAGCGACGAGATATAGCTATGTCTATTCCCTTTAAACAACGAAGGTCTCCCAAACAACGATGCCAGAGCAGCAAAGGCTAATTTTTTGATACATGCTGCTAAAAATTTACAATACATCACTTACTTTGGCCCCATTTACTTTGAAGCGGATCAAAACTGCACTGGTGCAATGCAAACGCGGTCTTGCTTTCATATGGATTGTTAATTTGAATCAATTCTCTTTCAGGTTCCTCGGAACCAAGGGCAAAACATGGGTCTACTGGACGAAAAACAAATAGCAGGAATACGCAAGCACAAATATGTATCAGAAGGAAAATCCATCCTTGAGACATTATTGATCCCTTTGTGGAATTACATCGCAGCGAGAATAATACCAAAAAGATGTTCACAACATGCCCTTACTGTGATAGGCCTACTCTCGGCAATCATCCCATGCTCAATATTATTGTATTTCTGTTACCATGGAGATACCAAAGTGAGTTTTTATTGGTTTGATTTCTAGCTAGAGCTGATTTGAATTCACAGCGTTTTTTATCGCTGACCATTTAAGGTTCGCCAATTATGAAGCATTACTGTACATGTAGTTACTTTGATAGGTAACTACATTGGGCTCCGTCGCCAAATTGCAAACAAATCTGTAAACACCGTCTTTTCAGTAATTGCGAGGTCAAGCCTCCGAGGTCAACCATCCTGAGTTTGACCTCATTCGACCGAGCTTAAAGCGAATAACCTGAGTTAAACGATGAGATCTCACAGGTATATAAATAGCCTATTGTATTTGATAATCCAGCGAGTGGCGGAAGAAAGCATAGCCAAAGAAAACTGTGGAGCTATTAGGTGTTTCTTTGTCCTATTTATAGACAAGCGCAGGAACGCCGGAGAGGGGGGCGCGGGGGGTCAAGCGCCCCTCCTGCCCTTTCCTAAGGGGGGCAAGGGGGGCAAAGGTGCCCTTTCAATGAAAAACAATAATTTACTTTGAAACTTGATAGAAGAGCCGCCATAGCTTCGTTCCCATATCAGAAACGAAAAATGACAACTTCAAAATAAACAATATGCGATTTTATGTGATTCGGAATGAGGACATATGGAGAAATAGCCGAAAAAAATTCGTGAAAGAACATGATTAATATTCGTTGAAACATTTTTATAGCATTTTAAGCCAATCTAAAGGGCGTGGCCACAAAAATTTTCCCGGGGGAGTACCCCCGGACCCCCCAATTTTTCGGCTCGCTTCGCTCGCCTTCGGTCTCGATTGCCCTTATGTTCCTAGTCGCCCCTCTTGCCCTACCATCGCTCCGGCGTCCCTGGACAAGCGCTATATATCCCAGGTCACCTGAAAGAAACTGTATAAGCCGTTATCTGTGAAGTACAAAGGTTTATCTTCAAAATTATGCTTTCATTTTGAAAAAAATGACAATTGCGTAGCTGCAAAATCCATCGTTTCGACAAACATTTGCAGACGGAGCCCCTTGTTGCATATCATTATTAGATTATTACATATTATTATCATAATTAATTGATCTCATTGAATCAATTGAATTAATTGATCTGTTCTCATGTATTATTATCATATATCATATATCATATCATTATTACTATTACTATATACCAGGTGTCCCAAAATACTGTGCCCTGTTTGTGTGGCAGCTTTATCTTGGATAAATCATGCTCCAAGACAGAGCGGAAACGATGCGGGCATGCGTACTAATGTTTCCTAAATCGAAGGATGGAAGGTAAAAACTCACGCCGTCGAGCAATGAACATTAAATGTTATCGATCGTAAAATGCTTCTTTGCGGCAATTTATAGAGGGACACATCTTGTTCAGTTTTCTCTCGTTTTTCTGTTCAAGGTAAAAACATTTATGTAAGCGATATATTTTTCTGTCAAAATAGCGCAATGAAATTACAGCTCTTAGTTACAGCTCTTAGTTACATGAAACAAATGAGGCACAATTTTTTGGGTCACACTGTACCAAATGAGCTACTCGAGGTTGTGTCTTTACAGATTTAAAGAACAATTTCGTCATACCTCATTGCAAAATGTAAAAGCTTCTAAAATAATGATAGATGAAACAACTGCAGGCTTGACACCAAAATACCTCGAAACATTTCAAGTTTAACTAAGGGGCTTCGTCGCCAAATTGAAAATAAATCTGTGGACACCAATGTTTTTGCCGTTCTTTGCTGGCTTTTCCAGTGGTTTTAGGTGGTCAAGCCATCACAAATTAACCGTCAAAAATCCAATTATATCCGAGCGATCCATAGGGTAATGAAAGTTTGGTTTGTTCCTCTGTGAAGTACAAAGATTGATCCTCAGAATAACGCTTTCATTTTGAAAAAGAGATTAAAATTCTGTGTGATGTTCCTTTTCAAAAACAGCCAAATCATCGTTTCGAAAAAAATTTGAAGACGGAGCCCCTTTCAAGAGCTATCTTCACCCAGCGTCCTTTGCGAGCACGCTACGATTTCAGACTTTCCGAAAATCAAATTTGGCCTAAACGGAAACTATAGATCGAAGCCAGTAGTTGAACTGATAAAACAGTTAAACTAAAATAAAACTGAAATAAAATTAATTTGCCAATCTGCCCTTGTTATCTAGAACATAGAATTCACATCATATGTATGCGCTGTTGGGTTCCTGATTTGGTTGCATGCTGATAATTTGGATGGAACATTAGCCCGCTTAAGAAAGACACCCAGTCAGTTTGGTGAGATACTTGACCACGGAGGAGATGCGATTGGTGTCATGATAGCCTCATTGGCAATAGCGTGCATGCTTGGCGTCAACCACAGTTCATTTGGCATGCTTATGTGGTGTTTGAGTGACTTTGTCGTTAATTATATCTCTGAACCATATATGACCTACCTTAAAGGGAAAATGCATTTTGAGAGGTATGCTATGCTAATGTCATATTTCATGCAGAGGTGGAAAATTAGAACCTGGGAACATAGTTTTCAGGACTTCTTTCGGTGTAAAGATTCACAGAAAATTTCAAAGAAAAAATGTGAAAATAATCGTAATAGCTAATTGTTAAAATCTGACATTACAATCGAAGGAATGAAGTTACTTCTCTGGAAGAAGTTCTTGTTGGGGAGACGAGATAGGCTTAGAAACGGTTTATCCGAGCAAACCATGGAGCATTGCGGACACCTTTATTGTGTACGAAATTTTCATTCGATACTACTACCTTAAGTGCGAGCGAAGCGAGTGACCTCTTTGGAGGAGTGCTTTCTCCGCTTGCTTTCTGCTACTTTTTAAGGGGGCTCCCTGTGGTTATTTTTACCAAATTTTATTAAGAAAGTATCGGAGCAAATAATTGACCACAGTGCATGGTGCATTCTATGGACAGACGCAAAATCTAGCTTCATATTACTGTTTGCGAAGACCTGCATTTTCGAGCGGTTGGAAAATTTGTGAAGCAAAGAATCTCCTAAAATTTCCAAGGTACTTAAGTCCCCTTAAAGTTGCCAAAATTTTACAACGCTTGCAAGAATCAAGTTCTGATTGTTACCCCACACCTCTCTAACAAGCCCCCTCTCTTTTAAGCCCCCTCTGGATTCTCCGCAATTAAATAAGCCCTCCCTGGGGGGCTTAATAGAGCTTTTGCAGTAGGCCACGTTACGTTAACGGTCTGTACGAAATGTTTCCGCTGAAGAATTTCCTCCAAAACTTTTTCATTTGAAACTTTAAGTTATTGATAGTATATCTCTCTTCACAGTATCGATTTCGCCGAGATAATGATTATATACGCATCAATAAGCTTCATTACGGCGTTCTATGGCTTGGACATGTGGAGTCGTGTGGTATGACTTATACTCACATTTACAGTAATATACCTTGTAGCTATTCCACAAAAGAATCTGAATTGTAGAATTTTCCGATGTGCACAAAAGCGGTAGAATCTCTAACGCCACTCTATCAAACATCAAACCTTTCGTATATAAATGTATAAAACGATCACTCGATCCAGACTACTAGAGGCCAGAACTCCTTAGCCTGCGTGCAGACTCAACTATCCTACATTTTAGGATAGTTGAGTCTGCACGCAGCGCAGGCTAGAGCTCCTCCAAACCTGGAGATATTTTAACTGGCATCCAAACTTGTATACCAAACATCTAGAGAGTAGATTTCTTCAAAAATATTCAGTAAAGTTCAAGCAGTTTTTGTTCTAATTTGGTAACGGTTAAAGATTTGGTAAGAGATAAAGATTTGATAAGAGATAAAGATTTGATAACAGAAAAAGATTTGGTAACAGTAACAAGCAGTAGATTTAAATGGGAATTTAAGATATTTATTCGTGATAATGTTTCAATTCTTTTCAGATTATTCAAGCAATCAATTTTCAACCAAGATATATCATCTTTGCATGCAAGATTTTTATACCAATTAGCCTGGTATTTGGTAAAACCCCAACCCTTTTACAAGCCGCAACAGAGAAAAAGATGGTTAGTTGTTCTTTTTTGCCCCCTTTTTTTGGGGGAGGAGGCATTTCCAACAAAAATTGCATTGATTGATTTGCTCATCTGTTTCCAACGAGGATCCTTAAAGGGGCTCCGTCGTCAAAATGTAAACAAAACGATGATTTTTGCAGTTTTTTGAAAGGTGATATCACACAGGATTTTCGTATTTTTTTCAAAATGAAAGTTGCTGTTTGGGCAGCCACCACACCAAACAAACTGCAGAGAACAATGGATTTTTCAATTTCAATACTTTCATCTCCTATTACAGGACTAGTAGATTATAATATACATATAAATCTACGAAAATTTAATATGAAAGTAACAGTAACATAGCAATGATATAGAGAACAATGATATAGAGAACAATGGATGAACAATGGATAATCCCCGACACGTGCAAGTTTACGGATTTCTTTACTGTTTGACGACTGAGCCCCTTTAACATGAAAGCAATGCCGTTTTCTATAGAACAACACGAGGCCGAACAAGACTCCTTGATTAACTCAACTACCAAACAGGCATGCTGGGTTCCTTACAGTGAGTTCATCTAATCAAACTAACATACAGCTATGATAGATCACACAATCATAACTTCCAAATGAACAATCATCACCAGCAAATTCTCCAATGCAAAACCCTACTTTTGAAGAAAAATAAACAATTTTAAAGGTTAGGTGATGTTATGTATTCAAATCAACTGCCAGAAATTGTTTTCGATAAATTCAAATCACTTGGCAACAGAAAAGGCAACCTGGGATCCCCCTGGGATTCAGTCGATGTATTTAGACTTGCAACGGGAGCCCTTCTATTCGTTCCAATACACCATTTATATCTCTATGAAATCTGGTTGCTCGTACAAATTCATAGCCTGTGTCTCAGACCCTTTTCGGAACAGCATAGGTTTCAAATCTTTAAAAAGGCTGGTGTAAATTTAAATTACCTGTTTTTTGAACAAAATAACTTTAAAGAAACTTTAGCTATTTCTCTATTATTTTACCGTTGGACTTTTCTGAAATCTTCAATATTTTCCGTTAGATTGTTTTCTTCTTTTTCAAGAATTCAAGAAAAAATTTCAAAAAAAACTTAAAACCATCGTAGTTTCTAAACTGCTTGACGTAACATGAAATAATTTCGAAGAAAACCATAGTTTCACAATGTATACAATATGGTATCAAGCAACGGTCTGTCACTCTTCTGGCTTATGATTTAGAAATTTGATGACGTCAAATTCTGAAAACTTCTGAAAAGTCCAACGGTTGTATCTAACATTTCTTTCAAGCGATTCAATCAGAAGAAATACCTAGGTCATATACTTTGACACCAGCCTTTTTACGCCGACTTAAAGTTGTTGTTGTCATTTTATTTTAATTCGAAAAAATACATGTAGCTTCTAATTATATAATAAAAAGAAACAATCCAATTCGAAAATAAACTAAACTAAATATAAAAGATTTGGAACCTATGCTTTTCAGAACTGGCGTCTGGGACACAGGCTAACAAATTCGCTCAGTTTAAAATCACGATCAAATTTCCTTCCTTACAGCAATGAATTTTGCTTACTTTTTGCATTGTGCTTTTTGCGTACACGTGTTATCCCTTTGGGAGAATGAAAGTACCATCCCCAGGAGCGTAAATTCATCATCCTCCCAAGAGGATAACACGTGCTAAAACACGTTAAAGTCATTTCTGTCAGGCAGAAATTTAAGAAAAATTTGGTCGTGATTTTAGGCCTGTTTTGAGGGTTTCTTGAAGGTGGTCTCTCGAGAAACTGGGGGTGCTCTCTTCTCGATTAGCAGTTTATCTACTGAGAGAGCTTTGCATACATACCTTAATTGTTTCTGTTATCTACTTGTTTTTTGCTTTTGTCACTTTCTGTAATTTGTTATTGCAACTTAGTTAATTATTTAGATAAAGGATGTGTGTTGTGGAATTGTAAAATGAAACTGAACTGAACTGAGAAAATCCCTCATAAGTTCAGAACGGAGCGGCCGATTTCAGTTACGTAAATTTTGAAGTAAATTTGAACACATCCACCATTAAGTCATATATTTGCCAATATCATCATCTTGATGTCCAGGGAGCGGTGACCTTTCAATCGGGGATCGTTTTTTTTATCAAGCGATTTGAAAAATTCGAGCTTAATTGCTTGACTAAGGTTTCAGATTAATTTTCACAGTTTGAAGGTATTTCAGAAAAACTTTGCTCGAAGTTTTGCAGTTCGAAGCTTTTTGTTTTAATGTACATACCGGGTGTCCTAAAAAGTATTCCTGATTTAGAAATGATGAAAAAATCGATTATCAATCCTTTGATAACAATTAAAATTTCCTTTTTGAATTAACAAGCACAAAGAGATTGATCTGAGAATCATCAGTGCTTTTTGCAGTAGGATTCAAAACCAGGCAGTCTCAAAAAAGCTAAACTTGCGAACTTTTGAATAAATTAAAAGATCAGCTATGTCTTGGAAAATAATTCGGTGCTTTTCTTGATCTACTTGGCAGAGAAAAGAAATTTGAAGATCGGCTGTAAAGTCGAGTTTTGGTGATATTTCAAACAGGAACACTCCTTTGGGACACTCGATCTTAAGGCTAATTTCCAGTCAGTAGAATTTTCCGAGCGGGCGGAATTTTAGACAAAAAAAGGTCGCTCAGCCGTAGCTTTCTATTCAATTCCAGAGCGACTTTTTCTCTTGCATGATTGATGATAAAATACACGATAATCCTGCTATGAATGATGTGTGATACTTTATTCCACTATTTTTCGCCTTCTCCTTGTGAAATTACGTATCAAAATAAGCAATTTGAGCGAAGTGACGTCATATCGCGCAAACGAAAACGAGGCTTCATGATTATTGTTCGCCTCTTCGTCGTAGCAAGCCTCTTTTGTGTTCTCATGCCATTTTCAATGCATGCGAACACGATAAAGAGGCTAGCAGCAATTAAGAGGCGAAAAAAATCTTACAGCCTTGTTTTCGTTTGCACGATATGACGTTACTTCGCTCAAATTGCTTATTCAAATACGTTATTTTACAAAGAGAAGGCGAAAAATAGTGGAAAAAAGTATCATACATCATTCATAGCAATATTATCTTGTATATTATCATCAATAATACCAACCCCGGACTTGTCCTTTAATGAAAATTCAGTTATACAAATTATTCAAAATCAATTAACGATTCATCTGTTCAATTTGACAGTCGTTAATCGATGCCTTGCTGCCATCCGTTTCTCCAATCATTGCTGTAATCTCTGCACTTATGGCACATACATTCGCATCAGAGGCATTCATGCAAAGACACCTGATTCTCTTTATCCTCCCTTTTGGCTTCACAATCGTAAAGCTTCATTATCAGTTGCTCGTAAGTATAAACATTCTGATTTGAACTGTCGTACAGGGTGTCCCAGAAAAATTGTTCGACGTTTGATTAAATGTTAAAAAATAACCATAAAATGTACAGTCTCCTTGTTAGATAACCCTGTTCCCAAGATTTTAAATTAATTTTAGAAGCCAGAATCTTGCGAATCCGCTAAGAAATCACGGAGTTACAACCTTTTGAAGTTCAAGTTTATGAGAAAGCTGAAACCAGACGCCACTAACTGACTTGTTTTCCTAAAAGATGTCCTAAAATCGATGTAAAAGAAGACTTTCCAACGTTTCACCTCTCGTCGATATGAGAACAGTCCAAATAGGACTTCCAAAGTTACTTAAATCTTGTAACCATTGCCAAAATTTACTTAAGAGTACAAGTATCTAAAACCATGGAATGAAAACTTAATCGACGAGAGACGGGGCAGTTCCAAATTGTGCTGAACAGGATTCCTTTAACCATCCATAACCTTGATTCAATATTATAGAAGGCTAGTTTATGAAAAGTGCTTTTGAAACTCCATTTGATTTGCTTTGAATAAACGAGATTCTACTTTCACGAAACATGCAGTTTAGAGGAGTCTGGTTTCAGCTTTCGCACAAACTTGAACTTCGAAGCTCGTAACTCCGTGAATATTTAGCCGATTTGCTAGCTTCTGGTGTCTAAAATTAATTCAAAATCTCAGCAATATGGTTATTGTACCATGGAGCCCGTTGAGTATTTCGTTATTTTTTAATGTACCGGGTGAGTCAGAAAAAAGAATCATATTTGGCTTTCTCATTACTGCAAATGCTGCTTTCTGATAAGTGACTCATAAGATTGTCTTGGCTGGCAACCCTGGCAGCCTCAGCAAACAGTCGGATTATTTCACTATGATCAAAGGGATTTTTACCTTTTTGCAGGTTCTACATATGACCAACATGAACAATGCAACTATAGATCATTGCGTTCTATTTCCTATGGCAATGGCATTTGGAATGTTTTATTGCTCCACTGTTGAGGCAGAAACATTGGTGATGATTCTCGTATTGGTAAGAAAATAAGAATTATTATCATTATTATTTTACGGGTGTTCCAGAAAAAGTAAACAATTTTGATGGGGCCTAGCGTTATAAATTTAGCTTTTAAGGGAATCTAAGCATACAAAAGTGGCTCAAGCCACTTGCGGTCAAATTCTGGCCTATCAGATATCAGGATTTTTTGTTGACGTAGATCAGTTAACCAAGTTAGCTAACTTGATTATAGACACCTAGCCTCACCCCATTAGGACCCTCAAGTTACGCTCATCTCATCTCATTGAATGGTTGTTGTTGTTGTCACTCCATTGAGGGCCTTAGTTCCCTAGAGCTGTAAAACGGGACAAAAATGCCAATCAGCGACAAGTTTTTGTCGCGCCGTCGTGTGGTGATCA
This sequence comes from Aurelia coerulea, assembly GCA_039566865.1. Lineage (NCBI taxonomy): Eukaryota > Metazoa > Cnidaria > Scyphozoa > Semaeostomeae > Ulmaridae > Aurelia > Aurelia coerulea. The sequence continues at coordinate 49,605,850 of CM076943.1, read as the reverse complement.
GAATATGGCCTAGAGGAAGGCAGTTTTTGCATTTATGACTAGAATGAACATCTATCTAAGTTCTGATAGCAAGCCCGGGGGGGGGGGTACATGACTTGAGGATGGACGGGGGTCTGCCGCCCGGTTTTCAGAAAGCTACCCTCTTCTAATTACCGAAACTTGCTTTTGATACCCACTTTTATGATTAATTTTGGCAGAAAACTGCCAATTTTAACCATTTTTTGCGAATTTCAGCGAAACTACACCCATGTTTATGGAAAATCTGCCGAAAAAGGACCCTTGTTTAGAGAATTTTGGGCTCAAAAACCCACCCAAATGGGCGGCACATACCCGTACCCGAAATATGTTATGTACCCCCCCCCCGGCATAGCAAGCTTTATGGCACAGCAGTTTGGAGAACTGCTTTTGTGGCGTTTTAAGATCAATGGTTTTGAGAAAAAAGTAGCAGATGATTTAGGCCCGATAGATCTCTTAACAAATATTCGAAAAAGAATCCGAATCGAACGATATCTTGATACATTTGCAGAATGTTCGAATGTATTCAACAGTGAAAGAAGCTCCAACGCCATTCAAAACTTTAGCAGTTAAAAGGTTTATTGTAGAGGCCATACAGGAGCTTTTCACCGTTTCTTAAAGCGTAGGAGAAATGAGTCTCTGTTGACCGAAGCGTCGTCATTAAATCAAAGAGCACAGGGAAACAAGAGACTCCAGGAAAGTCTAATAGACACCTTGTTGGTTGGTATTGGCGCTTTGTGTTGACATGAGGACATTTCGCCCATAAGCAAATTCTTAAAACGGTGAAAATGTTTAGCTTTCTTATCGGTTACAAACCTGATAGAAAATCTTGCTCACAGAGCTCAAAAAAAATTTTCTGTTTTTTTTTCAGATTACCACAATCCTGGACACAAGTATTTATATGTGTCGTTTGTATTATCAAATGTATCACGCTTTTAATGAACGAATTTTTATACTTGATAATTGAATTATATCATAGAATTTCTGCTTATTCAAAGAAAACCGTCTGAAACTAAGCATAGAAAAAACATCTTAGTGTATTTATTCCCCCAAAAGGAACCCACCCCCACGCAGAGTCAATCTCCACATTGGAGAAGATATAAAGAGGTATAGCTATGTAAAATAATTTGAAAAAGTAAAGGCCACAATACCAGCGTCGATTGTCGGATCCGAAGATGCTTGCGGTGACGAAAAAATGAATAAGTTTACAGGCAGAAACAACGCAATGCGACAAAATACAACAGCAAATATTATGAATTTATTTCATGCCAATATTTCGTCCTGCCATGCAGGACTTCTTGGCCGAATTATGTAATTATGTAAAATACCTGTTTCCTAAAAAGTGTTTGGAATCCCTATACAATGCATTTACTCAATGTAAAATAGATTGTGGCATTGAATGTTACGGAGATGCTTCCAAAAGTTGATGAACGCACGCAGATACGCCAAAATAGAATACTCAAAATCCTACAGCACAAAAACCACCTTGCTTCAACTAATACCATACATAGAGATTATAGTACACTGAAAGTTTCAGATCAATATGAGATGAAATTCTTGAAGCTGATGCATTTACAAACGCACAACAAGACAAAACTGCCAGAAGTTTTTCAAAATTTATTTCAGACCAGATCAAGCATTCATCAATATCCCACCCGCTACAGCGAAAATTTTGTTATACCAAAAACTATAAATCGATTCGGCAACCGAGCCATAACTGTTAAAAGTCCCAGGCTCAGGAACTCTCAACCTCTTGAATTAAATAAGATAGTCACCTTGAAAGCTTACGTCAAGGCCCTAAAAGATTACAAACTAGGATCTTTTTTTCTATTCAAATACAAAATTTTACAATATATCTTACATTCTAAAATACCTATTTAAGTTATTTTACAACACTACAGGTACGGTACCATGGGGAGCGAAAGACAATGACTACCCCATGGAAAGATTAATGGATACTATACTAGATTCTGTCCCATATCAGATGTCAGGTCAGGGTTTCAAGCTAAAAGATTACAAACTAGGATCTTACCTATGATAAGTATTTAACCAACAATTTGCATTTAATTTACATATTGAGTCTTGTCATATTATACAATTTCTCTTCCATAAATGACCTGTTTCTTAATTTAATCAATAGTTGAGTAATTTTCGTTTTACCTTTCTTTCTTTCCATATCCATATATTATCTTAGTAGTATTAGAAGCATAATTATTCATAGTTATAAAACCGACACCTAACCTTAAATTTGTTCATTCTCTTAACGATCTTACATTCATTATCATCCTAGTATTAGAAATAAATAGTTATTCGTAGTTGTATCATTGTTAGTCTTAAATTTTGTTAGCGCTGTATACCGTTCTGTTTTGCTGTAAGCGCCCCAGACTCGATAAGTTTTGCTTCTTCTGTGGCGTATGAAACCATATATAGTTAGTATTTAACTGACATGTTTCATAAATCATTATCATCATCATCATCATCTCTTTTATTCTTGTCACACTGATTATTGCTAGCGAGCTTTTTCAAACCAGCTTTATTCCGTGAGCATTAAGGCCTTGATTTCTTAATCAAAGAATCTACCGGGTCCCAACAAAAATTCGACAATGTCACCTACCACAGGAATTTCGTCCTGATCGCTTTTGTCAATGATGCAAATGAACCTAAAGGTAATGTGTCCATGTAAGTACAGCAATGTTGTCATTTTCATGTCAAGTTATATTTTATGTGATCACTTTACCATGGAACTGCAAAGGTAGCCAGCTCTAATGTAAGCAGACTGATGACTTACTTGCGGTTGCGCTTCCAGAGCTGAACCTGAAGTCTCACAGCAGGCAGCCTCGTTGTGAAATTTAGATTCTAGTTTTCCATGTGATCAGTTAAATTCTACCAATCACAATGCGCTCTTGGAGGCTCTTCGTCAGCATCGTGTCAGCATATTTTGACAAGAGTGTATACGCGGCTGTACTTACATGGACACATTATGACAAACTTTTGTTTGTTTTTTAAGAAATTAATCTGGCAACCATCAATGCTAAATTTGCTCATTTTAAAACAAATCACAAGGTCAGCTAAACCTAGATAAGATGGTCTTTGGTCTCCTTGCCTTAAAAAATTTGAAGTTCGACCTTGCAGCTAAATGTTGATGATTTTTCAAACACGAGTACTTTCTTTGGGGACACACGGTGGCAAATTCCGCGGTTGGCTTTGTTTTTGTTTATGACTTGACCAACCGGGTATGGAATTCCCTTTGTCTGCAATCACAAATCGCCTTGTATCTAGGTGTCAATAAAAGTAGCAAATGCTATTGTAACATTATCTGTCCTTGTTAGTCGTGATGCTGTAAAATTGCTAAATCGTGAACAAGGAGAATGATCAGGCTTCTACTTACCACTACATTGTAGATTTTCATCAACTGTGGTCCTCCTTAAATTCTTCTTTATTTTCTTCATCCGTTTGGGGTATCGAAGCTTGACATGTATTCTTTTCATGAAACCAAAGACGCTGAAATGTTGAAAAGAATAAAGATATAAAAATGACAACAGTACAATAGCAGTAATGAATGATTCGAATTGATCTCTTGTTTTCAAATGAGTTCTATCGAATCGAAAATAAACTTAGCTGCAGCAATTTAAGTATTCTGGTATTGTATTCCAGTTATGGAACTCAGCTACCGGGTGTCCCAAAAGAAAGTACTCCTGTTTCAAAAATCACCAAAAATTTATTATCAAACCTTTGATAAAATTTTCTTTTTGAGTTGTTTTGTCAAAGACCCAAAAATATTCATAGATGATAAAATATTTGCTTTTGATGCAACAAGGTAGAACAATTACACGTTGAAAAACCTTATTTTGAGCTATAGTTTTCAAGCAAAATAGTCAATCTTGCCTATGAGTCAAAATTTTCAGATTTTTTATCACCATTGAGGTCTGCCATGCTTTTGCGCATTTCTTTCTGTCATTTATGACTAAACTAGATGCTTTACATGCACAAAGAAATTGATCTGGCAATCATCAGTGCTTTTTTGCAGTATGGTTCAAAACCAGGTAGCTCGAAAAAGAGCTAAATTTGCTACTTTTTAAGCCAATTACAAGATCAGCTATATATTGAAAAATAATTTGGTCCTTGATATACTTGACAAAAAAAGAAAATTGAAGATCGGCCGTGAAATCAATTTTTGGTGATTTTTCAAACGGGAGTACTTTTTTTGGGACACCCGGTATTTAGCAACCAAATTCAGCTGATCAGCGGTGACGAATCGAACATCGGTTAGAAAGATCCAAAATGAGTGCTCTGCCTTTAGGCCCATGTAGAGTTGTTCCGTATTGACCAATCAAATTGCTAGAATTTAGTTTTCAACCAATAAGGAGGCGCTATTTAGACAGTTGTTGCTGTTGCATACAAAATGAGTGCTCTGCCTTTAGGCCCATGTAGAGTTGTTCCGTATTGACCAATCAAATTGCTAGAATTTAGTTTTCAACCAATAAGGAGGCGCTATTTAGACAGTTGTTGCTGTTGCATAAAAAAAAGTTTGATACGGCCATATACACAAAAGCGAAGAACAGGACGCTGTCGAGGAGCATAATGAAGCAAATCGTTGATTCTGTCTATTCTTGTTGATCATCCATAAAGAACCATCTTTAATCCAGACCAACAAGAGAAAAGACAAAGAGAGAGACGGCCTAGAGTTCTCGTCTCTCGTGGCTGCGATGGACCTATTTTGTTTCTACAGTGGAAGATTACTGCTTGAAAGGTATATATTTTGTGATTAGTAGGTCAGGAAAACATTATTCTTTGTACCAAAAGTTTGCTTTTCAATGTTGAAGCGCTTTAAACCAGATTTTGAAGCGATTTTGTTGAATTTACGAGAGCTCCCGCTTGTTTATGCCATTTTGAAACAGGGGCCCACTTTATTAGAGAAATGGTATGAGTCCCTACTGAGCAAAGAACGCAGGGAAACAAGGGATGAAAAGTCATAAGTCTCGTCTTTGTAAGGTTATTTTTGTCAAAGACTTATATATGCTTAGATTCCCTTTAAAGTCGAATGTTCCCTCAATTTCTCATGAGAAATTGTGTTAATCGTTAATTTGCACAACATACTAGACATTGGCACACCACTTTCTTGAAAGATATCAAGGTTATTCACATGACATGCACTACATCTTTAGGATTCGTGGCACCAAAAAGTAAACAAAGATTTCTCACTAAATCTAATTTGATATCACAGCAAGCATCGTATTCCTCTACCAGTTCCAACAAAAAACATGTGATAATTTCTCATTACAACCTTACCTATAATTTCCAATTGAACAATTTTTTTATTTGCAAATAATTTCGTAAATTAACAGGACAGACAGTAAAACATTAATCCACACAAAAAATTTGCACAACCTACCGGGTGAGCCAGAAAAAAGTTCCCACTTTTGAAAATTCATAGCATCAAGAGTACTGCATGGATTGGAATGAATCAATATTTACTTGGCAGCTTAAAGATTGAAGTATTTTTGTGATTTTTCTCACTCTGTTACAAGCATTGGAATAATTGGTAAATTCAAATTTATAAAAACTTTGTGGTTGCAAAATAACTGAAAAGGCCTAAAATACATGATCAGATCATAAAAAATTCCTCACTCAGAACAACAGAGAAAAAGCAATTTCTCATAGGTGAGAGATATCATCTGCAGATTTATTGCCATGGGATTTAAAATCTTTAGTATCTGTTTGAAAATATCTGAAAGTATCTGTCCTATTACTCTTGAGAGAGGTAAAACGCCCGTGTGTATCTATGTGAGGAGAGTCCTAACGATTTGATCAAATGTTATGGGCCCTTTTTCAGTCATTTTGCGACCATGAAATTTTCGTAGTTGAATTTACCTACATTTTCAGTGCTCATAAGAAGACGAGAAAGATCTCAAAAATACTTCGATCTTTTGGCTTTTAACTAGAATTTGAATCATTCAAATCCATGAAGTTCTTGTGGTGCAATGAAATTTCGAAAGTGGGAACTTTTTTCTGGCTCACCTGATATTGCGAAGTGGTAATGAGACTCATATAAAGCCATCGCTTATATCAGATACAATTGTGGATGCTGCTGCAAAGTGCATCAGTGCCTCACCTTTACATATAACATGCCAGTCTAACTTCACAATGTTCTGTTCCAATCTAAAGAAGCATTTATTTGAAAGAGCAAAAACAACGTACTGGACTGAAAAAGTACCTTATTTCTAATTCTTAATGTGATTGTTTTTAACCTTTTGAATTTGTAATTTTCAATTTGCTTTTAATTCTGGAGTTGAAGAGCCACACTTGTAGTGGATATGCTTGATAATACCATGAGCAATAGTTGTCTCATCATTTTGAAATTTTCTGTAGTGAGCCACCTTAAGTGCAGATCCACCTTAATCGTAAAACCTCCAGAGTATTTTACTCTGATTTCAAAGTATTTCAAAATGATGAGACAGCGATAAGGTGGCTCACTACCAAGTAAACATTAGGAAAAAAACACAAAAAACCATTGGTCAAGGTGGCTTGCTACCAATAAAATTTTCACACACTTGGTCCTATCGCTCATGATAATACCATTATTATTATTACTGTTGTGTTTTATCGTATTCTATGTGCCACAGATAATGTCTCATTCAATTTCTACCCTGACCATCCCCCCGGGACACCCCCGGGCATTTGCACAAAAAACTTTCCCGGCCCCCGGGTATTTGACCGTACATTTCCCCCTGGCCCCCGGGCATTTGAGTAGCATTTCGCAAGAACAAGAGCTTTTGCTTATACAGTAACTGGGAATATAGCGTTTTTTCAGTGCCCGGCCCCCGGGCATTTGATCATCAATTTTCCCCAGCCCCCAGGCATTTCAGCAAGGAATTTTTGTTGACCCCCGGGCTGCCCGGGGGGGATGGTCAGGGTAGGAATTGAACGAGACATAACAGGTGAATATGTTGACAATCTTTTAAAGATTTGATGTCTCTGCTATTCAGGATAAGTTTTGAATCTATTGTATATTTATATATTATTTTGGCGTGTACCACCTTCTTCATCTGCAAGTGACACCCTTTGGTGATGATAGCTACTGCATCAAAGTATGGTTTGCAAGCATACTAAAACACTGCTTAACAATTTCCTGACAATTATTATGCTCTTGCCAAGGAAGTTTCACAGTTTGGCAGATCAATGTCAAGTGCTTCAAAAGATGCGGCAAGTTTTCTTCAGGCTTTCCACCAGCAAGAACTCTTCCCATTGCAGCATTAAAGTCACTTCTTGAAGCATTGAAATGTGCTTTGCTTATAGGTAGTGTTATCCCGCATGGCTTACAGCATAACTTCTCATTAAGTTGGTACGCCTCATCTTCTATTTCTTTGGAACATGCAGGACATTTGAATAAAGGCAAGTCTGCAGAGATCTCTGGGTAAAGAGGCCAGTTGTTGATGCAAGGCTCACACTGGCAATTGAAGAAGTACTGTGAGCCAACTATCTGCTGTCTTTCTTCATAACCATTCACTGCATACAAAGCCCCATAATTGTCAATGACTAATCCACCCTTTGGGATGAATTTGATTGCACGTAATGCACATGAGTTGCCGTATGAATGCCTAACAACAGTTGGGTCACATGAATGGTTAAGCAAACTGAGAGTGGCATAAATCGCAGAACCAATTTCTTTAAGTTCAGAGTCTGCTACACTTGTTTTATCAATATGAAGTTCAGAGACTTCATGAGCATTACAAGGCAGCATTTGAAGCTGTTTCAAAATATGGGCTCCAATGCACACTTTCTTCTCAAATTTTGCCTTTTCATCAGTAGAAGTTGTGAAGAATTTGTCACATTCAATAAATCTGAGTATGAATACCGCCATGAGAGTCCTTCTGAAAAGGTCGCTGATGGTACGGCTTTCTGAGTGGCCAATAAGACTATGAACTGATTTATAATCCAAACTGTCATAGATCCCTTCAGCATTCAGACCATTGCTCTCCACCAAGTCAGTATCACTCAGATCATACAAATATTGAAATCCTGCAGTGGTAATCATTCTCAAAGCCAGCTGACCAAGACCTAGATCAGCTTTATAAAATTCACTCAAATAGGGGCATTCAAAAGTGTGATAAATTGCCAAAGCCTCATCCTTACACCGTTCATTACAGAAACCAACAAAACTGCATTTTGGGCAACCAATCATCGTTCTGCACCTTTTCAAGCAATGGTGACAATGAGTGAGCCTGTATCTTTCAAACAAAATTGCTGAGTATGGTTTTTCAAATAAAATGAGCTCTCCAGCTTGGATGTCTCTTGTCGCTACAGCATGTCTTCCCAAAAGTGGATCACTGACGATGCTAAATGCCGTGGTTGCACATGGATAAACAGTATTTGTATCCATTTTCTCATTTTCAGGAGCTCCAGTTTCTCCATTAATCTTGCAATTCTCATCTTTCAAAATTTCATAATCATTGCAATGTTTTTCAAGCTCGTAACACTCTAAGGCAATTTGATTTCTCTTGTCAGTTGGCAAATCTGCCAACGCAAGGGAAACAATTGCTTGTTTGAATGAAGTCTTTGCCAGCTGTGAGTTGCCTTGTTTCATATAACATTTTCCTACCCTCTCTATTAATTTGTATTTCAGCTTGTCAGGGTATCCAGAACTCAGGGATCTTTCTGAATCTTCCAGCGCCCCTTGAAAATCTTTTAAGTGAAAGAGAACAGCTGATCTGTTTGCCAAGGCAAGAGACAGGCACTCATCAAAATTCCCAGCATCACAATTTGCATAGAGAACACTTTCCGTATATCTATCAAGTGCTTGTGCAAACTTTCGTTGCTTGAACAAGGAATTCCCTTCAATGCGGAGTTTTTCGGACAGAGCAGACGATTTTGAGCTTGGCCTTCCATGTCCATGATATTTATCCAAAACATGGCCTACAACATCTGTTCTGAGAATAATCGAAACCCTCTCTTGATCTGTCACCAGTAATTTGAACTTTTCATTTAGAACTTCAACTTGACCATTCTGTGACAAGTTTCTAGCTACTTCATCGTAAAAAGAGCTGAATTTCTTCGCCATTTGTGACGGAAAGCCACAGCAATCCGCCCCATGCGAGCCACAGTTCGATTTGGGGATTAGGCCTTGTGTACACGAAGTCATGGTCCTTGGGCAGGGGTTGAGGGACTTGTGCAAACAAGGCCCATTGGCGTGGCGTACGCTGAGATAAATAAAGGTAAAAGAGCCATTAATTAATCGTACCTTACTTGCTCTGCTCTGTCCTTCACATTCATTCTTTATTTCTGGTCTTCTTTTTCGACTTCACGTCTGACTTCTTTCCCTTCCCTCGCTAAATAATGCAGCCCACCACACGTTCTCGAACTGTGCATATAAAATGCCATGGTAGTCTGGACACTAGTTTCATTTTCGCGCGCTTTTCACATCACAGGGAACTGAGGTGGCCAAAGTCAAGTCAGGTCCAAAGTCAGGTCAGGTCAAGTCAGGTCAAAGGCCGGCGCCCCCAGGTACACCTTAACAAAAAAGTTTAGTTTTAAGTTTTATGCCCCTTTTATAGCAAGCGAAATGCACAAGAATTGGAAAAACCTACTTTTCAAACGAAAAACCCACTCTTTCAAACGAAAAGCCTACTTTATCGGTCGAGAAAACAACTTTTTCAATGAAAAACCGAAATTGAAAAAGTTGGTTTTTCAGCAGAAGGAGGGGTATGTGCAAGCCTTTACCCCTTACCACTTTCTGGGAGAACATTACCACTTTCTAAGTTACGGAATAGTAGACGGATTGTCCTTAGTTAACTTTCAGCACGTGTTTATTATTCTGTTGCTAGCATAATTTCATCAGTGTGGTTTGAAGAAATCTAATTTTGAAGAATCAAAACCATAACAGGGAATCAAATCTTGAAATAGACCTTCTTACTTGTTAGAAAAGATGTTTGGATCGAGCTTCCAAATCTGGTAAATTTTGTGAAGAGCAAAAACAAGAAGTTGCTTCGGATCTTTCAGAGAGTTTGTTATCAACTACTTTGCGCAAAGTGAGTTAGCAATGGTTTAGTTTACACACAGGCAAGCGTTATTGGTCTTTTTGCGTTACTTCTCGTTATTTTCATTCATTTCTAGTTCTAGCTGACTTTTCTTTCATTTGAATAACAACGGTTGAAAACACAAACTTCGATTTGCAAAGTCGCAAAGTGAAACCCTTACATGCTTGCAGCATGTTTTGAAACTGTTACACTCTTTTTTTCATAAGAATACTATACATTTTTCCAGCCTCAATATTCTTAAGAAATTTTTCGTTTTGAGCCTTAACACATTCTTAAAGTATTCTTATTTCTTCAAATCTGGTACTGTTTCAGGGGAATATCGATCAAACAAGTGTCATATCATTATGAAGAAATGGTCGAACGAAAGAAAATTTTAAGCAATTGTAACAATAAGGATGTTATGAACATTGCAAAACAGGCAACTGCTGGAAAATGAGACACAAATATGCGAGCTGAGGCTGAGCAATATTCTTATAATATTCTTAAAATTTGGATGATTCTGAGCCTGAATATTCTTATAAACAATATTCTTATAAAAAAGAGTGTACACAACAAAATGAGCTGATGATGAATGAAAATAATGAGAAACAAGGCCAGAAGGCAAATAAAACTTGCCAGTTATAAACTAAGCCACTCGTAAGTAAATTTGAGCAAAGTTATTGACGGAATGTTCAGGTCAGTCGTAACAAGGCGTCTTTCATTGGCACTATTCAATTTGAGACGAACAGCAAGAACAGTTTAAAAAATATCTTTTTCTGTTTGCACGTACTGGGTTGTTCCATTTAGAGCTTTCTTTGAAAGGTTTTCTGGAGCTACAAAGTTTAAAATTGCTTCAATTGGCGACATTGCTACAAAACATACGAAGAAGTTGAAGTTTTGCTGCTATGAAAAACCGAACGTTGAACTGTGATTTTGCACCCAAATCTTTTGAAATAAGCCCATCAGAAGCATACTTAGCGAAATTGGCAGTTTGTTTTGAATGCCAACCAGGGCCGTGTAAAGTCACCTTCCTTCTTGCAGGTAGCTGCAGACATTTTATATTGTAAATAGTTTCTGAGCAAAACGGTTTTCAGCTTCGAATTCTGCTTCACTTTCAAACCAATGCACGATTGCACTAAAGATAGCGCATGTGAATTTTTTTTAGCACGATCCCTCTGGATCCGAATGAATTTCAGTTGATTTGATTGGTCAATTTATCATCGAGCGCAAAGGATTATGGTAACAAATTCCTTGCTATCGTCTTTAGCGCAATCGTCTATTCTGAAGAACTTCCTATGAAAACCATGGGCTGTAGGTAACCCTGAAATAAAGAAAAGATTTAGATATGATACATCTAGTCTTCCTTATCTATCGTTTCGTTTCTGACAAATGGAGTGACAACTTTAATCTCCACGCGTGGTAGATTGACGTGACGTAGAGTCTGCCACGCGCGGGGATAAAACTGTTGATATGCCAAAGATGAAATGATAAACTAGGAAGACCAAGGGCCCTAGGACGACATTAAAGTCGCCCCATTGCTGTGAATTTCTTACGCTTAAAAGATCTTACCTATCCAACGTTGTCCTTGGTTGCTTCTGTGTTGATTATTCTCTTGGTTTCGCTTTTCAAACGACTTATATCCCATGTTTTCTCAAGTAGAAATAAACCGTCTGCAGAGATGGAAAAAGTGCGTGAAGCCACGAAGCAGCTTCGCAGGAAGCTTGCTTGTCTGGAAGGAAGAAAAGGGGAAGAAAGAGGAGAAAGCGGAGTAGAAAGAAGGAAAAGAAAGAAAACGATGAATGGAGGACAGGAGAAACGACAGGAAACAGAAAAGAAAGAAAAAGAAGAGGAGAGCAAAAGGATGGAACGAAGGTTGGACGACAAAGAAAACAAAGATTGAAAATATGAAGAGAACAGGAAGGCATGAAGGAAGGAAAAAATGGAAGAAAATCGATGTTTGGATCATTTCATTTACAGTTTTGTGATCCAAAGAAGCTTTAAAGGGTAATAGACATAGCTATATCTCGTAGCCGCTATAAATAGGCTAAAGAAACGCCCACAAATCCATTGTTTCTTTCGCAAGAAGGCAAATATTTTTCCACCACTGACCGTCTGCTTCATGTATTGTCGGCTACTTGAGAAAACATGGGATATAAGTCGTTTGCAAAGCAAAACCAAGAGAATAATCAACAAAGAAAAACCAAGGACAACGTTGGATAGGTAAGATCTGTTAAACGTAAGAAATTCACTGCAATGGGTGACTTTAATGTCGTCCTTGGGCCCTTGAAAAAACTTGATGTATCATACGTAAATCTTATTTTCAATGCAGAGTTCCTACCGTCCGTCGATAAACGTTACTATTGAAGAAAAAAGGTTGGGAAAGAATCTCGCTCCTCCACAACAAACCACTTTGAGAAACTCATTTACAAATATTTGCATCGCCATGACAATTCGAACCAACCGAGAGGAGTTTAATGAATAGGTAAATGCAAGCACCGGCATTTTATGGTTAGCGATTTAATACGTTTATTGAGCAAATGATATATCTAGATATGCTATGCATATTTGATTATCTTCGAACGTTTCAGCCTGAGCTTGCAGAATCGTGAATTATAATCAGTGTTTATCTTTATCTCCACGATGTGAAGTTTTCAAAGTGAGATTTTTAATTCCTCCGGGGAATTGATTTATGATTGGACTCAAGATGGATTTCCTCAGACAAATTTTAATCGTGGTTCCTGTTTGCTGTTTACTTTCACATGATGTTACAGGTATTATGAAATTTTCTTTGCATATTAAATTTATTTCGGAAATACCACTGACAAATTCAGCAACGTTTTACAACTAGGTAAGTCAAAAGAGGCAACTTTTAGATGATTTTAGAAGATCGTCAAATAGACGTTTTACCTCTTCCACAAAAGAATCTGAATCGAACGATGTTTTTACGATGTTTCAATGTGGACAAAAGGGACAGAAGTTTTAATACCACTCAATATAACATTTCGTACCAAAATGTATAGAAATATCGCTTGATTCAGGCTGTTTTGTAGAATTGTGGAAAGGGTTCACGCTTTAACGTATTCGTGAAAGCTTCATCTACAGTTAGACAGAAAGTTAAAGACAAATGGCGGATATATAGCGTCTACTATAGGACGAAAGATGGCTGCATGCCTTCGTTTGTCCAATTGACTTGATAATCTCTCAAGATCACGAATACAATGGAATACAATAGGCTATGTTTAGATTTCCCAGGCCTCTAGCTTAAGTTGTCTAATGTCTCCGTCAATTGTCTTTAACGCACTTTTACCACATTGATACCGGGTGAGTCAAACAAAAGAACCCCTGTTTGAAAGGCCACTGCTCCCTTAATATCAAAGCGGTGGTATTGGGAGCTGTCTTGTTTTATTGCCGATATGCTCAATTAGGTTCAGTAACTTTCCCGGCTTTAATCGGCCATTCCTTCCCGTGGATATGACAGATTTTCTCAAGAAAGCCCCTTCCAAAAACCTGCAAAAACGAGTGAAAACTTCAAAATTCAAAGAAATCTCCTTACATAGAACTCCTATTCTGTCATTTCTTTCATCTCATTTCATCTCATTTCATGTCATCTCATTTCACTAAAATCAGTTGACTGTTCTGGAATAATAAACGATTTCATTTTGAAGCTCTTCTTGAAACTGCTCATCTTATGTTTTTATAGCAGGGGTAGCAAAATTTGATTTTGGATTGTCATTATTAAGTTCATTTTTGTCTCCGTTGGCTGTTAAAGTTTGAATCTCTTCCCCTGCTGTTTGTAAGTTTAGAATTGGTTATTAGGTACATTACAACTTTGCCAAAACAAATAACAGAGCTGAACAACTTTGGTGAAGGTTCTAAACGGCCTACGCAAGGCACTCTTCAAATAAGAACCTTCATACCTTTATACCTTGAAATAAGAACCTATTTCAGCCTGGTTCTCAAAAAAGTAGGTCTTATATGTGGGGATTTACTGTAACTTTTTCTTCACGCAAGGAGTTCTAGATCATGAAAGTTTTAGCCCTTCTTTACTTCTCCTAATCATCTTATTTATATTTGCAATCAGCAATGATTTAACATCGAATGCTTTTTTCTCTTCGCAGCTTTGATAAACATCAATCCAGGAATGTTGAAAAACGAAAAAACTGGAAAGCAGTTTACAAACATCCTCGTTGAAAAGCTGATAACAGATATCACGGATATAGCCAAGGCTGTAAGTTGCTCTATAAAATTTTTTATAAGGACAATGTTTATAAGAATATTCAGGCTCAAAATTAACCAATTTTTAAGAATATCATAAGAATATTGCTCAGCCTCAGCATGCATATTTGTATCTCATTTTTCAGCAGTTGCCTTTTTTGTGACGTTTATAACAGAAAATCGCATGCCTGAAATTTCTTTTAACTATGTTCCCCTGCAACCGTATCAGATTTGAAAAAATAAGAATACTTTAAGAATATATTCAGGCTCAAAATGAAAATTTCTTCAGAATATCGAGGCTGGACAAAATTTATACCGGGCGTGCCATAATAAACTATACACGTTTGGCAGGCTACTATAAATCGTACACTGGACAGATTTTGAAGATTTGTGACTTAATCTTTAGCAGAAAGCCTGAACTAGATTCTAGGATTATTTGCAAATTTTTCCGTTTTCAGTTTTTAGAGCTAGAAGTGAATTTCTTGAAATCTTCGTTTTCAAAAATACTGAAAACGATCATAAAACGTCGATCAAATTTTAAAAGACTCAACATGAATGAACAAAGAGAACACATGTTCAGGGTGATTTGGGGATTTAGTACGAACTCTCGTGCAGCAGATTACAATTAATCGATTTCTAAATCCCAAATCACTCTTTGTCCATTCATGTCGATTCTATAGAAAACTTGATGGGTTTTTTTGATCGTTTTCAGTGCTTTCAAAAACTAAAATTTCAAGAAACTCGCGTCTAGCTCTAAAAACTGGAAACAAAAAATTTGCAAAAATTCTCAGTATCTAATTCAGGCTTTCTGCTAAAGATTAAGTAATAAATCTTCGAAATCGGTCCAATGTACCGGGTGTCCCAAAAGATGTACATGGCTTTGGTTGACTCTAGCGATGTGAATTTAGCTTCAATCAATGTCTAATCACTCTAAAAATGTTCCTCGACAGTTAGCTTGAACTTGAACATAGGTACCTTGTTTGTTGGTATTGGTGCATTAAGAGCAGACATGTTAACCTTGAAAGCTCAAATTTGCCTCTTCCTGCAAACCAGAGCTTTAGACTTTTGGCCTAAGCAAATTCTTAAAGCACAGCGCATAAATCAACGATAACCTTGATAAAATTTGAAAAATATTAGATCTTGTGTTAATCTGTTTTCTAGAAGTCACCTCAACAAACGAGGCATCTATGTTCAAGTTAACTGTCGAGGAACATTTTGAGAGTGATTGGTCACTGATTAAAGCTAAGTTCACATCGCTGGAGTCGACCAAGTCTGTATACTTGTGTTTTGGGACACCCGGTATGATTTATAGTGGCCTGCCAAACGTCCATAGTTTATTTTGGCGCATCCGGTAGTATTCTTAAAAAAAGAGTGTATTAATTGTAATGCATAGTTACTTTGCACACATTTTTTTATAACTGAATATTAGAATAAACTGGTGAATACGATTTCTTGATTTCTTGAATTGCAGAAAGTGAAGCCACATTTCAAATACAAAGCGAACGATTTAGCTGCAGTTCAAGCGATCAGAGCCATGGATGCGTCACTGTTTGAAATGAGTGCTTTCTTTGCTGTCAATAAAACTGGATATAATTACAATAAATATCTATCTGGCGTTGGTAAGTTTTGCTATTTCTCTTCTAATTTTCTCCTGTTGTCGTCAAGAGAACAAATTTTATTCAACAAACTTTAAAAAAGACCACGCGTAGAAAATGAGTAAACGTTGAGTCCTGAAGCAATACGCAATAAGCAACATCCCAGTGAAAATTAAGCAAGAAATTCGAGTAGAACATTCACTTGTCTGATGATCACTGTATAGCGTGAAACTCTGAGTAGCAACAAAAATTAGCCTTTCTTATTGTCTCATTCCCATTATAGTTGTTCTCCTAAAGTTAGTTTACTCATTTCATACACCAAGCAGCACCACTGTGGCAACGCTTTGCTTTGAAGACCCATTGCTCCGAAGTCGACTTTCCGAAGTCGAGATCCCATCTCTCGTAAGGAACTAGGAACTCGGGGTCTTAAAGATATGTTTTTTCTTATTATTTAAAAAAATCTGATCTATGCCTACCTCTACCTGATTCACTTATTAAAAGCCAAAAACCAGACTAGGCTCGTTTTTCACTCTATTTCTTTGATTTTAACATTGCCGAAGAACATTGGATCCTCTGGCTTTGAGGAAACCAGTAACTTTTACTCTGTTGCTTAAAGGCACACTGTCGTGGGACTGATTGGATGAATAAGACAATAAAAACAATGGAATTAGGCAAGCTTCAAAGTGAATGACCTGAGATATATAGCGCTTGTCTATAAATAGGACAAAGAAAGTCCTAATCCCTCTATTGTTTTCTTTCAGCATTGCTTTCAATCGCCACGAGCTGGATTATCAAATACAGCAAGGCTATTTATAAATCTATGAGATCTCATCTTTTAACTCAGGTTATTCACTTTGAAATCTTTTCTATTGAAACATTTTAAAAGCGAGAAAATCTGATTTATGGCTGCTCCACAGCAACCATTTAAATAGCGCACATATTATTTGGGACCCCCTGTAGGTAGCTAACTCACCTGTTGTGCATGCAAACAGAGATTATTAAGAGGTGATACGAGTATGCATATATCTACTGCAAGAAGCAGGATGCTAGCGAACGGAGAGCTAACATAATAACAATATTTGATAAAACTTGAAGGAGATACGAGTTCATTTTCGGCCATGTCTAATTCGCGTGGCAATATCTTTGAAACAACTAAACCAAAATTTGTCGTTATGATTTGTGTTATACAGTAAATCCACGCATATAAGAACCTACTTTTTGAGAGCTAAGCTGAAATAGGTTCTTATTTTAAAGGTACTAAAACTGATTTAAGGTATAAAGGTTCTTATTTGAAGAGTGCCTTGTGTAGGCCGTTTTAGAACCTTCACCAAAGATGTTCAGCCCTCGTATTTGATTTGGCAAAGTTATGCTAACAGCCAATTCTAAGCTTGTGAACAGCAGGGGAGGCGATTCAAGCTTTAACAGCCCATTGGGAAAAAATGAACTTGATAATGACAATCCAAAATCAACTTTGCTACCCCTGCTGTAAGAACATATTTTACATCAAACTGAAACAGGTTCTTAATTACAGGGTGCATACTTTGGGAAAAACAGCTTCCAGGTTTTTATTTTTGCAGGTTCTTATATACGGGGATTTACTGTATATGATCTTCATTTTGCAGCTGTTGAATACGCCACGACAAGATGTGATTCAATTGCCAGTAACAGATTTCCGAAATCGACTGCCAAGTTGCCAAGTCCATGGGCAAACACTAAAGATCATTTGTATTACTATGTTGATTGCAGAAGGAACGCTTCAGGTGAGCACAGAAATACTTTATTGCAGCGAGAAGTTATCGATTGGTTGTATGGTCAAAATCGAAAATGAAAAGTAGGCTCCAGGCTGGAGCTACAAGGACACATCTCGTAGCATGCGTTGCCATTTGCTTGACACTTTAGTAAAAATCGATTATGAATGGCAAACAAGAATATCTACAACCGGTTACTCAAACTGCAAATATAAATAAAGCAGATAACAAAGAAGGCCAATTTATCCTTCAAAAGATATTTCAATCTTTTCACGCAATGATTTAAGTCTAATGTTTTTGCCTTGGGCTTCCTTTAACACTGATGTTGCACTTGGGCGCAGGGGAAGATAACAATTTGGGGGCTGCCCGAGAAAAAATCTATTGTTCATAAAAATGTTGCCCGACTTAATGCTGATTTCTGCCCGATCATGGCTGATTTTTGCAAATTTGTTTAACGTTAGGGGGCTGTAGGCCCCGTAGCCCCCTGCCTCCCATGCCTATGATATTGCATGATAATATAATAAATGAATAATTTAAGTACCAAAAATAGCTGAGTTAGTTGACGGAGATAAGTAGCTAACACTCAAGAGGTGCAAATGCAGGTCTAAAATTAGCGAATTTAGCCTATTGTATTTGACGATTTCAGCACGTGCGTGCATATCTTTTGACTAGGGGAGCAATTACGTTGGTAAAACCTTCATACAACTATGGCGTTTCTCTGTCCTATTTATAGAATTGCCTCTACTTAGCTCCGTCAACTAACTTTAAAAAACACGACATTTCGAGCGTATACTCGTTGTCGCGTCGCTACTGATATTGCAATCTGCAGTAATAAATCTGAAATTTTGAATAAAATCTAATACAAATGATGATCGTTTTCTTCATAACCAGAAGTTAATTTAGAGTGGAATGGCTAAATCAGAAGTGAAAATTTGTTTTCCTAAGATTGGTAAAACCTTCATACAACTATGGCAAATCTGATCTGAAGTTGCCTTTGAAAGTGCTTGAAAAACGACTAACATGACCAAACGATTTTTGACACGTAGCTCAAATTTGTATGATGAATTCCATTATGTGTCTTGCTTCTGATCAAAACGTATTTCCCATCATTTTCAGATATTTCATCAAACAAGTACAAAGCACTGCATGCTGAAATCAGAGTGAAAAGAAGTTTGGAATCTTTGGGAAAGAGCCAATCCAAGAAAATTGAACTGATAGGGCAGGAGAGGACAAGTCGTAAAAAGAGAGCAATAAATGGTAAGAAGTTTCCCTCGATTGTTAAAGATTTCTCTCATTCTGAAATTTGACAGGAAAAGATTATTCTGATGTCTATTTTTAACAATTAAGGGTCTCTGCCACCAAACTGTAAAAGATCTGTAAACACCGTTGTTTTAGCTACGTGTCCATTGTCTTCTACAGTTTGCTTGGTGGCTTCACCCAAGCCATCAAAAATTGACCGTTAAAAATCCACTTATATCCGAGCAATCGTAGGAGATAAGAATGTTTGGCTTGTTCCTCTTTCAAGTATGAGGATTTGTCTTCAAAATAACACCTTCAGTTTGAAAAATACGTTGAAAGTCAGTGTGATACACGTATTTTTTTATAAGAAACTAAATTGATGTTTAGACACACTTTTCACTGTTTCCAAGGTATTCCATCTTTGGAGACTGGGTCGACTGATAGGCCTAATATTTTGGTGGAGAGACACGAGCCAGGGTGGAATCCAGAGATCTCCGGCGTGGAGTCATGATAATCTATTGTTCTTCTTTGTTCTTCCATTGTTTTGGCAAAAATCTCCGGCGTGGACTTTGCATGGTTTCCACCAAGGGACACGAGGAACATCGTCAAACCAGAGAAAGACGATATGGAATATAATAAGGTTGTATATGATAAATATTTTACTAATTTCACAACCATACCCTGCTACCTGTGCAATATCCAATTTCATTTCATTTGAATTGCTGAATTTTTGAATTTCTTTTGCTTACAGATCCAGCAATTTGCGGAAGTCAAACAGTTTTTGGTGGACTCTCTGGAAATATGACATCCCCTGGCTACCCTGGCAACTACACAACTCACATAAACTGCGTTTGGCACATAAAAGTTCCAGTAAAATACGCAATAGCCATAACATTTGATTTATTCAATTTTGAACACGACAAAAGATGCTTATTTGACAGCGTGGAATTCTTTGATGGGCCTAGCGTTAATTCGAAGTCCGTTGGACGGTTCTGTGGTACTTCAAAACCAATTGGTGTTCGCTCGTCTCTGAATGTGCTCACGATTCGAATGAAAACAGATGATACGATTGAAAGGTTGGGTTTCTCATTAAAATGGAATTACACAGAACCAATGCTTCCACGTAAGTTTCAAATTTCTACGATTATGCACAGAGCAATTGGGTCTACCTTGGAGAAAAAACAACGGGGATGTGCCTGCCGGAACAAAATTTTATGACCCTGTCCTGGAATAAAATTCTGAAGACGTAATACCTGTCCTGGAATAAGACTTGGAAAACTGATAGTTCTGAAGAAAATCAGTATACTTTTCGCTAATTGCTTTCGCTGGTAGAATTTTCATTTAATAATTTCAGAAATTGAAGTGTTTCTTTAAATGATTATGATAATCTGACCTGTCCTGGAAAAAGTAGCTCTAATGGACCTACCAGTCCCGGAAAAAAGGTGCAAAAGGTATAATCCGGTCCCGGAATTTTCAGCCGAAAATGACACCCTATTGGCAGGCACATCCTCGGGTGGTCATTGTATTAAGTAGACCCCCCAGGAGCAATTGCTGCTGCGTGGCAGCATATAACCTTTGAAAATATGATGAGTCTGATGACGCAGTGGTGTATCCTCTGATTGTGCAGCCAGAACATTCAAGCGGACAGAATCGATCCCAGTTTAGAGCCTCATCACTTGAGCGTCATGACAAGGGATCACAAACTCGTCTTCTCTGCTTCTACGATCTCAGAGCTTGGTGCTAAAAACGACAACTTCATAACTTGACCTTCAACAACATAGATATTTGGACATTAATCGATAGATTACATCGATATTTCTTGGTCAGTTTCTCATACATGGGTCAGGTGGATTAGCTTTATTACCCAGTCGGTAGATGTTTGCTTTCCTTTGATATTCTAAGAATAGCATGATCTACTTTGTTGCAGATCCTGGTTTTCTGGTAACATCAAATATCGTTGTTGATCAAATTGGTCCAACTCCAAATGATTTGAAAAAATTCACTTTTGTGTTCAACAAACCAACGACCTGTCCTTTGCAAAGGTAAGCTATGATTTCCATCTCGAGATAGTCACTCGGCTCGGTCAGTCAGTACTAAATCTGTCTCAAATGAGGTGTCACGTGAAAATTCCCGACACTAAAAACATTTGGACAGCTTTGTATGAGTAGGCTAATTTTGAGTTATCGCAAATCTCATGTGATTTCTAAAACCCCGATTACACGAGAGAAAACTGGATCGATCCCGAACTGGTAGGGTAAGACGGGGTAAAGTGAACTATTTTGGCGGTTTTTCAAGGATGTCTTAAAGATACAGTAGCTGAGGGCAAACTTTTTAACGTTGTTTTGACATTATGTCTTTGGGTCATTTTATCCAGCAAAAAAAAAATTCAAATCTTTTTCCATTGTCTCACAAAAGAGCTTTCTTTGGCGACCGCTCTGCCTAGTTCACTTTACCCCAGGCAGGGGTAAAGTGAACTACTTAGCAATTGTTCGATAAAACCAAAATGATGCTGGTAATACCCGACAACATGATTTATTTTGCATCTCTAAAGTGTCCTTCGCATGCAAAAACGAAACAGACCTAAAAATTTCGCAAGAGGGAATTTAATAAAAGTTAAATGGTGACCTATGCTGAGAACTATCTGTGCAGATCAAATATTAACCAAAAACTATTGTCAAAGTCACAAATTCGAGTCAGATTGCAAGACCTGAATGCAATTCGATGAACAATAATGGGAATATACTTGGAAAATGCTATATTGCACATAAATACCAAATCACTAAAAAGAGAAACACTATTTTCAAATAGTTCACTGTGCCCTGAAACCTACGCCCAGAAATAAAATCAAGAATATTTATAAATCTATAACAATTATCAATATTCTACTTTCACAGTGATGGCCATTCATCCTTTCCATGTCGATAGGTATACTTGCTTCATCAAATCCCAATAAAATTTTTGGATCAATAGGCGTATTTTTGAATGAAGATCAAACTTCGGCTGTCAAATTTTTGGAGGTTTTACAGGGAGCTTGTATCAGAATATATTTCTGTGTCATCAGAGCGAAAAATTATCCTGGAAATTATGATTTTTTGAAGGCATTGTTATGAACCAAATGAGGTTGAAACGGTCTTCGTGTTCACATGTGAATATAAAAAGTTATGGGTAGTTCACTTTACCCCGGTCGAAGCAAAATATCGACTGAACGGTAGATCTTTTAAAATATCATGTTAACTGACAAAAAAGTTTCTCTTGGCCCTTTCCTTTTGGAAAACGTAAACACATGGTATGTGCTTCAAATCCATCAAAACAATTATAGAAATGAATTTCTTCTTGGGGTCAAAAATTAAGATCGAAGATAGAAGCCCAAACCTAAGAACCATAATTTCCGAGGTTGTTTTTACTGCCTGGGGTAAAGGGATTTTTTGCAACAACAGGAAGAAATATTTTGCAAAAATGTTTTCATTTTCTGTGAGCACATGTAACAAAGCATTGGGCATAAATCATGTTCTATCATTGCATGTTTACTTTTGGAGAGAAGCGCGAATGTTCTGAGTAGTTCACTTTACCCCGTAGTTCATTTTACCCCGTGTTACCCTAAGGATCGGTCTTGCATTTACAAGGGATCGCTTGGGATCGATCCGCTATCCGTGCAAGTTTGGGATCGACTGCCAGAGCGATCCAGTTTGGGATCGATCCCGTCAGAGCCTCGTGTAAACGGCTAGATCGATCGCAAACTGGCACGGATGCAAAATGAGGCAAGCCGAAAAAGGAAGTCGAGGCATTTTCATAATGACACCTTTTGGTCACCCTGACAACAAACGGCGCGAAGTCTTTACGCATGCCCAAGTCTTTATAAGGAGTCTGGGAATCACTGATAAGGTGTCTAGATCGATCCCGTGTAAACGCAACATAATTTGGGATTGATCCTGTGATAATACCTGCAAAATGTTGGGATCGATCCAGTTCGGGATTGATCCAGTTTTCTCCCGCGTAAACAGGGTCTAATTTGATACAGACTTTAGATCAGACTTCAGACGAGTTTCGAACGAAAATACTGGAAATTGAGCAGCAATAATGGTAAAAGGGCAGATTTTATACCGACAGCAACTGTCACTTTTCATTGACACTAAAGTAAATAGCAGTCAGAGTTTACAAACAAAAAATGATTTGTACGGTGGATTAGTAAAACCACAAAGATAAATAAACAACTCAAAAGATACCCTGAAGTATGGGTAGCTAACTCACTCGTTGTGCATGCCAAAAGAAATCGTTAAGAGAGGAAATGAGTATAAATCGAAAGAAGAAGGATGCACCTAAATGTCTGCCATTAGGCACTATACAGTATGAATATACTTCAGAAGCTTATCGATACTGACATAAATGATAGCAGATATTTGACAAGGAATTGATATTTGAATATACTTAAAGGGGCTCCGTCGTCAAACAGTAAACAAATCCGTAAACTCGCACGTGTCGGGGATTATCCATTGTTCATCCATTGTTCTCTGCAGTTTGTTTGGTGGCTTCACCCAAGCCACCAAAAAGTGACCATTAAAAATCCACTTATATCCGAGCAATCGTAGAAGATATGAATGTTTGGTTTGTTCCTTAGTGAAGTACGACCCAAACAGCAACTTTCACTTTGAAAAAAATACGAAAATCCTGTGTGATATCACCTTTCAAAAAACTGCAAAAATCATCGTTTTGTTTACATTTTGACGACGGAGCCCCTTTAAGCTAGGCCTGGAACGTTTAGGAGTAATCTTTTGTTTATTTTTACTTTGCAGCAAAAATGTGTATTGTTACTTTCAATACGATGCAGTGATAATCAGTCGAATTATTTCAACAACAACATTGCCACCAATAAACATGAATGGACGTCACATAGATGTTGTATTTGAACACGTGATTGTAAGTCATTCTCCCGAATTCAATGATGAACAAGTAAATAAAGTAAAATATAAGCCCTTTGATGCAAATTGAAATAAGCACGAAGTTTCGAGCATAGCCCGTTATCAAGCCAAATTCAACCTTTTCTCCCGAATTCAACCTTTTCTCCCTAACTCAACCTTGAGCTCAAATCTCTTTAATAAAAAGAATCCAACCAAAGTTTTTTGTCGTCTATAAACTCTTTCGTTCGTCTACGATTGTTGGTTTTCTCCTGTCAGATGTTACTATGTCTGCTCCCTTGAAAAGGAAGGAAGCTCAAGACAGTCTACTGACTTATCGCCTATCACATGCCATTTTCTACATTCAATATTTTCCCAACAGTCGAGCCAACA
This sequence comes from Aurelia coerulea, assembly GCA_039566865.1. Classification (NCBI taxonomy): domain Eukaryota; kingdom Metazoa; phylum Cnidaria; class Scyphozoa; order Semaeostomeae; family Ulmaridae; genus Aurelia; species Aurelia coerulea. The sequence goes on along the minus strand of CM076943.1, from coordinate 49,581,740 downwards.
GTCATAAATTCGTCCTGTTCTACCTATTTTCCTGCTTTTTCATTTTCAACCGGACGATAAAGCTGGAAGCTGGTATCTTTTAGGGCTCAAATCTCAGCTGAACGCCAGCTAAGAGAAACTAGCAGATAACTGAACAACTACAATCTTGGCCAAAATATATGGAACAAGTCACAGAATTACACTACGTCAGTGACGGTCTTTGATTACGTGTCCGCCGCTCCCCCCGTATCAATGTTGCTGGAATGAAACGCCATTCGACCTTGCCTACATTGAAATAGGGGGAAGGGGGAAACAGAAGGGCATAAGCGTATGTTTTCGCTTCGATATCTTAGGAAAAATCATGAAAACACTGAAACTTGCCTATGTCCCAGCTTCTTTTGGCCAGGATTGTAGGTAGCAACTTCTAGCCGATTAACAAAATTCTAACTTCGAATCGAACGGTTTGAAAAGGCTTAAAGGGCCATTAACACCCAGGGTCCTTTGCGGGTACGCTGCAATTTCAGACTGTCTGAAAATCAAAGTGGCCTGCGCGGAAGACATGGATCCACAATGCAATAGTTGAGCTGCTAGAAAATTAGACCAAAGTGCAGCTTTTCAATTAATTCAACTACTCCAGTATGGAGCCATACTTTCTGCTTAGGCCACTTTGATTTTCAGACACTCTGAAATTGCAGCATGCTCGCAAAGGACCCTGGGTGACAATGACTCTTTAACGATTGGTAAATATCACCATGTGTAAGAGTAACAACTTCTTCAGGCATTAGTCAGAGTAAGACCGTCCGATTACATCTGACAACGTTTTGATTCAATTTCGTCTGCTGCACTTCAATGCTTAGGTTTCATGCAACCTCGTCCCCAGGGCCTTGTCTCCGTCCCAATATGACAAAAGGCCCTGTGGACGAGATTGGGATTTATGGTTCTCTTGTATCTGAATTTTTAGTGTAATTTTCAGGATTTGAAAGCATTCCCTACACTGTACAAATCAAAGAAATTTTGTATGAGATGGAATGATACTATTCCGTAAGTATTATCAGATATTCAGCTTCATACTTGGATCTTTTCATTTTAAAAAGTGGCCCAGAAAGTGGAAACATATTGAAAGGCAACAAAATTTGATTATGTTGCCGATATTAAATTTCTCTTCTCAGTTTCAAAGTTCTGTTCTAGATAATCAAGAAACTAACTAAAGAACCTATTTCCACTCATTAGCAGAGAAACGAGCCAGCAGCAAATGGGTAGGCTCTGTTGGGGTAAAATCGATAAGCTTAGGGGTTTTTCCCAGTAATTTATCTAAGTGGCCTGGAAGGATTTCTAGCTATTAAAAGCTAATTTAGGCGCACTATATGCATCACGTCTTAGATTGTGCCCGATCCAACGCTGTTGTTGACTTTTTATTCTTTTCAATTCTTTTTTCAATTTCATTTGTCTTTTCCTTCACCATTTCAAAGCTTTCATTCAAGATGTCTTCACCGTCCTTTTACCCTAATTTTATCCTGTCCATTGATACTGTTTTGACAAAGAACTCACAGCATAGGTTCCAAATCTTTAAAAAGGCTGGTGTAAAATTGAGTGACCTATTTCTTTGAACTGAATGACTTCAAAGACACTTTAGCTAATTCTCTACAATTCTACAGTTGGAATTTCTGAAATCTTCAATATTTTCAGAATTAGAGTGTTTTTCTTCGTTTTCAAGAATTCAAGAAAAATTTTCAAAAAACTTAAAACCATCGTAAATTCTAAACTGCTTAACGTAACATGAAACAATTTCAAAGAGAACCATAGTTTATGAATGCCTACAATATGGTATTAAGCAAAAGTATGTCACTCATCTGGTTTCTGATTTAAAAATTTGATGACGTCACATCCTGAAATGAGTTGAAATGTAAGGTACGCTGTAATTTCCAAAAATATTCAAAATTTCTGAAAAGGTAGAATTATAGATAAATGCCTAAAGTTTCTTTCAAGCCATTCAATCAGAGGAAATAGGTCATTGAATTTTACACCCACCTTTTTACGCCGAGGTAAAGATTTGAAATCTATGCTAGAACTGACAAGCAAAGCTTTTAATCTCTTATTTCATAACAGCGCAACTGAAAATGGTGCTTGGACTCGATATGGTGGCAATATTTATCATACAGATATGTTTTCGACGACGTGCAGATTTGAGAAACCTGGAATATATGCTGTTATTGCTGAGTACAATGTTAGTGTCCCTTAATATTTCTGGGTGCTAGAAAATTTAAAATTAAACTGGAAATGTTCCCAGATATCCATAGTTTCAGTCTTACAGTAGAGCAATAATACACTCTTTTTCTTTATACGAATACTATAAATTTTGTCCAGCCTCAATATTCTTAAGAAATTTTCGTTTTGAGCCTTAAAATATTCTTAAAGTATTCTTATTTTTTCAAATCTGATATGGTTTCAGGGGAAAATATTTAAAAGAAATGTCATGACATTACGAGGAAATGGTCGAACGAGAGGAAAATTTAAGCAATTATAACAATAAGAATGTTCTTAACAATCATAAAGTTTTAAACATACTTTTTGAAAAAACGAGATACGTCAGTCATGCGATTCTCTGTTATGAAAACACAAGGCAACTGCTGAAAAATGAGACACAAATATGCGAGCTGAGGCTGAGCAATATTCTTACAATATTCTTAGAATTTGGATGAATCTGAGCCTGAATATTCTTATATAAAAAAGAGTGTATAAGATCTAATAGACAATATCGGTGTGCTTGATTGGTAATTCCAAACCTGCCAAATTCTGAAAATAGTAAACTTCGCACAGACAGAAATATATTTCCAATGAAACAAAAAGTTTTAAAACTTAATTTATGCATGGTATGGCAGTGGAATAATTTTGCTATAAAACCCACACCTGTAGATAATTTTTACTTAACTTAAGATGAGGCAAGCTCTTCTCAAAAAGTACTTCAAATAATCATGGCCTATTCCTTACATTTCTATTATAATTTAACTGAATTTGTCCAGGATTTGTCTGCTCCTAGCTCAAGGATTTGTCTCTTGTTTTTATCCTTGAACCTTCAAAATGATGGTCATTGCGGCCCTTATACTGAAGTCGTACACACATGTAAGTTAACAAAGTTCTGAAGCAAAGCAAGCATTTGTATCAATGACAGCTCAATCTATTCGGGGCTGCGACAGAGCAATGCAAGATGGAAATTATCTCCTAAGAGTTAACCTGAATTTAAAAAACCAACGATCTTCTCTTCGAACAAACTTTGCATATGAAGAAGCTTTCCAACTTTGAGAGAGGCTATCTACTAAATTTTGTATCTCATGTGAACTCCATTCTCTTTTAGTTCCAAGGAGAAAAAGAATATTTTAGATTCACTGGATCGTTCTATGCTGGATTGTTCTTCTCTGTTGTCTGGCTGGTTATCTTGATGGGCCAATGGGGCTTTTCCAGGTTCGATTTTACCATTTTACTGGGTTTTTATCGTGATTTTCACAGCCAAAATTCACCAGTCAGTCAGTTAGCAAAACATCATGAAAAGGGTGCATGGAGAAACTACGGTACTTGTAGATTTGCTCAAAGTCTATTCAGTGGACTATCAGCAGTAAAAGAATATAATTGCTCCTGCGGGGGCATAAGGTACTAAGATGACGCTGTGAAGGAGTTTCTCCTTCACATTGTCACCGTAGTAGCTTACGCCTCCGCAGGTGTAATTATATTCTTTTAATGCTGATAGTCCACTGAATAGACTTGGAGCAAGTCTACGGTACTTGTTGTCTTCACCATATTGGTAGCAAGATATAGACTTCAAATGTTTGCAGTGGAAAGAATAAAACTACCATAATTTCCTCCAGATTGTAAAAGCCATCAACGATTCACTTTGTTGAATCAATATGACCTAATAAATGCCATGTTTTCTACCGTTTCCCTTTAGATAGTTTATCTTGTCCCCTAACATGAGCTCCTGTGTTACTCAAGTGGCACTGAAATTAAAGAACGTCCTGACATACGAAGAAGCACGAGAAGAACTTATCAAACATATTTTGTTTCGGTTAGGGACAGTGCAAAGTTTATTTTATAACATGGCCGGTGCAAAACGTAACGGGGCAACTACTTTTTTTTAGCTTGTACCGAACTGGGTCAACACTTTTTACAAAGCAAATATGAACGGGGCAGTAACTTTTTATAAGCTCAAGATGAAGTTTGAAATATGAAATGGCTCATTTGAGGTCAAAATTGTGGATCATGCAAGTTGAGAAACGCTTGAAAGGGTGTGTATGAAAATGACGCAAAATTTCCTTGTCAGTTACTTGCAAGAACGATTCATTAGTCATTTCTCTTCATCTTCAAAGTCGATATTTTCATTGACAAAGACTCGTAAGGGCAAGGATTGATTTTTTATGGTCTTTGGCTAATTCATCGGCGGTACAATACAACATTAGTTGTTCATGAATACGGGGCAGATACATTTTTTAGGGAAAGGGTGACGAGGCAGTTGGTTTTTTTTGCAATAATTTCATACAGGCCGAGCAGATTTTTTTGCAAGAATTTTTATTCTCCACCGGCCATGTGATATAATAAATTTTGCCCTGTCCCTTATGTCGCTTGAGATTGTTTCAAATCTCACAGGCCTAAATCAGTTGCTGTGGTGACAAAAACGCGTCCTTGTATCGTATCATACAAGGCTACGGGAAAACTGCGGGAAATGTGCGACTAACCAATGAGATTGGCGGGATTCTTGTATTTCCTCGTTTTTGAAACCTCAGTCTGGTAATAAATGTGTGTGAAACAGCGAACTTGAAATGAATAAAATTCAAGAAATCCGCGAAAAATAAACTAGATGATTGCAACGCAGGCCGGTTGCGCAAGAGCTTTTAACTTTTGTTTCAGATATAAGAATCATTCGAAAATATCTACCAAATCATTCATACTGAGTAAACACTTTATCAACATAATATTTTCTGTATTTTACAGGAGGATCAATGTCCCAGAATGGTTAAATTTCAATCAAGCAGTAGCTCTTCTCTTGTTCATCGGTGTTATTCTTAGTGGACTTCATTTGCACTTTGAACAGGTTTGTATATCATATAATACAACTATTTTTTGTAAGAAACCACTTATAAGAAACTCAGAATCTCAGATCGCCAACAAATTAAGAAACTTTTGCATGTTTTTCTTTATTCTCACTTTTCTCCTTTATCATATTACTCGGAAAACTTGAGTAATGTCTAAACATTGAAAAGGCTTCAAAACACCTTGCTTTGAAATATTCAGGAGGGCACAGATCTGATAATTTTAAGAAACTTTCAGGATTGGCCCAGATTCTTAGTTTCTTACAAACTTACAAACTTAGTGTCTCACCGATCCTTAAATCAATTTTTGCAAGTAGCTTCATTGAAAGATTTTTGACGCAAAATATTTTTGGGCAAGAAGTACCAAGTTGAGCCAGAGGAGGGTTCTGCTTGTTAATGTCATTATCAAGGAAGGTTCAGTGATTTTTGTAAGAAACCTATGAACCTATGTACAATGCGAGGAGTTTGTAAAATCTGGTTATTTGACATGATGACACGAGGAAGGTACTAACAGAATTGGTATCCGGAGGAAGGGTTGCCCCAAGTCTTGTTCGTTATCTCATTTGGGCCTACTCGGTCGGCAAGGAGCATAGGTTCCAAATCTTTAACTCGAAGTAAAAAGGTGGGTGTAAAATTCTGTGATCTATTTCTTCTTATTGAGTGACTTGAAACAAACTTTAGTTACTTATCTTTAATTCTACCGTTGGACTTTTCAAAAATTTTGAATATTTTTCAAGATTGCAGCTTATCTTACATTTCAACTCATTTGAAGATGTGACGTCATCAAATTTCTACATCATAAACCAGATGAGTGACAGACTTTTGCTTGAAGCCATATTGTAGGCATTCATAAACTATGGTTTTCTTTGAAATTATTTCATGTTGCGTCAAACAGTCTAGAAATTACGATAGTTTTAAGTTTTTTTGAAAATTTTTCTCAAATTCTTCAAAAAGGAGAAAAGCACGCTAATTCTTAAAATATTGAAGATTTCTGAGAAGTCCAACGGTAGAACTATAGATAGATAGCTAAACTTTCTTTGAAGTCATTCAGTTCAAAGAAATAGGTCACTCAATTTTACACCAGCCTTTTAAAGATTTGAAACCTATGCTCCTACTCGGTCGGCAAGGCCCGAATGAGAAAATAAACGAGGCTTGTTGTTTAGATGTTTAAATGTATTTTATACACTTTCAGCTATTCTCACTGTTATATTTCAGATGAAGTGTGCACTATTGGCCTTTCTCCTTTATTTCTTTGGGTTGAGTGTCTTTTTCTGGCAGTTCCTCAAAGCTGCTCAGCTCAGTGGCAAATTCGATGAATTTTTTGCAAAAGGACGAAACATCTTTCTGTTTTATTTCCTGCTTGGATGGAGTAAGTATTTTTTATAAGAAACTAAGAATTTTCGCTAGTACTGAACGCTTCTTGAAAATATCAGATTTTGAGTACTCAGAGTCCCTTACAGGTCACGTATTTTTTATACGAAACTAAGAATTTTCGCCAATGCTGAACGCTTCTTGAAAATATCAGATTTTGAGTACTCAGAGTTCCTTACAGGTTTCTTAAAGGTTCCATAACAATGTTAATATAAACTACACATATTTTTTATAAGAAACTAAGAATTTTCGCCAGTGCTGAAAGATTCTTGAAAATATCAGGTTTTGAGTACTCCGAGTCCCATACAGGTTTCTTAAAGGTTCTATAACAATGTTAATATAAACTACACATATTTTTATACGAAACTAAGAATTTTCGCCAGTGCTGAACGCTTCTTGAAAATATCAGATTTTGAGTACTCAGAGTTCCTTACAGGTTTCTTAAAGGTTCCATAACAATGTTAATATAAACTACACATATTTTTTATAAGAAACTAAGAATTTTCGCCAGTGCTGAACGCTTCTTGAAAATATCAGATTTTGAGTACTCAGAGTCCCTTACAGGTTTCTTAAAGGTTCTATAACGATGTTGATATAAACTACACATATTTTTATACGAAACTAAGAATTTTCGCCAGTGCTGAACGCTTCTTGAAAATATCAGATTTTGAGTACTCAGAGTTCCTTACAGGTTTCTTAAAGGTTCCATAACGATGTTAATATAAACTACACATATTTTTATAAGAAACTAAGAATTTTCGCCAGTGCTGAAAGATTCTTCAAAATATCAGGTTTTGAGTACTCCGAGTCCCATACAGGTTTCTTAAAGGTTCTATAACAATGTTAATATAAACTACACGTATCTTTTATACGAAACTAAGAATTTGCGCCAGTGCTGAAAGTTTCTTGAAAATATCAGATTTTGAGTACTCAGAGTCCCTTACAGGTTTCTTAAAGGTTTCATAACAATGTTAATATAAACTACACATATTTCTTATACGAAACTAAGAATTTGTGCCAGTGCTGAAAGTTTCTTGAAAATATCAGATTTTGAGTAGTCAGAGTCCCTTACAGGATTCTTAGAGGTTCTAAAACAATCTTAATATATACTTGCTTGTAATCTGAGAGCAATACGACCAATTTTGACAAATTAAATTTTCTTATCGAAGTTGATATATTAGCTACACGGGTATTATCATGTGTAGTTAGGTTAGACACTGCTTGAGTGCTTCTATGGAGGAGCGCTGCAACTAACATGTACCTGCGGGTTCTATAATTCTGCGGAGGAGATAACGAAAAACAATCTCTTACGCTAACTCCTACGTAGTAGTAAATAATGCTTTCCTCCGCAAAACAACGAAGCTGGGGCAATCAGGCACAACTGCAGCGGCCGCCTAACCACCCATGGTATCATCAGTTTATTTGAATCAGATAAATTTTTTGAGTGCTACAGGCTTTCAGCATAGGGCTCCAATCTTTCAAATCTTTAAAAAGGTGGGTGTAAAACTCTGACATTTTCTTCCAATTGAATGGCTTTAAAGGAACTTATGGTACTTTGCTGTAAATTTACCATGGAACTTTTTTGATATCTTAATTTTTTTCAACATAGCGGCAATCTTAATCATCTTTGAACAAAATTTATGGAAATTTTGAAAAAAATTTGAATCAGCGTAAATCCTAAACCAATAGAGGGCAAATGATATAAACTTCAAAAACACCATAGTTTATGAAGGTCTACAGTATGGTGGCAAGCAGAAATCTGTAGCTTTTCTGGTTTAGGATTTAGATATTTGATGACGCCATAGACTCAAATTTACTAAATGCCGCCATTTTGAAACCAATCAAGATATCAATAAATTTACACTGCAAATTTACAGCAAAAATCCTAAGTTCCTTCGCCATTTAATTCAAAGAAAACTGTTATGGAATTTCACACCGACCTTTTTAAAGATTTGAGCCCTATGTTCAGGCTTTTGTTCAAGTATCTACGGTATTTTGACCGACCCGGTAGGACTATGAAAATTCATCCGAATCTGGATGTGAACATCTTTGAAGAAATCTTGAATATTTCCAAAACGAAACCGTTTGTTGAAAAAGTGTATTGTCTGATACCTTTGATATGCACTAAAATGTGTGGTATGCACAGTATAAAAGTTTCTGTGATCGACTTGAAATTATTATGAAAAATTGTTTGTTAAAGGACAAATGTCACGTTAGCAGTCGGTTAATAGCTACAACAAACAAGTTTAGAGTGGAATTCCATCGTTTCGTGACTTTTTATTTCTGTTTCATGAATTTCTATTGCAATGAAAATTCAGCCTCGATCCTGTACTTTGTAATAAACAATAGAGAGAATTGTATTGCATGAACCAATCAGCTTCATGACATATGCCCTTTAAATATAGAATGTTTCTTCTGTTTATAGCCATCCCGATGTTTATTTCCGGTATGGCAGCTGGTGCTACGTTCTTCCCACGGGAATCATCGCAAAGGTGCGTCTTTTGTTATCAGCAATAATCATCATAATATTCATATGTTGCTCAATTAGCTATTCTACAAAAGAGTCTGGATCGAGCGATATCTTTGTACAATTTTTTTCTTCTTTTTTTTTTGTATGCTCATAATATTTACAATATATCTAAACTACAAATACAACAATTTCAACAATTTGTACAATTTCATACCAGAAGCAACAAGGACAGAATTTGTAGGACAATAGCATGAGTTGCTTTTAATTGACACTGCAATTCAAAGCGATTATCGATCGTAGACAAAGGAATTTCTCTCAACCAGTAAATCAAAACAAACAAAGCCGCAAAAGCTTCTCTGAAACCCAGGTAGCTAGCGCAATCGTTGTGCATTCCAAAAATTGTTTTTAAGAGCAAACATGAGCATAGATCGAAAGAAGAAGGATATATCTACATGTTTGCCTCGGGCATTTCATATGTTTGGTTCAAAAGCCGATTAGGAGGCGATTCAATTCTCTTCTTTTTTTGGGTGTAATTAAAACACTTACTGCTCACCTTCTGAACCAAAGAAATGAAATGCCCGAGATAGATGTTTAGATATATTCTTGTTCTTTCGATATATGCTCATGTTTGCTCTTAAAAAAAATTTTTGGAATGCACAACGAGCGCGCTAGCTACCTGGGTTTCAGAGCAACTTTTGCGGCTTTGTTTGTTTTGAATTTATGGTTGAGAGAATTTCCTTTGTCTGCAGTCGCTAATCGCTTTGAATTCAGGTGTTAACAAAAGCAACTCGTTACACTGTGTTACCAGAGGCTCGATTGAGTGGCGTTAGAGCTTCTATCGTAGCAAAATATCGTTCGATTCTGATTCTTTTCAGAATAGCTAAAAGGTTTATTCGGACGAAAGCTTCCCCACTTTCAACGTGTGTCACAGGAAGCTGCCACATAGCGTTGTTGAAACCAAAGAAAAGAACAGACAAGTCCAGACGTTATTTTAGGACAACTATAGAAGGTAATACCGATCATGCATGGTTATTCTGAAGAATAAACCCACTGTCAACTTATAAAATTAAAGCAAACAGGACAAAATGTTGATCTTTTTTCTTGTTCCTTAAACTCCTCGACTTGTTGGGCCCGTGCTGTCAAAGTTGATGCTACGCAGTCTTGGGTTATGGCATCTTACAAAGGCACTTTCCCGTTCTACTTTTAAAAAATGTCTACGTTATATGCAATAGCTGGGCGATATGATGAGACGGAAAGTTTCCCATGTTTGATCTACGTAAGCTTGTCAAAGAAAGCTTCTCAAATAACTTAGCCTAAAATCATACTCTAGAATATCAATCATGCTGCCAAGATAACGGGAATAATCTACCTCAAAAGTCGATATCCCTTTTTCAATATGTTTAATCTTTAGTCACGATCGTCTGTGAAACAGGGATCAGTCTCTGGTCTCTTGCTCTTTATCAAGAAACCAGAGACGTACGATACACTGGGTACACGTACGAACGCTAGAAAATTCGAACAGGACGTAAACAGACCTATATCGTATCGACAGTGACGAATTAGCGCAAGTTCTTCACCTGGATTGGTGGGAGATGGTGCCGATTTTTTATGCAGACAGTGATATTGAGTCACGGACAACTTGAAAAGAACGGTTCAAATTTCTTGAGGCATTTGAGTCAGATCTTGCCTTGCTTCAAGTGTCAGTTTAAATCTCAGAGAGCGTAGTAATTGAATTTCAGTGAGTGTGTAGTAATTGACTACCCTCTTGAATAGAAATTCAATTACGAACACTTGTAGCTGAGGATTTAAGACAGATCCCTTGAAGCATGGACTTAGATCATTTTATAGTACACAGTATGTATTGGATATTGGCCATGTTACTTAAAACGGCAAGGATTTCAATGGCCTCTCGTGACTAATCCGACATATTGCCTGCATACAGCAACCATTCATTTCTCATATCTACATTCAGAACAGTTTGTCCTCTCATTGTACCGACAAGTTAACACCTTTGCTTCTTCACTCACTCAACATGAATTCAAACAGCCATTCTTGTTCAAATGAGAGTGAAAGAAAAAATTTTGTGGTGCAGACTAAATCATTGAGCTACATCTCAATTTCAATGGCAAGTAAATCCTGGACCAGAAATGAATCTGGAATTCTCGTTCCCAGATAAACCCCTTGCCAGAGTTTTCTGATTTCTGGGTTTAAAGCATGAATACTTTTGCCAAAAAAAATTTCCCATCTAAGTTAGCCTCTTAATGATAGATCAACATTTCAGTTTTTAATATCGGCCATTCACTTTTTATTTCACAGCAAAGCAAACGTTTCAACTATTTTTACTCACCCGGTACAAAAAATGATAATTGTTATGATACTGGGTGCGCCAAAATAAACTATGCACTTTTGGCAGGCCACGGTAAATCGTATACTGGACCGATTGTGAAGATTGATGAGCTAATGATCCTCAATTCGATACCAGTATTTTTTGTACATTCTTTAGTCTTCTATTTATGGAGCGAGTTTCTTAAAATTTTCGATTTCGAAAACACTGAAAATGGTCAAAAAACGTCGATAAAATTTTTCTAAAGACTACCTCTAAAAACTGAAAATAAAAAAATTTGCAAAAAATGCTAGAATCTAATTTAGGCTTTCTGCTATATATTAAGTCATAAATCTTAAAAATCGGTCCAGTGTACGATTTATCGTGGCCTACCAAAAGTGTATAGTTTATTTTGGCGCACCCGGTATAAATCATTCGAAAATTAAAATGGATGAAGTACATAGAATATTACATAGAGGAAATAACAAATCCACATGGTTTCTTTACATAGTCTTTTTACAAACGACACTTGCGGGATATTAGGTTTTAGTCTTTTCCATTGCAAATTCTGATTAGATTTTGTAGAGATATCTTTCCTCTGCTTGCTAAACATTTATAGTGACTAAGATTCAGTCCCATCAACGCAAAGTATCAGCAAACGCATGATAATGATTTATAGTCAGAATACAGATCAGGTCAGGTCAGGTTCCATAGTATTTACTGGCAGGTTGAGAGTTCATAGGGCAAAGCTTAGTCCAAAGGCCATAATGCAAACTTCATCAGTCCACATTTCAGATTAAAAACAGTAGTTTCGAATGCATACGTTTAGTCACACTTTATGAAACTCTTTCTGGTGAGTTCGGAGTTCAAAGGTGAAAGTTTAGTCCACAGGCTATAATTCATGAGTCAATCCATACATTACTTATTACACACACTTGCTACATATTGGATGTTTTTCAAGGAGCGTCGTTCAGTTTCTTAAATCGCTCAATTTTCTTCACAACAACCTTGGACATTGGCTCGCATTTGAAACTCTGGCACTTGCAGCTTTTCACCATTGGCACTTTTTTAAACATGATCTTTTTGTCTCTCCCTGGGCAATCCAAGTTGACATAAATCATGTCAAGCTTAGTGGGGAAACAGCCAGAACAACCAGAGTAGCCAATTTTCAAACTGGGGAACCAGGCTGAGTTACATTGACCTTTGCAACCCTTGATTACAATCGTCTTTGTTTTGCACCCCTTCTCTTTGATGGTGTGAGTCTTCCAAGTTGCCAAGCATTGCTCTTTGTCTACTGAAATTGAAATCCCATTTTTGACTTTGTGATTTGCACATGTTTCATCCACCAGAGATTTTAGAAAACTGCATTTCTTTTTGGAGGCATGAATGACCTGGAACGTCGAATCAACGGAGCAGAAAACCGACACGAAAAACACGCAGCTTGTAAATGAAGCCATCTCTTGTTCCAGTTAGCTCCGAACGTGAAAATCCTGACTTCAAAATGACCTTATGCAGCCAGACCAAATGAATTTAGTCGTCAGCCCTCCAGACTGTTTGCTGACTGACGACTTACATAATATTGCTTCAGATATGCCTCATAACTATAAACAGAATCTTTTGACAAGGACTCTTCAGAAAGTCTAGAGCTATTTTTATTGTTATTTTTTGTAGATACAAAGCACGACAACGTATTCCGCTTAAATCCAAGGGATCTCATTTGCAAGTTAAAACAATTTTGTAACCTTAATACCCTGCGAAACGTAAATAAACCCAAGTCACGATTTCATTCACAAAAAGATTTTTAATCAATTTTCATCATGCGAGGAAACCGCTTATATGATTTAACAGCCCTACCTGCCTAAGAAACTTCTGCAATTTTCAGTTTTAATTTTCCTATCACACTCAAAAATATTTTGACATTGTGCAGTTAAAGCTGTTTGGACATTATTTTGAGTGCGAATCATGCCTCGTTTTGAGATTTTACTAAGTAATTTGGGAGCCCTTTAGACTCAACTCTAAACTTCCGGCAATAAAAACATAAGAATTTAAGAAACTTGTGGTAGCAAAATGGCCCAAAAATTTAAGTAACTGGCTACCAGCCCCGGACCTTAGTTTCTTATGAAAAAAATGAGTGTAATCTCCATTTCATCGACTACTTTAAACTTCCTTATTTTATATTTACTGGTTTTAGATTTCACAATGATGTAAAATTGGGCTAGGGGGGGCTAAAGCCCCCCCACTTTTTTCAAAGATAGGTCTAAAATATTTCAATAATATGGAATTTTCAATATTTTCATACACGCAACTGCTGCATTTGCTGAGAAACCTTCTCAATGGCTAGCTAGGTGTCTCAAAATCTGACTTCATTCAAATATGAAGCAGTCAAATTTCAACAATCTAGCGATATTGAACTTTCATAAACAACGAGCAACGCGATGTCCCTCTTGGATATTGCTGACGATGTTGTTAAAAATTAGAATGGGCATCGCAACTTTGGCACGTTTGCTTTGACAGATCTTCAGTGGTAATAGTTCTGAGAAAAAACGCTTTGCTGTTAATTTTGTTGGTTGTAACAATATGTCTCTTTACATAGTAATTTAAATCATTTTTGAACCAAACTGACTGTATGTAAATATGGACGTAAATAGTCAAGTCTTTTTTTGAAAAGGGCTTTTTCCGACGTTCTAAAGGGCGTGGTCTCAAAAAATTTTCCGGGGGCAAGCCCCCGGTCCCCCATTTTCGCTCGCTACGCTCACCGTTTAGCCCCCCCACTTTAAAACCGCTGCGCGGTCCCTGAATTCTTAGGCCCTGTTCACACTGCTCCGTTTTTGTTAGTATCCGTTTTTGTGGCATCCAAGCTACTCGTTCACATTGCTTCGTTTTCGTTTTTGTTCTTGGTTTGTTAAAGTTTAGAATTTCAGAAACCTAATGAAAAATCCACAAGTTATGCTTTGACTATGACTAACATTGTAACATTTAGTTATATGAACCAGGGACAGAGCATAGAGCAATTAGTCATATTATAAGTCATTACATCATAGAGGATAGGAACAAAGGTTTTACGTCAAAGATTGTGAAATCAAATGAAATAGAACTTCGTCAGAAGGTCAGAACTGATATGACACCATATGATGACACCAAGGAATGAAATTCTCTCATTATTCATTGCAGAAAACTTTGGATGAAAAAACGAAAGACCTCACTAATAAATAAGTTTAATAGAAAGATAACCGAGTTAACGCATCCACAACACTGGCCGGTTTGATTGAGATCATTTCATACGCCGCCGTCTTTCGGCACACAACCACCAAGTCACCAAGTCTCTTGTCGTACATAGCCTTTGTTGTTGTTGTTGTTGTTGTTGTAGTAATTTATGCAATTTTTGCGTCTATCTCAAATCAGAATTTTTGCGCAAAAGCAAGTTTTGCGTAAAATATTCAAAATCACTTCAATTGTTCTATTCACAGACATTTTCGCGTGTAATCTACTATGAGATATACAGTAGACTTTTAGTTTTCTATGTAATGACTGTGGAGTAGTCATATCCTTCTGCACTCCGTGGTATCCTCCGTGGTAGTTTGTAAGCAGTGTTAATAGTATTTTGCATTGTAAAATTTTTATTGATTATACGAAAAAAGAAAACTTCAGAATGCTGTTAAACCATGCTATGCTATATTTAACTATGAAAATGCAGTAGTTTTTGCGAAAAATAGGATAGTTTCAAAGAAAAGTGAAAAATATAGCACAATGATTGACTTCTAGCAAACAGAATGAAATATGATATTGATCTAAATTTTGCTCAAACTTTATCAAGGCTATTGTTGGCTTGTTGATACATTCGCAGTGCTTCAAGAATTTGCTAGGGCTGAAACGCCAACGCTCTGGTTTGGAGGTCGAGGCAAATTTGAGCTTTTTACATTGATATTTCAACACTCAAACCACTAATATTGAACAAATGAGGTATCTATGTTCAAGTTAACCTTCGATGAACATTTTGAAATTGATCAGCCATTGATTAAAGCTAAATTCTCATCGCTGGACCCAACAAAATCTGTATACTTTTGAATCTATATTCAAGTTAACTATATAGGAACATTTTGAGAGTGATTACTCTATTGATTAAAGCTAAATTCAACATCGTTGGACCCAACCAAATTTGTATGCTTTTTTTATTATCTAAATTCAAGTTAACTATCTAGGAAAATTTTGAGAGTGATTAGCCATTGATTAAAGCTAAATTCTCATCGCTGCACCTTCCCTAAGAATGACGTCAGGAGTAGGATCTTTCGAAACGTTGTGCAAAACTAAACAGACTCGATCGTGTAAGGATGAAAGTTGTTCTTTTAAGGAACATCAAATATGACGACAATTCCATCGATTACAAACAGTTTGGAAATTGTTCTCCAATGCTAGAAATTTGGGGTGATTAAAATTTATGACAAAATATGTATTAGCCTTTTTTCAAGAAATGATTGTTAAAATTATTGATGACTTCAATTTTCTTGTAGCTGCTGGCTTGCACTTGTTGGCGGCACCATTTGGGGATACACTTCTCCTACGTATTTTCTCGTCTTTGTAAGTCAAATTTTCCTTTTATTATTTAGTTACAGTGGGAAATGCAATGTACTATGCGGTTATTAAACGATTACGAGGTCCATGCTGGAAAATATTTGGACCGCAGTTTGACGTACGGACCGAACGCAGTGAGGTCCGTACAATGAACTAAGGTCCAAATATTTTCCAGCATGGATCGAGAAATCGTTTAATAAAGGCTTTATTATATGGCAGAACCTTTTGAGAACGTTGTTTATAGTATCGTACTTTTCTGTTGTGTCTTTGATCCTGTGCATCACTGTAGTTGCTCGTTGCAACGTTAACTACATTGGCATTTTCTTCGTGTATATAATTGCAAGTTCGTTTTCAAAGTTTACAGAAAAGAAATCTTCGATGAATAAGCTAAACTTTGGCTGACACGTCTTACGGCCTAAGCCTACACAAGAAGCTCCTCCCTTGTTGTTGATTTTTAAGGCAACGCCCGGTCCAATACGGCTTCGAACCAACCTCGTTCCCAGGCCCACCATTGTCTTCCTTAGGTCATCGATGTTGGCCCTGGTACCGGTTACTGCAAAAGTGGCCATTTGGGCGCCATTTTGTTTTGCATAAATTATCAGATACAGTTTATTACAAACACTCTCTTGTCTCCATATGGAAACTGAGTCCGACAGATATGACTGCATGTCAGCTGATTTTGATCCATAACATACAATGTAATAAGTCGGAAACATCGAGGAAAAGTATGAAATTGTGACGAAAAATGGCCGTTGCTCTAACGCTAATAATGCAGTAGATGATTCGAAAAACTAAAAACAAACACTTTGAGGTCCTCTTATCGACCATGTTAAAGGTATTTAAACATTAATCCGGGGTTAGCAAGTGCATTTAATAGGAAAATAAGCACGATTTGTTTTAGTGGAAAATGGGCCTAAGTCGAAATTTTTCGAAAATTTCACCGCAGCTTCGAAAATGAAATGGCTCGTTATTCTCCCAATTTCAGAGATAAATAGCAAATTAAAGTCGAAATAGGTGAATGCGGTTTTCCGTCGAATTTTGACATTTTGAGGCCCTTTTCCGAGCGCAAATATGAGTTATCGTGCAAAATGGGGTAGGCAAAAATTTACCCCCATTTTCAATGCACCCGCGCGGAGCCCCTGAAGGCGGTATCCAATTCCAAATTTCGTTATAAGATTTGCAGATGAGTTGGCTCTTGTAAAATTTTTTCCGTTTTGAAATTGGTCAAGTAACCATGGAGCATTGACTCCAAACGTAACCTCGGGTAAAAAAATCGGAACATTTTTTTTCAACCCCCTTTTATGACGTCATAACGACCCCCAAATTTCTTGAAACTTAAAAATTCAGATACGCCTATGTCTTTTACCCCTTGTAAGTCCCTTCTCTGTTCCATGATTGCTACTAATGTTTTTGAAATCGTGATCAAATGGAGGCCATTTTTGAATGGGAATCAATAGGGATGGGCCCCAAAATGACCAAATATGCCAAATTTCTCCCGCAAGCGCAGACAGATGGGGTTCAAACCCCCATCAACTAGGAAACATTATGACTTTTAAGGTATACTAAAAATCGGTTTTCAAATTTTTTGTCCCGTTTTCCGGTGACAGCGACCCAAAGTTGACTGATTTTCTGCCAAGCAATAAGCCTTTGGAATTTGGAATAATTAACGAGGCCTTTGTTACCGAATAGCCAATCAAATTGCGAAATTGACCTGCCCGGTACCAGGGTCAGTGCTGACGTAGGAAGCTGGCCCTAGGAACCAGGTTGGCTTCGAACGAAATATACGGCTTTTACGGACCGATCAAGAACCAATCAAATTGCTGCGTTGCCGGTCCGAGGAGCCGTATTTTCGAACGCCATATAATAATATCAGTTATTGATAACAATGAACAGTCAATTTTCTAAGTCTTTTGTAAAATGTGTTCCAAAAACGGAGCTTGAACTGTCAAAAGGTCGTATTTGTTGTTCTTGATAGACGTACACACCTCCATTAATCAAAAGGAATCCACCACTAAAATGTCTTTTTTGCGTTCTAAAATGGTCTTCGTTTATTTCGAAAAATGCCCTTTTTCCTCTAGGAAATGTTTCGAAAGAAACGAAGAAATCTTAGTAGTGGATTCCCCGTGACCTAAATAAACTTGTATTGTAACTTCTCTCAAAATTTTGCTGCTCTGAAATATCAAAGCTTACAGATAGAATCTTATCTTAGTTTTACCACAGGCGGTGGGAAACGCTGAATGTCAATCGGATTAAAATCGCGCCTTCGCAGGATAGGTAGACACAGAAGGAAAACAAGTCCATATATCACGAATGGAATGGTATATTAGGATAGGAATAACTCGATGCATCACCCGTAAAGCTTTTTCTAAATTCAGCGTTTCCTACCGCCCGTGGTTTTAGCTCTAAAATTTCAGGCTTGAAGTCATGTACTTGCAGCTAGGATGGATGACAATCATATTACGATTTTTTATCTTTCTTCGCAGGCAAATTTGATAATTCTGTACAAGGTGTCAAAAAAGACGAAAAAGAACTTGAAGCGATTTAATCACCCAGAACTGAGGTACGATTTCATTCTATTTGATTCAATTCAATTTCATTTGATTGAACTTTAGCACAGGGAGCCCCCTTAAAAAGTAGCAGAAAGCAAACGAAATGCGGCTTCTGCGAGTGAGACGCGGCAAAAGCGGCATCAGTGGAGAAGCAATGTGCGCTTTGCGGCTTTGCGGAGGAGAGGGGAAAGAGCGGGTCCTCCGCAATTTATCTCACCCGCTCTTTCCCCTCTCCTCCGCAAAGCGCACATTGCTTCTCCACTGATGCCGCGTCTCACTCGCAGAAGCCGCATTTCGTTTGCTTTCTGCTACTTTTTATGGGGGATTCCTGTGCTTTTAGTTGACCAATCATGTTAGACTTTATGTCAAACGGCCCAAGCTTTTAAAGGGGCTTCGTCTCCAAATTTTGGTCGAAACGACGATTTTGAAGTTTTCGACAGGCAATATCACACAGACGTTTACCTGTTTTCTCAAAAATGAAAGCATCATTTTGAAGATAAATCTGTGTACTTTACAGAGGAAAAAATCAAACATTCATATCTTTTACGATTACATGGATATAAGTAGGTTTTCAACGAGCACTTTTTGGTGGCTTGGGTGAAGCCACATAACAAACTGGAGAAAACAATGGAGAACAATGAACACGTGCGGTGTTTACAGATTTGTTTACAGTTTGGAGACGGAGCCTCTTTAAAGGTGACCTGAAGCGAATATTTTTTTGCATTCTATTGCGCAGAAATGCGCCACAAGGCGATTTTGACAAAGTTTTTGTTCATTTTACGCATATTTTCCACAAAAATTACGTTTGAAATCGTCTGTTGGCATTCAAAAAATTGACCCGGAGTCTGGAGCGAAAGAGAGTGTGTCACGTGACCTGAGTCGTGTAGAAAGTTCTGGAAGTTATTAGTGCAGTCTATGATGATGATGCTGATCATGTTGATGATGCTAACTGACTGATTTGAAAAGAAATTTTGGAGGTGAACCAGACTCCTGCACAAATTTGTGCAACAGAAAACATTTTCACTTGTTGAAACATATGTCCCATAGCAAAAACGCAGACTAGCCTCTTACCAACATCTACTGCTCTCTAACTCTCTGAGATCTCTCCCAAATCCTCTCATTTTCGAACTTCCAATTCTCTTGCAGGAAAAGAGTTTATCGAGATTTGCTCCAGTTATTATTATTTGTGGCGACCTGGGTATTTGGCATACTGTGTGCTTTGAACAAAACCACATTCTATCTGCAGTACATATTTTGTGTGTCCATCACTTTATCGGTAAGTGAATTTCCCAGAAATTTCCTCGTACAAAACCTAGCTGACTTCGTTTTCAGAAGTACATGCATTTTTTCATCTGAAAGTTTCTTGATGTTATCAGAGCTTGAGTACTCATAGTTTCTTACAAGTTTCTTAAAGGTTCAATTACAAACTTCATGTTTACTACCTGTGCCCTCGTGAACATGTCAAAACTGCTAGCCTTCGCAGTGTTTGGATGTTACTCAAGTACCCTCTCAATGATATGACACAAGAAAGAAGTAAAAATAAAGTAAAAACATGCCAAGTTCCGTTTCTGAAAAAAATATAGTTTCTTAAGTTATTTTTTCCCAGTAATAGAGTTTCCTAATTTTTGGGTGATCTGAGATTCAGTTTCTTAAGAAAAGAATATATGTAGAGAGGAATTTTTCATACCGGGTGTCCCAAAAAAAGTACTCCCGTTTGAAAAATCACCAAACTTTGATTACATGACCGATCTTCAATTTAATTTTTTTGCCAAGTAGATCAAGGATCAAATTATTTTCCCAGACATAGCTGATCTTGTACTTGGTTTAAAATTAACAAATTTAGTTCCTTTTAGGGCTACCTGGTTTTGAATCATACTGCAAAAAGCATTTATGCTTGCCAGATCAATTTCTTTGTGCATATGAAGCTTCCAGTTTGGTCATAAATGACAGAAAGAAATGCACACTATCATTGGAGACTTCGATGACGATGGAAAAATCTGAAAATTTTGCCTGTTAGGCAAGATTGAGTATTTTGCTTAAAACGTATAGCTCAAAAGAAGGTTCCTCAATGTGTCATTTTTCTACCTTGTTGCATCAAAAGCAAACATTTTAGCATCTTAAACAGGAGCACTTTTTTGGGGACACCCGGTACCTTCAATCGAATATTCTGCGAAGGTTTTCTTGTACGTTCCTTTCAACAATCATGGTTCTATTTTGGCAGGTATTGCTGATGAGTCTTGGAGCAAAACAGGTACAGAAATATTTTTCAACAATCTAACTAAAAATTCGTTGTCTCTAGAAATTAAGAAAATTGACTTACATAAGTGCCACAGTGAACCACCAACGTAGGTATAAGGAATACGTTTGTTGAAATGTAAGTTGAAACTATAATCTCTGCCGTAGAAATTAGCATTGTGAAGTGAGGTTAGTTAATACTGGGCAAATAGGCCTAACTTTTCGTTTTTTTGTTTGTGGGTTTTACGCAGTCTGATTGACTCATTCATGGAGGTAAGTCTGATTTGTAAGCCAATTAGGACTTGGTGCCAATGCGTGCCTGTTAGGATTGCTGGGGTTAAAGCTAAGTTAAATTGGTTAACTATTTTATTTTTCATTTCAGCGAAGACCAGGTTATCAGAAGATTCATTACATCGACCCTATCGAAAAGGAAAAAGAAAATAAAAATGACAAAAAACGAAAGGAGACAGATGACACAAATCATGGTGACGATATTTTTGTCACTCAGACAAGGTCAATGAAAGCTTATAAAAAATGGAAACGATTTAAAAAGGTGAATATTCAACGTTTACCAAATTTTCAAAAAAAGCCATTTTTAGTTGTTTTTGGGCATATCGAGAAATAGGACTTTCGGCCAATTCCTACTTTCAGAAAGAAAAAATAAACCGAAACTTACGAGAAAACTCTCGAAAAATAAGTTGAAGAAGCACCTGTAAGATGATGAAATCCCGGTGGGGTACATGACTTGTGGATGGACGGGGGTCTGATGCCCGGTTTTCAGAAAGGTACCCTCTTCTAATTACCGAAACTTGCCTTGGTACCCACTTTACGACGAATTTTTGCGAAAAACTGCCTATTTTTAACTATTTTTGCGAATTTCAGCGAAACACCGCCCATGTTTATGGAAAATCTGCCGAAAAAAGGACCCTCGTTTAGAGAATTTTGGGCCCAAACAAAAACCCACCCATATGGCTGCAAATACCCGTACCCTGAACATGTTAAGCACCTCCCCCGGGGGATGGAATTGAACGTTTTGCAAATTTGTTGCATAGATAATCATGTACGATTTTTTCAAACAGTGGACAAGTGTTTTTTCACTCACTCACCCAGTTGATGGCAAAGAAACTCTTTCATCTTCTCTTCCATCTTCAATTCATGAAATCAAAACCTAACCAATCTTTCCTTTTTAGTATGAACTGAAACTGGCCAAGTCACTGCCAGCACTAAGGAAGAAAGACAGCGTGCAGTACCAACTGTACCCATCTTTAGATGAAGAGAGCCAGGTCTCATTGAGGAGCGCAAGAAGTGGATCATCTGTCAGAAGTGAATCTGCTTTGAGCTCGGTGAAAGATGACGAGACTTCGGAACTAGAATCAGAACTCCAACTGGTAAGTAAAGAATTGAATAGAGAATAGAATTTGATTGCCTGTCAGAAGTGAATCTGTTTCGAGCTCGCTTTAAATTGAGAATCACTTCATCCCCTTGAAGGGCTGACACTTGCTAAAGCGTGTAAAGTCATTGCTGTCAGGCCTTGCTGTCAGGCAGAATAATTGGTCGTGATTTTAGGCCTGTTTGAAGGTTTCTTGAAAGGGCTTTTTTGAGAAAATCCCTCGTAATTTCAGAACGGAGTGGCCGATTTCAGTCAGGTAAATTTTAAAATATACTGGAACATTTAAAATATTAAATGCTGTTCTTGCGAATATTATTGCATTGATATCCAGAGAGCAGTGGCTTTTTTTCTATTCCATTAAGATTTTACAACAATATTACTAATTACAATACTTACAAGCTACGCTACAATACTACAGAGACGATGCCACAGGGAGCGAAATACTATGTCTACCCTGTGGCAATTCTAAAAATAATTAATGACCTACATAAAACTACACGTAACTGCTACTACAAATGAAAGGAATGTTTAAATACAAACGGAAAACTAAGGTACAAGCGAAGGTAGCTTGCAATCAAGTACGGTAATTGCAAGTGTAGGTTTGAAAGTTAGAGCCAAACATGGTGAATTTGCAAATTCGATTTTTGATTGCAAGCTGCCTTAAGACATTACATAATTACAAACGAAGAGAACTGCTAAAAAACAAACACATACAGACAGAAGGGGTTTGGGTGTTCTACGTAGGGATATGAGTGATCTTCAATCAAAGCGTTCTGTTTCGAAAATGTAGTTCATTGTTGCATTCAAGATTAATCTATTGGCTTCCAAGGGCAAATTTTTACTTCCATATAGAAGAAGCTGCAAAATATTGTTAAAGTGACCTTTCAAAAGGGGATTGTTTTTTAGTCACCCAGTACAGTAAAATTTTCTCAACCATTATCTTGCAGTCATCAGATGAAGACGATGGAACATCTCACAGATCAGTTGGAAGTACAGTTGAAGTGCGAGCAGATGTGTTAGTGGACGGCAACGAAGTATCACGGAATGAGGAACAAGACCAGGAGGAAAGTCAGAATCAACAAGAAGGATGGCAGTCTCAAGCAGACAATCAAAGCCAGTTATTTGATGGAGATGGTAATGAGGCTGAGGATACAGGGGAACAAGAGGAAGAGGTAAGCAAGGGTAAATTTTGTAAAACAAAGGATACAATACTGTTAAAGACAAAGCGGTTTGACAGCCTAAAGAATAGAGGTCACACCTTCAACACAGCCGAGCCTTCATCTTCAAGTCAATCAATGTGCGAAAAACGAATTCTCAAAAGGAAAAACGAAGATTTTTAAAAAATTTGCCTGAGTTGACGAAATAAACTAGGGCAAGTCTGTGCGTCGTTTTGTTTGAATTTTTATACAAACGAAGTTAAAAGGTTGACAGTGCTCTCTTATACACAAGCTACAGTAATGACCCTTTCAAAATTGTAGACAAAATCATATACCATGCCAGAGCCCTTTTGACATTGGAAGTGCTGTACTTACAGCAACCACTTATTTGCCTTTTCTCTGCAACTTGTCGGATTGACTCAAACAGGGTTTCAAACTATAAGTTGATACCTGACCTACGCAACTGTGTAAAAACCGAGACAATCAAAGCTGCAGCTCCCCGATCCTCTGTACTTTCCAACGAAGAATCGCAATATTTTCCTCTATTGTTTGAATCAAGGGCGCCTACCTTGTAGAAAGTGTGTTTATTCACGGTACTTTACGTGTAGTAATTGGTGTCCTATGACCCAGTCCTGTTAATCTTTGTATATCATAAGACTTTCTAGTTACAGGGATTTTCAAATTCTAACGTCTGTTAGTGTTGACCAATCAAAAATCACGCTGTCTGATTCCCTGTGGCCAGATCGTATAACAGTTGATCTCGTGTTACATAAACACCGGAATTTGAAACCACAAAGTTATTCATACGTCATCTTGACCTTGAGAGGACTGACTCTGTGTACTTCTGGGTCACGGTACGGTTCTAGGACACTCTCTGTACTGGGTCACAGGACACCAATTACTCTACAGTACTGGGAATAAACACACTTCCTACAAGGTAGGCGCCCTTGGTTAGAATCAGTTTTAAAAAAATCCATACGAATGACTCGAACACCTAAAGGAGAGAATTTTCAAGGTTCTTCATTTCATTCAAGGCTGCCGAAGGAGGATCAAATTCACCAGATAACAATGACGAAACACAAGACAATGCAGAAGATAATCAGGAACAACCTCATGGCGAAGAAGCACCCGATTCGGAAGCAGGAGATGAGAATAATAAGCAAAGTGAAACACCCGCATCTCTACACGATGAAGAGGCTGATAACACTGGCGGGAGCCCTGATCAGGAGGAAAGGCCTGAGTTACCAATGGTTACCGTCAATGCATTTGGAACGCCTGATGATGATGGTTCAAAAAGTCCTGACATCCCTGTAGGATCACATCTGCCTTCAAGAGCAGTGTCAGCTAGGCCACCTGACAATGACGCGATATCAGTTTGCTCTCTTGGGGACGAAGATGACGAGGATAATAATGACGATGAAAATGCACAAAATGTTGATAAAGATTTATATGATGTATCAATGTTTCAGCAATAACTTTGTGACTATAAGATGGGACACCTTGAGGGTCACGCGTTCCTCTTTGCGCCTTAGGGAGATGCTCAGTTGTGCAAATTTGGCACTCACATATCTGGGTACCAATGTTTCAACGATAGTTTTATGACCACCATAAGTAAAGGGCAGTAAAACATCTGTGAGTCAGATGAAGCATCCCGTCTTCAAACGCAACAAGCAGGTCCTTTAGATGAAGACTTCAGCAATGACTTTATAACCATAACAAATAAAATTCTAGGTGCCCCACGAAAGCCTTCTGCTTTGAAACCTGAGGACTCTATCTACATACAGTCTAATATCATGCTTCAACTTTTCCATAATGTTTATTTTTACAAATACATGGTGTCCTAAAAAATTTGTTCGACGTTTGATTATATATTAAAAAATAACGAAATACTGAACGGGCTCCATGGTAAAATAACCATATTGCTGAGATTTCAAATTAATTTTGGACACCAGAAGCTAGCAAATCGGCTAAATATTCACGGAGTTACGAGCTTTCGAAGTTCAAGTTTGTGCGAAAGCTGAAACCAGACGCCCCTAAATTGCATATTTTGTGAAAGTAGAATCTCGTTTATTCAAAGCAAATGAAATGGAATTTCAGAAGCACTTCATAAACTGGCTTTTCATAACATTGAATCAAGGTTATGGATGCTTGGAGGTATCCTGTTTAGCATAATTTGGAATTGCCCTGTGTCTCATTGATTTAGTTTTCATTCCATTTTTTTAGATACTTGTATTCTTAAGTAAATTTTGGCAACGGTTACGAGAATTTAATAACTTTGGGAGTCCCATTTGGTTTGCTCTGATATCAACGAGAGGAAAACATTGGAAAGTCTTCTTTTACCTCGATTTTAGGACGTCTTTTGGAAAACAAGTCAGTTAGGGGCGTCTGGTTACAGCTTTCACACAAACTTGAACTTCAAAAGCTTGTAGCTCCGTGAATTCTTGGCGGATTCGCAAGATTCTGGCGTCTAAAATTAATTCAAAATCTTAGGAACAGGGTTGTCTAACAAGGAGCCTGTACATTTTATAGTTTTTTTTCAACATTTGATCAAAAGTCGAACAATTTTTCTGGGACACCCTGTAGTACAATCGTGAGGGTGAAACCAAGTATTCCTGGTTGAAACATTTGGAAGTGGTGGAAAAAATATTTGTCTTCTTGCGAAGGAAAGTCAAACCAGACTTCTTCTTTCCATTGTTTTATCAATTTTCTACAGTTCCGGATTTGAGTTGAGTTGCAATACTCTGTACCGTGTAGTGGATAAGCCACTAGGAACTGGAATTACTCTCAAAAGCTTCCTTTCCTGATTTTCTTCATTCTTTCCTTCATTTATTCTTTCCTGGTGTCCTGGTCTCTTCATATTTTCAACCTTTGTTTTCTTTGTCGTATCATGCGATCTAAAATTTGAAAACGATCTATTTTTCAGTGCTTCATCTTTTTTTCGAAATTTCCCATGAAAAACAAATTAGATTCTTCAAAATAGGGGCGTTTTGCAACGATCTAAAGGGCGTGGTCACAGAAAATTTTCCCGGGGGCAAGCCCCCGGACCCCCAGTTTTCCTCCCTCCTTGCACATTATATTTTCAGCCTCACTTTCATCACCAATCACGTCTCATCAACAGCCTCACCTCCAACAAGAATCGCCTCTTAACAGGACTGCTGTGTCCCTTTCCTTTTCTTCGCTATTATGGAACTTTTATATGACAAAAGTTCTTCGCGGTTTTGCCACTTTTTCGTTACATTCCTCTTACATTTTTGTCGGAAAAAGTTTCTTTGTCGGAAAATTTCAGTGACCCTTGGCCCCCCCTAAAATCATGCTCCCACGACGCCACTGTTCCTTGTTGAAACATAAGGAGTCTGTCTTCCAGATTCCACATTATCAATAGCCACTTGAAACTGTATTGTGCACCACAAAGAAATTGTGTACAACTTTTGTAAATTCCGTTGTAAATAGCTAACGTAACACTCGTGTTTTTTTTATAAGAAACTGCCCATAAGAAACTCAACTCTCAGATCGCCAAAAACTTAAGAAACTCCAGTACTGGGAATATTTAAGTTAAGGAACTATTTATTTTGATAAAGGAAATCTTTGGCAATTTTTACTTTATTTTCACTTGTTTCCTGTATCATATTACTCGTAAGAAACTTGAGTAATGTCTAAACATTGGAAAAGCTTAAAAAACGTTGTTTTGAAATGTTCACGAGGGCACAGGTAGTGAACATGAATATTATTATGGAGCCTCTGAGAAACTCGTAAGAAACTCTGAGTACTCAAAATCTGATAATTTTAAGGAACTTTCAGTACTGACCCGAATTCTTAGTTTCTTATAAAAAATGCGTATATAATGTAGCACACATTTTCTTAAAGACTGCGTGTTGTAAATTAATGATGTTAAGGTAAGCAATGATTTATTAGGAGTAATTCATTTCCAATGCACATCCATTTCAGACTTGTTTCGCTCCTTGATTGGTGTCTTTCCTTCACGGCTCGAGCGGGAAGTTAAAACTTGTCTGAAACAACTTTAAAGGGAATGTAAGGGCTCAAGCCACTTGCGGTCAAATCCTAGCCAATCAGATATCACTATTTCCTGTTGACAAAGCGGCGTATGTCACAGCCTATTGTCTTTGCACGGCTATTTTTATCAAAGGCTTATATATGCTTAGATTCCCTTTAAGGGAAGAGACATTCGCGTTTTCGTGTTTTTGGCAGAAATTCACCAAAGCTTATCCCACAAAATTTCCTAAAATGCGAAATTCGCGAAAGTTTTTCCTCGCGAAATTTCTCTAGATATAGAATCAAATAATCAGACATCGATTAGACTTGCCCCAAGTCTCTTCTCTTCAGTCCGTCTTACCGTTCCCTTTTGGGTAGTTCCTGGATCGACCTTTCCAACAGCCCGGAAGAGGGCGCGAGAGAGATCTCTAGAGCTCTCTTGACGAGCATAGGTTCCAAATCTTTAAAGAGGCTGGTGTAAAATTCAGTGACCTATTTCTTTGAACTGAATGACTTCAAAGAAACTTATGCTATTCCTCTATGATTCTACCGTTGGACTTTTCTGAAATCTTCAATATTTTCAGAATTAGAGTGGTTTTTTACTTTTTCAAGAATTCAAGAAAAATTTTCAAAAAAACTTAAAATCATCGTAATTTCTAAACTGTTTGAAGCAACATGAAATGATTTCGAAGAAGTTCATAGTTTATGGATGCCTACAGTATGGTATCAAGCAAAAGTCTGTAACTTGTCTGGTTTATGATTTAGAAATTTGATGACATCACACCCTCAAATGAGTTCAAATGTAACATATGCCAACATTTTGAAAAGTATTCAAAACTTCTGAAAAGTCCAACGGTAGAATCAAAGATAAGTGACTAAAGTTTGTTTCAAGCCACTCAGTCCGAAAAAATAGATCACAGAATTTTACACCCACCTTTTTACGCTGAGTTAAAGATTAGGAAGCTATGCTCTCTTGACGGAATGTTGGATTGGAGGATCCAAGGAAATAGTCTGAAGACTGTTGAGATAGACTTAGGGCAAGTCTAGATATTGATAGTCCTCTTTTTAAACAACGACCAACAACAACAACAACAACAACAACGATTTTGGAAATATGCTACTACAAGCTTATTTGTGGACGATTCGGAAGAGTCATTGAAGAGTTGAGGAACATTTGAGACAGTACAGAAATGTGATAAGAAACCAAATTTGTGAAAGTTTATTCCCGGGTTGCTGTAAATTTTATTCTCACCATCAGCTCGCATATTTGTGTCTCATTTTTCAGTAGTTGCCTGTTTTGCGATGTTCTTAACATGAAACCATATCAGATTTGTAAAAAACAAGAATACTATACTTTAAGAATATATTCAGGCTGGACAAAATGAATAGTATTCTCATAAAAAAAGTGTGTGTACTGTTAAAAGTGTATAACAGAAAGTGTATAAAAGTGTACTGTTAAAGGACTGCAAATCGGAGCTAATGGGTATATTTTGGTAAAAAGTATTGTTGACATCAGAATCATCCTACTGTTGGAGCAGTGCCCAAAAATGAGAAGTATGGCCATAATACTGCAAAAATACACCCTCACTGCTTCAATGTTTTGTCACTCAACATCATAAAAATCAACATGAGCCCCTGATTTGTAGTCATTACCTTTCAAAACTCTGATCATTTTTGCAGCTGAAACGTCTGTCTCGATTATTGTCTTGTTTTCTCTCATTTCTGCAAAGAACTTTCTTGATTCTTCATTGCCACAATTTAGCTGAATATCTAGAGACATGGCAGTTTCCATTGGACCAGGGGAATAATTCAGCACCCGTGTATCTTCATTTTCACACGCAAGGCACTTGAAGAGCATATCTCTGGCAGCTTTCCCAGTGCAATAAAGTGACATATATGGCATTTCTTGTACAGCACAAAGAGATGAGATGTTTAAAACAATTTTCTTGGTTGTCTTGAATGTATTCATAAATTTTGCAGTCAGCAAGGAAACTGAGGAAACATTCAAATCAAAATATTTCCTTAGAATATCTAATGAAACGTGGGATTGCATTTTCTTTGTTACATCTGCAAGGGTACCTGCATTATTCACCAAAACAGCCGTCTCAAAATCTTCTGTGACATTTAAAGCTTTTGAGATATCTGATTCCAAGGAATCCATGTTTCCCAAATCAGAAATCACAACATGGACTATGATGTTAGGATTTGCTTTTTGCACCATATTCTTTGTTTCTTGCAGTCCTGCCTCATCTCGGCTCATAAGAACCATTTTTGAACCCTCCTTGAAGCTGCATTGTGAGGCAAAAGCAGCAGCAACAGAGCGTCCAAAACCCTTGCTTGCCCCAGTGATCAGGCAAAATGTTTTCCCAGCAAGCATATTGAGGTCCAAGCAAGCAAGCTGAAAGGAATAAATAAAGACTACCATAGACAGAGATAAATAGCCAATTCATCAGCTGCATATCTAAAATCATCCTATTGTTTTTGACATGTGTGTAGATATTGTTTAGCTGGAGGAACAATAGCGTGTGAGGGCTCTGTTCACTCACTTTAAAGTATGAAAACCATCAGCTTTCATTTTGGGGGGCCTGCATCATCAGAGGTGAATCAACAATGCAAAAGAAGGACAATTCAATTTTGGGGATGAATTGGTTCTTGCCGAAAGATTCAAAGAAAATCAATACAGTACATCTTGGTTGTCTTTAAGCTCCTTTGCAAAGATAAAAGTTTATTTAGGTTACCCTATCTTTGCCGCCATTTTTGGCCTAAGTTAGGCCAACCTAACCTTGTCCGAAGGCCATTTAATTTATGAGCTCGTTGATCATCTAGAGTCCCCTTAGCTTCTGTACTGATCTTGTCGGATGAAAAATAAAAACCACAATCAATTTTCAACAATCGCTTCGCATACCTTGTTATCAGTGTCGGTATATGCTGCTCTCTCTGTGTCTGCGAAAACAAAATCACCGCCCTCAAGCCAACAGTTGTTGTTGTGGTTGTGCTGGCTTTGTTGTGACATGACACGTGCAAATTTATTCTTTTTGACCCTCCCCGCTTCATCCAATGTCGTTCCCCTTTCTCATCCCTTTCTTTCTCCCTTCCCCGTGTCCTCCCTCTTTCCTCCTTTCCCCTCCTGTATTTATTGATCAAGAGCGAGACTTGGAGCAAGTCCACATCCAATGTGGTTGACCGTTGAAAATTGCATCCTGATTGCATAATAATTGAGAGGTCCATAACCATAATGGTCCAGACCATTCTGGACCCAACCCAAAGAGTTTGCTGTTCTTTTCTTTGCACAAGTCAAAGGGAATGGCGATCAAGTTAAATAAAAGATACTATCTATTGCATGGGATAATTTTGACACAGTGTGACATTTTGCCCTTTCATTGTGTAATTAAAGAAACAATAAGTGTGTAGGTGTTTTCTCTAGCCTACACTCTTTTCTTTTTATAAGAATAATGTTTATAAGAATATTCAGGCTCAGAATCATCCAATTTTTAAGAATATTATAAGAATATTGCCAGCCTCAGCTGGCATATTTGTGTCTCATTTTTTCAGCATTTGCCTGTTTTGTGATGTTCATAACAGAAAATCGCATGACTGACATAAATACTTTAAGAATATGTTCAGGCTCAAAATGAAACTTTGCTAAGAATATAGAGGCTGGACAAAATTTAAAATATTCTTATAAAAAAGAGTGTATTTATAAAAAAAGGGTGTATTTATAGTGACCACTTGATATAGCTATGTCTATTTCCTTAAAAAAAATGCACAGTTGATGTATAAACCAATCCTTAGTCCTTATTTGCTGAAAACCTTCCACAGTAAACCTTCTATAACTTTCTGCATTAGTCTTCCTCCAACTTTGTAAGAAATAAGACCTGAAAAAATCATTAGTTTCAAACACAAATTTTCATTATTACCAAAAGAACTGAATCACTTACAAACCATGGCAAATTAGAACAATATACTATCAACCTTATATATTTTCATCAATAGGCTACATAATCTATATGGATAAATACTGTAAAAGCTCTATTAAGCCATCCTATCTATTAAGCCCGCCCCCCACTTATATCAAATTCCAGAGGTTACCAAAGATTCTCCATCCATTTATTGAGTTAAATAAGTTTGTGTGTTAATTTTGATGTGTTTCAAGATAGAATTTTGTCAAATTCATGTATTTAACTCGTAAAATTGTATATTTAAACTGTAAAATGTGATGCAAAAAGGACTAAAAAGTGTCTAAAATTAAATAAGCCCCTGGGGGCTTAATAGAGCTTTTAGGGTAGTGCTGTTCCTGGTGCAAAAGAATATAAATGGATCTAAATAGCTTCCTTGATGATGAAATCAGATATATAATATGTTAACTCAACATCAGGTTTGGTTACAAACACATTCAAGGATTATGGGCAGCCTATGGATTATGGGCAGTGTTTACATCTCTGCTTCTTGTTTATATTCTGTTCATATATTTCTAATCAATATATCAGCTATAGTTTCGAATTCACACATCATTCTTGATTCAACAACTGATTTCCAAATTAGTATTTTTCTCATCAATTCATGAAATTTTTGGGGCAATGCAGGACATCATGAAGCTAACAGTAGCGTCTACAAAAATATTCTTTAATCAGTTCCAAAAACTTGAATCACATCCACTGCATGGTGACTTAAATCTCATCATTCCCAATAAATTATCACACAAATAGTAGCACGTTTGTTGTCAAAATAAATCCTGTTCAGGAAGTCTTCATCAAACAAGATATATCACAAAAATATAAATCCAGACAAAATCAACATTGACACTCTCAACAAATTCGATTGAACAGTGTTAGCAGAGCCACGGATTCTTTGCTCGGCATAAACTTTTGCAACTTTTTGATTATCTTTCCAAGATTTTGGCCACATGCTCATACACTCTGATGCACTAGTGCCATACTTGAATGAATAATTGAAAAGTTTTTCACAAAATGTTATAGGATCGGGATAATACTCCTTGAATCGTTTGCATGGTTGTGTGCACATTGCAGCTGAGCCTTTCTTTTTCCAATTCCAAGTGGTGGAATCTCCCCAATTTCCACTGCATGTGAAATCATCCTTGCAGTCCTCAAACCAGGTATCACAATCTTTTGCACAAAGTGGGATATGCGTTGCCCTTTCTTTGCGAGTTTTCTTCGACACGCTGTCAACACCAATCCATGGGGCAAGGTTTGGAGAGCACTCATAAAAACATGTGTCCCTTTTGAAATGTTTCCTACAATTGGCAGACATGTTCTTTATTGTGGGGCATTGATCAAGCACCATATTATACAATGACAGAATACCATCCGCTTCGATTTTGTCTGCTGTCGAAGTGGTACAACATGAATGATTTGACCATGGTTTGCAATGGCCTAAAAAGTCCTTTCCTTCACGACCTGGTTTGCTTTTGTGATTCTTCGAGTCGATGCATTTGTCCAGAAACTGGTCGACGGTTGTGGCACTTTCAGCAGTTGTGAAGTAGAGCGCGAGGGCAATAATGGCGACCAGAGTACGGTCCATCCTCTCGAGCGATTTCCTTCTTTCACAGGCTTGCAATCGAATGAATATCGAATTTCATTACACCGCACCACAACAGCACGACCATGCGTTCTTTGCTACCATTTTCGGAAAGCCTCCTAATCAGCAAAGTTATGCAATAATCTGCCTCGCTCACATTTAGTTGCTTTGTCAGCAATAATTTTTAGCCCTTTTCAAATTCTGTTTCTTTATTTAGATCCAAAAAAGTTCCCAAAGAGACATACAGGTCTTTACAAGTAAGAAATTGAGCCAACAGTACTGAAAGTTTCTTAAATAGGCAAAAGATTTTCTTCCTCGAGTTGAGTTACTTGTAAGCGATTTCTTATAACAACGATATGTGAACCAACCCCCCTACCAAACCCCTTTAGGCCTGTATGCCTGTTAGTTGGAAGAGAGTTGTTTCTCGTCCGCAGTCACAATAATAGAACGATTCCTTCTGCTCTCAAGATTACAGTACGTCCGAAGGGCAGTAGCGTCGCCACGGGGTGGTCTGGGGTGGACATGTCGACCACAGTTTTCACAGAGTCGATGTTATAATTTCTCGAAATCAGTCAAAAAGATTGGGAAGGGTAGATTTTTATTGACTTGAAACTTTTGTGATAACTGGCCTTCCTCCTGAATTCTCAATTCCTTTATTGAAGATTTCGAGAAAGGCCTTAAATTTCAATTTCTAACCAGTGGCGTGGCCACGGTGGGGGGTATGGGGGGGGGCAATTGCCCCCCACTTTTGTCGGAAGATGGTCCTCGAGATTCCTCTAAAACCGAGGAGAAAATAGCTGCGTATAGGTTGGGTAAGAATTTTCCGAGAAATGTCAAATCTTCCATTTTACCACTGGCAAGCATGACATTGGGAGATGCATTCTAATCCACGTAAAGGATACTTCTTCAAAAATTTTCTTCGTGCTCTGATTTATAGCATAACTGTTACAAAACGATCAAGGTTTCCTCGTCGCTAGAGGCAAGCATAATATTGGGAGATGCATTCTTACCAAAGTAAAGGATATTTCTTCAAAAATTTTCCTCGTGCTCTGATTCATAGGAAAACTGTTACAAAACGATCAAGGTTTCCTCGTCGCTAAAGGCAAGCATGATATTGGAAGATGCATTCTAAGCCAAAGTAAAGGGCGTGGCCCCAAAAAATTTCCTGGGGCTTCGCCCCCAGACCCCCTCGTTTTACATTCAACTCCCACTTAATTTGCCCTGGCCACGCCGCTGTTTCTAACCATATTTTTTCCTTCCTCGTAAATAAATATATGATGTTCTTCTCTGTTTCGATTTTTGTTGCACCAAAATGCCCGCTGTTGTAAAAAGTACTGCTTGAGATGGTTGCTTTTCCAGAAATATCTAAATAGATCAAAATAATAAAAAGAGCATTGCTAATAACGTTCTTACTGGCAAAATTTTACAATGTTACATTGCCATTTTCAGTTTATTTTGTCCTTGTTTCAGCAACGTAATATTCTTCCTTTTGCTTCCAATTTTGGAATCCAGTTCCTTCAATTTATCTAACTGTGCTAAGATCAATTTATTCAAAGTCCTGACTGATTCTAACGTTTCAAAGTTTTCTTTCATAATAATTTCTTCCTCTGATTTATACTTCCCCAACAGCTCTCTGGAATTTTGCAATTTTTCTCGAAGAATTGTTTGATTTGGATTTTGTTTCGATGCAGTTTCGAGTTGTTCTCTTTGCTCTATTTCATTATCGATAAAAAATTTCAAACGATCTAACCTCGAGTGTTGTTTTTCTAAAATTTTCTCAGTTGCCTTCAGATCAAGTTTGTTCTGCATTATTTCATCCGTAACCAGTCCTCTTTCTTTCAAAACAGTTTCGTTTACCTTCTCCAGATTGGCTAGATGTTGAGAAATTTCTTCTAAAGTCATTTGTGAGACATTGGCTCTCGAAGTCAAAGCCATTTTGAGTCTTGTTGTCTTCCTTGTTTGTTGGGCCTAAATTTACAAACTGCACAACGAAACGATTCGTGTTGTGTTCTTCAAGGTTGATTAAAATCATTTCAAAGTAAACCATAGTCTCAAGTGACCTTTTTGCCATGGCATAATTAAACTTTGAATCCTCTCTTTGTTTGCCCGCACACGAGGATATCTTCTGAAACAACAATACCACAAAGAACTTGAGAAAATTTGCATTGAGGTCTCTTCCCTCAAAAGCCTACAAAATTTTCAAAAAATTGATATTTTCCATTGCATAGATTATCTAAACAAAAGAAAGAAAAGTATGGAAGCACAAATTATGACACATTTCTTGTTGTTAACATATATTTCAATTTAATTTTGTGCTTATCATAATTGAAATACTTCAATAATAAACTTTGTCAAACAATTTCAATAGAGTCCTTATTGCAAAATACAAAGATTGTCACAAAATTAATACTTACATAAATCTCTACAATTTCTGCTCACAAACAAGGTTCTGATCTACATTTATGTTTTATAAGAAAGAACTTGAGCCAGTTATAAGCCAGTAATTAGACAGGGATAGGAATTACTATTTCAATTCCACAGCTTTTTTAAATTAAAAATACCATCTTGTAATATACTGTTTGCATTCTCATGAACAGTTATCATAAGCGTACGAGTCGGGGGGGGGGGGGGGGGGGGGGGGCGGGGGGCGGCAGCCCCCACACGGCGAAATGTTAATAAACGATGGACTTTGTGCGGGGCAGCTTTCCTAGATATCTTCTTCTAGCAATGATGCTGGCCTATCATCCACATCAATAACACACATGCAGCTACTTATGATGGAGAGAAAAAATTATGTTCTTGGTTCTTTCTCGAAAAAAATACTGCAAGTCGTGTACTAACTTCTCTCAATTTGAAAAGTTTTCCAACGTCTCAAAAGGGTCAATATTTTCAAACATGAACATATTCAGCGAGGTTATCACCCAAATATCAGCTAAAAATCGAATTTTTCTGGTTGCTTGATCAAAACATTCGGCACTTTATTTTTCAGCATAATGTCGGCAAAATATTTTACCATCCAAAAGCCGGTATTTCAGGTATTTGAGCGGTTTTATAATTGGCTGTTTTTCCACAATTTGCGGCTATGTAAGAGATTTCAACGGTCCCTTGGTAATCTAGAGCTGCAG
Source organism: Aurelia coerulea (assembly GCA_039566865.1). NCBI lineage: Eukaryota > Metazoa > Cnidaria > Scyphozoa > Semaeostomeae > Ulmaridae > Aurelia > Aurelia coerulea. The sequence goes on along the minus strand of CM076943.1, from coordinate 49,545,969 downwards.
AAAACAACCCAATTAGGCACGTAACCATTCTTCCTTCAATAAATTGTCATCTTTTAACTGACGGTAGATATTCTGACTTACCTAATAGGTATATCTATAATCATAGTTTCTTATTTGGTAATTTCTAAATGTTAGAAAATATTTCAAGTATATCATCAACTGCAACAGGAAGCGTGATATTTGAGCCAGGATAACATTGTGAAATTAGTTCTTGATAATGTTCATACTGTCTCACAAACTCCAGCTGCATGTTACGCCAAATTACCTGAAAATGATAACTGATGCTTTTAACACTCTAACTACACTTTTACGCTCCAAAGGAGTTTCACTGATACCTAATACCACGCGGACGTTAGGACCCCGTGAGTTTCATTTCATTTCGTGTTCCATTCCATTCCATTCCATTCCATTCCATTCCATTCCATTCCATTCCATCTTCTAATTCATTTGTAGCGTTTAGGATTCGTCAGCGTGAGAAGAAAGAGACGGCAACTGAGCGTGCTATACCTTCAGTATCAATCTCAAAACTGAACCTGGAACCATACATGTACTACAATATATAAAACGGTGAACCAAAATATTCAGTAATGCCACAAATGCTTATTCTTATCAGGGGCGGATCCAGGAAAAATTCTGAGGGGTGCTGAAGAGGGAGCAATGAGGGGGTCTGGGGGCGAAGCCCCCGGAAAAATTTTTTGTGACCACGCCCTTTACTCTCTCGGAAATGATGACCACGCCCATAAATAGCCATAAAATGCTTTATTTACCAGTTCAACGATTGGGTAGTTTGTTGCTCAAGCTTAATATTTCGAGGAAGGCTCTTTGAAATCCTATGGAAGTATTCATGTAATTTTCTTTCTTTTCCGAACGAATTGTCGAAATATCCCATTGTTTCTCGATAAAAGATGATACGGTATGCAGAAAATTTGTCTCGCATTGTGTGAACTGCGTAGGTGGCTGATCTATCGATTACACTATTACACAAAAACAGAACAGAAGACGATAGAATTCATGATTCATGAACAACAATAGGCCTAATGTCAAGGAACTCTCAAGCTGTCGCTGTGATCCCGGGTGTGATCCTCAATATTTCTAGGATCATTAGCATCCGAAACTATACCGAGAACCCCCAATAACCCAAAAGTGAAGCACAAACCATATTTCATATCATCTTACCGTAACACCCGATCTTCCTTCTCTCTGGATCTCCTCTTGTTCACCCCTTCCAGCCCAAAATTTGTAGTTGCAGTAAAATCCATTTCAGAAATCTTTGATTATCTCATGTCCTTCTTATTTTGCTTTATCATCTTAGATTCCCATTCGAATTACTGTCTTCCAAATGCATTACACATTTAAGTTGTTTAGAACAGTAACTGAACGCTTGCAACACACATAGCTTAGGCCATTGGCGAGCAGCAAACTGCCCGCCCCGCCAAATTTTGGAAGGATAAACTTGGAAAGTATGATAATTTATCCCCCCCCCCCTTCAACTGCTTTCTGTAATTCTTATGTCTATGTTGTAATGAAGCTCCCCCTGGTTAGTTTTATCCCCCCTTGATATGATATCGTAGTATCATCGACTTTGATTTCAGTCACTGAAATCCCCCCCGAACAGCTCGGTTTCTTTGATGTTTCTGGATTTTCAAATCGCATGGGTGCTCCCGCCAAATCTGAGCACCCCTAGATGCGGCAAGGCTATTGGTTTATTCACTTCCACGGGTGCTCAAACTCGGATGATTTACAGGCCAAGGGTGCTCTGTTGCGCTGGCTATAGAGAAGACAATAGATTCCGAGTCCGCAAAGTGTAGGAAAGGTCAACCAGGGGGAGTTTAGACAGAAGAGTTTTGAGTTGTAATATCGAGGAGGCGAGACGGGGGCTTGATAACGCAGTGATAAATAACGTCGAGGAATGAAAGAAGCGGAGCTTCGGACAGCTCGCGAGCTTTCATTTTGTAGCAGAAAAATGTATGCATATTGTTTTGGCAAAGAATTAGACTGAAAGAGAAAAATGTTCAGTTAAAAAATCTGACCGGTGCTTGAGCACCCTTCGCACCCCTCTAGATCCGCCACTGCTATGCAACATTGTAATGAGAGATCATAGTTCCAAGGTTCATTCTATCAGTTTAAAAAAATACTTCATCATTTCAGCCAAAAAATAGCCTTTGATTCATTCCAATGCCTTACGTATTCTCCGAATACCATTTTTTTTAATATGTGAAGTTCTTTTTGGTCCAACCGGTACAACCGCCGGGACAAAATCTACACCATGTCACGAGAAGGGCATACCAAAACAACCGGTGCACCAGACAAAAGCAAAGAATGATTGTTTTGGAAATGCTACGGTCTGAATGATTATTTCAGTTCTAATTCAATGTAAATCCCCAACAACGACTTTACCTTGTGGATGCAAATTCATTCAATTCAATTCAACTTTTTTCATAGAATACAGGACTAAAAGTTATTACAGGTATATATAAAAAGATCTGTATCCTATACGACCAAAGTAAAGCATAGCTTATCTAGCTTTGGCCGTTAAATTAAAATGCAAAAAAAAAGAAAAATATGAGTAAACATCGAAAATTACAGAATTGTCACAATGATGAAACGCATTTTGATGATGATGAATGAAACGATGAAATATAATGATGAAACGAATTTTACTGTCAAATTTTGAAGGAGATTTTTAGACTGGAGCTGCTCCATCACCAAATTGTGGACAAATCTGTACACATTATACCGGGTGCGCCAAAATAAACTATGCACGTTTGGCAGGCCACAATAAATCGTACACAGGACCGATTTTGAAGATTTATGACTTAATCTTTAGCAGAATGCCTGAATTAGATTCTAGGACTTTTTGAAAATTTTTCGATTCTCATTTTTTAGAGCTAGAAGCGAGATTCCTAAAATTCTAGTTTTCGAAAACACCAAAAACGACGAAAAAACATCGATCAAGTTTTCTAAAGAATCAATATGAATGTGGACAAAGAGAGAACTTGTTCGTGGTGAATTGCGATTTAGAAACGGACCAATTGTAATCTGCTATACGAGAGTTTGTACTAAACCCCGAAAACCCCCTGAAAACGTTTTCTCTTTGCTCATTCATGTTGAATCTTTTAAAACTTGATCGACGTTTTTCTATCGTTTTCAATGTTTTTGAAAACGAACATTTTAAGAAACTCGCTTCTAGCTCTAAAAATTAAAAACGGAAAAAATTGTAAAAAGTCCTAGAATCTAATTCAGGCTTTCTGCTGAAGATTGGGCCATAAATCTTCAAAACCGGTCCAGTGTAAGATTTATTGTGGCCTGCCAAAAGTGCATAGTTTATTTTGGCGCACCCGGCTGTTTGGGGGTACGTGCCAATTGTTTTCTATAGTTTAATTGGTGGCTTCAACCAAGCCACCCAAAAGTAACCGTGAAAAACCCAATTACATCCGAGCAATCGTAAAAGATATGAATGTTTGGTTTGTTTCTCTGTGAAGTACAAAGATTTATTCTCAAGATAACGCTTTTCATTTTGAAAAAGATGAAAGTATGTGTGACATGTCCCTTCAAAAACTGGAAATCATCGTTTCGACAAAGTTTGGAGATGGAACCCCTCCAGAGGAAAAAAAGAGATACGATACCTGAACAAGATTTTCAGTTGTAAGATGCTTTTCAACTTTCTTGTACAAATGCTCCAGTCCTTTCTTTATCTAAATATAAAAAAGTAACAATTTATCAGGTTGTGATATCATGGGATTCGTTTTTATTACAATGTAGTAAAGAAAGATACTTCGGTGATTGCTGAAAATACTTTGCGTAAATATGGTATAAATGAAATGAAATGAAAATTTGAAGAGTTTCCGAATGGTACAAAACTTCCAGCCTCTCAAGGCGATCCAAAGTGAAGCTAAGAAGCCCATTCTCTGTTCGCAAAAATGCTACATTTGATTTTTGAAGGCAAAAGTCTGAAAAACTATAAATAGCATCTCGTCTTCTGACTCCCCCTCCCCCCTCCAGGGGCCTTGTAGTAGTCGGGATCGTAGAAGCTATTGCTTTACGTATGAGCAGAGAACACGAATTTACTCTAAATTTCATCCATAAAACAGGTCGGCTTTGACAAGTTCAATTTTTTCCGTTTTGTTTGTCAGTGTATCATTTTGTAGTTGTTTACTTAATTTTCATCTATTTCCGTGCTTTTGTGTTAACGGCCATAGGGGTAGTCATTGTCTTTTGCTACCTGTGGTATCGTCTCTGTAGTGTCGTAAAGTTGTATAGTAGTTAGAAAGTATAGTAGAATGTAGAAATCGGAGTGTTGGCAGGTAAACGAACTTTCACCAAAAAACGGTGTACAAGAATTGTGACGATAATCATGTTCATATTGAAAAAGACATTCCAAGTTTGACAAATTAATTTAGAGACATATCCAGGTTACAGTATGACAAATCCAATGAATAAATAAAATGAAATAAATAGATATTAGACTAGTCCATGGTTATTATTATTTGTTGACGTTTCGAAGCAATTCTGTGCTTCATCATCAGAATTAAATGTTCCAAAAGCACGAGGCTATATTTATACTCATAACAGAGCGGCAATACACAACTAAAAGTGCATGTTTACAGTTCCTACGTGTAAAGAAAGTGAAAGGGCAAGCCCAAAGGAATAATGATTAAAATAAAGCTAGGGGGATGGAAGACTGTTGGGAGTTAAGTGAAGGACGATCACGCAAAATAAGTAGACTTTCGTGGATAAGTAAATCAAAGTCATTGAAGTAGAATGTAATAGAATGTAACATGTACTGCAATATTTTATATGAATATAAAAAAGGTTGTGGGAGGGTTACCTCTTTTGCAGTATAATCTTTCATGATATTTTTCAGTTCTTGTCGATTATATGCAATTTGATATCCAACATCTTCCATTCGTACACCAGATGCAATGCAGCTCTCCACACCTTCAAAGAAATTCTGAAACAGAATAATAATGATATCAATTTTTGGTTGATGATTTATCACACAATTTTAGGCCACATTCACATTGAAACAGTTAAAGGTAATGTGTCCATGTAAGTACAGCAGCGTATAAACTCTTGTCAAAATGTGCTGACACGATGCTGACGAAGAGCCCGAGGAGCGCACTGTGATTGGTAGAATTTAACTGAACACATGCAAAACTACAATTTAAATTTCAAAACGAGGCTGCCTGCTGTGAAACTTCGGGTTGAGCTATGAAATCGCAGCCGCAAGCAAGTCATCAGTCTGCTTATATTAGAGCTGCCTATCTTTTTGAAATTATGGTGAAGTGATCACATGAAATATCACGTGAAAATAGCAAAGTCGCTGTACTTACATGGACACATTACCTTTAAACCAGCTTTGTGTAAAGCAGGTTAAATTTTCACCAATCAAATTCATTCGATTTGTTAGATTGACCAATTAGAAGGCGCCATTCGGTAACCTGGTTTCACTTTCGCTGGCTTAACTTACGAATGTGCAAAGGATATTACATTTCTAGTCAATTGAAAGAAACATGCATTTGCTATAAGGCTATGCTCATACTGCTCCGTGTTCTGTTCAAAACAGGCCAAAAATCACTACCAAATTTTCCTAATAATTCTGCCTTACAGCAATGACTTCAACGCGTTTCAGCATGGGCAGTTCAGACACTATTGTTGTGATTTCCGAATTAACCATGACATAATAATGAATAAGATGATTTACTCATTAAGACAAATGAACCAAATATTGTTTGTATTCCATCAACGAGATCGTATCTTGCTTAGGCCAGGCCCTAACTTCAAGTTCTCCCCCCGTAGCGGCCTGGCCTAAGAAAGATATGATCTCATGAACGGAATACAAACAATATTTGGTTCATTTGGTTGGCAGAAATATATTCCATTCTCCCAAGAGGACAAAAGACATGAATTTATGTGAGTGTCATCAATTTTAGGAAGGAAAATTTGCTCATTGTTTTCATTTGTTTTTGCAGGTTTTTGGAAGGGGCTTTCTGCAGAAAATCACCCATACCCAAGGGAAGGAATGGCCGATTAAAGCCGGGTAAATTACTGAACCTAATACATATTGTCAATAAAACAGGACTGTTTTCAATGTCATTGCTTTGATATTCATGGAGCAGTGGCCCTCCAAGCGGGGACTCTTTTTTCTGACTCACCCGGTAGTTGCCGAACTGCCCATGGTTTCAGCACGTGTTATCCTCTTGGGAGAATGACATCGCCCGGAATGACGTTGATTGCTCCCAGGTATAACAGTTTTGTCTTCCCAAAGGGATAACACGTGCTAAAACAAGTAAAAGTCATTGCTGTAAGGCAGAAAATTTGGTCGTGAGTTTAGGCCTGTTTGTGGGTTTCTTGAAGAAGGTGTTTCGAGCGAATCCCTCACAATTTCAGAATGGAGTAGCCAGTTTCAGTCAGGTAAATTGTAAAATTAATTTGAACATGTCCATTGTTGAAAAAAATACCACGGGCGATGATGCACCAATTTTTTGGAAGGGAAGACAATAATTGTAGAATTTCTTACCCATTGCTAGCCCTATTCTCTAATCTGCATCTTTGTTAATCAATTTGATCAGTAAACGTTTGCTTCTTTGTCGCATCTCTCTTGGCCCTGCTTGATTTAGGCCCCACGAATTGCAACTGACAAACTATTTTTGACGGCTCTCCTTCGTAGCGACGGAAAATGCATTTACTGATCTTGTTCACTCAAATTGATCAACAGAGATGCAGATTAGAGAACTGGGCAACTAATGGGTAAGAAATCCTACAATTATTGTCTTCCCTCCCAAAAAAATGGTGCATAATCGCCCATGAAAATACTAGCCAGTGCTGCCTTGATATCCAGGGATCCGTGACTTCTCAAACGGGGATCGTCTTCTTATCGAGGCTAGCCATTTTATCGCCATTTTACAAAATGGCGACGACATTTTGGGCCTAACTTAAGAAAAATGTTGTACGAATTTACAACAGAAAGAGATCTCAAAACTTGGAAAGAATTCGCAATTGGTGTTCGGCAGTTGGTAAGTTTGCTTTTGACATTAATTGTAGAAACCCCGGACTTGTCCTTTAATGGAAAAGGAAGCATAAAGTAAAGCTTACACTTATTTTCTCAATTGGCATTCCAATCCTTTTATTTACGTATTGTCCCATTGCATCTATATATCTTTGTTTCGATTCTTTCTTCTCAAGATCAAGAGCAGGATTCTTCAAACCAGAAATCAAAGCTGAAAATAATAAGGTAAGAAATATTAGATTCTGGGTTGACCAGAAAGAAAGTAAATAACAATGGCTGCGGTCACACTAGACGTTTTTACCTCGTTGTATACCTTCAAAATAAAGAGTTAACTACGCTGTGATATGTGACCGCGTTTCGCTTTCAAATGCAACGCTGTTACTGCGCTTTGAGGAGTTGATTCCATAAGAAAACTATCAGATGCAAAACAACGGGCAAAATAAGGTCCCAGCCTATATTTTAGCGTATTTTAGAGACGAAACCAATTGCAGCCTTGCGTAGCTGTCACAGATGATATATCACGTGACCAGGCGTCGTTGTACTATTATATCGCCGTACTTTCTGGCGACAAAAATGAATTGCAAGAAAGTGAAGCAATTCGCATCATAACGGGAAAATACAGTAGTGTGACCGCAGCCAATGTTGGTTTTGCGTGTACTAGCTACGTCGTTAGATAAAGTTAAGCAACTGATTCTTCGATTCAGCATTCAATCGATTATTCAATATTCCAGAGAAATGGGTGTCCTAAAATGATGTATTATCGTTTGATTGCTTATATGTCGATAACCGATGAACCGATTTTCAAAAACTTTATTTCATACGATTGCCGAAAGGCTAAATTGACTTCGATGATGTTGGTTGTGGTATAGGCCGATGTCTTCATGTTGAAAAGAGGATTTAAGAAATGGCCTACTTTCCCAGTCAATATTTCAGATGTGATGCAAAAGGCTGAACTTATATGTGGTTCAGAGAATACGAATTCAGTTAATATTGAGTTCATGCGGATAGGAGTTCAGCCTTTTGAATCACATCTAAAATGTTGACTGGAAAAATGGGCCGTTTCCTTCTCATGCCATGCTTGAATTTGTGCAGGTTTGTCGATCTTCTTTTCGACATGAAAACGCCGTGGTAAAACCACAACCAACATCTTGAAATACAATTTAGCCTTTAGGCAATCAAATAAAACAAATTTTTTGAAAATCGGTTCATTGGTTATGGACATGTAAGCAATCAAACAATAATACATCATTTTGGGACACCCGGTACATCAAATTACACTGCAAGAGAAATGGGCAAACTATTGTCATTTTGCTATTTATTTCGCGAAAATTGAGATTCTAGAATTAGTAATTTTCACACAGTCAGTCCAGGAATCAGGAAAGTTGTCTGCTTTCCTCTCATTTGTCAAAATACCTCAATGAAACTTCAAGAGTAGTGCACAAGAGTCCGAATGTTCTATTGCCATAACCGTTATCGTTATCTTTTCAGAGTCAGAGTAATAAAACATCTACTATGAGAACAAAACTAGGGTTAATTGCACAAAGTAAGGGAGTCACTTGCTGGCAATTCTTGTCTGGTCGCAGCTTGGTCGCAGCAAGTCGGCAGCTAAGCTTTGAAAGGGAAGGGAAGAGAATACCAGGCAAGACAAGGTAAAAACAAAAGAAATTATCGGGTTGGTATGATTGATGATAAAATACGAGATTATACTGTTATGAATGGTGTATCGTACTATTTCGCACCATTTTTAGTCTTTTCACTGAGGAATGGCCTATTCAAATAAGCGACCGAGGGATAGTGGCATCATAAAAGCAAAGAGTCTGTGCTTTTCTGTCGTCATGCTCAACGAAAACAAGGCCACCCAATTGTCTTCTTGCCTCTTAATCGCTGCTAGCCTCATTGTCGTGTTTTGATGAACAAAAATGGCGACGATGCTTGGCCTAAATTCGCAGAATTCTTAACTAATCTACAGCTGTCACGAAACGTCAATGTGTGGAAAGGAGTTCATAATTCGCGGCAGCAGTTGGTAAGTTTTGTTTTCTATCATCAATCATACCAACCCCGGATTTGTCCTTTTAATTAAACTTACCATGAATGTTGTGATAGTTTTCTGAAAAGAGGAGAACACAATCAATCAATCAATCAATCAATCAATCAATCAATCAATCAATGTTGGAGGAGATCGTTTATTCTTAAGTTATATCAAGGGCGCCTACCTTGTACTGTATCCGTGACCAAGTGTTCACAGAGTAATTGGTGTCCTGTGACCCAGTCCTGTTTATCTGTGAAGGGATTTTCAAATTCTAACGTCTGTTAGAGTTGACCAATCAAAAATCACGATGTCTGATTCCCTGTGGCCAGATCGTATAACAGTTGATATCGTGTTACATAAACGACGGAATTTGAAACAACAAAGTTATTCATACGTCATCTTGACCTTGAGAGGACTGACTCTGTGTACTTCTGGGTCACTGTACGGTTTTAGGACACTCTCTGTACTGGGTCACAGGACACCCATTACTCTACAGTACTGGGAATAAACACAATTCCTACAAGGTAGGCGCCCTTGGTTATAAGGAAGCACTTTTCTATAGTAGAACTCCCACAGAAAGGAGGGGCTTCCAGAAGTAATACATTCATATACCTCTAGCATATGTTTTGCAATTTTTTGTCAATCAATCAATCAATCAATCAATCAATCAAAGTGCATGAAAATAATGCATTCCTTAGCGAATGAAAAGAAAGTTTGGGGGTGCTCAGATACGGACATTGCTAAGAATTCAAAATAATAACCAAGCCATTTTTTAATATTCATCGCTTTGACTCATCGCTTCCATTTATAAGATGGTGGGAATCACCTTACAGGAAGCGAAACGCATAATATCATTGGTCTGTCATTGCAATCTGTTTGGAAAGAGGCCGGTCGGTTAATTCAATTTTAACGTAAACAATTGCTGCCCATTCCGTTCACAAAACAGCAGTATCAGCAGTTCAGTTCAGAGGAAAACATGTTTATGTACTATGGAGTTTGTTTGTTTGTCATCTTATTTTGATACTTCATATAAAATTGGATATAAAACAATATCCCCAGAAGTTTGATAGAAATCTATCAGAAAACGCAGAAATGTTGCCATCCAAACGATTTGAATCACACTCGCGGAGTGAAAATCGTTTGGATGGCAACATTTCTGCGTTTTCTGATAGATTTCTATCAAATTTCGGGGGGTTTTTGTTTTATATCCAATTTTATATGAAGAAACTCAAGAACTGGGTATTGTTTTTAAGATTTACTCCGGGACAGGGTATCATTTTCGGGGAATTTTTCTCCGGAACAGGGTGCCTTTTCAGATTTTCTAGCGGCACCTCCCCGCATTTTCGTATACCAAGTACCCCCTCCCCCCGGAGTTGGCGATGGTTTGGCCTGCTTCCTTGACTTTGACGGATTTGCACAGATTGTGAATATGAGTATAGGCCGTCACCTCACGTGGTCCACAGCCCTTGATTTTCCCGCCAACGCGCAATGCATCATGTCATGCAGAAATGCATCATGTCATGCAGAAATTGTCATACGAAATAAAAACACCACACGAAATGTCATATGTCATTGACAATTTGAAAGGGTATGAATAACAGGGGGTAATAATGTCATACGAAATAAAAACACCACACGAAATGTCATATGTCATCAAGAATGTGAAAGGCATAAGAAAAACCATATGTCATCCGAAAGTGAAAGAAAGATCATAAAAATGCTTAATTGTCAAATAAATTCATCAATCTCCATACAAAAAGTAGTCCTGTAATAAAGACGCAAACCACGCTCCATACATTTTAGCTTCTAAATAGAAACTAATCTAAATCGAATAAAGAGATTTCGATATGGATTGCAAGTAAGTAGAGAAGCAATTCCGATGGCATTTTTCTTCTCGCTTTCATTTCCTATCGAATCCAACACATTTAGCACACGGTAAGTATCTTACAGCAGCATTGTTTATTTAGTTTTGCTGCGGCCCCGAAGCCGCGTCCAAAAATTGGTTTAAGTATAAAGATAATGAATGCAACTTTAATATTTAGTGTCACGCCACCAAACTGACTGCTGAAATCGACCATTATTAATAAGATATATGCCTCTCTCACGGTTAATTTTAGGAAACTTGTAAAGGAGTATACGCATGCGCAATGGGCTAAAATCGAAGTTTCAGATACAAATCTTCAAATGCCCTGGAAAATGGAGACGCATGGAGACTCAAAACAGACACACACGACGAAAATGGCATCGCCCGGTCAAATTTTCACCCGGCTTTAGAAGTTTTCTCTCGAAATGATAGTCGGTTTTATAAAAAATCGGCGAAAAGCATATCCCAAAACGTAAAAATCGGCAAAAAGCATACCCCAAAAACGTAAAACTTCGTCGAAAAACAATGAAATAACACGTTTGACAACCGGCTTTAGAAAAATTGCCTTCTTTTGATACCTGGCGTTAGAAAAAAGAGGCGAAAAAGACACCCGGAAAGGAGTGCACATGGCGTCAGCAAAATATACTAAGTACTATACTAAATATACTAAGGGTTGATGAAGCAATTCAATGAATTCAACAATCGTCGAAAGGCCTTCCCATCGTTGTGGAAGTCCCCCAAGAAGGGCAGAGAAGCGAAGTAGAAGCGAACAATACACCAACACCAATTGCGTGTCCGCGGCCTCGATCCCGCGCGGAATTCTGGGTCTAGTTTTTGGGAGAAAAATCGCACATGTGTTTGTAAACAGTCTGTTGCTCTTGTTGGTACGATTCAATTGGGTTGATGAAGCAATTCAATGAATTCAACAATCGTCGAAAGGCCTTCCCATCGTTGTGGAAGTCCCCCAAGAAGGGCAGAGAAGCGAAGTAGAAGCGAAGTAGAAGCGAACAATACACCAACACCAATTGCGTGTCCGCGACCTCGATTCCGCGCGGAATTCTGGGTCTAGTTTTTGGGAGAAAAATCGCACATGTGTTTGTAAACAGTCTGTTGCTCTTGTTGGTACGATCGCAAATTTATCGTCAATACTGAAATTTCAACTGTTAATTTTGATGATAATTAATGCAAATGCAGTTTTTCTTACGTTTTGGAAGGACGGCAGCATATTTGCAAAGTTATTGTATTTGTAGGCTTATATGTCCTTTCGAGCAACTGGACAAGAAAAACAGTGCAAAAGTTGAAATTTTTGTTTGGCCTACACTCACCTGCATATGCTCGTTGCGTAAGCAACTGCCAACTCTAGGGCAAGGTCGATCTTGTCCAGAAAATCGAGGAAAATCGTTATGTTAAGCGCGGCTCAACTGAGCGAATGTCGGGAGAGCAGAAGTGCATTTGATTTCAGTTTTAATTCTTTATACAGAGTAGAAGCATCAATAAATATGTAAATACTGCTTTACAGGTTGCCCTGTCAACTAAACAAAAAAGGATATCAAGCCTATTTACAATGCTATTTCACGCCTAAAGTAATAAAAGAAGGAAATGTAGAATAAACATATCTTTGTATTTCACCAAAAAATTGAGCCAGAAAGCAGTTATAGCCAAGGAAAGAGTAGCATGCCTCCCTGCGGAGGGAGGGGGGGGGGGGTCATTTAGTATTTTGCTGACGGCATGTCTCTTTCCCAGGTATCGTTGTCGCCTATTCTTTCAGCACCGGAGCCGGGTAAACAAATGTTCTTTGAGTACACACCCCCGTACAATTGAAAGTCAAGTACAGCCCCAGGGGTTTGTGGCTATCGAAAAACGTTGATACGCAGTGCCTATGAATTAGGGGGAGGCAGGGGGTAGCGGGTAAGGTAAAAACAAACAAAAAACTTACCAAACATGATAATTTCAGGGGGTATCTTCTCATGCTCATATGAAATTCTTTCAATGTTATCAAACATGACTTGTAAAAGCTTTCCATATGCCTTATCAATATCACTTCTCCTGTCTGAACCTTTGAAAATTACCTCTGCAATGTTTGCGAATTCCTTCAAATGAAAAAGAAGAAGTCACTGAGAAGTGATTGACAGGGCAGTTTGGAAACTAAAGTACGACCAAAAACTATGACGAGTAAAAATGTTTTCCCATGCCATTTCGGCTCTGCTTGTTCAATAGTAAATGCTACTGTCTCTTTCGAAAGAAGAAGAGAAGCGTAATAGTTTCACGACACATTTTCGAAATTTAAGCTTGCAGACAGGGGCTAAAATTGAGCCTCAAAAAAAGGCTACTCTTGGTCTACGCAGTTGCCGACGTCCAAATGTATATGGTTAAGAAGCTCTACCCTAGCTGTATCCAAATCGATGCTCCTTTTACTTTAGCAATCATTTCAACGAGACACGCACGACAGTCGGGAAGGAATTAAAGGAGCTAACCTCAAATTTAGTAACGAATGGCAATGTACCAAATTTGTGTTTCTTGTTAATCTTTGTTTCTTCAATCATTCGACAAAGTCCAGTCTGAAATCAAACAAGAATATCTATGTTAAATACTATCGAGTACCAAATAATCGTCCCCCCACTTATTAATTTTTGAAAAATTGTCCAACCCCCCTCCCCACTTTTATTCCAACCCCCCTTTTATGAATTCTTGAAAAATAGAAATGATAGTGAATATCATTTTTGAAAATTCCTGCTAAGCAAATGTACTTACTGTATTTATTAAGGCAAAAATTTACCAATTTTGCAGTTAAAAGTCAAGAAAAGATGAAGGTACCTTTGTTAGAGAGACATAGAATAAGAGAGACATACAGAAATAAAGTTTTAGAGTTTCTTAACTGTTCTTGGGCGTAGTACTAGAGTTTCTTAAATTTTTGGTCATCGTAGTACTAGTTTCTTATAAACCAATTTCTTATAAAAAAAAGTTGTACAGTTAGATCACGAGTCATGGTTGTAGCGGTACATCATTTCACGCAATGAGCAAAAGTACGCTGAGGTATAAGTCTACACTCACCACATATTTATCAAAGTGTCGTTTGGTTGTGATGAGCCAACTTCCAAACATTGTCCCAAGAAAAGACGGAGGCGATCCAGTTGTCTGACTCGTCATCAAATGAGCTGCTTGATTGTTTATTCGAACAATCATATACATTGTATTGCTGTCAATCAAAGATTTAAAACAATTAATCGAAGAGAACTGATTGTTTATTCGAACAATTATATACATTGTATTACTGTCAATTAATCGAAGAGAACTGATTGTTTATTCGAACAATTATATACATTGTATTGCTGTCAATCGAAGATTTACAACAATTAATCGAAGAGAACTGATTGTTTATTCGAACAATCATATATATGTATTTTTGTACGAACCTGCTTATAAGAATCCCAGCTCTCAGATCGCCAAAAAATTTAGAAACTCCAGTACTGGGAAATATTTCAATAATGAAAATCCCTGTTTTTACTTTATTTTCACCTGTTTTCTGTATCACATTACTCAGAAGGTACTTGAATAAAATCTAAACATGAAAAGGCTTCAAAATTTAATTTCTCAAAATGTTCAAAATGGCACAGGCAGTCAATATGAAGATTGCGAGGACACAGCAAAAGATTTCCGCCAAACTCTTATATGATGTTGCTCTTCAGATATTCAATTAAAGCTTGCTACCATCCCCGTAAAAATCCGTCGAAAATGACGAAGCTAGGACATTTAAGAGACCTAATTTGCCTGATGCCTGAAACCAGCGGTCAGCCATTTTGTCTTACTATTTCGGAGCGATAAATAGCTTCATGGATGAAATGAAACAGCAGCCTCCAATGTCATAGCTCTCGTGAAAATCCCGATAATTATCAGAGAGTTCAGCTTTTTCTGACCTCAGAGAAATTATTTCTCATCTCACGTGAGCAAAATGGCCGACCACTGGTTTCAGTCATAAGGCAAATTTGGTCCTCTGAAGGTCATAGCTCCATCATTTTTCATCGGATTTTTACGGGGATGGTAGCAAACTTTATTTGAACATCTGTAAAGCAACATCATGTAAAAGTTTGGCGAGAATCTTTTACCATTTAGTCACAATCTTTTGGCAAACAGGGCACAATTTTCTGGGACACCTGTTCATTGTTAAGTTTTCCATACTTCTACCAAGCATCTGCAAATAGTTCTCAGGAGACTAAGAAGCTAAGATTATCGAAGCTGTGTCCTGGTCCTTCCTCTAAATGTGACCACACCTCGTGATTCCTTCAGCCTGATGTAATGTAATGGCGTCACAAAGACTTAAAACTGAAATGCTTGGCCCACACCAGCTTTGTCCATTTGAGCTATCATTTGCACTGCTATCATGTGCGTTACTTCACTTGATAATGGGTTCAAAGGACAAGTCCGGGGTTTCTACAATTAATGTCAAAAAGCAACCTTACCAACTGCCGAACACCAATTGAGAGTGCTTTCCAAGTTATGAGATCTCTTTCTGTTGTAAATTCGTAAAATATTTTTCTTAAGTTTGGCCCAATGTCGTCCATTTTGTAAAATGGCGATAAAATGGCTAGCCTCCGTTTGGAGGTTCGATTGTGACGTCGGAAATTACCTGAGAGTTCTGTAAGAAAACAGCCTCGTTGAGGTCGCAGGCGAAGTGGGCGAAATGATATCATTTCGCCCATTTCCCAGATTGAAATACGCAATTTCGCAGAGAAGAGAGAAAAGGTTGGAAAAAAGTACTACACACCAGTCAAAACATTGTAATCTTTCATTTCATCCACATATATTCCAACCCCGGACTTGTCCTTTAAGCCCGAAACGTCGTACGAAACAAAGCTCTGTTCGAAGCACAGTTATCTATAATGTTATTTGTTTGTATCTAATGAAACATTTTGCAACATGCATACAAGAAGATTGTATGTGCAATACATGGCTGTAAGTCAAAGATTTGGTGTGATGCACATGTAACGTCGTGATTGGCCAACTCTGCAAGCTGTATGAATTACCATGCAATAACAAATATTATTCAACAGTGTACTTACTGAGGGTCAAGTTTTTCTCCATAATGAATAAAGTTCAAGACCTCAGAATCCATGAAACCAAATATATTTGACATTGTTTCCCTGAAACAAAAATGAAAGAAATAGGAAGGGTCAGGTCATGGAAACTGATGTATTTTCTTAAAGGTATTGAGGACTTCCCAAGACCTCAGAATCCATGAAACCAAATATATTTGACATTGTTTCCCTGAAACAAAAATGAAAGAAATAGGAAGGGTCAGGTCATGGAAACTGATGTATTTTCTTAAAGGTATTGAGGACCTCCCTTTTCGTAAGATTTTTCTAATGAAGATAAAGCGAAACGTCAAACAACTGACTACATTTTGGAAAATCCTTATTGCTAAGGAGCTTACAGTTGAACAAAATACAATGTATCACGGAACTCTTGTTATTGCTAAAATAAAAATTTTAAGCCGCAAAATCAATCATTGCCATAGAATTACCAAACACACACCACGTTTTCTATTCATTCAGTGAAACAATACTGCGAGTAAAATCTGCATCAGACAATGCAGTGAAGATACATCGCTCTCAAACATCCACGGTTAACCATGATCCTTTGTGGTCCGAAAGTTGACTTTCGTATGATATGAACATCGTTTCTGGCCTACGATCTGCTCGTTATGTTTCCATTTGGAGTGCAAAGGTTCGTAGTTAGCAGGGAAAAGGGTCGTGGTTAGCATTGTAAAAGTCATGACAGTAAGGCAGAAAAGTTAGGAAAATTTGGTCGTGATTTCAGGCCTGCTTTGAAGGTTTCTTGAAGGGGCTTTCTCAAGAAACTCCCAAATAATTTCAAAAAGGAGTGACCGATTTCAGTTAGGCGAATTTCAAAATATATTTGAAAGTGTCCATTATTGAAAGTAAGCTTGCTGATATTATTGACTTGATATTCAGGAAGCAGTGGCCTTTCAAACAGGGATTATCTTTTTTATTCATCCATCAGTACAATTTTGTAAGCAGGGTGCACTGTAAAACGGTGTCAACTAGATGTTTATACCCTGTATAAATCAATCAAATGATTTGAAGGTTCTCTTTGAAGGCCTTTGAAGAGCAAAACCATCGTGAAGCACACTGAAAGTTCCTTGTCTGCAGCTCAGCAGCGAATTGAAAAATCTCCAAAGAATGAAATGGAAATTTTCCATTGTTTATAATCATCTGACGCTTCATGTTCCGATCAATATCAGAAGAGAAAGAATTCAAGATGTTATATGCTGGTTTCACTTCCAAGACAATCTTCAAATTCTGTTCCACAAAACCACTTTTCAACTATCGAAAGATGAATTATACTTACTTAACTTCGTCCGTTATTTTTCTGAAAAATTAAGGAGAACATCACGTAAGAACGAGCAGTGTTAAATTACCACAATCTTGTCATAAGAACAGCATAGTGCTCAAATTTTTCAAATCTTTAACCAGGTGGGTGTAAAATTCTATGACATTTTTCTTTGAATTAAATGGCTTGAAAGGAACTTATGGTACTTTGCTGTAAATCTGCCATGGAAATTTTCCGATGTTTAGATTATTTGCAAAATGACGGCAATTTAATTATTTTTGAAAAAATCATGGAAAATTGTGAAAAAATTTAAGTCATAGAGGAAAAATTATAGAACCCTCCGGAAAACCATAGTTTATGAAGGTCTACAATATGGTGGCAAGCAGAAATCTGTAGCTTTTCTGGTTAAGACGTAGAAATTTAATGACGTCATAACCTCAAATTTAAGACACCAGCAGTATACGTAGAAGAATGCGTAGGAAACTAGCAATATTAAATTACAACAATCTGGTCATAAGAGCAGTAACAATTCATACAAACTGACATGTCACGTGACTTTATCATTTTACCAAATCTAATGAAAAAGCTAGAGTCTGTTCAGTAAGTACTCTGCTGCTTTGGCTGTAGCAGGGAACGTCTTGAGAGAAGCTGTACACAGAGCTTCGGTCACTCCTCAGAAAGGAAATACGATAGAAACCACGGTAAGCAGACACTTAATTAACGAAACTTGGTATTCATCTGAAGAAGAAAGTTCACTTTACCTGGTGAGTGCAAAATAAGTCTTTTAATGCTGCAATTTCCATGTTTTTAAGACCAAAACATTGCAGAGAAATCTTCAAGTACCTGCTGCAGCAACTTCCTTCAAATTTAGTAAGCAGCGTCAATCGAATCGAAGGTTCGAAACTTATTGTTCTTCGCCAAATCTCGCATTCTGATTGGTATGCTAGGAATCCCAGCATAATAGGCCTAATAGGGTCAGGTTTTTCAGAGTAATATTATGAGTCTCTGCAACCTCGTACCCAGTGACAATGAAGGTTTTCCGTAAACTTCAACGCCTACATTGACCCTGGAGCCTGTTAGGCTATTCTGCAATTTGATTGGCTCTTTTCGAAACAAAAGAAGTTTCTCACCTTTGAAGCCCTGGCGTTCAGTCGAAATAAAGAACATTCGAATGGCTCTGGATACAATGAGTGGTGTTCGAACCATGGAATCTACATTTCGAAATTGTCGAATATGGGATTCGAAAGTACCTGCTGTCTGCCAAATTATGCTAATTATTCCGATCAAAAATTGACAAAATTTGTAAACCGGTCCCAAGGTAGCCTGCGTCGCAGACCGAATTCCAAAAGGAAAAGGAATTTCCTTTTGGAATTCGGTCTGCGACGCAGGCTAGTCCCAAGGGTAGACTGATGATATGGTCGTAGTTATCGCTATTGAAATACTGCCGGACGCTCCTAACTACGACTCATAATCAAACGCCATTATTTTGAAATGACTATGACTGCCTCGCTTCCATAAGAGCCTAGGCAGAAAAGCACAAACATTTGTAGTGTTCAAATGAAACACATTGATTTGAAAACTTCACAATAAATCAGTTAATGCTTAGCGAAAGCAGCAAAATAGTACCTACGTACAAGATTTGATATTGTCGCCAACTGTTTTCATGGTTAATCAGTCTATCCCAAGGGTATCTGTTGAGGTCTAGCCTCCTATTGAAAACAACAGATACCCTTGGGAATGAGGTTGATTATGAGTCTCTGTTGACTGAAGCGCCATCTTGAAGTCAAAGAGCACAAGGAAACAAGAGACTCATCGTCATAAGTCTACACAGAGCTTGGCTGGGAACAAAGTTCCTGAAGATGGAGTAGACGCCTTACCTTGTTCTACTGGCTTTTAAATAACCGTAGCCCTGAGTATAAAGTAGATCCAATCCCCCCTCTTCACCATTCGCAGTACCATCTTCGCAACAAGGATGTCATAGGGCGATTAAAGGCAAGGACAGCAAAAACTCAAGTCTATCTTCTATCCCAATTGTTTATCCGAATGGGATAAGCTGGAGCCTGAATTGAGACTTACACCTCCTGTTGCTGTTTTTAAGAAAACGCTCCAATAAATAGTTCGCCCTCTGCACAATTTTCTTTGGAATTCACGATCGAATAGGATTATCCTACCTTACTCAGTTAAGGTTGGTCTCAGCAAGTTGAATTTCCACAAAGTCAAGCATGATTTTAGGGATACCATAAACCCAATGTACTCGATTAGCACACTGAGGACACGGAGCACTTTTTGTTGCTCTGCCCTTCTTTTCATTGAATTGTTGAATTATTACGGCCATTTGTACGAATCACCAATATTTCAAACGATGCTTTGGCGCAGCTTTTATTATATGGTGATCAAGACCGTTCTAATGACTTGAATCAATCACGAAACCGGTCGGTTTGACTAAAATCTTTTTTTGAAACTTCGGTTTTGTACTCGATTATGTTATGTTGTTTCGGTTAAGCAACCACCAAGTCCATAACGTAAATATTCTCTTTCTTTGTAAATTCTGTTTTCCAATAGATGCCAGGCATGACATTTTAAATTCATTGCAACTCTGATCTGACATCTAATGTAAGACAGAATCTAGTATACTAGCATAGGTTCCAAATCTTTAAAAAGGCTGGTGTAAAATTGAGTGACTTATTTCTTTGAACTGAATGACTTCAAAGAAACTTTAGCTACTTACTCTATAATTCTACCGTTGGACTTTTCTGAAATCTTTATGAGTTTCAGAATTAGCGTGTTTTTCTTCCTTTTCAAGAATTCAAGAAAAATTTTCAAAAAAATTCAAAACCATCGTAATTTCTAAACCGTTTGACGTAACATGAAGTAATTTCGAAGAAAACCATAGTTTATGAATGCCTACAATATGGTATCAAACAAAAGTCTGTCACTCAACTAGTTTATGATTTAGAAATTTGATGACGTCACATCCTCAAATGAACTGAAATGTAAAATATGCTGTAATTTTGAAAAGTATGTTCAAAATTTCTGGAAAGTCCAAAGGTAGAATTATAGATAAGTATATGAAGTTTCTTTCAAGCCATTCAATCAGAAGAAATAGGTCATTGAATTTTACACCCACCTTTTTACGCCGAGTTAATGATTTGGAACCTATGCATAACATTTTAAATTCATCCAATAGGCTTTGATCGTTCGTAGTATAGTCGAATGTAGTTTAACGTTGTGCGTCTTCATATAGTGACCATGGGGTAGTCATTGTCTTTCGCTCACCTTGGCATCGTTGCTGTAGTGTTGTATAGTAATTAAAAAAATATGGTAGTATGTATTGTAATATTTTATATGAATAAAAAAGAACTTTATCAGTCGACACTAACATAAGATCAAGTTTTCCCAAGCATTAACAGATTTTTCGTGTTAAATTTTCAGATCGATGTTTTCTGCCTAGGCCTATATCGAAGCAAAAGGAGGAAGCAGTAATTCTCAAAATATGCTGCTTCGTTATGAGTTGTACTTAGAGCGTCTGGGAGCCTATCAATAGCTGTAACTACGAAATCAGTCTGGATTTTCTGCAGAGTAAATGGGGCTCAAAGAAGTAAGATAAACACTTACGACGGCCTCATCGTAAGAGCCTCATTCGGCCGCATTCGGCTGACTGAGCCTCCATCCTTCGCATCAAATCCACTCCCTGCAGCCTGAAAATGAAAACAAAGACATCAACCGTTGACCTTTAGAGGTAGCATCCCCTGGAACAGCCTAACTGACACTATAAAAAGCTCACCATCTTTTGTATGTTTCAAAAGATAGATAAAAGAATTGCACATGCAAAAATTGCTTGTGGAAACAATATCTTTGGAAATCTCTCCGCGAACAGAAATCATATAAATCGAGGTAAATATACTTATTTTCTTGATGTTATTGTAAATTTTTTCCTTTGTAGATAGTTGGTTTGAATTAGCTATTGTATATTAGCTATTGTAAGTACCAACTGTAAAGAATTTAATAATAATAATAATAATAAATCAAAATTGAAATATATAACCATCACGATAAAATTCAGATAAAAGTTACTACCGAGTGAGTCGACAAAAGCTTCCTTGTTTTCGATCACAGGGAAACCAGGAAATAATTGTTGCTAAAAGTAAAAATTATCTTCCTTTGTCCCCTGTGCGCTTGGTAATTTTGCACCTTATTTCCCTGTGTTCTAGTTGCTTAAAAATATCAAAGGACCAACCATGATTCTTTGTGGGCCGCATGAAAAGCAAGACAATGAGAAAATAGGCCAAACATGACTTTCAGATAAAGCGAAAATCGACTTTGGTACCACAGAGGATCATGGTTAGCAATAGGTCTTTAAATACCTCTGACTCTGTAACTGCGACTCTCAGATGAAAGAATTTGACGCAGAAGTCCTGTTCTGCCGTAATGTAAGGCTCTAACTCTGACAGCACTGAATCAAAAGCCTGCAACGAAATTGATTGAAACAAATAAAATGCATTCAGATCTTATCGAAATAGAATCAGGGATAATGAGAGATGCACCTCTTGAAGGTCGTTCAAAGGGTATGTACATACATACATACATACATACATACATACACTACTATTATCATTTATCATTATTATCATCATTATCATTATCATTATCATTATCATTATCATTATCATTATCATTATCATTATCATTATCATTATCATACATTACATTACATTACATTACATTATTATTATTATTATTATTATTATTATTATTATTACATTATTTATTATCTCATTGTGGGTAAAAGGTTAAAAGATAGGCTGTATGATTGTAATTTTATGGTTTGCAATGTGTCTAGGGTATTTTTGTTTTTATCTAAATAAGTTTATGTTAATTTTGTTTACGCTGTAAAACGTCGGTATTATTGTAAGTCTATAGTTTGGAATGTATCAAGGGTATCGTAATTTTGATATTATGTAAATTTTATGTTAATCTAATTTTATTTTCGTTGTATATAAACCTGGCTGTCTGGAGTTGTAAAGTAAACTGATGAAGATTTTAATCGAAACGTCTTGACAAATAACAGTGTTTTTATATATTATTATTATCATTATTATTATTATGTTCTTTAGCTAGAACAACTAGTCTCAGGTTTCGAGAACCTTTCTCAATTTGCTTGCAGTTCCTAACAACGCCGTTTTCTGTATCACTTCAGTCCTGATCTTTTCCCTATTTTCTCTATGTACTGCTCTGCTTCTTTTGTTACACATCCCAATGCACCAACTACCACTGGAATGACGTTTACTTTTCCAAGGCACCATAACCTTGCAATTTCTCTTTTCGGGTCTTGATACCTTAAGTATTTTGCGTGTAAAGAATTTTGAAACAGTTGAAGACAATACAGACAAAACTGTTCTCTTTGGCCGACCCGGTACTACAACCGTCCTGAAGTTTGGAATAAATTAGAAACTGAGGTCAAGCTAGCCCCCTCTCTGTTTACTTTTAAACGTAGATTGCGCTGCAAATAGCTTCTAATTTTTTAATTTATTCTTATATAATATTGCAAAATAGTTCTTTTTTTATTTATCAAAACACTGTAATTTGTTTAATAAACATTTGTTTCCTTTTTTCTTTTCTATTTATTATAACACTGTAATTAGGTTTTTACCACGGCCCCCTGAAAAGCAGCCATTCTTGGCTGATGGGGCCACCACCGTGTATAAAGAATTTAAAATGAAATGAAATGAAGTGTACAGCACACGATCCCCACAAGCACACAATCCCCGTATATCAACATGCGGCAATTATTATCGGAAATCCACAATATAATAAGTCTAAATACCTCAGAAAATTTGCTTTGCCCACCAGAGAAGAAACTGCTGTCTGAGCCAAATGATCCCATTGAATTTACTGATTCTTTTGACGGAGATCGGACGAGAGTGCCAGTTTTCTTGCCTCTGGAAATCAAATTTTCTTGACTTGGTGCACCATATAAAGGTCCACGAGAACCTATCATATCCAAAGAGTAAATTAATTTTTTTTTATTTCATCTCATTTAATTTCATTCTTTTAAGGAGGGTTGCCCTTCAACAAGTTGGTTTTCAAGGGGCCCTCCGATAAAAACATTATTACAATCCCCGGTACAAAGGTACAAATAAAAAGCTATCAATTAAATAAAACTATAAAGCCTTATTTACAATATTTAAAATCTATGTACAATAAAGGTCAAAATCACAATAAAATGAAAGAAAAGTGCCTGTTTCTAAATAGTTTTCTAGAAACTATACAAAGAGATTCCCTGCTTTGATTCAGCTGACGTGCTATTCCATAGTTTTGCATAATTCCATAGACAGGCTATTCCAATGAAAAGCATTTCTATTGCATGGAGAAAAATATGAGCATAAACGTTTTCGTGCATGGAACAGAACAAGAAATGTGTGTTGAGTGACGGCACTATTCGTTAAACAGTCACGTATGAGACTTTCTGGTTGCAGCTAAGTGTCAGATAAGAACTGAAGGAAAAGAACAACAGGGCTTCTTTACGCCTTTTTGGAAAAGATTTATCACAAGCTGAGAGAACAGAGATGTTTCCATGAATTAAATATTTTGAAGAACAAGCATCCATGACAAATAAGATTAACAGCGCTTAATTTCAAATCAAAATAAAAAAGGCGTTTCTCTTCGAATCAAAACGCGAGATGAGAGTTTCAATGCATAAGGTAATTGTTCTGGCTAACGAAACGCAAAATTTAGAACTCTAGCACGAGATTGCGGCTTGGCAAATGTTGAACATGGGCAGCTCGTTATCAGACTGTTCAATGATGTGCAGGTCAAAAGTAAAAAATTAAGGTGAAGAACTCGGGGAGGGGGTAACTTCAATAGGCAGATAACGGGGCCCCGCGGGGGTGTGCCATTTTGATTTGTGAAATCACATCCTAAAATTCATAAATTTTCAAAAACCATACCCCGAAATTTACGAAATTTACGGGCCATTCAAAATATTTACCTAAATTATGACAAAATTCAAAATTCTAACCAAGTATGGAATTGGATCAAAATTAATACCCTCAAGAGTCATTCTTCTAAACTGAAACCACAAAATTTACGCCTGTTTGTGATCTTACCAAAAATGACACCAAAAATTTACTTTCTTCCTGAAAAAGGAACCCCCAAAAATGGCACATTCCATACCGGTATATATGGTAGTTACCAAGCCCCCTTCCCCACCCGGGTGAAGAACATGAGCTATAACGAGATAAATGATTCAAAATGAAATTTCTATTTGCAGTGGGAACTAGGTGACTGCTTGTCTTTTCCCGTTGTGGATTGATTGTATGTATTGTACCGGGTGTCCCAAAAAAATGTATACAGATTTGGTTGACTCCAGCGATGTGAATTTAGCTTTAATCAATGGCTAATCACCCTCAAAATGTTCCTCGACAGTTAACATGAACATAGATACCTCGTTTGTTGGCATTAGTACTTTGAGAGCGGAAATATCAATCTTGAAAGCTCAAATTTGCCTCTTCCTGCAAACCAGAGCTTTGGCCTTTTGGCCCAAAAAATTAAGAAACTTCCCAATGGGTGACTGGGGGGGGGGGGTGACTTCTGGAAAACAGAGTAACGCAAGATCTAATATTGTTCAAATTTTATCAAGGCTACCGTTGATATATACGATGTGCCTTAAGAATTTGCTTAGGCCAAAAGGCTAAAGCTCTGGTTTGCAGGAAGAGGCAAATTTGAGCTTTCAAGATTGATATTTCTGCTCTCAAAGCACCAATACCAACAGACGAGGTATCTATGTCCAACTTTACTATCAAGGAATATTTTGGGTACATTGGACTGCGTTCAAACGATGCGGGCACATTTTGAAAACGGTGAAAAATGCGATGGATAGGCCTGCAGTTCACGCGAAAACGGCACATTTTTGCCGGCAGACTTTGAAAACGGTAGATTTTGATAACGGAGCTCCAACCAGCACAGTTTCAAAACGGCATCGTGTGAACACTCCAAAATGATGAAAACGGAACATGTTTCAACGCTTTCGAAACGAGGCTGATTGGCTTTGGCGCGAAAATCCAGCTTTAGTCTCGTGGAGCTTGCAAAGAGATTATTGGCGTGACCATTTCTGGCGTTTTCAAAATGTTGCCGGTATCATGTGAACGTTAGCACAAATTTTGTTACCGTCACATTTTTCACCGTTTTCATAATGTGCTGGCATCGTGTAAACGCAGTCTTAGTTTGACTTTATTTGATAGAGAGAAAAAAAAACATTTCTACCTTTGCCTTTTGTTGATTTGGCTCTCGCTGCTTCAATAAATTCCTTTACTTCCCTTTCATACAGTTTACCAAACGATTCCTCGTAATGCTATTGCAGAAAATAACAAAGGGTTTTACAAAAAAGAAAGGTAGTGGCCAAGTAAAGGTCGATAAAAAGCTTGAAAATGGTAAAATCTCTATTAAGCCCACTCTCTATCCAGCTCCCCCTATTTATATCAAGGTTACCAAAGATTTTCCATTCATTTAGCAAAAAAGTTTGCAGGTTGATTTTTACATGGTTTGGGATAAAAACTGTGTACTTGACTCGTAAAATTGTATGTTGACTCCACAAAATATGGGGGGGGGGGGGGGTAAGAGAAATGAAAAGCTATTTAGCTGCTTATCATTTTACTTTGTGAATAAGCCCCCGTTTCTAATAAGCCCCCTCTCTTTAAAGAACTCTCTGGAGTCTCCGGAATTAAATAAGCTCCCCGGGGCTCATTAGAGTTTTAGCGGTATTGCAGGGATTAAATAATAACGATGTTAAAGGGACTGCAAAAGATTCTTGTAAACAATCGGAAAGTAAGAGGCAACTCGCGCACGGGACCAAGGCCTTGGGTTTTGAATGGCAGCCAGTTTCATCGCAGCTTCTACGTAAGTTTCATTGCAGTGTTTTCTTGTCTTATCTATGAAATGTGATGGAGCTCTTGATATCCATCAAAACTTTCAAATATTCGACGTTAGAAAAAAAACAAATCCTCCACCGAAGTTTCGATCACCCCATGGCTTCAAAATAAATTGTGTGATTCAGAAACTTCCTCAAGAAAAACTTGCTTCACTGCACAGTCAATTTCTTCCTGTGCGCCTTGTTCTCAATAACCAATTTGTGGGACATTCGATGAAACATTTTAAGAAGGCAGGGAAGAACTTTCAGATGCACTGTATTATAAATTGATATGAAGAACAATGTCAATGATTCAGAGAGCAGCAAAAATGATGCTGAAAATGTTTGAAATAATTGTAAAATATCGTAAACAAATAGCTTCATGGCCCATGTTTATCACTTGAAAGAAAGAGTTTGTTAGCCCAACATTCTCAATCTATTAGTTTTCCTGACCCTGTTAAATCCCTTCCGCCCCCTTTGCTCTATACTTTATGACAGCTCCCGTACAAAGTTAGTGGGGTGAGTGGCCGAGCGGCTTATACAGTTTCCGTCAGATGATTGAAGTTAAGCTCAGTCGAGTGAGGTCAAAACAGCAGATGGGTGACCTCGGAGGCTTGACCTCGCAACTCACCTCACCGTCCTTCGGAAGGGACGTTAAACAAGGGGTCCATGCCTGGATGGGGCATGCATAGTGGGCTTAATTGAGCTTCAAGTAGCTAGGAATACTTCCTTCCCACTCAAAATAAATAACTGAAAAAAAAGTTAATTTGCGTTTTTATATCCAATTCAGAATAGAAGCATGAAATACCTTTTTCATTTCAGAGTATTTTGTTCGATCAAGTTCTTTGAGCCATCCCATTAATTCTTCATATCTTGAGAAATCTTTATGCATAGTATCGTGAGGTGATAAAGTTAATTCAGCACCGATTGTTCTTGATGCCAAGCGATCAGACATACTCTATCAAAAAGACAAAGAAGACGATTTCAAAATTATTATTATCATTATTACATATAGGAGCATACATTTAAAATGATCTTTTCAGATACCTTAAAAATGTAATCTGTAGTTATAACAGGTTCTTCCAGCGCTCATCTGGCTATATCTCTGACTTCGTTAAGTTCTGCAATGCTATTTATTATTAGATTTCACTGATTCAAATCATTCTTTATAAGTGTGAACAAATTACTCCTTGGTCTTCCAATGCGTCCAATTAAACGCTTATCAGACTCAACAGCGAATGTAATTGCTAATTGAGCTGCTGTATTTTCATCACTTCTCAAAATATGACCAAGCATACGCCAACGATATTCACTAAGGGAGCAGTCATAAATAATTGCAGGGACCGGGGTAGAAGCAAATGAGGAGGGGTCTGAAAATTTTTAGGGTAAATTTATTGGGGTCTGAAACTTTTAGAGGAATTCATGCTGGGGTCTGAAAATAAATCTGCCAATTTTTTGAATATTTTCGAAAAAAAATTCAATTTTGTAGATTTTAGCTCAATTCTTTATTTATTTTCTCAAAAAAGTTAGACATCAATGTTTTTTGTCTGGTTCTTTCTTCAATTGAATTCTTCTTTGATTGGTTTGATGCTTTTGTGACAGTCTGGTTCTTTTTAAGTTGTTTTGTGCTGTCAGGGGTCTGAACTTTTTTGGTGAAAATTAGATGGGGTCTGAAATTTTCATGGCTAGAATGCAGGGGTCTAAAATTTTTTGGGCCAATTTTCAAAATGCTTCCACCCCCCTCCCTGTTATTAAAAATGACAGCTCCCTAACACTGTCCGATAGCTTTGCAACGTTGCATATTTTGCACAGAGTGTTATTGCTGATCATTCCTGGATATCTGATGTTGAGTATCTTTCAAATTTTCAAATCTGAGTATCTTTCAAAATCTGCCGTGGAAATTTAGTGATATCTCGATTTTTTTCAAAATGGCGGCAATTTAATCACTTTGAACAAATTCATGGGAAATTTAAATCATCGTAAAACCTAAACCAATGGAGGAAAAATGATACAACATTCAAGAAAACCATAGTTTATGAAGGTCGAAGGCCTACAATATGGTGGCAAGCAGAAACCTGTACTTTTTCTGGTTTAGGATTTAGAAATTTGATGACGTCATAGCCTCAAATTTAATAAATGCCGACATTTTGAAGCTAACCAAGATATCAATAGATTTCCATGGCAGAATTACAGCAAAAGACCCTAAGTTCCTTTCAAGCCATTTATTTCAAAGAAAACTGTAATAGAATTTTACACCGACCTTTTAAAAGATTTGAGCCCTATGTTCGTTTCAGCAACAATACAGAATTGACCGAACCTTACAAATTTAGAAAAAGGCTTGCTTCATCGTAATTCTAATAAAAAAGATAAAGAATGTTCAGCGGTGACTACGTTAAGTGACAGACATGCAAAGACAAGGGAGTGTATGTGTATCGTTCGATTATTAATCGAGTATTAAAAGTGCCCCTTCACTGGCCACTTTCAAAAATTTGCTGAAACAAGCTTTGAAGAATCAAAGGGTGTGAAAGTTCTCGTACAGCATCAAACTTTTTCTTTTCTAACCAGAACATATCATATATAAATTTTTATTTTTCTTTGTAATACAGGTTGTTTTGTAATTTATTCATGTAATTAGGTTAGTTAGGTTTTTTAGCAGGGCACATTGAAAATCAGTGTATTTAATTCTACTGAATGTATAACCCTGTTGAAATAAATAAAAATGAAATGAAATGAAAAATTCTATCACCCCCGTGCGGTAGATCGAGAAATTAGAAGCAAGTAACCACTGATGAGAATCTACCGCATGAGTCAGAAAAAACGCGCGTCATTTGAGAGGCTACTACTCACTCAGGGGCGGATCCAGCCCGAAGTTGAAGGGGGGGCAATTTGCAAAGTGGGCGCCAAATATACGATAGAAATTGAGTGCGCCGAAGGCGCGCGAAAATTTTTTGGGCGCTTTTCAAAGAAAATTCTTTGATTCACTGCTAAATAACGCCTTGATTTATATCTTTCCCCCATATTTAAATCGAAAAAGTTGAAAAATCATGCGTTAGAGTCAGGAAGAGGGGCGCTTTTCTCGCCAAAAGAGGGGCGCCAAGCTGAGTTTTCATCGTGAAGGGGGGGGGGGGCAATTGCCCCCACTTGCCCCCCCTAAATCCGCCACTGTACTCACTGAATATCAACGCAATGATTTTTCGCAACATCTGATTGAATAGCCAGCATGTTAAATCATATTCAGGCATTTTCCGGGCTAAGATAAGTAACTCCGTTCAGATTTTACAAGGGACTTTCTCCAGTCCCTTCGAGAAGCCTTAAAAAACGTGCTGAGATTTCGCGCAAATTTCCCAGATATTTCTACCTTTACATCAATGACTAGAACACGCTTTAGCACGTGCTATCCTCTTGGAAGGAAGCACCCCCCCCCCCACCCCGTATGAAAGATTTATTCAGGGGATTCCATACTCCAAAGAGGAAAAAATGCATTCTAATATACCGGGTGTCCCAGAATGATGTATTATTGTTTGATTGCTTGTATGTCCATAAACAATGAACGGATTTTCAAAAACTTTGTTTTATTTGATTGCCTAAAGGCTAAATTGGATGTTAAGATGTTGGTTGTGGTTTTACCAGTTTTTGAAAATCGGTTCATCGGTTATGGACATATAAGCAATCAAACGATAATACATCATTTTGGGACACCCGGTATGTAAATGTCATTATTGCTATGAAGGAAAACCAAAGAAATTTTGATCGTCGTTTTCATTAAATTTTGCAGGTTTTGATAGGGGCTTCCTGTAGAAAATCTCCTATATCCACAGGAAGGAATGACCGATTAAAGCCGGTCGAACTTCTGAATCTAATTGAACATATCGGGCATCAAATAGAACAATTTTCAATATCATTGCTTCGGTATTCGGGGAACAGTATTTCTTTAAAAGCCGAGCATCTTTCTCTCACCTGGTTCATTAAAAAAAAAGCCAATTAGCTAAAGTGAGAAAGCTTACATGTTGTGATATGAATTTGTCTAAATGCCCATAAAATCGATCAGCAAAGTCTGTCTTCAGCTTGTTTATATATTCCAATTGCTCTCTCACTGATCTCAATTCAGTTATACCTGGGAAAGAAATTAAATAATGAAAAAGAAATTTGTTAGCCTGGTTAACGAACAAGGAAAGATTTTGCAACACAATTTTGTAACACAATAGCATCAGTTAACATAGGGCTCAAATCTTTAAAAAGGTCGGTGTAAAATTCTATTGCAATTTTCTTTGAAATAAATGGCTTGGAAGGAACTTAGGGTTTTTTGCTGTAAATCTGCCGTGGCAATTCATTGATATCTTGATTAGTTTCAAAATGGCGGCATTTATTAAATTTAAGGCTATGACGTCATCAAATCTCTAAATCCCAAACTAGAAAAGCTACAGATTTTTGCTTGCCACCATATTGTAGACCTTCATAAACTATGGTTTCTTTGAAGGTTATATAATGCTTCTTCTTTAGATTAGGATTTACGGTTGCTTAAATTTTTTCAAAATTTTCCATGAATTTTTTCAAAATAAGTAAATTGCCGCCATGTTGAAAAAAGTCAAGATATCAAAAAATTTCCACGGCAGATTTACAGCAAAGTACTATAGGTTCCTTTCAAGTTATCCAATTCAAAGAAAACTGCAAAAGAATTTTACACCGACCTTTTTAAAGATTTGAAAGATTTGAGCTCTATGCTGCATCAGTTGCTTTTGATTGACACCGGAATTCAAAGCAATCAGCGATCGCAGACAAAGGAAATGCTCTCAACCAGCAATTCAAAACAATCAAAGCCGCAAAAGTTGCTCTGAAACCTAGGTAGCTAGGGCACTTGTTGTGCATTCCGGAAATGGTTTTAAGCGAAAACATGAACAGGAATCCAATCTAAACTTTTGCCTCGGACATCTTATTTGTTTGCTTCACAAGTTGAGCAGTAAGCGTTTTAATTAGACCCAAAAAATCATGGGCGGTAGGAGACGCTGAATTTACAAAAAGCTTTACGGTTGATACATCGAGTTATTCCTGTCCTAATATATCATTCCATTCGTGATATATCGACTTGTTTTCCTTCTGTGTCTACCTATCCTGCGAAGGCACCATATTAATCCGACTGACATGACTTCAAGGGCCCTAGAGTAATTATGCCACTCAAATGGCAACTCATGCTACCACACTTGAGTGGCATAATTACTAAAGGGCCCTTGAAGTCATGTCAATCGGATTAAAATGGCGCCTTCGCAGGATAGGTAGACACAGAAGGAAAACGAGTCGATATATCACGAATGGAATGATATATTAGGATAGGAATAACTCGACGTATCAACCGTAAAGCTTTTTGTAAATTCAGCGTTTCCTACCGCCCGTGAAAAATACAAGAAATGGATCGCATCCCAATCGGCTTCTGTACCAAATAAAAACAACTAAAGATTTCTAATGTGAACTTACCTGGATTGAAGTTCGTCTGTGATGCTTCAAGTAATATTTTCGCCGCAGCCACAATTTCTGATATCCCAACGGGATTATATAAATCACCTTCACGTAACGAGAGCACGTGTCTCTTTGATATATCGAGTTTTCCCTGCAATTAAAAAAATATTTGATACGCGATCTACAAATACGTCCGAGGAAACAATTTAAGGGAGACTTTCCAACCTTTAGTAACTAAATTGCTACAAATCTTTGCAGGGCTAACTTTAGAAGTTTGGGAAGACAAACGCACCAAAAGATCATGGAAATCAAAGGAAAAACAGCTACGTACCACAATGTAACGAACTTCTCCTAAAATCTTCCGATTATTTGCTCTTTCAACCTCCATTTTGTTATCTCTGAATTCCATTTGTCCCATTTGTTCACTGACTCTCTGGAATGAAGCAGGAAATAAGACTTTTTCACAAAAATGATTGGCATATTCCATGGATTGATCTTGCCGAAGTACGCCAGTCTATCCAACGGGTTAATAAAAAACGCTCCCCGTTTGAAAGGCCACTGCTCCCTGGATATCAAGGCAATAATATTGGCCCGGGGGGGGGGGGGGTACTTCACTATCGGGTCAGACGGGGATGTGCGCCAGTTTTGGGTAGTTTTTGGCCTGAAAATTCTGGAAATGGGGTATATTTTTACTGGAAATTCTCTGTGATTGGGGTATACTTTCACTTGGAATTTTCTGGGATTGGGGTTAACTGTTATACTAAAAGTTCTGGTAATACATATAATGGGTGTTACAGATTTGTTCTGCTTGTGTGACAATAACTGAGAGGAAATCCGTTCGTTCGTCTTAAAATTGAATGATATTTAGCGTTGAATGGTTCTTTGCTACTTCTTCAAAATCCTTAGCCTGCGTGCAGACTCTACTGATTCCCTGAAGAGAACTGGAGGAGGAACCTCACTTCTCTTCAGGGAATGAATAGAGTCTGCACGCAGGCTACAAAATTATGGGATTGGGTATCAACATCTGACCTTTATTCTGGAATAGGGAATCAATATCTGACCAAAATTCTGGGATTGAGTCATGACAGAAATCCTGGCGGCGCACACCCCTGTATGATTTTGCAGTGAAGCACCCCCCCCCCCCCCCGGGAATATTGAGAAGTATATCATTCAATAGTGGACATGTTCCAAGATATTTCAAAATTCACCCAACAGAAATCTGCTACTTTGTTCTAAAATCATGAGTTATTTTTTCAAGACAGCCCCATCAAGAAACCTTCAAAATAGACCGAAAATCAAATACCAAACTTTTTCTAATAGACCATTTTCGACAATTAAAATCGAAGACTGGGGAGAGCGGTTTGTCCTGGCAAATGGCTGATGCAGTTCTGGTAGATGGCTGCCGCGGAGTGGGCCGTTGAAGTGAATGTAAATATTGAGCTGGGCAAGCTGTGGCGAGGATCGCTACTGCATAAAACACAGCATTGGAGCTGTTTTTTTAGGATTTATTCAAACGGTTGTCCATGCTAAATGCAGATCTATGTGTAAGTTAAGTATATTTGCAATTGGTTCCTTTTCAGCCTTTATTTCCATGCTGCAAACAGCAATGTTTGCTTCGCGTTTAGGCCCTTCACTTGCCCTTCCACATAACTTGAATAAGTGCATGATGCAGCCATTTACCAGAACCGTATCCGCCATTTACCAGGACAAACCACTCTCCCCAGTCTCCGACTTTAATTGTCGAATGGTCTGTAGCAATAACTTGTTATATGCTTTAGCACGTGTGGTCCCTTTGGCAAGATGAAAGTGTCATCCCTGGGAGCGTTACAAAACTATTCCGAGCGATTCCATCCTCCAAAGAGGGTTACAGGCGCTAAACGAGTTGACGTCATTGCTGTAAGGCAGAAATACAAAATTTGGTCTCGGCTTTAGGCCTGTTTTTGAGGGTTTCTTAAGGGGGATTTCGTATGAAAATCTCTCATAACTTCAGAACGGAGCGGTCGATTTCAGTAAGGTAAATTTTGAAAAGAATTTGAACCTGTCTATGATTAAATAATATCTTTGCCAATATCATTGTCGTGATATCCATGGAGAATTGGCCATTCAAACAGGGATCGTTGTTTTCACTTATTCGGTAATAAGTAAACAGTTGTTATAATAATCTGTCACCGTACTGACGTTTCAAAAACGAGGCAATGCAAGAATCCCTCTAATTCTACTGGTAAATCGTACATTTCCCGCGGTTTTCCCGCAGCCTTGTACAATACGATACAAGGACGCATTTTTGTCACCACAGCAACTGATGTAGGCCTATGAGATTTACAATAAACTTCGGTGACATAACAGTAACAAAATGCATTTGACCAAATGGTATAAGTCAAAATTACAAGCTATCAGGCAATAAAGCTCATACTAACCGGTTTTGTAGTTGTACAGGAAATATAAAGCCCTTGGTCTCATTGCACAGACCTCGCAAGCTCGGTCTGTACTTTTAAGACCTCAGGCTTTATATTTTCCTGTACAACACAAAAACCGGTTAGTATGTGCATAGCACAAAAACACAAGCGAAAATACTTGCATGCAACAAACTTACTAATAGCATTTCATCATAATTTGAAAGTCTTTTATCAAGAAGATCCAATTCATCTAAACCACGATCGATAAGTGCAAGGAGATTCTTGGCTTGATTTTCTGATCCCATCAATGCTGTTATGTTCAACTGCAACAAAAGTGCTTCAATTACATTGAGAATAATTTCACATTCTATATGAAGTATCTATTTCTTACCGTATAGGAATCAAGTCTTTGGATAACTTTAAAATTAAATGTGTAATATGTTATTGCTCTATTCTTTCAAATAAATTGCTTGGATGGGACCTTTAGTTAATTTTCCATCATCCTATTTTTTAAATTCCTGCTATCGTGACGT
The DNA here is from genome assembly GCA_039566865.1 of Aurelia coerulea. Classification (NCBI taxonomy): domain Eukaryota; kingdom Metazoa; phylum Cnidaria; class Scyphozoa; order Semaeostomeae; family Ulmaridae; genus Aurelia; species Aurelia coerulea. Next base: position 49,511,434 of record CM076943.1, on the reverse strand, counting down.
CATCAAATTGCGAAATGGTAAACCATAAAAGCTACAGACTTTCGCTTGCTACCATTTTGGAGACCTTCTTCATGCCAAAATTGGCGCAAGTTCATTTCGTGAGATTTCCTAAAATGTGAAATTCGCGTAAGTTTATTCCCGCGCAATTTCCTAAACTATTGAATCTAATATTGATAAATCAAATATTATTCCTCTTCTCATAATAAAATGCAAGAAAATTCAATATGATCTTCTTTAACAACAACCCTTTCGAACTATGCTACAAACAAGCTTAGGTATGAAAGACTCGGAAGAGTCATCAAAGAGTCAAGAGACATTTGAGACATTAACAAATTTAATAAGAAAGCTAGTAGAGGAAAGTTTATTCTCTCCAATTTCCCATTCTGGTCGATGCATGAAAGTTAATTCCAAATATTTCGCGTTTTTTCCAACTCGTGAAAGTTCCTTCCAAACGAAAGTTTCCACCCTCAAAGTAAACATCGATCACACATGAGCTCTTCTCTTTTTATAGCGGCCTTGATGCCACCAGTACCGTGAAAATTTGAAAATCAAGTTCCCTGGCTTTACGCAATATTCAGGTTGCAAAGGCAGTGGACCTTTTTAGAAAAAATCTATAAATTATTGCAACCTACGTATTCAAGCTGCTGAAGTTCTTTCGAAAGTTGGCCTGTAAATTCTTCCAAGTTTCCAAGAGCATGTTCAAACTGTGACAACATTTTCTCAAGATCTTTTTCTTCTCTTGGAGTCAGCTCTTGGTAATCATCAGCTGTACGTAGAGAAAAAAAATTCACAATCGAATCAATATGATAAAACGTGTGCATCATTATTGAAAGATCTAGATTGTTGTACCGGGTGTCCCAAAATGATGTATTATCGTTTGATTGATTATATCTCCATAACCAATGAACAGATCTTCAAAAACGTTATTTTATCCGACTGCCGAAAGGCTAAATAGTATTTGAGGATGTTGGCTGTGGTTTAAGCCGATTTCTTCATGTCGAAAAGAAGATCGATAAAGCTGCTCAAACTCAAGCCTTAGATAGCATGAAAAAGAAACGGCCTTCTTTGCCAGTCAACATTTTAGATGTGATGCAAAAGGCTGAACTTATATATCGTTCGTGGAATATATGGCGTTCAGAGAATACGAATTCAGTTAATACTGAGCTCAGAGAATACGACTAAAAGTTCAGCCTTTTGTATCACATCTAAAATGTTGACTGGAAAAATAGGCCGTTTCTTTCTCATGCCATCGAAGGCTTGAATTTGAGCAAGTTTATCGATCTTCCTTTCGACATGAAAAGGTCGTGGTAAAACCGCAACCAACATCTTAAAATACAATTTAGCCTTTAGGCAATCAAATAAAACAAAGTTTTTGAAAATCGGTTCATTAGTTATTGACATGTAAGCAATCAAACAATAATACATTATTTTGGGGCACCCAGTATGCATGTATGTATGTATATTTTGACATACAGGGTGTCCCAGAAAAATTGTTCGACATTTGATTAAATGTTAAAAAATAACGATAAAATGTACAGGCACCTGGTTAGATAACCCTGTTCCTAAGATTTTAAATTAATTTTAGACGCCAGAATCTTGCGAATCCGCTAAGAATTCACGGAGTTACGAGCTTTTTAAGTTCAAGATTGTACGAAAGCTGAAACCAGACGCCTCTAATTGACTTTTTTTCCAATAAGACGTCCCAAAACCGAGGTAAAGGAAGACTGCCCAATGTTTTACCTCTCATTGATATCAGAGCAAACCAAATAGGACTTCAAAAGTAGTTTAACTCTTGCAACCGTTGCCGAAATTGATTAAGAATGCAAGGATCTGAAAACATGGAATGAAAACTTAATCGATGAGAGACGGGGCCATTCCAAATTGTGCTGAACAGGATTCCCCCAAGCATCCATAACCTTGATTCAATGTTATTGAATGCTAGTTTATCGAAAGTGCTTTTGAAATTACATTTGATTTGCTTTGAATAAACGAGATTCCACTTTCACAAAATATTATTGAGTTGAAAATATTATGTGTGCAGAGACTCAGTTAGCTTTTTATTGCACAATATAAAGGCAAACTAATTGGCTCAGAACCCTGCTGTTATTTTTTGTTAATTTAGCTTATACAGCCTTTAAAGAAGCACTCTGACATATCTTTGCCAAAAATATGATGAAGCTGGCTCATGCATACCTTGTCCTTCTGATAGATTGTCAGTTGTCGGAGATTGCTGAGATCTAACAGTACCACTCCTTGCCCGATTTGCCACATCTAAATATGGGGAAATGTCATTTTTCATTATCTAGCCATATTCTTATAAAACACACATCAAACAGCATAGACATTTTTCAATACATGCAAAAATGCCACTCCATTTCAGGAGCAAAAGACACTGGCAAGTCTATTTTTTCCAAAAACATTTGGCATTTAACAGTTCCACCAAAACCTAGAAAACCTGGGAAAAGCATTAGATATCTTCCAAATGAAAATTATGTGTGAAATTAATTGCAAATCAGTGCCAAAATCTACTATTAATAATCTCCAAAAAGAGCTCAACATAAAGATACACATTATTTATATTATACTACATTTACTTTACCTCCAGTAACCTATATTTAATTGCAGACAATATGTTAAAAGATCAGTAATTTGGCGGTCAATATATTTTACTTGGGCTACATGACAATGCATACACACTACAGTTATGCATATGTAGTGCAGTGGTATTTTACATTACGCATATACAACCTTTCATTCAAGAATAAATAACTAATAAATAATGTTTTTGTTCTTTAAAAAAAATTTGATTAAAGTGAAATATCGCAAGTATGTTTATTACCTCCTTCAAATAACTTTGGACTGACATTGACAAAGGCAGGCTTCTTTCCAGCAAGATATCTTTCAGAGAGCTGAAAAAAGTTAGATTAATCAGAAAGAGCTTTTGTAAGCGCAGGAAAATGATCTTGAAACAAACTTCCTTCTTTTGATCTTCCACACAACTATTTTGAGACAAATGAAGGTAAACATAAATACAGGATATGACCAGACAGAGCGCGGATTTTATTGATAATGCTAATAGATGCTGGGTAAACTTCAAGATTTAAAACAAAGGTGCAAGTGTCAGACTATGGAATAACTTTAAGCTCCTCAAGCCCACCTTGTCAAGCCGAAAATTCTCGGCAAGCGCCAATATATCTATTTGATGAAATTCCTCCCGAACGTCCTATTACATACAATTTAAGACATCAGCGTGAATATGAACCAATTGCTGCGCGTACAGTTCGCTTCTCAAATACATATTTTCAAAACGTCCTTTCTGAATGGCACTTGTTGGACAAGAATATGAAAGAATCTCAAACAATTTCTGAATTCAAGCATAAACTACTAGCAGTAATAAGACCAAAGCAAAGATCAGTTTACAATGTTTATGACAGAATAGGAATCAAGAATTTAACAAAACTGCGCCTACAATTTAGTCCACTGAATGAGCACAGATTTCAGCACCATTTTGACTGCTTTAGCCCCCGTTGTCTATGTGGAATAGGAGATGAAGATAATGAGCACTTTCTCCTGCACTGCCCCCAATTTGGTCTGGAACGCATAGATCTCTTCCGTCAGCTTGCAGAAGTACCAGATTTAGATATTACAGACATGGAATCAAAATTTTTGTGCGATTTACTTTTGTATGGAAATGCTGATCTGAATATCATAACAAACAGAATGTTAACTGAAGCTACAATTTCGTTCATTGAAAAGACGAAGCGGTTCGGATAACAATGTTGTAAATATTGCCTGGGCATCCGTGCGCATGCTAGTAATACCGTCGCAGCGACTCCCCTTTCCCTTTTTATTGTTTTTTTAACTGTTGAATTATTAGAGAAATGTAAATGCCATTCACAGTGGGAACTAGATGACTCCGTGTCTTTTCCCGCTGTGAATGGCATAAGAGTAATGTATATTGTTGTGTAGTTAGTTATGATTTGCTTGTATATATAAAAAAAAAAAAAAAAAAAAAAAGCCGAAAATTGTCAAAAACTAACAGTAGACAGATACAGTATGAAGATATGCTATACTCTCTAAATACAAATATTTATCACTTATTATCCAACCCACCCAAGATAAGCATTAAATGCTTTTCCTGGTTTGCATAATAGGTTCCCTTGGAATTCTTGGGAAAAAACTTTGACAAAATGAATTGACTCTTCTGACAGTTCGTGGCTTGTTGATGAGCCTTGTGGATAACATATTTTAACTTCTTTCTATTCAACAATAGACCTTTTAGCTATTTTGAAAAGAATCAGAACCAAACAATATTTTGCTTCCTTTTTTTTTGTAGAATTTTTGAATGTGCACAATAGTGATAGAAGCTCTATCGCCAGTCGATCTAGTGTCGCATATAAAAATGTATAAAAATAGTACTCTATCCAGGCTCTTTTATAGCTAAAAGGTCTATTGTCCATGACAAGAAAAAGTGAAGAAATGCTGCACCTTTCCTTGGTTAGTACACTATGACAAATTTTACATGAAACTGGAAGGTAATCAAACTTACTGAATATAATGTCTCAATAAACTCATCCTTATCTGCTACTCTGCTTGCTGTCCACTTATAACACTTTTCAAAGTGCAAGTCAAATTCTGGAATCTCCTGATAAAAGGACAATAGTTACATGGTACCTGATCAAATATAGATGTAGCAAAGGATACTGTAAATCCATTTGAAATATTAAAGCAGGGATAGCAGCTTCCATTACAAAGACTGCTCCCTTTATTGAAATACAGTATTGCCATCTCTTGTAAGACCATGAAAAGAAGTGAGCATATACACTTTGTGCATGACTGCTACTGTAAGTTCTTGTTAGTTTGAAGACGAAATTACAAAACTGAAATCAGGCCCTTCTGCAACACTTCATCTACAGTACATGCCTTGTGCACGTTAACATGAAAAGAAGATTTCTTAAGAATTTTCAAGAACTTCCACAGATTCTCATAAGAATCATCGAGTGGTATCAAGAACAGCACAAATTTTAAGAAAAAAGTCATAAGAAATGAAAACATTTTTCTCAAGAATCCTTACTAAAAACCAGTGCTGATGTGTACAATGCCTGTACTGTATGTAGGCACTGCAGTAAAATTTCCAAACAGTAAATTTCTCAATCTGTAAATTTTTAGCATTGTAGTTTTGCATTATTTTTCTAGACTTTGGTTTCTTATATAAAATCATAAATTAGTTTGCTGCTATACAGTAAATATTTATGGAAAGATCCCCACTGCAGCTTGAGCACTACAGTTAGAAATTGAAAAAATTTGGAAATGTAAATATTGAAACATAATGACCTTTTGCAATACTCACCTCATGCTCTGCTTTGCCATCAACAACCTTCAAATCTGAAAGTGGCCACGTCTGCTTTTTCTTGAAAACTTCTTTATCAGATTTTTGTACTTTGTAAACATTTACTTGAAAGGGCTTTTCTTTGGTTACTGTCAAATAATTATGAAGAGGCTGTTGATAATACATTAAAGTGAATCAACGGAGCTAAGTAGAGGCAATCTATAAATAGGACAAAGCAAACTCCTACGCACGTGATTGTTCTTCTTGCTAAACAATATCCACGAACGTCTCGAAATAATCAAATACAATAGGCTAATAATAGAATGCCCAGACTCCTTCCGCGCGGGGCTTTTATCTCCGTTGATTCTCTTTAAAGTTTTCGATCTCAAATAGAGAATGCTGTTTGCTTTGTGCTGAAAATAAATTACCAGCACAAATTTTGATGTACCATAACTATCATTCATAAATAACTCATTCCTGCATATGTATTAGTTCCCTAAATGCAAAATCATCATCTACGCAGAGATCACCATGGAAGTTTCTTCCTGTGAATGAAAGTTTCTTCCCCTTTGAAGTACGAACCAACAATGCTGCCACCATGCCCATGGGTGCGAATACACCAGTTGAACTCAAAACAGAATAAATCAATAGATTACAGCTCAGGTGCACCAAATTTGGCAAAATTTGATATTTTTAGATGTGCCTTTGTTTCAAAAGTTTGCAGTGTGCATACAATAACTCTTGACAAACATCTTCTCTAGTCTAGTAGGGTGTGCCAAACAAATAAAATCACTGAAAACCTTGGGTGTGTCTCTTGTCCATCAGAATTGCATTAAAATACGTTTGCAGTTTGGCCTGCTCTGGCAAGCTCCGGGCAAGCTCAGCTTTTAGTGAGGAAGGGAGTGTCAATAACAAAAACTTTGCAAAGTTTCCTAGACGCAAAAAAGGCTAAAAATGGAGAGGCATTTTCTATTATTACTGGGTTGAATTCTATTTATTCAACATTTATCATACATCACAGCAGGAAGCCCTCTTTTTAAACCACTGCTTGTATTCGCAAGCCTTGTATTCCTTGGCAATCAAATCGTTCCATTCTCCACCCGCACCATAATCATGCAATGCAGCAAAACACACAGCTTTGTTTTTGGTTTTTGTGCCTATTTTTATGAGTTGAGTTTAGTCCGGTTCCTGAGTAGTTTGTTAGAGCTCAATTGCAAACAGAATATAAACAACTAAAATTTATACCTGCAGCACATAAAAAGCTAGTCTTCTTTTTCTTGCCTCCACCAACCTTTGCAACATTGACTACAGAGTAAAGTGCTTCATCATTTGGGCGAAAGAGTTCTTGTTGCAAGCTGTGCCGAATGGCCGCCATTGCTTTGCTTACAAGAGGGAGCTTCCGTTTTGAACACAGGGAAGCAAAAGAAACTTCCTCCTTTTCGTTTTCCTCCGCAGCACCGCAGCACCGTGTAGAGCCTCATTCCAAAAGTATCTTGTTTCGTTCTTCGTTCCTCAGTGAGGAAAGTTGAGCATTTAAAGGCAATCTGTCCCCTTCCATGAATGAAAATAAAATCGAAAAAGATCTCTATTGTATATTCCAGAAGTTGGTGTTAATTCGCTTTATGCAAAGAAATCAGGGTCATAGAGACTCAGTGATGCATGAATTTAGTTGCAGCGTAAATAAGGTAAATAAAGCAGTAACTAAGGTTAAAACAATAGGGGACAGATTGCTTTTAACCCATGATTTCATGAAAAAAGCATATTTGAAGAGTTACGAGGAGCAGATTTTCAAACAAGCACTGAAGAAAGTGGGGATTTTTTCTGGCTCACTCGGTATTATGATCTGGTTTCCTGAAAGTGAAAAGAGCTGTTAAAAGGAACAACTTTTTTATCCTGTTCACAACTTCAGGGAACATTCAATACATGGACTTTTCATAAACCCGTAAAAAACAACAAGATATCAATTTGGGATCAATTCGTTTCAAGGAACAAGCCATCCAGCCACTGAACTCGACTCTGCGGAGGAGCAATCACAGGGGACTGAGAGGTCTTGCACAAGTCCAACAAAATGGCGGATGAAAAACTTAGAAGCTGCGAGCCAGGAATGAAGATGAAAGTAGACTCGCCAAAGACACCTAAAACCCCAAGCCCTCGCAAAAATATCAATCCAGTTGCAGACCCTTCGATAAAGAAAAGAACAAAAGACTTGATTATTGACCTGCATGAGTATATTCAGCTGTGGGAAACTTTGAATCAGAAGAGTTTCCAGGGCCTAAATTCCTTGACAAACATTTGGACACAGCTGAAATCTTCAGAGGAGGAATATGAAAGAGACAAGACTGTTGTAGAGCCAGATTGTTGGAAAAGGTACAAAATGAAAATATTAAAACTCCGTGAAAGCCTAATTGATGATCATCAACAAGATATAAAGCAATTTGAAGGACTGTACCTCAAAATGAAGAAGATTATTGGAAACTTGGAAGCAATATCATTCATGGGGCTGATGTCATTTGAAGAAAGAACAGATGGCAAGAAAGATGGACACGCTTTATTCAACACATGGACAGCACAAAATTTCCACCAATCTGCCCGATCAATTTTTAATTCTTTCACTAAGGAGTGGTTATTTAAGCAGGGCCTAAGTGGACGCTTTCTTAGCATAGATTCAAAGACTGAAATGTCACAGTTTACCTTGCTCGTATCAATGTGGCTACAACAGCCGTATATAGAGGATAATGTTGATATGGAGCTTCAGAAGATGTTGATAGAAAGTGGTATTAAATCATGAAATTGGTTAAGCACTGATATTTTTTCTCTGCAAAACACTCTGGATTGCTTTTTAAGAATGTTCAATTGCCAGGGCCGTCGAGAGAGGGGCCGGGCCCCAGGGATAGGGAAGAAAGAGGGCCCCCGGCGCCGAAAATTTTTTTGAACCACACCTTTTTATCCTTGGGCTACGCCCTCCTATGCACTGGTAAAACGCTGCTTTTAGATTTCATTTGGAATGTCAGTGGGCCTGCGGGCCTGAAAATGTTCTGGAAAGAAAACTACAACAAAGAAAAAATACATACCCTATTTTTTCCGGGCCCCCAAACGCCCCGGGCCCCCTGGTAACTACCCTGGCTAACCCCCCCTCTTGACGGTCCTGTCAATTGCGAAATGTTATTGAGCCTAGAAGTCTAATTCCACTTCAAACTAATTCTTGAACAAGGCGAAAAACATCAAATGATTTTGCATTGAAAGGAATTTTGCGTCATCGCCAATCTCAGGTGACATCTCAGTTGAGATGGATTCTGATACCGTCGCTGTCTTTAAAACTGACTCAAACTTTTCGGATTTTCTGGACTAGACTCCTTTCCTTCCGACACATATCGCTTTTCAAATCTCCTCACGTGCATCCACGGTCAATAAACGTCTTCGCAAGGTCCGGTATAACATCATATATCTGGCATTACCAGGTGTCCAAAAAATATTTCCGTTTAAAAAATTACCGAATTGGATGATCAAAACTGTTCTAAAATTTTCTTTTTCATCTCCTTTGTCAATGATCCAAATATATTTAAAGATGATATGATTTTAGTTTTTGTTATTTAAAAGAATATGAAATAGTTCATCGAAAAGTTCTATTCCGAGATTTTACGGCACTCGGAGCCAGGACGGTTGAATGATTTTGCATTGAAAGGAATTTTGCGTCATCACCAATCTCAAGGTATACAAAACTGACTCAAACTTTTCCTCAATAAACGTCTTCGCAAGGTCCGGTATAACATCATATATCTGTTAAATCATCGAAAAGTTCTATTCCGAGGTACACCCTCGTTAAATCTAGCATATGAGCCATTAATTTGCGAGTGTTCATTATCCTTCAAAACTACGCAGTAATATTCTAGTTTTTCTTTCTCACATACAAACTAGAGCTTGAAATACAAACGTGAATCAATCGGGCAATAATCATCACTTTTCGCAATGTGCTCCAAAACCAGGAAGCCCTTAGAGCTAAATTTACAAATCCTAAAGCAATCACAAGGTCAGTTACACCTCGAAAATGATTTCGTCTTTACTTGGGTGGGTGTTACTTGCTGAAAACAGAAATTTAAAGATCGGCTATGTAATCACATTTTGGTGATTTTTCAAATATGAGTACTTTTTGGGACACTCAATAGATTTATTCAATACCCTCGAGTACCGAATAATCGTCCCTCGCTAATTAATCTCTGAAAAAATTTTCAACCCCCCTCCCTCATTTGTCTTCCAACCCCATTTTTAAGAATTCTTGAAAGTTGAAATGACAGTAAACATAAGTTGTGAATAGATATAAAAAAGATACGTGTTTAATAAAAAAAAACGACTATTTTCGATGTTTCCAACCCCCCCCCCCTTCGGTAATCTAAAGTACTCAGTACTTAAGTACTCAAAACTACCTTGAATCACAAAACATGTTTGCCGAGCACGGATGACAACTCAAGTTAGAAGAGATAAAAATAAAATCCTTTCGTCAAAGTACAAGTGCTCATTCTGAATAATAAGTTCAATACAATACAAATATTACTTTGTACAAAATCCGTACTCTTTATCTAATACAAGAATGTAATGTACTTCAAGAAAGGTGGAAGCATATTTGAGAGTCATCTCCATATCATTTTCATGTGCTTCTACGTAAATACAGTCTGGCTTGAAGGCTAAAGATTTACAAACAGCCCTGAGGAGTTGTTGCGTTTCTACCGTGCAATTAAAAAAAAGAATCCCCGTTTGAAAGGAAGCTGCTCCATGGATATCATGACCAAGATATTGGCGAATATATCATTTAATGGTAGACATGTTCAAATCCATTTTAAAATTTAAATGACTGCAATCGACCACTCCGTTCTGAAATTGAGCTCAATTTGCTCGAGAAAGCCGCTTCAAGAACCTTCAAAACAGTCATGAAATCACGTCCAAATTTCCCCAGCAATGACCTCAACATGTTTTAGCATGTGTTATCCTCTTGGGAGGACGCAATCCCTTGGAATAATGTTAAGCTCCGGTCAAACGAGCAAACATCTCACCCAACATTTTGCCAAACATCATGTTGGCTGAAATGTTGGATCGTTGGACTGCCATGCTGGGTCACCCAACATCATCACTTTTGATGTTTGGTGAAATTGACAACGTGCTAAAAGCATGGAAAAGTCATTGCTGTAAGGTAGAAGATTTTGGTCGTGATTTTATGCCTGTTTTGAAGATTTCTTGAAAGGGCTATCTTGAGAAAATCGCTCATAATTTCAGGACGGAGTGGCCGATTTCAGTCAGGTAAATTTTAAAATGTATTTGAACAGATCCATTATTGAATAATATACTATCAAATATTAATGCCTTGATATCCAGGGAGCAACGGAATTTCAAACAGTAATTTTATCACTTACCCAAATGATAGCAAACTCTGTGACGTAGTAACAGTTCAGGGCTATTAACAACTATTTAAAAGTCTTTACATTCAGCGTACATCAGCGACAAAACGAAGTGCGTTTTTAAGGCTTGCAACTATATTTACATAATTGAGAACCTAAAATACAACAATGCTTGCACGTGTGAGAAGTTTTTGATAAGAGCATAGCATGGACACAAAATTGTATCCCCACTGCGAGAGCATGGACACATGGATGATAACAATGGTCATTCGGAAAGTATGGGACAACCCGCGCACGTGACTAATGCCTTGGGGTTTTAATAGCTGCCAGTTTCATCGCAGCTTCTACGTAAGTTTCATTCCAGTGTTTTCTTGTCTCATCTATGAAATGCCATGGAATGTTTGACATCCATTAAAACTTTTAAATATTCAGCGCTAGAAAAATAGAACAAATCCTCCACCAAAGCTTCGAACACCAAGGTTACCGCAGATACATTGGATAACTATTCTCTGTGCAAAATCGTCATTGGCTATGTTGTGTTTATAAACAGATTCAATGATTTGACACGCAGAGCCACGCAGAGAGGACGGGTTGTACAGCCCCTTTAAAGCCAGTAAAGGACTAAAGGCATGTGGATTAGTAGGCCTTGACCCTAATTTCTATTTTACCACTGTTCTTGGATCGATAGAAGGCGAGACTCGTAACAAGATCTCCTTGATTTTGTACCCCATAAGATATTACAAGAAAAATCAAGTCATTCGACCACCCTATTTGGTCACGCGCAATGTCTGCTGCGATGCAAGGAAAGTTCGGGATCCTGTGCTATATGGTAACCGCAAACGGCACCCTTCTGCCCGATACTGAATGACATGAAATTACTTGAATCGTTGCGGAAAATCGATGAAGTTCAATCGATCAATCAATCAATCAATCAATCAATCAATCAATCAATCAATCAGTTGATAGATGGATGGGTGCTACCGTGGTTGTGTTTTCAAACATAAATACTGTGTGCTAAAACCCTATAATGCACTACCGAAAATATCGCAGCTCAAATCTTAAAAACCTGGATTTCAGCGAATTTTTAAAGCAGTGCATCAAAGTCTGTCTCAATATTAGATGTCATGTGAGATTTGCGATAACGCAAAATTACTCATGCAGGTCTCTTCAATTACTTCTATTCGCAAGCATTTTCGCATGACATCTGACTTGAGACCGACAGTAATTCAAACCCTGCAACTTCAACATGGACTTTTTGATCAAATAAGTGTTACACGAAGCTTTGAAAACTTCTTGAATTAACCCAGTTTTCTTCATGCATGCTTGGGGCACACGTCTAACCCTTCTCCAAAATCTCCAGTATCACACTCAGTCGATAATCCTCCCTTCTCCGCAAATACATCCACTTGCCACAAATTTCAAAGGAATTTTCTTCCCACCAACATATTCCAAGACCTTTTTCATAGCTCTCATGAAATCCTGGCTCTTTGCTTGACATTTTTCGCTTTGGTTTACAATTTAATAGAGAAAAGTGAGCTCAAAATGGCCTTGATGGTTGTCGAAATTGACTTGAATGATAAAATCATCTTCATCCACAAATTGTTCAACCATCATGTCATCCATGTTTACAAGAATTCTGAAACAAAACAAGTATCAATTGAAAGCATAGGTTCCAAATCTTTAAAAAGGCTGGTGTAAAATCGAGTGACCTATTTCTTTGAACTGGATAACTTCAAAGAAACTTTAGCTAATTCTCCATAATTCTACCGATGGAATTTTGTGAAATCTTCGATATTTTCAGAATTAGAATGTTTTTCTTCTTTTTCAAGAATTCAAGAAAAATTTTCAAAAAAACTTAAAACCATCGTAATTTCTAAAATATTTGACGTAACATGAAATAATTTCGAAGAAAACCATAGTTTATGAATGCCTACAATAACGTATCGAGCAAAAGTCTGTCACTCATCTGGTTTATGATTTAGAAATTTGATGACGTCACATCCTCAAATGAGTTGAAATGTAAGATACGCAGTTATTTCCAAAAATCTTCAAAATTTCTGAAAAGTCCAACGGTAGAATTATAGATAAGTATCTAAAGTTTTTTTCAAGCCATTCAATCAGAAGAAATAGGTCATGAATTTTACACCCACCTTTTTACGCCGAGTTAAAGATTTGGAACCTATGCTTCAATTGAAAGAACAAAACCAATGAAATTCTTGATAGACGATTGCGCTAAAGATGGCGAAAAGGAACTTTTTGCCACTGCTTTTTGCCACTGAGGTGCATTGCATTCTATAACCAAATTCCTATTGAATTGTCAAAATTCGTCATTGGAATGTAATCCATCTTGGTAAAAAGTTCTTTGCCGCAACCTTTAGCGTAATCATCTATTATAATATTCATAAGACATATGAATGACTAAAAATAAAATACTAACAAGGTGGTGTATGTTTTGCAGCTATCTAAAGTCTAAATTTTTCACGAACCTTTTCAACCAAATTAATAAACAAATAGTGAATTAATCACTCAGCTGTGATTAATGGGCCATAAAAATGGCGACAACAAAGGACAACCAGGAGACGGCACGTGCAAGGCATGCTGGATGAAACAGACCCTTTACTTTGATTGGATGCCTTGAAAATCGATCATTGATTGATTGATATGACGATCATTTGCAGAGTAATGTAAAAGGATAACGCTCACCCCTTTCTTGTTTTCTTATATAAGTTCTTGATCATATCAGAAGGCATTCCATATTTATTTGCCACCTTGAAGAGGAAAAGATAACAAAAAATTACCATAAACTGGAAATTACGGCAAGTGAGATTTACCTTACATTGGTAAGAATTTGACGACAAAGTAATTTACCTACAATCATCACCATAAGTGTTAAGAATTTTGCAAAATTTCAAATATTTTCATCTAGCGACAACAAGGGCAGATTTTGTAATACAATAGCAACAGTTGCGTTTGATTGACACCTCAATTCAAAGCGATTAGCGGATACAGACAAAGGAAATTCTCTCAACCAGTAATTCAAAACAAACAAAGTCGCAAAAGTTTCCCCGAAACTAGTAGGGCAAACTCTCGCCTTGTGCAAGCGAAAGATGGTTTTTAAGAGAAGTTATGTGCTTATAGCGAAAGAAGAAGGGTAAATCTAAAGCTCTGTCGCTTAGATTATGTTTATTTGATTTAGGAGCTGTTTTGTAATCGTTTCATTTCAAGCCCTAAAGACGCGAGAATTACAGTGCCTTCTGCTCGGCTCCTGAATCACTGTAATTCTCGCGTCTTTAGGGCTTGAAATGAAACGATTACAAAACAGCTCCTAAATCAAATAAACATAATCTAAGCGACAGAGCTTTAGATTTACCCTTCTTCTTTCGCTATAAGCACATAACTTCTCTTAAAAACCATCTTTCGCTTGCACAAGGCGAGAGCTTGCCCTACTAGTTTCGGGGAAACTTTTGCGGCTTTGTTTGTTTTGAATTACTGGTTGAGAGAATTTCCTTTGTCTGTATCCGCTAATCGCTTTGAATTGAGGTGTCGATCAAACGCAACTGTTGCTATTGTATTACAAAATCTGCCCTTGTTTCTAGCGACCCGCCGCTATCCCAGGTCAAAGCTTTTTGTACAGATATTCTAAAATCTGATACTTGCTACGACCACTGATCACGAAAAGCTAACATTGAGATGGAGAGAACGGGGAATTGAATTAATGACTATATTTTGGTTGCAGGTCTATAAAATAGGGGGAAAGTCGATTCTTTCTCAACACCATATGTCAAGGGTTGCAGGCCCAAAGAACGAATCATAATCGTCTCCAAAGCGTCAAAAATAAAAAATGCACTGCGTTCACCATTTTAGAATGCTCAAATGATGCCATTATCAAATTGTGTCGACTTATGTTCCGTTTGCAACTTCTGCCGTTATCAATTCTGCCGCATTTTCGTTTGAAAGGGAGGCCTATCCGTAATAATTTCTCCAATTGCAAAATGTATTGGCATTGTGTGAGCGTAGCCTAAGTCATAACACTCTATCATTTATTAATTTCTAAATATGATTGTACTAGAGAATAGAAAATAAATACTCACAGCATCCTTTAAATCCGTCATTGTCAAATTCTCTAACATGAGTGCATTGTATACTTTTTCCTCTTCTTTACGAACATATATAGTTACAGCTGAAATGTAATGATATCAAATACATTAACCTGCGTGGATAGATATACAAAGTTAAAAATAAAGAAAGTGGAATATCACAACTTGCACACGGGAACTTTGTTGTTTCATACATTTCAAGTGTATACATTTTACTGCTATTCTATTTAAACCATCCTTGGACTCTTAAATAGCAATAGACCTTTTCATAGAAAGTAAAGCATCCTGGGAAAATGGGGGAGATTTCGAGATTTCGACACCACGCAGCTTCATATTTCGCCAGGCTTTGCAATTCTCATTTTGCAACAAAAGTTCTCTCCTAAGCACGAACAAAAACATAAGATATCTTTTGTGCATATCGATAAACTTCTCTGACTTCAGATATTACGAAATAGCAATATGTTTTTGGATCTGCTTCCTCGAAATCTTTTTACATAACGAGAAAGAAACCCAAGGCAGTTTCGAAAGTAGCAGAATCGCGCTTAAGTTTTTTTTTTATATTCAATATAAAAATTTACAACAAAATTACCTAAACACTACCTACAATCTACTATACCACACTAAAAGGACGGGGACCAGGAGGAGCAAAAGTTTAGGCACATAATTCTATAATCCATCGCGGAAATCAACTGAAATTCAAAATGAAAGCACCTCAGTTGCCTCTGAAGTCAGATATAAATGTGCAGGCTGTTGCGTAAACGCACGCGAATGCAGGAAGCTCAGACAGCTCAGATCACACGTCGTCCTTCCTGAAGAAAAGCTTCCACTGAAAGGAACATTCAAAGGAACTGAGTTAAACTTTCTTAAAAAGCAAGGGAAGCTGTTTGATTGCCCATTTTTTTCATCCAAACATTGTTGACGGTATATTTTCTATCGTTTCTTCGATATTTCCAGTAACCACCAATTTTCAGTTGACGGTATGTTTTCTATCGTTTCTTCGATATTTCCAGTCACCACCAATTTTGAAGTATTGGCTGCGGTCACACTAGACGTTTTTACCCCATTGTATCCCTTGAAAACAACGGGTTAACTACGCGTGATATGTGACCGCATTTGGTTTTCACATACAACGCTGTTACAGCGCTTTGGTCCTGAGAGCTGATTCCATAAGAAAATTATCACATGCAAAGCAACGGGCAAAACAAGGTCCCGACCTATATTTCAGCGTTATTTTGGAGAATGAACCAATCACAGCCTTGCGTAGTTGTCACATGATAAATCATATCACTGTGTGACCGGGTGTCATTGTACCGTTATGTTGCCGTACTTTCTGGCTACAAAAACAAATTGCAAGAAAGTGAAGCAATTCATATTACAACGGGAAAATACAGTAGTGTGACCGCAGCCATTATCTTTTCAGAAACATATTTTAGCATGTAAACCCAAGCCAGGTCAAGGCCAATAGGAGCTATTCTAAATTCTTGCAACTTTTAAGAAACCAAATTGATGAATACACCTTTTCAACTAAGCGGCCTCGTTTTGAAATTTTTTGAAATTTCTTCAGATTGCTTCATATTAAGTTTGCGGCTTTATTTGTTTTTAATTACTGGTTAAGAGAATTTCCTTTGTCTGCAGACGCTAATCGCTTTGAATTGAGGTGTCAATCAAATGCAACTGTTGCTATTGTATTACAAAATCTGCCCTTGTTATGCAACACTAGAATAACATGGCTGATATAGATTATGCAACACTAGAATAACAATAACACTAGAATAAATTGCTATGTTTTGTTTATGATTGTGTCAATAAAATTTCTCCCTCTTGTTTTCATTCTTTCTTTGAGTTAGTTGAATCTGTTCATCTATATCGTACACGGCAAGCAACCAATAATGATATTTTTCTAAATCGGAAAAATACGCTTCAATACGGTCTCAGGTCAGTTCGTTACTTTGGAGCAAAATGCTGGAATGACATACCTTTGGAGATAAAACGTTCACCATCTACTTGTAGTTTTCATCGTAAACTTAAGATGTTTTTCTTTGAAAATAATTACAAATCGTAGGAAGGTCCCCCATTCAGCCTTCGTCAGAAGTTCAAAGCCTTCTTCACCAACAATTATAGGTAAATTTTATACAATACTTTGAAAGAACTAATCAGTGATATTTAGTCATCTTTAAACAGGGGGTGCTCTCTCCTCGATTAGCTTAGCTACTGAGAGAGCCCCTCCTTAAGAAATCCCCTACATGCAATTCTTCTGTTTTCATGATGTCGTTTTTCATTTTTATTTCTTCTGTAGTATTTGTCCTGTATTAGTTAATTAGTTTGGTATGTTGTATTTCATTGTAATTAACTTTTGTCTTTAGCATTGTATGTAGTGGAATTTTAAAATATATGAAACTGAAACTGAAACTGAAACTGAAACTGGCTGACGAAAATATCTAACAATTTGTATGCATATACCTGGTGTTTTTCGTTTCGCTCTGCATTTCGGTTGTCTAGGCAGTACTGATAAATCTTCGAAATCCTCCTTTAAACAACAATAAAGAGTTCTACGTGACAAATATTCAATAGGACAAGCAAACAAACAGTGCAAGTAAATATGGCATAATTTGAAGGAGAGAATTTTCACGGGAAAACTTTCGCGGAACGAACTTTCGCGGAACTAACTTTCGCAGCTGGATCAAATCAGGATATCTCCAAAGGAAAACTTTTGCAGATTCGCTGTTTAAGGAAAGAAGAGATAATCCTATATCGAGCATTTTGGATCAAATAACAACGATATTCGCATTGTTTGTTATCATCAGTTGTAACAAGAACAGGAAAGAGCCATTTTTGGGCTTAGGGAGCTGTCATAAAATATGAAACAGAGGGGGGCGGAAGGGATTTGACAGGGTCATCAAAACTAGTCGGTGGAAATTGTTGGGCTAACAAACTATTTCAAGTGATAAACATGGGCCATGAAGCTATTTGTTTGCAATACTTAATAATTGTTTTAATCAATCTCAGTATCACTTTTGCAGCTCTCTTCCATCTCAGTTTCTACTAGGGATGCCCACAAATTCGTTATTGAGAACATGATGCACAGAAATTGAACTGTACAGAGCAGAAAGTTTTGCTTGAAGAAGTTTCTGAAGCACACAATTTATTTGGAAGCCCTGGGTTATCAAACTATTTTTGTAGATATTTTAGGGGCCATGTGAACAGTTTTTGTTTCTTGCATTGGGTTACCTAACCTTACAGCAAAATTTGAAACCCCTTCCAACCCCCGCTGTTCCATACTTTATGATAGCTCCCTTAAGATGTCGATTTGAGTATATTTCTTCGAGCAGACTTGCGCGGAAGACCTGTCGAAGAACCTTTCACGGATTGTAAATCTTACGTCTTTTCGTGGAATAAACTTTTGCAGATTTGCCTGCAAACGAAATTTCTTCCCGCGAAAGTATCTTCCTTAAAAGTAATAGGACATTTGATCATTTGTAAGCATGTCGGTGAAAATTGAATGGACACCTGGATTTCAAACACATGGAAATCCTCCGAACGTACCGATTTGATTTAATCGTCCTTGACACTAACAATTTCGAATAAATTATTCTATGGTCTTTAATTTCTTTCAGAAAAAGTGCCGACGGAAACGATCACGGCACTTGGAAAGAATTTTTCATAGGCATTTCAAAGATAAATCTAACACACCTTAGACGGTATCTCCTTGATTAGTTCGTCGAGTGAGAGCTTCTCCTTTAAGAAATCCCGAAAATTCAAATATATACACATGTTTTATTTTGCGATAAATCAAAAATCTAAGTCTCCTTTCATTTCAAAAGTTAACTTTTAGGTTGCTTTGTTTGTGTGAAAAATTAATTCTGGTTCTCTTTCTGTTAAAGACTTTTGATGAATACATTTGAAAATGAGTTCTGTTATCAGCAGTCTTAAGAACCGAATCAAACTACGAGTAATATTAAGTCTTTCTTCCAAGCACTTCCACGTGCTGTGGCTCACCTTGTAACAGGGGTGTTGGCCTGGGTGCGAGGATTCTGTCTCACTGTATACGGTGGGGAGGGTCTTTGCATCTTGGTGGGCATTTTTGCTGTGGGGTGGTGCATGGCGCGTAGAAATGGCTTGATTACTCTGATTGGTGAAGGTGAAGGTGAAGTTGCGTTTTTCAGCGCCAAGCGCTGGGATCACAGAAATAGAGCAGACCTAATCGAGTCCGCAACCCCTTGTCATGACGCTTAAGTGATGAGGTCCTACCGGGTATCGAACCCACTCCCCCTGACTGTTCTGGCTGCAAAGTCAGAGGATTACACCAATGCGCCACAACACCTTCTGATCGTTTTATGTGCCAGACGTCAGCGGGCATTTTCGACTCAGCCAGTATATCATGTCATAACACCAAAAGCAGCAACCCCTCTCCCTTTATGTGTTTATTTTTGTTTGTTTGCCTTTTTTATATCTAGCATAGTTGAATTGTAAGTGCCAGCCATACATTGTATTACCAGCATTGTAAGGACCAGATGACCCAGTGTCCTTCCCCGATGTGGCTGGTACATAGAAATGTATCTATTTTGTAGTTTTTAAATCATTTCAGATCAATAAATAAAAAATAAAATAAAAAACAATAACTCTAATACCGAGTGTCTCAAAAAATTCCCCCAGTTCAAAAACATCACCAAATTCGATGATTAATACCATCAATGAAACTTCCTTTCGATCTGTTTTGAAAAATGAACCAGTTTTAAAGATGGTAAAATGTTCGTTGTCATTACTAAAAATTTATAAACTGACACGCTGAAAAAACCATATTTTGATCTTTACATTTCAATGGACATTGGAAATCTTGCCTAAGAACTAAAATTTGAGATTTGTGTAGTGTGCGTTATTTTCGGACCTTTATGACCAAGTTAAAAGCTTGATGTTCACAAAGAAATTAACCGCCTTAATAATCTGTCCTTTTTGCAGTAAGCTTGAAAACCAGCAGCCATAAAACGAGCTAAATTTTCTCATTTTTAAACCAATTAAACATATAAGCTACACCCGGGAAATCAATTTGTCTTTGATGTACTTGCCAAAAATATTAAAGATTGGCATTTTGATAAAATGTTGGGGTCTCTTTTTGGGTGGGGAACTGGGGATCTTTTTGAGACATCCTGTAGAGTACATCGCAACTTAGGTTCCCAATCTTCAAATAGGTTGGTGTAAAATTCAATGACCTATTTATTTTTAACTAAATGGCTTCAAAGAAACTTTAGCTATTTTGCTATGATTCTGCCGTTGGATTTTTCTGAAACCTTCAATATTGTCAGTCTTTTTTTCTTTTTCGAGAATTCAAGAAAATTTTTCAAAAAAACTTAAAACCATCGTAATTTCTAAACTGTTTCACGCAACATGAAATAATTAAAAAAAACACATAGTTGTCTACAATATGGTATTAAGCAAAAATCTGTCACTCTTCTTATTTATGATTTAGAAATTTGATGACGCCATATCCTCAAATGAGCTGAAAAATGACATATGCTATAATTTCGAAAATATTCAAGATTTTTGAAAAGTCCAATGGTAGAATCATAGATAGGTAGCTAAAGTTTCTTTTAAGCCATTCAGGTAAAATAAATAGGTCATAGAATTTGACACCCACCCCTTTTCACGCTAATTTAAAGATTTGGAACCTATGCTGTGTATCACACATCCCAAATTCCTTTTCTACTAAGTAAAAGGCATGTACCAATACCTTAGCTACATCCACAGCGACTGCCAACTGTCTCTTCGTTTCTTGGGCTCTACAAATGAAAATTGATAGTATTTCATGGAAGAACGCAGGCTGAAAAGGATCCATTTACCATCAGCTCTGATGAAGGGCAACCCTCAAAATGAAAGATAAAAGGACATCATCCGATACCAGGTGAGTTAAAAAACAATCCCCGTCTGAATAGCCACTACTCCTTCAATATCAAAGCAACAACATTGAAAACTGTCTTGTTTTATTGCAATATGTCCAATAAGGTACAGTATTTCACCAGGCTTTAATCAACCATTTCTTCCCGTAGATATAGGAGATTTGCTGCAGAAAGCTCCTACCAAAAACCTGCAAAAACGAATGAAAACGACGAGCAAAACTTACTTGATTTTCCTTCCTAACAATGATGACACTTACACGTATTCATGTATTTTGTCCTCTTGAGAGATTGGAATCCCCCTGAATAAGTTAGAAGTCATTACTGTAAGGCCTATGTAAGGCAGAAATGTCACGAAAATTTGGTCGTGATTTTGGGCACGTTTTGAAGGTTTCTTGAAGAAGCTTTCTCGAGAAAATCCTTCATAATTTCAGTACGGAGTAGCCGATTTCAGTCAAGTAAATTTTAAGCGGATTTGAATATGTCTACCATTAAATTATATATTTGCCGATATCATCTTCTTGATATCCAGGGTGCCATGGCCTTTCAAACGGGGATCCTTTCTATTAACTCACGCGGTAGATGCCTTGTGGGCTGATCTATATTTCTTTGTACTATTTCGTTAGGGTGAAGAGTTGCACTGTTCGTCGTTTGATCATACCATATCATATATACATTATTTAGAGTTGGTTAATATATAATAGTATTAATAACTGCTAATCTAAACCAACCTACATGAATACCGGGTGTCCCAAAAAAATGGATACGGATTTGGTTGACTCCAGCGATGTGAATTTAGCTTCAATCAATGCCTAATCACTCTAAAAATGTTCCTCGATAGTTAACTTGAACATAGGTACCTCATTTGTTGGTATTGGTGCTGTGAGAGCAGACATGTTAATCTTGAAAGCTCATATTTGCCTCTTCGTGCAAACCAGAGCTTTTGCCTCTTGGCCTAAGCAATTTCTTAAGGCACAGCGTATAAATCAACGATGCCCTTGATGAAATTTGAACAATATTAGGTCTTGTGTTATCCTGTTTTCCAGAAGTCACCCCACAGTCACCCATCGGGAAGTTTCTTAATTTCTCATTAATTTCAGTTCTTAATTTCAATGTGCTTCAGGAACTCGCTTACGCCAAAAGGCCAAAGCTCAGGTTTGCAGGTGGACGCAAATTAGAGCTTTCAAGATTGATGTTTCTGCTTTCAAAGCACCAATACAAACAAACGAGGTATTTATATTCAAGTTAACTATCGAGGAAAATTTTTGAGAGTAGTTAGCCATGGATTAAAGCTAAATTCACATCACTGGAGTCAACCAAATCTGCATACTTTTTTTGGGACACCCGATACAAAACTACACATGGCATATTCTGCAGGTGCAATGTTCTCCGGCCCAATTTTTTATTTTGTTTTTAAAACGTGTCGGTTCTTGTTTTATACTATCATCAAGGGTATTCCAAAGAAACCTACCCCTGAAAGATAAAGATTCTACTCCATAAGATGTTGTTTTTGGATAGGCCACATATTTCTTCTCGTGAAATTCCCATATGGCTTCATATTATTCAATGACCTGTATATTTTAGTCATCAATTTTTGGAGATTTCTAACGTGGATGGTAAAGCTGTTACTGCGAGCGAGTAACGACTGAAACAAAGATTCATAGTCATTGTGGAGGATCTTCAGTGCATAACTTCGGGGTTGTGTGAATTACCACGTGATAAACTTTATATTAACAGAATTTGCTGCGGGCTGTTAAAACGACCAAGGACAGTGTAAATCCCGCTACCACCCGCTTTATCCTTAATCTTAGGCTTTTTACTATCGTCCTAGCTACAGATATCACCTTAATTCAACTCAATTATAAAATTGTAAACTCCTCTCAAACAATAGATCAATGGCCCAAAGTGGGAGGTCAGTGCTAGCGAACTGTGGTCTTCCAGCATTAAAATCAACAGCGATAACCCCGACGATTGTAAATATTCCAAATAAAGCCCTACCTGAGCTGAGCAAAGAATGGTGGAGATGATGGTGATGATGACTGCGATGTGCTGGCACGTGACGTAGAATTGTCATCATTGGAAGAGCTCGATCTTTTGTGCTGAGAAAAAATAGAACAAAAATCCAGCATTGGTGCAAGGAGACAAATAAAAGCGTGTGGCTTCTCAAGTAATCACAATTTTAAGCCTCAAAATAGACATTATTCAATTCATACCGAAGGCATGGCGTTATAACAGCAATGAAGACACGACACCATCTTATTTTGGAAATAATTTTGCAGTAAATTTTCGCAGGTTTAAACAGGAAATTTACAAAAAGAGTTGCACAAATCACTGTCATATTCTAAGTCATGGTGGTGAGCAGGGAAAAAATAGGTAGAGATTGTCAGTCAGACCAAACTCAATGAAATAATTGCACAATAAGCCCTTCTTGAAAGGAAGCCATAAATTTATTCCAAGAAAGCTGTGAGAAACTTGCCTTTGCGACGATAATTTTTGTAAACAGCGCCACAAACTCGGAAGTTGCTTGTCGCTTCTCTCATACACATTTTCGCTTTGGCGTTCGCCTATCAATCCTCTAAAGTTTTGGAATAATTTCAACAGCTTCCACTATTAGAACTGATTTATTTTGATAAATAAACGAGACGCATTCAAAATCCCAGTGCGACGTTATGTTTTGTAATGCCTTCATTTACCCCAAGTCTGATTTTCGAGCAACAAGGACAGGTTTTGCAACACAATAGTATCAGTTACTTTAAATGACACCTCAATTCAAAGCGATTAGCGATTGCAGATAAAGGAAATTCTCTCAACCAGTAATTCAAAACAAACAAAGTCGCAAATGTTGCTCCAAAACTAGTAGGGCAAACTCTCACCTTGCGCACACGAAAGGTGCTTCTTAAGAGAAGTTATGCGCTTATAATGAAAGAAGAAGGGTAAATGTAAAGTTCTACTTAGCGGATTTTATTTGATTCATTTATCGCATATCTAGGGCTGAAACGAAACAATTACCACACAGCTCCCAAATCAAATAAACAAAATCCACACGGCAGATCTTTAGATAAACCCTTCTTCTTTCGTTATAGGCACATAACTTCTCTTAAAAACCACCCATTGCGTGCACAAGGCGAGAGTTTGCTCTGCTGGTTTCGGGGTAACATTTGCGGCTTGTTTGTTTTGAAATAATGGTTGAGAAAACTTCCTTTGTCTGCAATCGCTAATCGCTAATCGCTTTGAATTGAGGTGTCAATCAAAAGCAACTGATGCCATTGTATTACAAAATCTGTCCTTGTTTTTTCGCGCACGAGTTGATAAAGTTATGTGACATGTTGTTTGTTAGCCTACGTGTAGACCCATTATCCAACTGGAGAAAGAGTCTACGAATTAATGAGCAAAAGCTTGCTACTACAGTTCCAGATTTCTAGAACTTAATTTATGCAAACTTTGTTTAGACGGGTTTCTAACAGTATTTGAATAGAGGATTAACATAATTAATTGGGCAGCCGTAGCAAGCTTTATCTCTTTATTTCGTAGACCCTTTACTCTGTAGGATAATGGGTCTACTCGTAGGCTAGTTGTTTGTATAAATATGGCTGTTTGATGTTAAAAAGGATAATTCAAAAGGGTGAACACTTTGACTTACTTGTTTGTGATGAGGGGTGAAAACCCATGGCTTTGGGCCTTTAGGTGATGCAGAAGTGAATCTTGTCAGTTTACTTGGACTTTGAAATATGCTACTTATGCTCGGTAATCCTAAAAAGTAAAAAAAGGATATTTATACCAGATGAGCAAAAAGGCAATCGCCGTTTGAAATGCTACTACTCCCTGGATATCGAGACCAACATATTGGCGAACATATCATTTAATGGTGGACTTGTTCAGATCCATTTTAAAACTTACCTGACTACAATCGGCCACTCCGTTCTGAAATTATGAGGAATTTTCTCATGAAAGCGCTTTCAAAAACTTACAGCAAATACTTTACTATGCTTCCAGGGATAACCTAGTCATTCTTCGAAAGGAGTAACACGTGCTAAAGCATGTATAAGTCATTGCTGCAAGGCAGGATATTGGGTAGTGATTTTAGGTCTGCTTTGAGGGTTCATTGAAGGGGCTTTCATGAGAGAAGGAAATAAGTTCAGTTTCAGTCCAAACATTACACTGCAGTGAATTTTACTCTTGAAGAAGGCTTCCATGACATATGTGCCACAATATCCTAAACTTCAGCTTTTAAAACGTTTCTTGCACTTCTCATAGTACTACTGAGTTTCTTAAGGGGTCTGTTTCAACCCTTGGTTCGCTTTTGTTGTCGCCTTCAGCCATGAAAATGGCAAAAACAAAGGCCAACCGAGAGATACCACGTGCAAGGTATGCTGGATAAAACAGTCCCTTTAAAGTTTTTGGCAATCCTATGACCAGTTCCTGATAAAATAGCTCCTTACAAAAAATGTGTGGTACTAACAATACTTAAATCACAGATAATTCATCAGACAAGACAAGGGTATATTTAAACAGGGCTCAAAAAAAGAAATAGCGTGGTAGCAGCGCTTCCAGGAATGTAGCTAAAATACTTAAATTTCCCAGGAAGGAAGAAGGGTAAAAGGAAAAAGAAACGGAAGGAAAGGAAAGGAAAGGGGAAAGAAGGGAAAGAAATAAAGAAAGGGAAGAAAAGGAAGGGGGCAGAAAGAAGAAGAGAAAGGGATATAATTGGGTGGTATACAGGGAAAGAGGAAGAAACTGTGTAAGAAGAAACGAAGGTGCTTTGCTTGCTACCAGGAAGGAAAATATTTGTTGAGCTCTCTATTTAAAGCAATTAAACAACTGGAAATTACCGTACCTGGTGAGGAATTTCCTTTCATGATTTTGACAAGGCGTCTTTCTGCACTTTTTGATTCATCTTTATTTTTTCTCTCAGCGCCCTGTGAATATACAGAGATTCTTCACTTAATTGTCATAAGGTAATAGAGAGAGACAATACGTTTGAGTTTTTGCGAGCCACGAGTCTAATCTATAAACAGCCCTCAAACATCGATAAACAGACTTTTGAAGTGTAATCCAACTTCTCGTAGCCTGCATGGAGACTGAGACGTCAAGAAGTCAAAACCCACCTTGTCTCTAAATACTTTAATTTGACAGAATGCTCTATAAACTGGTTCCGCTTCAGGGTCATTCGTGTTTTCATATGTGTCCACTTGTAAATGTAATGGTATTCCCTACAAAAGATATGTTTAAGAATTTTAAAAGAATACCAAGCAGACAACACAGATTTGTGTTCAACTATTTCTATCTAACTATACCAGGTGAGTTAAAAAAAGTTTACACGTTTGACGGGCTGTGGAATAAAAAGTATGTGGCCGATATTCAAAACTAAGATGTTAATCTATCAGTCAAAGGTTAACTTAGATGTGAAAGAAATTTTGCTTGGTAAAATCAAGGGCGCCTACCTTGTAGGAACTGTGTTTATTCCCAGTACTGTAGAGTAATTGGTGTCCTGTCACCCACTACACAGAGTAGTTTGTGTCCTGTTAATCTTTTCAAATTCTAACGTCTGTTAATGTTGACCAATCAAAAATCACGCTGTATGGTTCCTGTGCCCAACTCGTATAACAGTTGATCTCGCATTACATCAACACCGGAATTTGAAACCATAAAGTTATTCATACGTCATCTTGACCTTGACAGGACAGACTCTGTGTACTGGGTCACGGTACAGTACTGGGATACTCTGTGTACTGGGTCACAGGACACCAATTACTCTACAGTACACCTTGGTAAAATCAGTCATCTTTGAGACCCAAAAAGTAGAAAAATGTCCGTAAGGGGTTTGTATGGGAATCGAGAATTCCACGTTCCATTCTGGTCCATGATTTATTTGGCATGGAAATTTAAATTAAATTCAATAGTCAGTTTCAGAAATAGAATTTTGATTTCAACACAACCCGCCAAACAAGTAAACTTTTTTTTTACTCACCCGGTACAAACTCTACATGTATAAGAAACTAAGAATTTGAGCCAATGCTGAGTTTTTCTTAAATTATCATATCTTGAGAAAAGAAGACTTTCTTACGAGATACACTAGTGTCCCGCATATAAGAAACACAAATTTAAGAAACACAGACCCTGATTTTCAAAATAACACCCTACTTTATAAGAAACTTGTTCAGGTCTGAAAAAAAGCTTGCTTCTTATTTAAAAACTGTGGATTGAAACCTTGGAATATTTCAGCTTTCCAGTTGAATTGAACTTTACCTATTCAAATTAAAACATGAATTTTGTATGCAAACTAAGCAAAAAGCACCTTTCTGGAACAATTAGCATTTGCTGAAAGTGAAAATTTACAAATACAATTAAAAAAAACAATTTTTTTGTATCACAATCATAGAGCTAATGTCTGAGTAATTGATCGATAGTACATTATCTTTGTAATAAGAAACTTTACCCTGATTTGTAAGTTTATCTCATTTTATAAGAAACACATCAGACCTGAAATTGAAAAAGTTGTTTCTTATATGCGGGACACTACTGTACTTAAATGTTCCATGACAATCTTTACGTTTTCTACCTGTGCCCTCGTGAACATTTCAAAACAAAGTCTTTTCAGGCCTTTCCAACGTTTAGATTTTACTCGAGGACCTTCCGAGTAATATGATACAGGAAAGAAATGAAAATAAAGTAAACATATGGTGAGGATATCTTTTATTCAAATAAATAGTTTCTTGAGGTATATTTTCCCTGTACTGGAGTTTCTTAATTATTGGTAACCTGACAGTTGAGTTTGTTGTGAGCAGCTTCTGATAAAAAATACGTGAAAAAATTTCCCATCACAGTAAACCTATTGATAGGTAAAGATTACCTTGACTCCCTTTTGCGGCGAAAAGTCGGTACTCAAGCAGTTTATTCTAATAACAACCTGAAAACAAAAAAGTGTTTAATGCAAGAAATTTCAGCAAGGGTGGATTAAAAAGAAACGTATATATGAAACTGTTGTACGAAGCAGATTAAGGAAAGAAGAAATATATTGACCATTTGATACCATAATCCTGTCATCATTATCGAGTGTTAATGACAATATCCAAAGCTAGAGGTATTGTATATTCTAGAAATGGCTTTGAATGAAAGTGAATCTGTTTTTACGAGAAATGAAATACCAAGTAGTCACAGTTGTCTGTGCTCTTGCTACTGCCATGTCAAACGAGGACAGATTTTGTAATACAATGGCATCAGTTAGTTGCTTGTGCTCGACATCTCAATTCAAAGCGATTAGCGACTGCAGACAAAGGAAATTCTCTCAACCAGTAATTCAAAACAAACAAAGCCACTAAAGTTGCTCCGAAACCAATAGGGCAAATTCTCGCCTTGTGCACGCGAAAGATGGTTTTTAAGAGAAGTTATGTGCGTATAACGAAAGAAGAAGGGTAAATCTAAAGTTCTACCCGGCGGATTTTGTCTATTTCATTCAGAAGCCGAGCAGAAGGCATTCATAAGCGCTAAATACGCGAGAATTGCAATGCCAGGCATTGTACTTCATGCGTATTTAGGACTTAAATGAAACAATTACCACACAGCTCCTGAATCAAGTAAGCAAAATCCGCCAGGTAGAACTTTAGATCTACCCTTCTTCTTTTGTTAAACCACATAACTTCCCTTAAAACCCATCTTTCGCGTGCACAAGGCGAGAGTCTGCCGACTGGTTTTGGGACAACTTTTGCGGCTTTGTTTGTTTGTTTTGAATTACTGGTTGAGAGAATTTCCTTTGTCTGAAGTCGCTAATCTTTGAATCAATCTAACTGATGCTATTGTGTTACAAAATCTGCCCTTGTTACTCTGTCATAATGTAAGAACCTCGCTAAATGATTGATTGATTGATTGATTGATTGATTGGCTGATCGACTGATTCTTCCATCCAACAGCGACCATGTCGTCACGGAGTTGGATTGAATCCTTAACGAATTCGTTCGCTGAGTTTGCCTCAACCTCTTTGTTTTTTCTCGTGAAACTTGAATATACCTTATAAGCTCTATTCAGGTGGCCTCTCTATTACGCCCCCCTCTCTAATAAGCCCCTCCCTTCCAAGCTAAAATAGAATTCCCCTCTATTAAAGCCCCCTACTTATATCAAATGTCAGAGGTCCATTTATCTGCAATCCACATTTCAAGATAATAAGTGCGAAAGCGAAAGTATTTTGCTATTTGAGATTTTGCATGTTTGAGGGTAAAATCTTGTTCTGCGTACAATGTTTAGCAAGGAAGCAAATTTTCACATTCAAATATGTCTTTATTTCGAAATTATGGCTATTTCGAAATTATGGCAATTTCCAAACTTCGATTTCACGGTCAAAGCCCTTATGAGTTCAAATTCTTTATATCGCCATAATTTCGAAATAAAGACATATTTGAATGTGAAAATTTGTCTCAACACTAAACTTTGTACGCAGAATAAGAATTTAGCCTAAAAAATGCAAAATCTCAAACAACAAAATACTTCCGCTTTCGCGCCTCTTATCTTGAAAAGGTGGATTGCATGCTAATTTTGATACAGTTAGGGATAACAATGCAATAGTATTTGACTCACAAAATTGTTTGCTAATCCCGCAAACTATGTAGGCAAAAGAACTAAAAAGCTACCATTCATATCCTTTTTATTTGCTTTTGTGAATAAGCCCCCCTCCCTAATAAGCCCCCTCTTTTAAGCCCCTCTCTGGAGTCTCTAAAATTATGTAAGCGCCCCCAAGGGCTCAATCGAGCTTTTATGGTAACCGTACATATCTAGCATAGGTTCCAAATCTTTAAATCAGCATAAAAAGGTGGGTGTAAAATTCTATGACCTATTTCTTCTGATTGAATGGCTTGAAACAAACTTTAGATACTTATCTATAATTCTACCGTTGGACTTTTAAAAAATTTGGAATATTTCTCGAAATTTCAGCATATTTTATATTCTAACTCATTTGAGGATGTGACGTCATCCAATTTCTAAATCATAACCAGAAAAATGATAGACTTTTGCTTGATACCATATTGTAGACATCCATAAACTATGGTTTTCTTTGAAATTATTTCATGTTGTGTTTAACAGTTTAGAAACTACAATAGTTTTAACCTTTTTTGAAAATTTTTCTTGAATCCTTGAAAAAGAAGAAAAACACTGGAAATATCGAAGATTTTGAAAAGTCCAACGGTAGAATTATAGCAAAACAGCTGAAGCTTGGTTGAAGCCATTCGGTTCAAAGAAATGGGTCACAAAATTTTAAACCAACCTCTTTAAAGATTTGGAACATATGCTTACATATCTACAAGATACGTACCTCAGCTTTGTCAACAGGATTCCATGTAAAACAAAAAGCATTATGACCATACCGGAACAAGGGCAGATTTTGTAATACAATAGCATGAGTTGCTTTTGTTGACACCTCAATTCAAAGCGATTAGCGATTGCAGACAAAGGAGATTCTCTCAACCAGCAATTCAAAACAAACAAAGCCGCAAAAGTTTCTTTGAAACCCAGGTAGCTAGCTCGCTCGTTGTGCATTCCAGAAACTGTTTTTAAGGGCAAACATGAGCATAGATCGAAAGAGGAAGGATGCATCTACACATCTGCCGCGGGCATTTCATTTGTTTGGTTCAAAAGCCGTTTAGGAGACGATTCAATTCTCTTATTTTTTTGGGTGTTATCAAAACATTTACTGTTCAGCTTCTGGACCAAAGAAATAAAATGCCCGCGGCAGATGTGTAGATATATCCTTCTTCTTTCGATCTATGCTCATGTTTGCCCTTAAAAATAATTTATGGAATGCACAGCGAGCGAGCTAGCTACCTAGGTTTCAAAGAAAATTTTGCGGCTTTGTTTGTTTTGAATTACTGATTGATAGAATTTCCTTTGTCTGTGATCACTAATCGCTTTGAATTCAGGTGTCAACAAAAGCAACTCGTGCTATTGTATTACAAAATCTGCCCTTGTTCCATACCGGGTGAGCCAGAAAAAACTTCCCACTTTTGAAAATTCATAGCATCAAGAGTACTAAATGGATTGAAATGAATCAATATTTGCTTGACAGCCAAAGATCGAAGTATTTTTGTGATTTTTCTCGCGTTCTTACGAGCATTGGAAAAATTGGTAAATTCAAGCTTACAAAAACTTGATGGTTGCAAAATGACTGAAAAAGGCCTAAAATGCTTGATCAAATCATAAAGGACTCCTCGCTCAGAACAACAGAGACAATGCAATTTCTCATGGGTGATAGATATCGTCTGCACATCTATTGCCATTGGATTGAAAATCTTTAGTATCTGTTTGAGAGTCTATTTCTTGTAACTCTTGAGAGAGGCGAAACGCATGTGCGTATTGTTCTGTGTAAGGAGAATCCTAACGATTTGATCAAGTGTTTTATGCCTTTTTTCAGTCATTTTGCAGCCATGAAATTTTTGTAAAGTTGAATTTACCTATATTTGCAGTGCTCGTAAGAAGACGAGAAAAATCACAAAAATACTTCGATCTTTTGGCTTTCAACTAGAATTTGAATCATTCAAATCCATGAAGTACTTGCAGTGCTACGAGTTTTAGAAAGTGGGAACTTTTTTATGGCTCACCCGGTATATATCTAAGCGATACCTACCTTAGCTTTATCAACAGGATTCCATGTAAAACCAAAAGCATTATGGCCAACATCATCAGCTGTCTCTTCTAAATGTTGACAAGCTTTTCTGTCAACATCAAATGCTCTCTGATTCGGATTTGGTTGCTGTGAGCTCCAGTAATGCCAATGGTCTAACTCATTTCTAGGATCTTTTTCGTCACGGAATACCAAATATATTATTGACTGAAATATGAGAGAGAAATGCCATAGCTAAAACATTTACTATCCAAAGAATCAATGGATGGGTTGGTGTCTGCTGTGTTGGCCGTTGGGTGGCTGTGGGGTCACTGGGTCATTGTGGGGGTTTCAGGGCTGGTCTCGTGCTGGGGCCTGGGGCCGTATTATTTCTCGAGAGGTGGTCCGAATGTTTCCTAGCTGTAACGTTTATTCCTTGCTCTTGTTTTTCTCACTGCTGAATTGCATACAGTAAAAACCCGCATATAAGAACCACCCACTTATAAGAACCTAAGGCCTAAAATGTTCTAATTTCACCCCATTACAGAAGAACCTATTCATCCTGAAATTCAAGGAAGGTTCTTATCTGGAAAAAAGTTAAATGTAAAATACTGGTTAGTAATATATGATAAGATGTTTTAAGAAATTTAGCCAAATACTTAAGTAGATACAAAGCATATGTAAAAATTCCTTGTATGAATGGATTTGATACAGATAAGGCAAAGAAAGATAAGTTTGTTCTTTACAAAATTGTTTCATGATAGTGAGTACGTGAAAACCTTGCTTTCTTATATTTGGCCAAAATTCTCGAAGATCTATAAATAATTCTTTGATAAGAACCTACATAAGAACCTTGCATCCTGTTTTCAAGAATTGTATCATATGCATAAGAACCTAAACAGGGTGATTTCAAAATGTTAAGGCTCTTATATGCGCGTTTTTACTGTATGTTGAATTGAAAGTCCCGTATGCAGTGGGACCAGATGACGCTATGTCCTTTCCCACTGCAAACGGCAGAGTTAGATGTATCCGTTTTGGACTTTCTAATGCAAACAAATGATTTGTGGTACAAAATTTGAAAATAGCCTTAAATAACGGACTCGTCATATTAAACCCATAAACGCAACAAAAACACCGAAATCAGTAGAAAGAAGACTGTTAACTCCCGTCTCCTGTTAATCATAACTTATTTCTTTCCTTTCAGGTTTTAAGATTAATTCGGTTTTCTCTTGCAGGATTTAACAGTTTTTTCTCTTGTTACAGGTTTATTTTGGTTGTTGTTTCTTTTACAGGAGTTAACAGTCTTCTTTCTACCGATTACGGTGTATTTGTTGCGTTTATGGGTTTAATTTAATGAGTCCGTTATTTAAGGCTACTTTCTAATGCCAATAAAATAAGCAAATTCTTGGCCGTCTTAGTAAATGTAGTTCAGCGAGTCTCCCGGGATTTCCTGGATAAATTTGCTTTGAATAAACTAGGATCTTGACAAACTATTCTCAATGTGAACTGAAAGAGGACAATGTTTGCTATGTCAATTCCAAGCCAACTACTTTTGAGTCAGATTGATATAACAAACGCCAATTAGTCCTTAGCATATAAAATAACAGATAGAACTTCAAAAACATCATTTAAATTTCAAAAATATTGTTGAGCCAAATTTCTAAAATGTTAACTTATTGTTGATAACTATGTTCATACCTTTAGTCGACTACGTTTTTCAGTAGGAAGAAAAGCTTCACATGTGATTGCATAAAACTGTCCTGCAAGGCGAAGAAAATGTTTGAGTAAGAAAAAAAAGTCGAAATTTCTCAATTCTAAATTACATAAATGAAATTTAGTTGGCAGAAGCTTTTAAATATCCTTCTTCTTTCCATATACACATCTATCTACCTGAAGGTGAACCCAGGGGGGTACTCCCTAACTTTCAATACGGGGGGGGGGGGGTCCATGCCACTATTTCTTTGCTGACCCCTAAATATTAAGCCTAATGTTTTGGGGACCCCAAATATTGAGTCTAATGTTTTGGAGACCCCAAATATTGCTATCTATTTCTGGGGCCCCTAAAATGTTTTCAATGATTTCAATTAAAGCTTCTTGATCTTTCTCAGTTTTTAAATAATACCAAAACATTTATCTCTTGATTCGCAACTTCAGGGCCAAATTGCGCCATTCTTCCTTTCTTCAGATTTGTGGACCCCAAATATTGAACTTTGGTCCATGCTGTAATTCACAGACCCTAAATATTGATTTAACGTAAAATTTCGGACCCTAAATATTGGCATGGACCCCCCGTATTGAAAGTCAATGAGTACCCTCCCCCTGGGAGGTGAAGATGAAGTTTTAGCGCCAAGCGCTCGGATTGCAAAGGTAAAGAAGACCTAATGGAGTGCATGACCTCTTGTCATGACGCTCAAGTATGGGGCTCATATCGGGCTTGAACACTGTATACCACCTGAAGGTAGTTTTAGGACTGTTCTGGCTCCAAAGTCAGCCTTGAAGATTCAACCAATACGCCACATTATTACCTGACTGACGTTTCAAAAACGAGGCAATACAAGAATCCCGCCAATCCCATTGGCTAATCGCACATTTCCCGCGGTTTTCCCGTACAATACCTTCAAATAAAGAGAGCTTTGTAGACTATCTAAGGATGTCTTTCAAACAAGCCCCCTTTCAGCAAACTTAACAATTTCAAGGTCATTGCATACAACGGAAAAAACCCTATTCAATTGAAAATGAGGTGACACACTCTTCCGGAAGAAATATACGGGTTCTCAAAATCATTAATGATCACTCAAGTTAAACGTGTTGTCCAATAAGTTTGATTTGGAATAAGTCATTGTACTCGAGCAGGAACTAAGCTTTACTTAACATTTCCTACTTTGGGTCGTGATAGTACTGAAATAGGCTCACTTCCTCTCTTAAAAAAAATACCCCTTTCTATTTTACAAGTGAAAATTTTGACGGGGATTACACCAGGAGATTTGGAGTTATTCAGGGCTCTTATAGCGCGTTCTACATACCCTACGCTTACTGGCTGTAATTTAAATTTGGCACCATTGGAGTTGTTTCCAAGGTATTTAAGAGGGTCATCAGAAGGTTGACTTTTAATTTTCTCCGCTAACTTAGGTCCAACCGTCGTAAAATGTTTGTTGAAAGCTTCTGAAATTTGCGAGGATGATTTAAGTTCTTTTCGAAAAAGATGTTTTGAGTAACAGTGTGATTTGCACTATTTGTAGCACTATTTGTAGCAGGTTCGACAGAGCGGGGACTCGAACCACCAACCTTCAGATTGGAAGTCAAGCATGCTACGACTGAGCCATCCTCCACCTGACTGTTCTGGCTCCAAAGTCAAAAGATTCAACCAATACGCCACATTATTACCTGACTGACGTTTCAAAAACGAGGCAATACAAGAATCCCGCCAATCCCATTGGCTAATCGCACATTTCCCGCGGTTTTCCCGTACAATACCTTCAAATACCTATCTAGCAAACAATGCAAACTTAACAATTTCAAGGTCATTGCATACAACGGAAAAAAGAAAATGAGGTGACACACTCTTCCGGAAGAAATATACGGGCGATCACTCAAGTTAAACGTGTTGTCCAATAAGTTTGATTTGGAATAAGTCATTGTACTCGAGCAGGAACTAAGCTTTACTTAACATTTCCTACTTTGGGTCGTCTACTCACTTCCTCTCTTAAAAAAACCCCATTTTACAAGTGAAACTTACCTACTTAAGTTTCAGGGCGACTTTAACGGTCTGTTTCCCTTACTTCCGTACCCATGGCTTTTGATTAATTGGATATTGAAATGTCTGTCTTCGATCGCTGGTCGTTTTAAATGGCGTGTTAACCAAAGACAATTGCTACCATCGTTGTAAAATTTGCCTTTTTGGGCATTACTTGAAGGGGCTATGAATGAGTCTCGTCATTATGTTACCACAAACAAACTGCTTGAATGAAAATTTGAAAACAACCAACCTTTGTTCAAATAAGTTAACGTATCCTCTCCTTGCTTTTGCATTATCGATGTTGGTGCCTCCAAAATGTTGATATATCTAACAAAATCAAAATAGAATAGAAATAACAAGAGCAATTCTTTATTGCAGCTATTAACTTATTTTCTCTCCTTTCATGGTTTCAGGTTAATTCAATGTTTCACTTGCAGGATTTA
Source organism: Aurelia coerulea (assembly GCA_039566865.1). Taxonomy (NCBI): domain Eukaryota; kingdom Metazoa; phylum Cnidaria; class Scyphozoa; order Semaeostomeae; family Ulmaridae; genus Aurelia; species Aurelia coerulea. Next base: position 49,475,969 of record CM076943.1, on the reverse strand, counting down.
ACAGTTTTCTTCCTAGTTACAGGTTTTTTTGGTTGTTATCATTTTACAGGAGTTAACAGTTTTCTTTCCACAGATAACAGTGTCTAATGTTTCGTTCGTGAACTTATTTACGATGAGTTCGTTATTTAAGGATAATAATGAAAAAAGTACCAATAAATTTCTGTATTAATAGACCTTTTAGCTATTCTAAAAAAGAGCCTGGATCGAACGTTATTTTTATACATTTTTATACGTGACGTTCGATCGAGTGGCGTTAGAGCTTCTATCGCTATTGTGCACATTCGAAAATTCTACAAAGTGTAGCAAAAGTTTGTTCGATTCTGATTCTTTTCTGAATAGCTAAAAGGTCTATTAAACTAAAACGCAAGGATTAAAATACAATTGTGTCTTTTAGTGCATTTTAATCCTGGCATCCTACTTTAATTAAAAGAGAAATATTTGTTCATCTGTTGAAACTATTGCCCTATGTCATTCTCATTATATCTTCACGCTGAATAAAAAAAACCTCGATGATGAAGCCATGAGCATCAAAATCAAATAGAGACGAATACAGTTCTAAAAGTAACCAGACCTGAGTTTTTTCTATCGTAAAATGAACGAAGTTCCTCGTAAACTAACATTAAATTGGCATGGAAATTACCCTGAGCGCTTTTATACCTTAATAATTAAGATTAAATGTTGCGAAGTTGGAAACCCAACAAAAAACCAGAACAGGGAAGTGTTCTGGGATGAAAGATCCATGTCATATGAATAAATTTTCAATAAAATGTGCATCCTTGTTTCATAAATTTATGATTTAAAAAGAATCGGCAACAAATTATCCAAAAAATGATTGATTGATCGACTGATCGACTGATCGACTGATCAACTGATCGACTGATTGATCGATCGATCGATTGATTGATTGATTGATTGACGAATGAAAGCAAAGATCAATTTAATTAAATCAAATTAAATAGATAAATCATACTTCTCTTCAGCTCCAATTTTCATTGTGTCCTTTGGGGATGGGTGCGACAGTAGAGCCTAAAGGATGGGATACTTTTGTTAAATTAGTGAAAAGCTGAGAAAGGCTGGTGTCTAAAGGTAACTGTACACCATATCTTGCTATTCTACGAGGCCTTAAAGAGGCTGGGTCATGTAATTGTGAACAAACTTCTCTCGAAGCAGGGATTTTGCAGTCTTTTGGTAGGCCATACTCACACAGATTTTCCACTATTTTTTCAAAATGAAAGCGTTATTTTGAAGACGTATTCTTGAACTTCACAGAGAAAGAGACAAGATATTCATCATAAGTTGTAAGACTGCAAAGATATCGGTGGATTTCCAAGAGTACATTTATTGTGGATTCACCCCATCCAACAACATATGTGGAGAAAACATCGCACATGTGCATAAAGCAATATAAATTATAAAGATTACAGACGTCTGTTTACGGTTACATGATCCCGCCCTTTAATTCTGCACGTAGGCTTTTCTGTATTGGATATTTTACCAAATAGCACTTGCAAATTCTTTGAAATCTTTTGTCATTTAAGTAATAACTTTGCTTCATCTTTCCTAAAAATTCATGCAGCATATTCATAAAACAGACTATTTTGGAAAAATTGAGCACAGTTTAAAATGAAAATTTCAATTTGTTGTTGTGATCTTACCAGCACTTTCTCGTCTAGAGGGTGGACCATTGAGTAGCTTTCAGTACTTGGAGAGCTGCAAAACAAGGAGACTGGATTTGTCATCAATGCTGTGAGGAGGCATTTGATTCAACGCTACGAGAGGATAGTATTTCTTTTTACAATCTGTCTACTTCAATGTTTTGCCAGATCCAGCAAATCTCAGTGGCAGGCAGCCTTATCCACAAATACAATGTGAGATTCATGAAAGAAATGCTTTAAAGGCACACTGTCATGAATGTGATTGGCAAGATCTTCAGATAAAATCAATAACAAAACATTTTGTGGGTATGTATTCATCAATCCTTTATGCGTTGGAGTCATGCATTCTTTCCCTAATGTACAACTTACAGTTAACCCAGAATCAACTTACTAAATAGCTTCATCACAAGTCCCTCCTTTCCTAATATCGTTACAAGTAATGAACAATTTTCTCTGTGATACCTCAAATCGACAATTGGGTCTTTGCATAATGGGACTGATTTTTCTCTCCTGCCATTCATTAATGAATTATACAAAATTATCTCACCACTGTCCATTCCACAGGCAAGAAGGCTGCAACTCGTCTGCAAATTCCCTTCATTGTTAATAAATTCAATATTCACAAAATCTCCCAAAACTTCCAAGCAATTACAGTTATTCTTTGCATGTGGAACTTATCTATCAGTTCTAAAGTTGGAGATGTAATTGCTCTTGAACTTTTTCCACTAGTGATGGTATCCTCTTGTAAGTTGATTAACTCAATTCCTTGAGTAAGTTGAAAGTCATATCGTTAGCATCGAATTTATTTCTGTGGTAACTGAAATAACTGGAGCTGGCTTAATAATTCTTTCTTTTTTTATCCAATCAGCACCCAGACAGTTTGCCTTTAGTCTGAAGTTATTCAAACTCAAGCCATTCTTTCAGGCGATCCTTCATTTGAGAGCAAACTAGTGTTCGTATGATTAAAGACCCTGCACTCCCCAACATCCTTGGCAATCTCACAATGAATTTTGAAACAATTTGAAACAAGTATACAAAATAATTTGGCCCAGCAATCGTCATGCTTTATTGTCTTTTCAATCTATCGCTTTTGAACTCAAAGATTGACATTCCTGAAAATAATTAAAGGATTAGGAACGCTTTATTCCCAGTAGTTATTCATTTCTACATTCTACAAAGAATTTAAAATAATATGTTGTTTGCAGCCAATATGTTTTGACGGTCAGGGCAAGTTTAGATGACCAAGGGAGCAAAGTCTTCAACAAAAGAAACTATATATTTCGAGCCGTGCTTAGGGATTTCTTATCGGTTGTAACTTTTTTCGAAACATAATTTTTCGATACATTCCTTTCAGCATAAGAAAGGTTCCAAACAGATTTGATAGGGGTCTGCTGGGGGTAAAATGGGTAAGCTTGGGGTAAAATGGGCAGTGCGAAAAATTAGATAAGTTTTCCGTACACTTTTGTTTACAGTTTCCCTTCAACGACACAAGCTCAAAATGCCCTCCTTGGCATAGTGAATGTTGATTTAACAGTTCAGGAGGGTCTAATATTTTCCAGCAATTAACACTACTTAGTTTACCCCAGCACGGTTACCCACTTTACCCCTGCAGACCCTAGAACTTAGAGATACTGATTCAAATACCTCCGTTCAGCTTTAATTGGAGTATTGGTTCCTATTTCGATTCCCTGAGTGGATGAAAAAAAATCCATTGATTAGTTCTGAATTTTCACACCACAATTTTCAGTTATGAAGCAAATACAGCAACAAAGTTGTTGAATATAATTGATTGATTGATTGATTGATTGATTGATTGATTGATTGATTGGTGAGGACATTATGTATAATTAGAAAAATTAGAAGCCATTAAAAATTAGAAAAATTACTAAGAAAATTACTAAGAAATTACTAAGAAAAATTACTAAAATTACTAAAATTAAAATTACTAAAATTACTTTTACTAAAAATTAATAAAAAATACTTACTTAAAATACTTAAAATACTTAAAATACTTTTACTAAAAATTAAATTACTAAAATTACTAAAATTACTAAAATTACTAAAATTACTAAAATTACTTTTACTAAAAATTAATAAAAAATACTTACTTAAAATACTTAAAATACTAAAAATACTTTTACTAAAATTAAATTACTAAAATTACTAAAATTATTAAAATTAAAATTACTAAAATTACTTTTACTAAAAATTAATAAAAAATACTTACTTAAAATACTTAAAATACTTAAACTACTTAAAATACTTTTACTAAAAATTAATTTACTAAAATTAAATTATTAAAATTACTAAAATTACTAAAATTACTTTTACTAAAAATTAATAAAAAATACTTACTTAAAATACTTAAAATACTTAAAATACTTTTACTAAAATTACTAAAATTACTAAAATTACTAAAATTACTAAGAAAAATTAGAAGCCATGAAGAAAAGGTCAAAAAACGATTCTGAATTACCTCTGAGGTCGTTATCGATGATGATGTCATAATTGTAGTTGTTACTGAAGCTGGCATCGTTGCATTTGAGTATTCTGTAGTTGTGCTACTGAAAAATGGCGATAAAAGACATATGCTATTTTCATTTACTTTCACTAAAATTCTGTGTTGGTACCTGAATAGACATTTCATATCGTTATATTTATCTCAACTCATCACATACTTTATCCTAGCGTTATGTCAAGCTTGAAGCAAAACATGTGGGCAGTTAAAACAACCAGAACGAAACTCAACCCCAGACTCCGTGAAAACACCTGCATATTTGCTTGTTTCCCTCCAATGTCATAACTTTCTCTTTCCAGAAAAGCCAAAGCTAACCCCACGAGAATAGTTTGCGTTCTCGTGTTTTCATCGGTTGTGAATATGCTCACATAACTTTTTGTTTCCCAGCTCTATGTTCACTTTGCGCCAGGCGGCCTTCAAAAGTACATTTCTCAGGTTGTCAGTTTCAAAACAGAACGTACACAACAGCTGCAAGCTGCCGGTATCTTACCTGCTCATCAACAAAAATATGTAAATTATGCAACCTCGTTCCCAAGGGTATCTATTGTTGTCAATAGGAGGCTAGACCTCTACAGATAAAATGTAGGCGTTGCAGTTTAAGGAAAACCTTCAATGTCACTGGGTACGAGGTTGGTAAATTATGTACACAAAGTCTCTGGAGATAGGCGAATACGACAAAGTTGGAGGCGAGGAACTCTCACCAAGATGCAATGCATTCGCTAATCTTATCATGATAGAACTGTTCAAGATTCGTGCCTGGAAGCAAATACATCTATGGTGAAAAGTTACTCGCTGTAATCTTCAGCGTAGTCATCTTTTCATAAAAAGTTTTATGCTGATTACGCTCTGTAAATTACATTCTCAAACCAAATATTTTTGCTGGTGTCTTATTGACTAATATTAGGCTGTTTTAGCAACAAGGTGCGAACTTCTCTGAAGACGGGGACGCTCAGAGGTTTTTGGAGCATTCCAATGTTCCAGCCTTTTATCTCAAACAGCTGCTCATAAAGAGGAATACTCCTTGAAAATAGATTTTGTGTTCTCGTGTCTCCATTGGTTATGAATATGCTCACATAGATAGTTCTTACTTTCCACATCGACGTTCTATTTTCTGTGAACGGCCTTCGAAAGTATAATTTTCAGGTTGTCGATTTCATAACAGAACTTATACAAAGCCCCAGGAGATTCACAAAAGTTTGGAAGTTGATTTCGCTTTGCAAATTACATCTTTGAACAAAAGAATTCTGCTGGCGTCTTCTCGGCTCACGTCTTCTTGCTAAAATAGCCTATTCTTTAGGCTAAAACAGCCTACTTGTTTGGATATGAAATATGCAAAAATGGTAAATTCTAATACCTATCGGTGTGCACTTCTTGAATTACAGATATTTCTTCGCCTGATGATTCCTAAAAAGATACATAAAATTAAAAATATGATCAAATTCTGTGGCCCTTCATGACAGGCCACCAACCCTTGCCGCCTATGGAGAAATGTTTTCATTTTTGTATTCAAATAGGCAATTCTAGAACATCGTGGCAAAAGATGATTTCTCAAGATGCATTGCTGAAGATGATCGAATCTTACGAAGGTCAGCTGCTGATACCATGAGAATGCAATGCATATTTGCGAAATTACTCCTGCCAAGCATAGCTTTCAAGCCTTTAAGAATGATGATGTAAAATTCTATGACCTGGTTCTTTGAACTGAATGGCTTTAGCGAGACTTTACCTATTTCGCTGTAATTCTACCGTTGGACTTTCCTGAAATCTTCAATACATTCAGAATTAAGGGGTTTTCTTCTTTGTTAAGAATTCAGGAGAAATTCTAAAGAGAAACTTTTTTTTTATTCAATGTAAAATTTTTACAAACAAACTACTTAACGTACTACGTACGAGCTACTTTACTACACTACAAGGGCGATACCAGGGAGTGCAAGAGACCATGACAACTCCGCAGTCATTAACATAGAGAACGTGTAACTAAACTAAAATTAAATGTACAGCTACGAAAAATACACATGAACAATTTCTACTGATAAATACTAAGGTTCGTTTCACATTGTATGTCGAGCTAACTTTTGGCAATCTTTTTGTTTGAGAACTCACAGAATGATTTTCAATAAAACCATAGTTCATGCAGACAACATGGTATCAAACGAGAGTCTTTCACTCTTCAGGTTCAAGATTTAGAAATTTGATGATGTCACATCCTCAAATCAGTTGATATAAAAATACGCTGTTGTTTCGAAAAAGATTCAAAATTGCTGAAAAGTCCAACGGTTGAATTATAGATAAGTAGCTATTGTTTCTTTCAAGCTATTCAATTCAAAGAAATAGGTCATAGAATTTTACACCCATCTTTTTACGCTGATTTAAAGACTTGGAACTTATGCTCCCATGCCACGAGCAGTTCCAGAATTATCTATTCAATTAAATATACGAATTTCAGAAGCATCGGTGATGTAGCGAAACATTCACCACGATATTTAACATCGAGATTACAAATATTATAAATCAACGTGTTTTCTCACAAATGATACCCAGAAACAAATAGTTAGATGCAAATAAATGGGGAGAAGAAATGTTTAACTAGTTTTAACACAGGTGGCGGAGAATGGTTCAGTATTTTTAAATGGAATTGTTCAGTTTTGAAATTAGTAAAAACAAACCTTTCCTGCCAGTTAAATGTGTCTGATTTCTCTGTGAATCTGATCTTTCTCGAACTGCTATTACTTTAGTTGGGCCATCAACGTGCGAACGACTGTCTAGTGTTGTTGCTGTTGTCTCAGAAATACAGCAACAACACTAAACAGTCGTTCGCACGTTGGCCTAACTAAAGTAAATGGCAGTTCGAGAAGGATCAGATTCACAGAGAAATCAGACACATTTAACTGGCAAGAAAGGTTTGTTTTACTAATTTTAAAACTGAGCAATTCCATTCTAAAAATACTGAACCATTCTCCGCCACCTGTGGTTTTAAATTATAGACATTTTTATAAGAGGTTTAATGTACTTCTAACGCAATATGATAATAGAGAGCTGACTAAATGAATTATAAATGAAAATAAGAATCTTAAAAAAGGATGGGCAAGATGGCAGTAAAGGAAGGAAAGAGATTTGTAATTTTTGGTAGCATTACCAAAAGAACAAACCAAAAAGCTAAACAGGCTCTACAAAACTAATTAAAACTTTTTGCAGCCTAGAAAATGATTGAACTATATTTGCATATTGATTAAAATCATCATGTAACTTTTCGACCACCTCATAAAAAATATTATAACCAAGGCATGGCAATTAATTGTTTCAAAAATTGCGCTGAAAAAATCTCTCGTGTCCGTTAGACACATGTAAGAAGCCTACAGTTGCTAATGACTGAAATTTATAAACAAAATGTAATCCGAGTCCACCATTCATGAAGGATATTTTAATGCCACGAAACATTAGCTACAGTCCAAGGCATGGAGATGACGCTCAACTGCCAAAAGTACGAACTACGTCCTTTGGAGTTTAGTCCATTACTTACCTTGGAAACAAAGCAATAAACAAATTAGATGTTGGAATGGTGATAAATGCAACTGTAGGCTCGGCAAAGTATATATCCCGAAAGTTGTGTTTCTAACAGGAAATATTTTTGACTTATTTGTCCTGTAATTTATATTGACATATTAATAGTTTTATTTTATCATATTGTAAATTATATATATTGTAAATAGTAGGCGTTAATTAGCTCTAATTTAGCTGTTCATTTATTAGCCTACTTTAAATAGATATTTGATTGATTGATTGATTGATTGATTGATTGGTTGATTGATCATCGTTAGTATGGAAACTAATGGATCTTACGTAGACTCATTGCCAGAGCCCCCTGTTTCCCTATGTTCAAGGGTCTCTGTCTAACCATTTCAGTATGAGTCCCTGTTGGTCAACATTTGCTGCAGAGATGCAAGGAACTTAGGTAATCAGTCTATAGAATTTATGTTTTTGAAGACACGGACGATATTACAAAAAAAGTTTCCCATATCACTAAAGCGGCAATCAACTACGAAAATCGATTCCTGGTGTCTGTAAAGTGGCACTTCTTCCTTGTACCTCAAAGAAATTAATTATTTGAAAGATACAGTGAAAACCCGCACATAAGAACCACCCACTTATAAAAACCTAAGGCCTAAAATGTTCTAATTTCACCCCATTACAGAAGAACCTATTCATCCTGAAATTCAAGGAAGGTTCTTATCTTAAAAAAAGTTAAATGTAAACTACTGGCTGGTATTATGTGACAAATGTTTCAAGAAATTTAGCCAAATACTGAAGTAGAAACAAAGCATATGTAAAAAATTCCTCGTTTGAATGGATTTGATACAGATAAGGTAGGTAGATAAGGTTGTTCTTTATGAAATTGTGTCATGATAGTGAGTACGTGAAAACCTTGTTTTCTTATATTTGGCCTAAATTCCCGAAGATCTGTGATTAATTATTTTGAAAAGGACCTATTTAAGAACCTTGCATCCTTTTGTCAAGAACAGTATCATCTGCATAAGAACCTAGTGAATTCAAAATGTAAGGTTCTTATATGCGGGTTTTTACTGTACCTGATTAAAACCCATTGACGGAACCATTTGCACATAATTGTCCTGCCAATGTGGTTCTACAAGATCTGCTTAATGTCTTCATGAATAAAAGTGAGTATCGTTTTTCCATTGTTAAACTTATAAATTTAGAGATTATGAACAATTAATTCTCTAAGTTATTATTATCATTATTGATTTCTTTATAGTAGGTGTTTAAAAAGTTACAGCTAATTTATGCCTACCTACTAAACAAAAATAAAATTACTATTAAGTATAAAGTAAAATAGTTCTAATTAGTTAGTTTAACAATAAACGATACAATATTTACAGGGGAGCTTTGAATGTAAATAAAACGAGATCAATTCAAGAACTCAGTTATCAATATAGTTATCATTATCAATATAACTGGTACATTAAAGGGAATCTAAGCATGTGCAAGCCTTCCATAAAACTAGCCGTGCAAAGACAACAAGCCGTAACACGTGGCCAATCATATTCGGGTAACAGTTCCATGTCAACAGGAAATACTGAGTGGCTTCACCCATTTTTATGTGCTTACAATCCCTTTAGATTACATTCAAAGACATTTTTGATCCGTTCCATTAATTCACACTCTAGTAATTTCTATTATTTCAAAGGAATCTATTTCAAAGAAGGGGCTATTAAAAGAGGGCTCTCAAAATCGACATTTCTACTCATTTGCTTTTCTCCAGCAATTCTCACCATTATTGAACAGCAAGGTCTTTGAAAGACAAGATTTAGTAGCAGTCATTTTCCAAATAAATCACCTAGCATTTCTCATCATCTAAATATTTCAAAGTTCCAGGAAATCCCACTTCGTCCTTTTTTATGTGAAAATCATTTTAGTTGCTGTATTTATGCTCCATTTGGTACACATACCAATTGTCTTCCATGTCTTCTACAAATTTTAGCACCAAATTTCATTACTCTTCAAATTATCCTTCGTCCCTTCCTGTTTTATGATTTAAAAGAGGGGTTTTTTATGGACCAAGTACACGATTGTAGACACTCGGAATCTTCAGCAAAATCAGAATTTTTAGCAAAATCAAGAAATTTTATAAATTAATCAGGATTTTTAGCAAAATCAAGGAATTTTACCAAGTAATCAGAATTTTTAGCAAAATAGGGATTTTTAGCAATCAATCAGAATTTTAGCAAAATCAGGATCTTTACCAAAATCAGAATTTATAGCTTTAATCAGACTCAGAATTTTTAGCAAAATCAACAAATTGTAAGTAAAATTAGAAAATTAGCAAAGCAAAGATTTCTAACAAAGATCAAGCAAATTAGAATTTTTAGCAAAATCAAGCATTTTTAGCTAAATTTGAATTTTCAGTAAAATCAAGAATTTTCAGCAAAATCAGAATATTTAGCAAACCAATATCTTTTAGCAAAATGAAGAATTTTGAGCAAAATATGAACTTTAAGCAAAAAAAGAATTTTTAGCAAAATTGGAATTTCAGCAAAATTGGAATTTCAGCAAAATTGGAATTTTAAGCAAAATCAGAATATTTAGCAAATCAATATCTTTTAGCAAAATGAAGAATTTTGAGCAAAATATGAATTTTAAGCAGAAGGAAGAATTTTTAGCAAAATAAGAATTTTTAGCAAAATCTGGTTTTCACAAAATCAAGAATTTTAAAAAAAATCAATACTTTAGCAAAATAAAGAATTTTGGGCAAAATTGGAAAAATCTGATCAAGAATTTTTAGCAAAGTCAGAAATTTTAGTAGGGTTTAGAGCGTTTTTCTATGTTGGGGGCAATGGGTTACTAAATCTCACCCTGTTGTCTTCCAGCAATTGTTCCATGGAGAAAGTCAAGCTCTAAAAGGAATGATTGTACAAATAATGCCACAAATGTTCTACGAATACAAACTACGATTTTGTCATGATGTACAATGATCTAAATCTATCCCCTTGGTATCAGAAAGCTGCTATTTTTGGCCCTGTTCACACTGCTCCGTTTACAAATGAAACAAAAACGAATAGAAACGAAAATGGAGTAGTGTGAATGTAGCCTTATAATCGTTGTTTTTATGAATTTGATGTGAATGGATAATTTTGTTGATATAATCAACCACTACATGACAAGCTGTCCAAAGTCAAACAATATGCAGCTTTCTGAACAATTTATGTTTTTTCAGTTTTGCAAATTCAGCTGTACAACATCAAACAGCTTCAGCAAGAGAACACTCGATTTGAGAACGCTTGCACAATTTCGGGAGCCATTGTCCTCTTGATAAATTCTCACTACCTGGTCAATTCATAATGTTTCAGGCTTTCTTAGAAATTGAGAAACTTGCAAAAGAAACCTGAGTTCAACTGATGGGAAACTGAACTGATACATCATGACAAAATCACCCTTGACCATCATATCAATACACATATATATGTACATAAATTTCTTAACTTCAGAAATAGTAACAACACTAACAAGATATTACCTTTTAATCTGACCCATGGAGACTCTACCAATGGACAATGATTGAAAATTTAGCCCTATCAAGTCTAGCAGCCCCCCCTCCCCCCCACCTAGCGGTTTTTCTTCTGTGGGGTTTTACCATGTGCAGTTACAACGTTGAAACTTTCTGACATTTAGTTTTTATCCTTCTTACAAATCAAAATTAATTTTGTAAAAAATTGAATTCATTCCAGGCGGTAAACACAATCAATTTTCGAGAGGTGTATGTGCAAAGTTTTGAATAAATCCTAATGAAATCTATAGTTAATGTGATAAAATGGTGAAAGAAAAGGATTATATGCTACTTTTAAACCCTTATCCAACTAACTAGTTTTTGAGAATTCAAACGTATGACTGAGCATATTTCAGCAATACACATGCCCAAAATTCTTTGAATTCCTGTGTGATGACATCATCACTTTTGACTAATCTTTCTTTACAAAACAAATGATTTTTAACCACAGTTCAAAATTCATTGATTGGGGGGAAAATGGACATTAACTTATATCACAGAAACATTTCCTGATGTCAGAAAGAAGTACTTTAAGGCACTGCAATTTTGTTGCTGCTGTGACAGCAGCATCTAATCCTTTTCAATCTAGTGAGCGAGATTAGCCTGTCTGTCTGTCATCTGTCTGTCTTGCTATGTAGAGGGGCCACCATGTGGCTAGCTTACGGCTGTGGTTCGTGGCGGGCGGGCTCGCAAGCTCGCGGCTGGTGAGCATTTATATGTTCTCCAACAACAGATAATGAGTTCTTTGGATGACAAAGGTTTATTCCTGACAATGCAGAACTCAATATTCTAAATCATTTACCTTTTGAACCATTAAGGACGAACTGTAAATTCAAAACACAATATACGTTTCTTTAGCGATAATCATTCAACTCATTTCTATAAAATTGACCTTGCTACAATGGCATTTGGTAAAAATACTAATCCGCAGCACTGGCTGATTGATGCTATATATAGTTTAGATGTTAGATAGTGCTATCTCAAACAAAGTTTTGACAAAGAATGCAACTTTCTGCAGCAGGGAAGGCATTTTATCTGTGATGATGATGATTTTAAATGGTAGAGTTTCCATGAGTCAGTCAAGTAGACTTCCCTACAGTAAAAGATTTGTGTACATTAACATCACAAGAATGCTCAAGAATTCTTCAAATTTTGATAAGAATCCTTGGCTAATGTCTAAGATAATTTGGATACAAGAATTTGTAAAGAGCCATGTTACTCAGAGTCTTTTGAAGGCACATTGAAATTTCAGACAGTCTGAAAATCAAATTTGGCCTAAGCAGAAAATCATGGATCAACACTGCAGTATAGTTGAACTGACAGTAAAAGTTTTGATTTAGTTGAATTGTTCTATCAGTTCAATTACTGCACTGTGGATCTATAATTTCCTTTTAGGCCAAACTTGATTTTCAGACAACCTGAAATTGTAGCATACCTGCAAAGAACCCTGTGTGACAATGGCTCTTCATGGATTTCTTAAGATTTCTTCAGCAAAAAATAGCGAGAAACAGTGATGATGCACACAAGGCCCCTACTGTAGTTGCTACAGCAACAATATCTCAAATAAGGAATTCTGGGTACCTTTTCGCTGGCATTTGATGATCCAGTTGAGACTCCTTTGCATTCTTCATTGCTAGAAGAAAAGGGACTGTTTGGGCTTCATTAGTTGAAGTAACTTATCAAAATGAAGATATTTATCATTAAAAAACAAACTGTTTTGACATCAAATGTTTTCATCACAAAAATTGTTGCTGTATTGAGATTAATTTTCAGGTTTCAAGTTCTTTTCCCCATATTTTGCAGAGTCATCACACAATTTTATGAGTTAAATACACATTGCAACACAGTTTTTATCCCAGACCATATCAAAATTAACATGCAAACTTGTTTTAGCTAAATCGATAGAAAATCTTTGGCAACCTCTGGCATTTGATATAAATGGGGGGCTTATTAGAGAGGGGGGGTTTATCAAAAAATTTGGTCTTGAAAGGAGGGGCTTAATAGAGAGGGATAGTTCAATAGAAAGAGGGCTGAATAGAGATTCATGGTATCTGCAATCCCTTGCAAAGGTAAAAATATAGTGGTTCCGATAATTACAGTTGTCTGCAGGTTTCTGCTTTTCAAAAAATCAACTTTCCATCCAACCTTTGGATTATCAAGTCCACTGAATAAAAAAAAACATTTTATGAATTACACACACCTCAACAAAGAAAACATTGTTACCTTGCCCCTGGTGAAGGGGGTCCATGCTGTGTCTCTTCTGTTATGCCATAATAGTCATATAAGAACCCAAGGGAGCCGGAAGATAGGTCTTCACTATTTACATGCAGTATAGATGATGCTGCCCCTGGGTCCGAGGAAGAATAAAATGGTTTCCATGTTCTTTCATCTCTTACAATCATTCCATGCAAAGCCAATTCTGGATGCGGTGCAAGAGCAGGGCTGCCAATGGCTGAAGTGGATGCTGATCTTCTTGTAGACATGACTTACAGCACATCACATCACAATCTCCACCCTACAAATATGCACATATCAAATATCACCATGCATGCATCACAATCTCCCCCTACAAATATGCAAACACACAAATTCACCATAAGTATACAGGAGGGAAAATTTGGAGGGCCTACCAAAATCATGGTCAGTTGTTTATGAAGGATTTTGCCCTGATGTAAATGAAAAATTTTGCACACATCACAGATTTTGCAAATTTTTGTGAAGTTGTGGCAGAAATAGATAAGACACACTGTAATTGAGTCTGCAACCCCTTGTCGTGATACTCATGAGTGGTCACCATTTGAGTGCTCTTATGACTAGGGGTTGCAACCTCGATAGGTCTGATCTCTACTTCTGTGATCAAGTGCTTAGCATTTAACTGGCCTTATATCCCTGTCCACCTTGTTGTTGGCATAACGGAATAACCAGACCCAGGACCAGTAGGACCGGACCCTAACGGACCAGACCCTAGGGGAATATCCATTACTTTCCTTCCAGCGCGTTTGTTTGCAATAGCGGCCAACACAGAAGCTTCGCTCCAAAGTAAGATAAGGCAGTCACTGCTGTAAGGAAGATCTACCTTCTGGATGCCACAACAAACGCAAAAATGCATGGTATATTAAATCGTCTAACCAGCAGACAAACTTCGATCCAGCATCAAGCCATTGCCCAATGGGCCTAAGCATTTAATTACATGTCCTAAATATTTTACCTCTCTACCTTGCTGTGATTCAAGTACTTGCAATGACGTCATGATAACAGCCCCATTGTATTCCATCTCCACAATCTCAATTTCTGGACTTGATTCTGGCTTCTCTTTGCTTTTTGCAAGTTTGGGACTCCAAAATCATTTAGCAGGCAGCTTTTTGAAAACATATTTGTTCGTAATGTCTATTGTGAAGGTGGTAATTGGCAGATATATGGGGTAAGGCGATTTCGAAAGAGAGAGTGACGATTTTGGGAATGTTAATGGAACCATTCTCTCAAATCACGCACTGACCCGGGCATTGACCCCACTTGTCTAATGGTAAATCCCATGATCACAATATTGCATCTCAGAATGTGCATTTGTGTGCATTTGTTTTCTTGTATGATGCATGTGCATTCACCTTTTTACGGGGCCGTAGGAAGCAGCTGTTGATTGGGGATTGTTCTTAGAACAATAGAGAACAATACATCTAATTAATACTTGTGGTGTGGCACCATTGTTTTCAAAATTATTGAGGGGCTTAAACCCCCTGCCCCCCCCCCCCCCCGCTTCTTACGGGCCTGCCTGTTTATAAGGAACAGCTCATAAGAAACAGCTCATAAGAAACTGTAGGCTAAAATTTTCGAAAAATACTACCCCACCACCAGTATCAAAATGCTAAGAAACTTTCGTAATTTTCATTCAAAATTACTATTACTGTTGCTATTACCATACTGTACCGTGTCCAATTATTTTTGAGTGAAATGTACGAGATTTTTCAGAACAGAACGATTTCGTGTACGAGATATTTTGAATGAAATTCCCCTCCTCTCGGTGACTGACTTCATATCCAACGTCAAAGCGAGGGTACTGGGTAGGGCATTCCCCTAGGGTCTGGTCCGTTAGGGTCCGGTCCTAGTGGTCCTGGGTCTGGTTATTCCGTTATGCCCTTGTTGTTCTCGCTGCAAAATTGACAAAATCTAAGGATACACCACTGCCTGCAACACTTTCAAATTTTAAAAGAAATCAGACTCTATTGATTTTAGCAAACACTGTGGTTTTTGCATTGTTAAGGTAACTCAATAAGCAGATTAAAAAGGGACCTGCAGATGAAAAATTAATACTTCATGTTAAAGGTCAAGGAACAATGACCACAACAACATGCAACATTTTCATTATGTACTGTACCTTTCACACATATTTTTTCATATAAGAAACTGCTTACAAGAAACGCAAATTTCAGATACAGAGTCACCTAAACTCTTTACCGGACAATAGAAAGAACAGCGTATAATTAATGTTGGACTAGGGTTGAGTATATATGTAGTGGAGACATGAACATCTTTTTCCAATACATCATTGAAAATTGTATTGCTTAACATGCCTTTTATCTTATTTTTTTCATACATATTCTTAATTCAGATTTTTGAATTCTAGAATAGAACCTCGATTGCAAAACGCAACCGAGTATCATTTAGTATTGTGGCGCTAAAGAAATTTTGCATTATTATATTCCTATCATTATATAGCCAAAAAATTAAGAAACTCCAGTACTGGGAAAATACAACTTTAGAAACCATGTATTTCAATAATGGAAAATCCTTGCATCTTTACTTCATTTTCATTTGTTTCCTGTATCACATATTACTCTCAAAATAATATGAGAAAAGTTTATAAAGTAATGTAAAGTAATTAAGTAATATAAAGTTTTATAAAGTAATATAAAGTAATATAAAGTAATTAAGTAATATAAAGTTTTATAAAGTAATATAAAGTAATTAAGTAATATAAAGTTTTATAAAGTAATATAAAGTAATATAAAGTAATTAAGTAATATAAAGTTTTATAAAGTAATATAAAGTAATTAAGTGATATAAAGTTTTATAAAGTAATATAAAGTAATGTAAAGTAATTAAGTAATATAAAGTTTTATAAAGTAATATAAAGTAATGTAAAGTAATTAAGTAATATAAAGTTTTATAAAGTAATATAAAGTAATTAAGTAATATAAAGTTTTATAAAGTAATATAAAGTAATGTAAAGTAATTAAGTAATATAAAGTTTTATAAAGTAATATAAAGTAATTAAGTAATATAAAGTTTTATAAAGTAATATAAAGTAATGTAAAGTAATTAAGTAATATAAAGTTTTATAAAGTAATATAAAGTAATTAAGTAATATAAAGTTTTATAAAGTAATATAAAGTAATGTAAAGTAATTAAGTAATATAAAGTTTTATAAAGTAATATAAAGTAATTAAGTAATATAAAGTATTATAAAGTAATATATTATAAAGATAGGGCTTTCAGCATTGCTGGACCCAGATTATGGAACTCACTCCCCATTGAGCTACGGACGACAAATAACATTGTAGAGTTTAAGTCGAGATTGAAGACTCATTTGTTTCAAATGGCATTAGAGGGACACTTGTAATTTTATATCATTTTATACCTAATTTGTAACTATTCGTACCTAATTTTCTTATCATTATACCTAAATTTGTCAAGGCACCTTTGAATATAATTTATTGTAGATAAATGGCGCTATAGAAATGTTCTAATAATAATAATAATAATTAAGTAATGTAAAGTAATAAATGTACTAAATGAAGCAAGAGAAACTTATTTTAGACTGTTCTAATAATAATAATAATGATATAAAGTAATGTAAAGTAATTAAGTGATATAAAGTTTTATAAAGTAATATAAAGTAATCACTTGAGTGATGTCTCAACATTGGAAAAGCTATAAAACCATTGCTTTCAAATCTTTAGGAGGGCCCAGCTAAAACAGAGCAGAACTGTGCCTGCATGAGTAAAACTTTGTAACTTTGCGTCCCCCTTCTTACTTTGAGCTCTCCGCAACAGATCCCAAAATTAGGCAACATTTGGTATTTCTTCCTTGTGCCCTTTTAACTCTTGATTTATCATTTCAAAAAGCTTATGTATCCAAATATTTCCTTACATTAGATTATTCTATGGCATCATTTTAAACAGTTTCTGCTCTGTCCATAGGTTGTGAACATGAAGATTGCTATGGAACCTTGAGAAACTCATAAGAAACTCCAAGTACTCAAAATCTGATGACTTTAAGAAACTTCCAGTACTGGTCCACAATGGCGGCACCACATGGGGATGGGGGGACCCCAGATTCCAAAAGTTGGCAAAATTACTGAAATAGGATCCTGGTAGGATCTTGAAAGGATCCTGTTTAGGATCCTATTCATATAGGATCCTGTAGGATCCTATAGGATCCCACGGGAATGTTTCACCGGGGTACCTTTTGGCTGAAAAAATACGTCAGAATACCCCCACGTCTTTCAAATTTTTTAGAGCTGGCCCCACCACTACTGGCCCAAATTCTTAGTTTCTTGTAAAAAATATGTCTACACCCCAGATACCAGGCTTGAAAAAATGCATGTTTTGGCCTTATACACTAGAAGTGAGTGAAGTAAATCAGAAGGTGGAAGTAGCAATTAGAGCAAGGTACTGTGGCACAGTGGTGAAATCCATTGCCATTGCAACCAAAACAGTCAAGCAGACGGGTTTTGATCCCAGGTGGAGGCCCTATCACTCAAGCATCATTACAAGGGGTTACAGACTATCAATTAGGTTTCTCTGCTTCTACTGGGTGACCCAGAAAAAAGTGACCCAACGCAATCTGTTATAGAAAAAACAGTAAGCGGCAGATTGAAATATTTCAAATGTTATTCTGTCGCTAAAAGACCAGTCTACATTACGAGTATTTTTTACAATTTTTTTGGGTACGGGAAAGTTCTCGAATTACGGATTTTGAGGAAAAGGGCAGGCTTGAAATTCTAAAAAAGTCATCAAAAACAATGGATTGATTTTTGAAGCCATTTCAGATCTTCAACACAACGAGGAGCGTGTTTTATTCTGCCTGAGAATATTTTCAAGTACCTAGGGACTATAAACTTGCTCTGAAAACTTCCGACTGAGTTTACTATTCCCAGGTTGAAATGAACATGCTCCTCATTGTTTTGAAGATTTGAAATGGCTGTAAATCGATCCCCTGTTTTTGTCGACTTTTTGAGGATTTCAGGCATGCCCTTTTCCTCAAAATCCTTAACTTTGGAAAATTACCGCGCCGAAAAAAATTGCAAAAAATACTCCTAGCATAGGCTAGTCTTTTAGCGACAGAACAACGTTTGAAGCATTTCAATCGGCCACTTACTTAATTTTCTGTAACAGATTGCATTGGGTCACTTTTTCTGGGTCACCCGGTACCATCACAGGGTTTGCTGCTGAAAATAGCGATTTCACTTTCAAAATGGCAAAAGAAATTGCAGCTCTTCTAGTTGTTTTCTCATGACACAAACTTTTATTCTACGTGCCAGCAGGCAGCAGCAAGCTCATTGCATGGGCCTGAAAAAATACAAATTTTCCAACCAAAAGACCTGAAAAATTTTGCAACATTTTCGCCCTTTGCGAAATGAGATCCTCCTCTTTGCCTAGGCTACAAGTCTTCTTTTTTATCTTCTTTATTTTATCTTTTTTATTTCTAGGCTACAAGCCTCATTTTAGGCAAAACATTTACCAATAATGGCAATGCAAATGCATAATAACATCATCCTATCCTGAGTTCATCAGGTCAGAAAATAACAGAAATAAGTCTTTCCTTTTCCGAGCTTAGGATTAAAGGGTCATTTTTGGAAGACTAAACCCTTGAAATAGCTGCTGAACATTTTTTAATTGGCTCTTTTACTAAGCTGTTATGCATCTTTGGCTTGTTGCGCGCGCTGCTGTGAAAAACAAGTTTTTAAGTTTGTTGATTTGAGATTGCAAGTCCCTAAAGCTAAGGAGTAAGGACTAAACAGAGGACCCCAAAAAATGATGCATATCAAAGACTTTACATTTTCTCACTGTTGCATTCATTACTTCGATGCATTCATAGTGCTTATAAATTGTTCAATAAAAACACCGGCATTTATTACGTAAACGATACCCCTTGCAGGTCAACAGCAGTGGCTAGGCTAGGCCGATGAAATTTCGATCAGCGGCGACTACTCTCTATTTAATCACTTCATATTCCGTAAATATTCCAAATTAAGCCCAGCTAAGGATTGCAAATAAAGGTGGATATATCACCTGACATAACTTGATGCTTCTTTAGACACGAACGGCAATATGTACGCCTTTACAGATCTTGAAAAACTTGCTAATTTCCAATAACATCACCGTACCTCCATCTTCCTTTCCCAAAATCCTCTCCGTGTGATCATGACACGCTCACTATTGTTCTATTTGCCGCTGTGATGCGAATGCGCCTACGCAAGTAGCCAGATTGTTTGTTTCAACTAGCGACAAATTTTGATTGGCTAAAACTTTGCATACACACCTCCGAAAATTGTACCAAGGGCCAATCACATTGCATATAACACCGAAGTAATGGCACCGAAACGACACCGGCTTCACAATTCACCCCTCTAAACATACCACATCAATCATTAGCCAATATATAGCTCCTTCACTAAATCTATGATCAAGCAGAGTGTCTCATCACCGTGATTTTTTTTCAACCCTGACCCCACGTAAACGTGAGTCGTGAGCCATGCACTGGTCTAAAAAAAGAGATTTTTTAGATCAGTGGAGCCATCCAGGAACAGGACTAGAGCTTTACAGTTCGTCCTTAGTTTTGATGCAGAATTTAATGATGAGTTCCAAAAAGTCACTCAGACTGCAACTGAATATTCAATTCTGGGTCGAAGCATTGCTATAAGAAATCAATTAGTCGAATATCTGAAGAATCTTTCTCAAATGGGAGCTCGTGAGACGTTGCAATCTATGGGATCTATCGCAAAAGTTGAATATCTCTGCTCATACAACAACAGTTACAGCAGTCTGAGTGACTTTTTGGAACTCAGGATTAAATTCTGCATCGAAACATTGCTATAAGAAATTAATTAATGAAATATCAAACAGGAGACTGTCTATCTGGAGACGTTGCAATCTGCGGGATCTATGGCAAACGTTGAGTATCTCTGTAACTAGATCTCTACAACAGTTACAGCAACCTGAGTAACTTTTTTGAACTCGCTGTATCGAAACATTGCTATAAGAAATGAATTAGTGGAATATCTGTTTTGGATCGATCTCAAACGGAAGCTTATCTATCTTGTACGATTTGCCATTATTCATACCCATGCTAAATTCTGAGTATTTTGCATCGTCGTATGTGAGGATCCATGTTATGTTTCGAAAGAATTTGATATAAGGCTGAAAATAAGCACAAGAGACATTAGAATGAATGAAAAGTCTAGTGAAATGGTTTGCAAACAATGCGATTCAAAATACTTAAATTTGGATAAGAATAATTTCTGGCTTGACTGTATTTAACAATCTATGGGATCAGTAGGAAAGATGTTTTTCCGTGTTCCTGATTCTCTATAAAATTCTCACATCTACCGAATAGATTTTTTTGGAATTCCTAATTCTTTGTAAAATTCTCACATCAAAAATAGATGTTTTTCGGTATTCCTAACTCCCTCTTATTCTTTCTCTTTAAAATTCCCACACAGCACTGTGAAAGTAAGAAAAATTGGCGGTTTCAATGCAATAAAATGCAAGATCGAGGATGACCAATAAACTACGTTGATTTTTGCGTGTGTGGACATTTTGAGTTGTCATTGTTTACGTCACACATTACTTGATGGATTGTTTGAGCATGCGTAATCACAAATTCTGACAAACAGAAAATGGAGTCAGCAAAATGGAAGAGAAGAAAGTTGTCGCAGTTTGTTTTGGTTATTGCACTACATAAATACCATTAGATACCAAAGTATTTGTTTCAATTTATCCACAAAAGACTAATGTTATGGTAGAGAATTTAAATCACACCATGCCGACCATTACAGCTGCAACTGTGAGGACATTTCTATCGACCGCTGCTGCGGATGTTGTCGGAAAAACAAACGGGCCTAAAAGAAGTTCGAGTGACTCAGATTTTTATAAAGGCCTTGGATTGGCGTTGAGTTCTTGTCTATTCATCGGAACAAGTTTCATTGTGAAGAAGAAAGGACTCTTGAGAGTTGCTAGCGATTCTGGTAGGAGAGCAGGTTGGTAAGGCTTTCACTCTCATGAATGAGAGCTCAGCTCAGGCTGTCAGGCAGTCGTCAGTTCATTGATTTTTTTCCTGTTTTGGGCACATACAATATTCCAAAGAATTGATTACTTACAACAATTTTGATAATAACTACAGAATGCAAAATTAGAATACAACGGATATGGGCAATGCAATGCATATAAGATAAAAAGAACAACTTACATTTAAATACAGGGGGGGGGGGTGGAAGTAAGATTTATGTCAGATTGACAACCCTTGAAAAAGAGGCGTAAGTTAGGAGCCAGCCCCCTCAGAAACGGTAGTTAAAATTGATGATCCCCTTGCAAATGATGAACAGCATGTATGCTTAGAGGCGATGGTTTCTACAACCTCCCTGGAAATCTTTGTTGAGGTAGCTTATTAGCCCCTGGAAAAGGTTTATTACAATATTTTACCCCCTAGAAAATCATCATTAAGAATTTTTACCACCCAGAAATCCTTGTTGAAGGACGCCCTGGAAATTTACTTCCATCCCCCCTAAACAGAATAAAAATGGAATAGCCCAATGGAGCGGAGAGAGCACCCCCTTTTGAGAAACATTTGGTTGATTGAATGTATCCAGGT
The DNA here is from genome assembly GCA_039566865.1 of Aurelia coerulea. Taxonomy (NCBI): domain Eukaryota; kingdom Metazoa; phylum Cnidaria; class Scyphozoa; order Semaeostomeae; family Ulmaridae; genus Aurelia; species Aurelia coerulea. The sequence continues at coordinate 49,453,867 of CM076943.1, read as the reverse complement.
TGGAAATCATTGGTCTACACGTGTAGTAGTAGCAAGTGAAACAAATTTGAAGGTGTGAGCTGCGAGTAGACTTTAAAGAGCTGAGAGAGATGCAAAATTAGCAAATAGATATTTTGTTCTCACATGCGAGAACCTTTATTCTAGCTGCGAGTAGCGAGAACACAGTTTCGTAGGGTTGCTAGTGAATGCAAGTTTTCCAACCTGGAATATAATTTAAGAAAAAAACTATGGGTCGTTGGTGACTATTGATGACCTGGTTTCATTACTTTTAAACAGGAAGGCTTTGAGTTTTGACAAAAGAGTGGAGGTCTGCAGGGGTCTAAAATGGATAGACTTATTTGTAAAATGGGTTTTATTGATGATGGAAATCTGTGGATCATAACCTGTTGAATAAACATCCTCAACATCAAGAGAGGTCCAGCTCAAACAGATAGTTGTAAATTTAGTCACATTTTCTCTGTATAGCCATTTGCCCCAAATTTACCCATTTTCCTTCTTTAGACCCTGTGTGTACTGTATGTCACTAGATGGATGTCTGTTTTGTTATTAAACAAAACACTGTGTCCATGTAGCCTATAGTCAGTGAAACCACAGGCTATAAACTTCTATGGAAACAAATTTTCAATTGAGGGTTGAATCAGTGAATGTTTTGTATACATAGCTAATTAATTTTAAGCAAAAGTGTAAAGATTCTACCAAACAAAAGCAATCTTGTGGTGTCAGTTTTTTTAACCAAAACTAACAGTACACTACCCATTTAGCTTGAAGTCCATTAAACCACAGACCATGAATTTCAATGGAAACATTTACGCAAATTATCACAGCTTTTATCCCAAACCATATCAAAATTAATATGCAACTCTTTGAGCTAAATGCAGGATTGCCAGAGAGGGGGATGTGTGTGGGGGGGGGGGGGCGACTGCCCCTCCTGCCCACTCAAAAATGGCCTAAATATGTCATTTTCCTATTTTTTTTGTCCTTACTATTAGCAATTTTCCCCCTAAAAATGTGCCCTGTGCGGCGTCCCTGGCTAAATGAATGGAGAATCTTTGGTAGCTTTTTTGGCATTTGATTCATTTTCATTTCATTTCAAAAGATTGCTACATACAAGAGCATCATCTTATTTACTAGCAACGCAAACAAAGAATAACAAATGATCTACCTACTAATAATAACTTATGACTGTTCACGTAATACGAAAGCACTTTTAAGGAAGGTGGCAATCTCTTTAATCAGGGCAAAGTTTTCATTTGACATATCATAATGCTGTATAAATTTCTTGTGCAGCGCTAAGTTCCCAAAATCAGGGACTAGTTCCCAAAAATGTTGCAAAAGTTTATCACGAAGTTCACTATATGCATTGCATGTTAATAAAAAGTGTTCTTCGTTTTCAATACAATCCATATTGCATTGCCGACAAATCCTATCCTTTTCTGGCACACCTTTGTGTCTACCAACTTCTATTTCTAACTGATGATTGCTGCAGCAAAATTTAGCTAATGTGTGGCAAAGATAAGGCTCAAATCCTTACTGGTTGCCAGAGCATGCGGAAATCATCTAATTTCATGCTTGTCAGCCAATGAGATCACCGCTTTCTAGCCCCTGGAGACAAAATCGGTCGTTTGAGATAAATTTTCTAGTACCCTCACTAAAACTGAAATGGATGCTAAAATACTTCAGTTATTTGCAATTTTTTTTAATAAATAAGTTGTGGGGATGTCCGTCCAGAGTTGTTTATATGTTTAGGCACATAGCTTGTTTGGGGCCGGAGCTGCATTCATTTTCCGGTCGAAGAATATTGACCTTCCTTGAAATATCTATATAGAAATCGGTACAAATGAGATATACAGAAAAGAATTTCAGCGATTATGCATACTGACCTGAGCAATAACCCAAACTCTTTCACTGCTATCATATCTCAAAATTAGAGGCAATTTCTAATGATTTCTGGTAGAAACATCATTTGGGCCTAAGCTTTTTCTCGCTTAAAACTTATTCCATTGCACCTAAAAAGTTATGGTAAAATTCTTGAGCTAGATAATGCACTTACCTATGACTCAGGCACAAGTTTGACTTCGTTTGCACTGTTTACTTTGGCAAATTTTTGTAAGAAACAACCAGTTGTGGGCGAATTGCAAGAACTTTCCTCGGTCCATATTTTTCTCTACACAGTCTCTTCAAACAACAAACAGTGAACTTTGACATTGTATCATAAAAGTCTTGCATCACAGAACATTCCTTTTGAATGATTCCATGCGCTTTAGCGAGGCACTCGTTAATTGTATTCACGCATTTCGTTCTTTTCGCTCTTATTTCAATCAATGCAAAACATAAAAAGAACAAAACATTATTTTGGGTTAGCTACAAAAGATACCCGGTTTTGCTCTTTTGTTTGTTTGCATTGACTGATTGAACCAAATGCGTGAAAACAATTCACGAGTGACTCGCTAAGGCGAATGGAATCGTTTTTTTGGAATGTTTTGTGATGCAAGACTTTTATGATACAAAGTTTACTGTTTGTTGTTTGAAGCGGAGAGACTGTGCAGAGAAAAATATGGACCGAGGAAAGTTTTTGCAATTCGCCCACAACTGGTCATTCCTTATAAAAATTTGCTAATGTAAAGAAGGCAAACAAAGTCAAACTTGTGCCTGAGTCATGGGTAAGTGCATTATTCAGCTCTAGAATTTTACCATAACTTTTTAAGTGCAATGGAATGAGTTTTAAGCGAGGACAAGCTTAGGCCCAAATGATATCTCTGCCAAAAATCATTAGAAATTGCCTCCAATTTTGAGATATGATTGCAGTGAAGGAGTTTGGGTTATTGCTCAGGTCAGTATGCATAATTGCTGAAATTCTTATCTGTATATCTCATTTGTAGCGATTTCTATAGATATTTCAACGAAGGTAAATATTCTTCGACCGGAAAATGAACGCAGCTCCGGCCCCAAACAAGCTATGTGTCTAAACATGTAAACAACTCTGGATGGACATCCCTACAACTGATTTGTTGAAAAAATTGCAAATAACTGAAGTATTTTAGCATCCTTTTCAGTTTTAGTGAGGGTACAAGAAAATTTATCTCAAACGACCGATTTTGTCTCCAGGGGCTAGAAAGCGGTGATCTCATTGGCTGACAAGCATGAAATTGGATGATTTCCGCATGCTTTGGCCACCATTAAGGATTTGAGCCTTATCTTTGTGTGGCAAGCATTTCTATCTTGCATTTGCAAGTACGGCTCTACAAGTGGGGACCTAATAGAGATGGGGGCTTATTTGTGTCATTCATTAATTTGTTTTAAGTGGTCTTGAAGGATTTCTAGCTATTTGAAGCCCACTAGGATGCCGCATCCATGTTTGGAACCCCTAATTTAACATCCTTCGAAGGACGGAGAGGTGAATTTTGAGGTCAGGCCTCCGAGAGGTCACTTCTCTTAACTTCAGTCACCTGATGGAAACTGAATATAAGCTGCTTCACCATTCACCCCACAAGTTTTGGCTGAGAAGGGAGGGGCTTATTAGAGATGGAGGCCGTAATAAAGAGAAAACTGAAAAATAGAGAGGGGGCTAAATAGAGCTTTTACAGCAGTGTGAAGGCTACAAAAATCCCTAAAATAGATATTGTAAAGTTTCATTCTGATACTAGGCTATTGATTATCCTGACGTGCTTTGAGATTGACAGTAATCAAATATAGTTTCAATATTTTGTTCAAATCCGGAGTTGCTTGCAAGTGGACCATTACTGAGCATCTTGGTTTGTCTGCCACTCACCAGTATCATCATTGCTGAAATGAGGAAATCTTTTTCTGTAGTAAATGCAGTAAAAGTCTCGGAAAAACAGTCTTCAATATGGTCTAAAGTCAATTCGATATATTGGTGCTAAACTTTGGAATACATTACCAGTGGAACTCCGAAATGCTTCATCAAAAATATCATTCAAAACAAAACTAAAAATTTTCTTATTGAAAAATGTCAACCGATGAATCTACACTGCCACAATTTCTGTTAACCTATGAAAAGAAAATGCATAATGATTTAAATTCATCTAAATACACCTGATATTATCTTAGGATGGGGGGGGGGGCTCTCTCCTCGATTAGTTTACCTATTGAGAGAGCTCCTCCTTTAAGTAATTCCCTGTATGCAATTTATTTAGTTCCTCCTTGTATTTGCATATTGTATTAAGTTTTGGTTTTACTGTATTAATTTTTGTAACTTATCTTTTATCTTTGTAGTTTAGTAATGTGTTTGTATAGTTAGTTGTTAGGACTATAAATTGTATGTTGTGGAATTTAAAATATATGAACTGAACTGAACTGAAATAATGCCTGTTAAAGTTTATTTATTCCTATTCCATAGGACAAGGTGGCTTTGCTTATCTGAAGGAATGGATGTGGTGGACAGGATTGATAACAAGTATGTGTGAATCTATTCTTAGTTTTTAAAAGTACAAAGGTCAGTCTTGTCAAGTTTTAAGCTGCACTACAGTATGAAGTTTCAATAAAGAAAATGGAACACATGATTAGCTGGCTCATCTTATGTGCCAAGACTGCGCAGTAAATGTCAGTTTTGGCCAATCCTATTGTTTTTCAGCCACAAAAATTTGTCTTAACCATAAACAACACAATTAGGCAGTGAGGGGATAAATTTTTTTTTTTCTCATTCATTCATTCATTTTAACTTCTCTTTAGCAATATAGCACCAGCACCACCAACCAAGTCTGATAATATGATTTTACAAAATTCAGATCAAATTGTCTTATTTTTCTTGCTGTCCTTTGCTTCATCTCCCGGGGGAGGTACTTGACTTTCAATTTTATGGGGGTGTGCACTCCAAGAAAAGGAAAGGAAAAGGAGAGATACCATAAACCCAATGTGCCCAACCAATGATGGCATTGAGAACACGGAACACTTTTTGTTGCTTTGCCCTTCCTTTGAAGTATTACATAGAGACCTTCTAGCTGGAGTTTCCTCATTATTACGACCTCATGGATATACCAAGGTGCTCTACTAAAGATTTTATTGTATGGTGATAACGATCTTCCAGATGATTTTGATAAACTTTTAACTCGACGTTTTATCCATAAAACTGGCCAATCTCTCTTTTAGTAACTGCGATATGTTTTCTTTTTCTAGTAGTTACGTATAGTGTTATGTTCGTATTTACTGTTTTATGTTGCCATGAGGTAGACATTGTTTTTCGCTCCTAATGGTATTGTTTTAGTAGTAGGGTATAGTATTTTGTAAGTAGTGTAATTAGTAATTCGTTTTGTAAGTTTTTAATGGAATGTAAAAAAGGAAAAGTCATGAAATGAGAGGCCCTATTACAGTACTTTATTTGGGTTAACAGTATTAGTTTTATTCATAATCCCTTTTTTCCTTCTGCAGTGATGGTTGGAGAGGCAGCTAATTTTTCTGCATACGCATTTGCTCCTGCTATCTTAGTTACTCCATTAGGAGCCATCAGTGTTCTTGTTAGGTATGTATACACATAATGATCTAGTCTAAAAATAGATTGAAAGAAAGAAACTTACTGTCATAGTACTTGTATCAATAAGGGTCCTGTTAAAACAGAAGCAGGAAGAAAAACATTTGCCTTTCAATGTGCACTGATTTTTAATGGATTGCCATCCGACCTGCAGAATGAATCTTATTTTGTAATCTTTAAACGTAAGATAGATAATCTAAGTTTTGAATGATGATCTTTTTTCGGATAGCACAGAGTGAAAACAAATGTTAAGATGCTACTAAAATACAATACTAAGGGAACGAATAGCAAAGGTAACTAAATAAAGAGGGAGTAATACCTACCACCTATATGCTATGCCAGCTGTGGTAATGCAGGGTGTGTCAGGAAAGTATGTAAAGGGTGGAACCAATATTAATGTGCGTATATCATGCTGGTGCTGATGGATAGGGTACTGTTGGCATGGCGGTGGTTTCGTTTCTTTAAACAGGACCCTTATTGATACCAGTATTTCACCTATCCTATCCTGTATAAAAAATTTTTATTATTATTATATATTGATCGTCTATCAAATATGACAGGCAAGTTTTCGACTTGCACAATCTGCTCTATTTCTCCATCTTTAGGTATATGAAGGAGGGTGAGAAGTTCTTATCTCATCTTCTGGTCTAATCCTTTATAAAACTAGCAATAACAAAAAGTCAATGAGTGCTGCACATTGCATTGGTTCCACAGGTTTCATTTCCTGGTTCCACCGTTTACATTCATCGAAACGTGATGCAGGCAGTTAACAACAGGAGAACAGGGATTGGCGCAATTGCTTGTTTTCGTTGCTAACAAAAGTGAGGTCCTACTATCGAAGTTGATTTCTCAATTCGTTTGTCCAAGAATTCATAAGAAAAAATGGTAGAATTGTGGAAGATTGTGGGAAGCAAAGATTGTTAAAAACACACAAACAAACTTGTTGAGGATACCGAGGACTGCCTCTTTTGCGTAAGCATTTTGTTATGCTAAGTTCAAGGCAGATCAATAGCCGGGAAACATATTACCATGCCTGAGATTCTCTTTGTTTCTTCACTAATCCTTGTTTGGATTGTAGTTGGATTCTCTGCCCACATTCTTGCCACAAGCGAAACATCCTTTCTGGGCATGATCACAGGCTTTCTCTTTGGGGGATAAATGTTTGCTTTGATCGTTGATGATTCATATCCCCAACGAATGCAAACAAACAAACAAACAAACAAACAGCATCCATTGCGAACCTACAGCGCAAGAACAGAGCTGCTTGGCATTAATTCTTTTTGATCTAGGTATATGAGAGGCAGGCTAGCCCTCGTAGGTGAGATCTTGCTATTGGATGCCTGAGATTTCGCCTAGGAGGGCTGGAAACTTCTCCTCCCAGGCAGGCTGGCAGAAACAATGGAATCAATGCAGAACAATAGGATTCAAATAGTTGTAGCCATCATATCTAGCCTTCCTTGACGGAATAATGCAAAAATAGAATTCAGCTCTCCTTATATAAACGGTGCCTAACTTCTAGGTGCATTTTTCCAAGTGTCATAAAATGGAGTTTGCAAAAGCAGCCAAAACAGAGGAAATCGAATTGAGTCCTAAGGCATTTTGGTTTATTTACTGCAAGGTAGTAGGGTTAAAAACGTAAAGGAAAACACCCCTAATTACAGTGGTAGGGATAGCATTAAAAGGTCAAGATGACCTTAATTTCATAATGGTCCCCTTAGAGGTGCTGGTACAACGAAAAAAAACTTGCAGTTGTTTTCGGTATAGAACACGGTTTATAAGACCGTACCATGATCGGGAGAGATGATGACGAGTCTTAAGGGAAGACATATATGTCATCTTCCTCTTTCTGTTTATTTTGGAAAAAATTCTCTTTGATCTTATGTTTGAACGTGTTGACATTGTTTGTTGATTTCATCTCAGACGAAAGACTATTCCATGTTCTGCCGAATGAAACTGTGTGTAGCTACTCACATTGTTACAAGCAGAGATCTTACTTCAGGTTCACAGTCCAAGCATGCCTAATTTCACTTGAAGCATTGTCAGTGATTTTAATTTTTCCGTCTTCTTTTCAGTGCCATCTTAGCATCCTATTTTCTAAATGAAAACTTGAATCTTTATGGCAAGATTGGCTGTTTCTTATGCATTATTGGATCAACAGTACTTATAATCCATGCACCTCAAGAGGAAAATGTATCCACAATGGAGGAGCTATCTGTAAAATTGCGAGATCCAGGTAAAAGTTATGATTTTTCTATTTTCAAGACGTTGCTTACTCTTTGTTGTTTTTTTTAGACGGCCTTTTGCAACAGGGGAATTCTTAGCGGCGCTCCATTGCCTAAGTATAAGCAAATCTGTAAACGCCATTGGTTTAGGCACGTGTGTATTGTTGTCTGCAGTTCGTTTGGTTGCTTTTTTATACATATGAAATATTACAATAAATCTTACATTCTACTATACCTTCCTAATTACTGTACAACGCTACAGGGACGATGCCAAGGGGAGCGAAGGACAATGACTACCCCATGGCCAATAGAAAAGACACGCAACGTTAAACTACATACGATTAGGTACACTACGAACGATTAAAACCTAATGGATACTATATTAGATTCTGTCTAACATTAGAAGTCGGGTCAGGTTTGTGATGAAATTTAATATGTCACGAGTGCAGCTCTTCATTGATTTGAGGTCGCAAACTATGCCTGGCATCTAATGTGAAACAGAACTTACAAAGAAACAGGACATTTAAGTTAAGGGATTTGGTGGTTGCTTGGTACTGAAGTTACAAAAAATTTCAGTCAAACCGACCAGTTTCGTGAATGAAAGGTAAAATCAATTCGAGTATATTTCTGATTCGAGTACATTCCTTGCTAATTAGGCAATTGTTAGAAAGAATGGGAACAATGAACAATGTAATGGTTATCATTGGCTGGTCTAACAATTGTTTGGGTTTTATTGGCTGACTCGAAAAAAAGAATAACCTATTGGGTGTTACAGCAACTACTGCTAATGAGGAAAGAAAGGTTGCAGTGAAGTGAAGTTGAAAAAGGGTTGGAAAGTACATTTCTAGTTACGAATGAACACTCTTTGTGTAAAGTCCCTTTATGGTAGAGTAGAGTCTGCGCGCAGGCTACTTCATGGAAGCTACTGCTTGGTAAACGACAAGATAGATCCAATACTGACACTGACACGGAGCTCTACTCCGACGCAAGTAGATAACATAAACCACAACAAATCGATTTAGGCTTATGTCTCCGTTTTTCACGGTCAAAAGCTCTTTCCACATTGATTTAATAAGGATAATGATATAACTTTCCATCAAAATAGTTTGTTAAAAGAAATTAATTTACATAAAATCCAAACAGTAAGAGAACAATTCTATCACAAAAATGTATAAAATCAGTTCATACTGTCCAAAGCTTTTGTTTAAAAGTATTCCAGTTTCCTGCCAATTCAATGTAAGTGTCCAGTTTATGAACACGTGAAATGGCACTTGCTTCCCCCAATTTTTTTTTACTTCAGGTAGATAATATTGTTCATTGCTCCTTGTATGGATGCTGTGCATATCCTTTCCTCTTTTATTGCTGAAAGTGTAGCTTATATCATTTTCCTTGACTTGTACATAGTGGCACATCGATGGAACTTTCGTCTGGAGTCTAGAGATTTCCAGATTTCCTAGAGCTACCCATTTTCATTGTTGTTGTATTATATTTACTTTGTAATGGCTAGTTTATTGTAAATATCTCTCATAGTGGGAACATGACGACCTTGGGTCTTTCCCGCTATGAGGGGCACAGTTAAATGTACATATTAATTGTAGTTATTTTTAATTTGAGATTTCCGATGCATTGAATCCAGTGCTTTAGTGCTTTAATCATATGGCCACGTTCAATATCAGCTTGGCACTTTTGTTATGAAGAACTTGCAGAGTCTTCACCAAACATTGGTTATTTCTAACACCCCAAACAATATCTCCATAACCAAACAATGGTATTATCATAGTGTTTACCAAAATTAAACGTTGTGACTTGGGATTAGCTGACTTATTCTTGCTATTAAACGTATCCTTTTTGCCACTTTTTGCTGCAATGAAGCAATGTGATCTTACAGAATCTGCGTTTCTTTTCTAGGTTTCATATGTTACACCGTTCTCGCTGCAGGCGTTGCACTATTCCTAATAATAAAGATTGCCCCGAAACACGGAAAAGACAACATCCTTATTTACATAGCAATCTGTTCTCTCATTGGTTCTTTAACCGTGATGGCGTGCAAGGGACTTGGAATCGTACTCAAAAGAACTTTCAGTGGTCATAGTGAAGTAGCAAATCCGGTTACATGGATGTTACTTATCTCGGGGGTCATTTGCATTCTGACTCAAATGGTTTACTTGAATAAAGCATTGGACATATTTAACACATCAATCGTGACTCCCATTTATTACGTCATGTTTACCACGTGCACTATCACAGCTTCTGCGATTCTGTTTAAAGAATGGGAGAACCTTGGATCAAAGAACATCCTCGGTGCCCTGTGCGGCTTTTTGACTATTATCGTTGGTGTCTTTTTGTTACATGCATTCAGAGAGTTCAGGTTTTCATTACGAGAGCTGTTTTCAATGGCGAGCAATGCCAGAGCTGATGTCAGGAGACAAGATGGAGCAGAAAGTGTTTTGATGTCTGAGTTGAAAGATGAAGAAAGTGATGAAGAGATTGAATATTCAACGATTAATAATATGAACAATCATTTGAATCAAAATGATAGAATTACTCACACATTTTAGGAAGGAAATTTAAAGAAACTTTCGAGATCAAGAGAGGGAAATAGAAAGAACCTTAAAGATACAGAGAAGGGAAGGCAAGAATCCTTTTTACTGTAAATTATGTGGTTTTTACTCACCTCGGTAACCAAAAATATGAAAGGAATGTTCATTTAAACTAAAATGATAGAATCATTCATTTTAGGGACGAAATATAAAGAAACTTTTGAGATCAGGAAATTGAAACGCTAGAAACTTCTTTTCTGCAGATTGTGTGCTTTTATCTTTTTAGGTAACCAAAGCTATGAAACAAACAATCCAATCAAACCAATATGATAGAGATTCATACATTTTAGGGACGAAATATCAAGAAACTTTTGAGATCAGGAAATTGAAACGCTAGAAACTTCTTTTCTGCAGATTGTGTGCTTTTATCTTTTTAGGTAACCAAAGCTATGAAACAAACAATCCAATCATTCAAACCAAAGTGATAGATGCATACTCGTACCTTTTAGAGAGGAAATATAAAGACGTGTTGGACGCGCGTAGCTTCTCAGATGCTGCGGTGGTGGACTTTTTCTTCTCCAGCGCAGCGCCAGAGAAGAAAATTGCACCACCGCAGCATTAAAGAAGCTACGCAGCATCCAAAACGTCCAAAAGATAAATGCAACGAACTCAGACTAGTTTCCCGGTGAAGAAACTTTCGAGATGAAGAAAGGGCAACCCAAGAATCCTTTTACTGCAGATTGTGTACTTTTCATTTTCTAATGTAACCAAAAATATGTGACGAACAATCCATATATTTCGAAATATTGGAATGAAGTTGGGGACTGGTTTTAGACACGGGTGGTGAGACACCGCAGTTGTGCTAGATTTCCGGAGCGTTTTGCTTCTGCGGAGGAAACGTTTTCATGCTACGGCGGCGGTGCTGTGGGAGCAAAAACCTCTTCTGCAGAAGGATATAAAAAGCATAACTGTAGTGTCTAACTACCCGTGGTTTTGGGAACCATTTTGAGATATTAATTACAAGAAAGCAGTAATTTTAACTTCAGCACCAATAAGAACACATGGATTCCATAAGGGAACAATTGGTAATTTTTTCTTTAGAGAAGACGAGAAGAATTGAATTTTACACTGCATTCTAACCCCCGGGTATGTAGCAGACGCTTTTAGGCCTGGAAGGAAGCTAACGCAGGAAGCGAAATTTAGGCTTCTTAGCGACGATTCAATTAAGGCCGTGTATTATACCACACGGGGGGGGGGGGGAGCAAGGGTGAATTTTGCAAAACAAATGATACAGTTCTATTTAAGACAAAGTGATTTGGAAGCCTCAAGAATAGATTTAGGTACCGGGTGCGCCAAAATAAACTATGCACGTTTGACAGACCACAATAAATCTTACACTGGACCGATTTTGAAGATTCATGACTTAATCTTTAGCAGAAAGCCTGAATTAGATTCAGCAATTTTTGCAAATTTTTCCGCTTTCAGTTTTTAGAGCTAGGAGCGAGTTTCTTAAAATGTTCGTTTTCGAAAACATTGAAAACAATAAAAAACGTCGATCAAATTTCAAAAGATTCAGCACGAATGAACAAGAGAAAACGTTTCAGGAGGATTTGGGGGTTTAGTACGACCTTTCGTACATAGCAGATTACAATTGGTCGATTTTTAAATCGCAAACCACCACGAATAAATTCTATCTTTGTCCATTCATGTCGAAACTTGATCGATGTTTTTTGATCGTTTTCAGTGTTTTCAAAAACTAAAATCTTAGGAAACTCGCTTCTAGCTCTAAAAACTGAAAATGAAAAAATTGCAAAAAATCCCAGTATCTAATTCAGGCTTTCTGCTAACGATTAAGTCAGAGATCTTCAAAATCGGTCCAGTTTACGATTTATTGTGACCTGCCAAACGTGCATAGTTTATTTTGGTGCACCCGGTATTTAGCACCTTTTGCGTAGCCAACCAACCATGACATTTTACGTTCCTTGTTTATGTTGATTTGATTGAATGAACTCAAAGGTGTGAAATCTAAATCTTTAAAAAGGTAAATTGCTGTGTCTTTTTGGAAACCTGAATCCTTTGTTTCACAAAATTTGCCCTTGCTCCGCACGGGGGCAGCAAGGCCAGTTGCCCCTAGACTCATTACATATGTCCCGCTAACTTTCGCGTGTTGTTGTTGTTGTTTTTGTTATCGCTTCAGTTGTAACAACAAGTCAGTTTAAGGAGCGAAACAAGAGACTTTTGGATTGAGTCTAAGTGGTCCCCTGAACCTTCTCAAAATACGACATGAAAGTATGGAAATCACAGAGATTTTGGTCACTTCCAAGAAACTTTTCCTTCTTTGCTCTCCTGAAAATTTTGAGGATCTAACCATAATTATAGTTATGAATCAATTGCCGTAAAAGCTCTATTAAGCCCGGGGGGCCTATTTAGTTTCGGACACTCCAGAGGGGGGCTTAAGAGAGAAGGGGGCTTATTAGAGAGGGGGCCTATTCGCAAAATCAAATGACAAGGATACATTTTATAGCTTTGTAGTTCTTGTACATCATACTTTGCGGATTCAACATACATTTTTACGAGTTAAATACATCAATTCGACACAGTTTTCTCTCAAACCATATCAAATTAGCAAGCATAGTTAGCTCAATAAATGGAAAGTCTTTGGTGACCTCTGGAAATTGAGATAAATGGTGAGGGACTTAAAGGAGAAGGGGACTTAAAGGGGCTCCGTCGTCAAACAGTAAACAAATCCGTAAACTTGCACGTGTCGGGGTTTATCCATTGTTCATCCATTGTTCTCTGCAGTTTGTTTGGTGGCTTCACCCAAGCCACCAAAAAGTGACCGTTAAACATCCACTTATATCCGAGCAATCGTAGAAGATATGAATGTTTGGTTTGTTCCTTAGTGAAGTACAAGGATTAATACCCAAACAGCAACTTTCATTTTGAAAACGATACGAAAATCCTGTGTGATATCACCTTTCAAAAAACTGCAAAAATCATCGTTTTGTTTACATTTTGACGACGGAGCCCCTTTAATAGAGCTTTTACGGTAGTCATAGATATGAGTGAAATGTAGATACAGTTATACATCTACTGTTTTTGATAATCTCGGGAATTTTTAACTCAAGAGACTTATGTATCTAACCGATCTAACTGTTTGTTAGAGGGTAAAGATGTTTTGCAATGCATTATTATGGATAATATCTTAAAATTTAAGAAAAATGTAGGTTTTCTAATGTCAGTTTCGTAGTTATTTAATACACGTATTTTTTTATAAGAAACTTAGAATTTTGACTGGTATTGAAAGTTTCTCAAAACTATCCGATCTATGCCCTCTTGAACATTTGAAAACAAGGTGTTTTGAAACCTTTCCAATGTTTCGATGCTACTCAAGTATTACCGAATAATATAATACGGTAAACAAGTGAAAATAAAGAAAAACATGCTGGATTTTCTTAATTATTTGGCGATCTGAGAGTCTGAGTTTCTTATTAGCGGTTTCTTATTAAAAAATACGTGCAGCATATTTGAATGTTCACTTCGTAAATTTGCCATTGGTTTAGTTATTGAATTCAAAGTTTTAAGCTTTTTTGTAGCACTGCCGTGATGAGTCTCCTTTTTTCACACGTATTTTTTAAGAAACTAAGGATTTGAGAGCATATGTTCCTAATCTTTAAAAAGGTTGGTGTAAAATGCAGTGGCCCATCACAGGAAGCCCACATTACAGCATAGCTTCCAAATCTTTAACTCGGCGTAAAAAGGTGGGTGTAAAATTCTGTGATCTATGTCTTCGGACTGAGTGGCTTGAAACAAACTTTAGTCACTTATCTTTAATTCTACCGTTGGACTTTTCAAAAGTTTTGAATATTTTTCAAAATTTTGGCATATCTTACATTTCAACTCATTTGAGGGTGTGACGTCATCAAATTTCTAAATCATAAACCAGAAAAGTGACAGACTTTTGCTTGCTACCATATTGTAGACATCCATAAACTATTGTTTTCTTCGAAACTATTTCATGTTGCTTCAAACAGTTTAGAAATTACGATGGTTTTAAGTTTTTTTGAAAATTTTTCTTGAATTCTTGAAAAAGTAAAAAAAAACATTCTAATTCTGAAAATATTGAAGATTTCAGAAAAGTCCAACGTTAGAATTATAGAGAAATAGGTTAAGTTTCTTTGAAGTCATTCTGTTCAAAGAAATAGGTCACTGAATTTTACACCAGCTTTTTTAAAGATTTGGAACCTATGCTCCACATTACAGTTAATTCAAAAAATGTTTCAAAAATATTTTATTCAAAAGAAAATACCTTCCCTTTCGTCACTATAGCGGGTGTTTACGTCTTTCCAATTTGTTATTTGTAAAATATATGCAGCACTCTTTGAGAGAGCACAAGGAAACAAGGGAGTGTGTATTTATTTAAGAAATAACAAATTGGAAAGACGTAAGAAAACAACACACGCTATAGTGACGAAAGGGAAGGTATTTTCTTTTGAATAGAATATTTTTTGAAACTTTTTTTAATTAACTGTAATGTGGGCTTCCTGTGGACCTATTTCTTTGAACTGAATCACTTCAAAGAAACTTTAGCTATTTCTCTATATTTCTACCGTTAGACTTTTCTGAAATCTTCATTATTTTCAGAATTAGAGTGTTTTTCTTCTTTTCAAGAATTCAAGACTAATTTTCGAAAAACCTTAAAACCATTGTAATTTCTAAACTGTTTGATGCAACATGAAATAATTTCGAAGAGAACCATAGTTTATGGATGCCTACAATATGGCATCAGGCAAAAGTCTGTCACTCTTCTGGTTTATAATTTTAGAAATTTGATGACGTAACATCCTCAAATGAGTTGAAACGTAAGATACGCTGTAATTTCGAAAAATATTGAAAATTTCTCAAGAGTCCAACGGTAGAATTACAGATAAGTATCTAACGTTTCTTTCAAACCATTAAATCAGAAGAAATAGGCCATTGAATTTTACACCCACTTTTTTACGCCAAGTTAAAGATTTGGAACCTATGCTGGATTTGAGCCAGATCTGAAAATTTCTTAAAATCATCAGATGTTGAGTGCTGAGAGTTTCTTAAAAGTTTCTTATGACTTCCATGACAATATCCATGATGCAGGAAACAAGTAAAAATCAAGTAAATATGCAGGGTGTCCCAAAAAGTGTACCCCGTTTGCCTACAGATTGCGACAAAACGGCAAAAGACGACAAACTTCTATATGATGTTGCTCTTCGGATGTTGAAATACAGTTAGCTGCAATTCTTGTAAAAATCCGTTGAAAAATGATGCAGCTATGACCTTCAGAAGACAAATTTGCCTGATGACTGTATGACTGAAACCAGCGGTCGGCCATTTTTTTTTACTATTTTGCAGTGATAAATAGCTTCACGTAAGGTAAGAAATAGTTTCTGTGAAGTCAGAAATAGTTGGACTCGCTGGTGATTATCGGAATTTTTCACGAGAGCTATTACATTGGGATTACATTGATGGCTGCTGTTTCATTTCATCCATGAAGCTATTTATCGCTGCAAAATAGTAAGACAAAATGACCAACCGCTGGTTTCAGTCATCAGGCAAATTTGATCTCTTGAAGTTCATAGCTCCATCATTTTTCAACTGATTTTTATCGGGACTGTAGCAAACTTTAATTGAATATTTGAAAAGCAACATCATGCAAAATTTGGCAAGAATCTTTTGCCGTTTTGTCGCAATCTTCAGGCAAAAGGGGCACAATTTTTTAGGACACCATGTATGTTAGGGATTTCCATTGTCAAAAAAGTTTCTCAAATTGCATTTTTCCAGTACTTGAGTTTCAAACATTTTTGCACTTAAAGATTCGCCGAGGGTCTTTTGCGGGCACGCTGAAATTTCAGACTGACTGAAATCATATTTGGCCTAACCGAAAACCATGGATCCACATTGCAGTACACTATTTTTTTTATAAGAAACTGAGGTCCGGGCTGCTGGTAGGCAGTTTCTTAAATTTTTGGGTAATTTTCCTACCAAAAGTTTCTTACGTGTTTCTTATACTTTTAATGGCAGAAGCAGAAGTGCAAAGTTGATGTTGTTTTGTCTAAAGGGCTCCCAAATTATTTAGCATAAAATATCAAAACAAGTAAATAACATAATTCACACTCAAAACAATGTCCACACAGTTGCTATAACTGTACAATGTCAACACATTTTTGAGTGCGATAGAAAAATTAAAACTGTAAATTACAAGAGTTCCATTGCTTTTTCAATTCAGGTAGGGTCTTTTCTTAACTTTCGAAAAATTGAGCCTACTGTTTCTTTAAGCGGTTTCTTATAAAAAAATGAGTGTAGTTGAACTAACAGAAAAGTTAACCAAAGTCTTCCACTGCTGCATTGTGGATCCAACTGCTGCTCAGGCCAAATTTGGTTTTCAGACAGTCTAAAATTGCAGCATGCACGCAAAGGATCCTGGGTAAAAATGGTTCTTAAAGTTAGTTGACGGAGATAAATAGCTAACTCAAGAGCTTCATATGCAGGTCTAAAATTAGCCTATTGTATTTGATGATTTCGACACGTGCGTGCATATGTTTTCACTAGGGGAGCAATTACATACGGAGGCGTTTCTTTGGCCTATTTATAGATTGCCTCTACTTAGCTCCGTCTCCGTCAACTAACTTTAAAACAGCATGCTTGCGTTTAAGTGGACTTGCTACAAGTCTCTCTCTCTTTTTTAGTCCGAATTGTCCGGAAAATGCGAAACAGAAAACGGAAAATGCGAAACGGAAAATGACGCGAAACGGAAAATAAAGAAAGAAAAAAAGAGAAGGAGGGGAGGAGAGCTACAAGTCTTGCTACAAGTCTCTCTCCTCCCCTCCTTTTCTTCTTTTTTTCTTCATTTTTATTCAGGTTTCGTCATTTTCAGTGGACTTGCTTTTTCCAGACAATTCGGACTAAACAAGAGAGAGAGACTTGTAGCAAGTCCAGCGTTTAAGTTGCGCTTCTACATCATCGCTTCTATCGCTTTCGATCGATTGTAGCTAAGATTATTTCCGATGAAACAAAAGTGAAACGTAAAAGCAGGCTGTTTTTTATAAAGCCACACATGTCCTAAATCCCGCTAAATCCCAGTCAGCGGCATCACCGATACAAAGCTAAAATTAGTAACACCCCCAGCAATGACCCCGTCGGGCGGTCAAGAAATACAGTCGGGAAAATTTTGAAATTATACGCTTTCAACGGGGATTGCAATTATCATGACGGGGAGAGGAAAATTTCTGCAATCATGGAGCCTGGAAAATTTTTGACTGGGAATCAAAAATCTAGATGGGGAAATAACAAACAAGGCGGCAATCATGGAAAATTTTTGACGGTGAAGCAAAAAGTTCAACGGGGAAATAACAGAACTAAGACGGCAATCACGGAAAATTGTTGACGGTGAAATAAAAATTTTAACGGGGAAATAACAAAAGCAAGGCGGAAAAATGTAGGCATTGAGTTAAGGTAAATTGACTACGTATGCTAAAACGTAGAGAATCTGCTGATTCGTCGTTCTTAATTGCGCATCTGATTGCCTAACAAATGTTCATGTGAACAATATGAAATGAAACTGATCACATGACACGCATTGTGCAACGGCAGGTCCTTGCAGTTTGTTGGGAGTGATAATTGATCTTTCTCATATGGATCACATGATACACGGCGTCTATTTATCATAACTTTTTAAATACAAACTTAGCGGGTAACAAATTTTCTTGGCGGGTCATCATTTTACCTTGACGGGGCATCGTTTCAGCGGGGTTCTTTGGTTATTACTACTGAGTATTACTAGTTAGTTCCTGGTTATTAACCCTTTATGACCCAATGACTGATATATCAGTCATGGAAGTTGGGTGTGCATTTTTGCACAGCGGTTGCTTTCCCTGTGATTACTAGCCTCGTTTTGGGTCCAGTAAGCCTCCTTGGACCCCTGTGGGCTGCAAAATCGTAAAAATTCTGGACTTGGACAAGATGGAGGATGTTTCTTAAGTATTTACTCCAGAACGACTTTTCGTTTGCTTGGATAATGGCGATTGAATGAAATTTAATCGCAATTAATGGAACGTGATGTTAGTTTCTTAGTCAATAGGGCTGTGTCCCTTGTGACCATGTTTACAACTTTATCTTTGTGACAATATCGTTGAAAGTAACTTCTTGCGTTGGTGCATGTCGGCTGCACGTGGAATGTCTGTTGTTCAAAGGAATATAAAAAGTAATACTGGCATGTTTATCAGTCGTCTATGATCAAAGCAGCACGCTGGTTTGCTCCAGAGGAGCGCAGATTATTTTTCGCTGAGAAGGTAGTGGCCTACCCTATTCAAGATGTTGCCTGGTTTGTTGTTTGGTTGTTCATGGTGAGATCCAACCATTAATTTATTTTCATTACTAAATGTTTGTTCATATTTTGGCTGACTCTTTGAGCAATTTGAATTGTATTATGTTGGGAAAGGTCTGGGATTTGGCCAAAGATCGGACGACCGACTCGTTTTTGGGCCTGGCGGGTATCGCGACATGCAGTATATCGTGCGCTAAAAATTTTGCTGCTGAAGCTTTGCACGGTGACACTGTAGAGCTTTCAGGCTGGTTCAGAGTGAGGTAAATGGGCTTTTGTGGGCTTTTGGACCTTTTCCTTTCATTTCTTTTAGGGTTGCATGCACTGTTTACTTGCCCACCTTGTGCTGCATGTCGTGTTTGCTTGTGCTCGCCTCGCCCAATTTGAACTCGGTCTCCTGTTCTAATTGGTCACTTGAGATATTCTTATACACTGTTCACCGTATTCTTGCAGGAGCTAGTATTGCTTTATGTTATTTGTTGAATCGTGACTTTCCCGACTTTCCAGTTATTTTCACAGTTAAAAAAAACCGCTTGGGCGCTTTTCAAGAAGCCACGCCCGGTTGGATTTCTAGCATTGTACCTGGAAAAATCTGTATTTTGGACACTGTATTATTTGCTCTTGTTTCAAACCAGTTCTAAGGCTTCACACTCTTATAATTCCGTCTTGTGACTAGGGCTTGGGCTAGTGTCGCGTAATAGAATGTTTCGCTGCCATTATTTTTTCTCCACAGGCGACTGTGTGGATTGTTTTGGACTAGTAGAGTCTTCATAAGGGGCTATGAGTGCCTTGGGTATTATAGTCTTGTGAACATTTGGTAATGGCTAAGATTTTTGGTATTTTCAAAACGTGCATAGCATCACATTCTTGCATTCCAACGATTTTTCAACTGGTCTCAGTCGTCATATTCATTTCTCATTTCGGGAATGCGTGCTTGTATCTACATTCCTTTCAGGCGTGTGTGCCTGAAGGTTTTCGGACACTGCGGGTCTGGAAATAGCTATCATTGTAAATGAAAATTGTTTTGCTTCTATCAACGCCCTCACCTTATGGATCTACACGGACTTTTTGTTTGTTTGTTTTGTTTCAATTTAATTTTTTGTTTTTATAAGAAACTTGGGTCAGCACTTAATACTAAAAGTCTCTTAGTTTCGCTTGAAGGTTGGGTTGTTTCAGCAGTAAAATGTTCTGGGTTAGTTTCTTATTTTTTGGGGCCTAAAAATTGCGTTTTGGTTCGAAGTTGAGCCTTCTTATCGTGAAAGGGCTTGTATTTTGCATTGATATTGTCAGCTCAGATAAGCCATGCATATTAAGGCTGAAAGTTACTGTTTCTTGCAGTCTAAAGTTAAAAAGAAAAATGAAGGTAGCTTTGTCAGAGAGTATCGAACCGTAATCTACCACTCTTATTCTAGAAAGGATTTAGAGTTTCTTAATTTTTCTTGAGCGGTAGTGCTTGAGTTTCTTGAAGTTTTGGTCATCATGGTACTGGATTCTGATAAACAAGTTGCTTGTAAAATAAAACGTGTATACTGAAACGTTTGGCAGTTACCTTGAAGTTTAGCCCTCGGAATCTAATGCAGTGTTTTTCTTTCAGATTTGAATAATTTGTTCAAATTTTCTCTTGACAGGTGGAATTCCCTCCATTCAAGTTAACCTAACTATGGATATAAAAATGTCTCTTATAAACAAAAAATCAAATAACAAAAAAAAAAAAAAAAACAAAACTAAAGTTTAAGACAAAAGACAAATTTGCAAGTTTGTCTATCATTTGGTTTTGATTATCGAAGTTGAATAAAGATTTTAGATAAACAAACAGTTTTTGGTCCGTAAAGGAAATTCAAAGTATGTGCTCTGGTGAATGGGTTTCAATATTCTATTAATCTAGTGTATACGCCAACCAGGTTTAGCTCTTTGGACTGCTCTTTGTTTGCATGAATGATAGTCCTCCCTTGAAACTAGTTGGAGAATCCTAGAAGGGGCTGAGAGTATATCAAACTGCTAATAAAGAGAAGAGAAGAAGTTTAGAAGCAACAACTTCACCAAAACAAAATATTAAAGCAAATGAAAAAAATGAAATGAAAATATTCGCAAGTATCTTTACTGTCTATTGAATATGGGAAAAGGATATGTGTGCAATATAATGCATTGAATCCATTGCAGTCAATGGGTACCAATGTTAAATCTCACCTAAGGTGTAGTTTAAAACAAGAAACAAATAAAAACAAAAACAAAGGAAAAAAAAAGATAAGAAGATCGGAAAGAATATCATATAAAAATCTTCATTTTGAGGGCAATAAACCTACTGTTTCGGGACTTACAGAATGGGCCTTTACGCAAAATCCTACAATTGAATACAATTCAAAATCCATCGTAATGAATGGGTACCAATGTTTAATTTGTTTTTCAGCCAATTGTGTTGTTTAAAGACAAAAAGATGAAGATAAGAAATGATTGGAAAGAGCATCATATAAAAATTTCCGTGTTAAGGGCAAACCATCTATTTCGGGACTTACAGAATGGGCTTTGACGCAAAAATCCTACAATCCTACAATGGCAACCCACGAGATTTGCTAGTTATTTTCAGATTGGATAACGGAGTTTCTTGTTTGCAGCATCCAAATCGACTTCCTTTTGGGAGTATAGTTTCCCTTTGAATTGAAAGTTACTTTATGTGAAGGCCTATACATCTAGTTTTGGTACTAGTTGCACTAACTGCAAATAATTAATTGCTTTCAATTAACTTGCCGCCTTCTTTTTGGGGGATAGGGCTTGAAAGGGAAATCCATTTTTAGCAATACTTGTAAATATTTAGAGCCTCTGTTTTACATTTTGCAGATGAAACTTGCAAAGGACGGGGCTTTCCTTTTTCCATAGATGCATCATTTAAACAAAAATCAACAACAAAAACACTCTCTTTGGCATACGATTTTGCAGTTTTGAAGTTTTGTATTTCCTAGTTCTTTTAACAATCAGTCAATCCTCGTCATTTTAGTCTCTTTAAATCAAAACGGCTAAAATCAATAGTTGGCAGGCCCAGGCTGGATAAGTATGTGTATCGTTATGTTGTTCTGCAATTGTGGTGTAAAGTTCGTAAAAACAAGAAGGGAAACAAACTTGTAAATATGAAAATGTATTTATGAAAATAAAAAAAAAAAAAAAAAAAAAAAATCAAGGAGATGAGCAGAAGAAGAAGTGACAGAAGAAAAGAAAAAGTAAAAAAGTAAAAAAAAAGTAAAACAAATCCCCTAATGTAGGGGTGGCCAAGTGCTCGGTCGTAGAGCACAAATCCTGCAGCTTTCTCTGCTTTCTGCCTTTCTCTCTCAGGTGGTGATTGGGTGGGGCACTGCGTGTTGGGCGGAAAAAAGTAAGGTTTTCAGTCCAATCACCGACCGTAAAAGTTGTTGTTGTATATTTGTGCTAGCAAATTCCGGGCAACTGCACTACTGCCCAATTTTCTAGCAATTATTTGTTTTTGGCCTATTTCGCTAAATCATCCAAATTTGCGCTGAAAGATGTTTTGTCGCGTTTTTCATCAGTTTCGGAACCGCGCGGACAAACCCCTGTGATAGAAGATGTTTATCGTGGCTATATTATGTTAGTCATTCTGGACATTGTAACCTTGAGGGGTTTGTCCTTTTATTTCATTATAATCAAAGGAACCATTAAATGGCGATTGAATGAAATTTAATCGCAATTAATGGAACGTGATGTTAGTTTCTTAGTCAATAGGGCTGTGTCCCTTGTGACCATGTTTACAACTTTATCTTTGTGACAATATCGTTGAAAGTAACTTCTTGCGTTGGTGCATGTCGGCTGCACGTGGAATGTCTGTTGTTCAAAGGAATATAAAAAGTAATACTGGCATGTTTATCAGTCGTCTATGATCAAAGCAGCACGCTGGTTTGCTCCAGAGGAGCGCAGATTATTTTCCCCACCCACCCTCCACCTATTGTCTCTGCCTCTTTTCTTTCCACGGCCGTCGGTCGTGTGACAGGTGCATTGGTCCGGAAAAAAGTAAGGTTTTCAGTCCAATCACCGACCGTAAAAGTTGTTGTTGTATATTTGTGCTAGCAAATTCCGGGCAACTGCACTACTGCCCAATTTTCTAGCAATTATTTGTTTTTGGCCTATTTCGCTAAATCATCCAAACTTGCGCTGAAAGATGTTTTGTCGCGTTTTTTTGTCATCAGTTTTTTCGGAACCGCGCGGACAAACCCCTGTGATAGAAGATGTTTATCGTGGCTGTATTATGTTAGTCATTCTGGACATTGTAAACCTTGAGGGGTTTGTCCTTTTACTTCATTATAATCAAAGGAACCATTAAATGATTTCATCATGATAGAAGATCAACTAGATGTTGTCAGGAAGGGCCTAAACGAAGAAAAGGACATCGTTGAACCTGTCCAGACAAAGGAGACACTTCTCAGAGTGCCTAGGCCTACTAAATGATGCAAAGATTTTGAATCATATCGTCTGTTGAGGGGAATTTGGCCAAACTGGATGTAAAATGGAACTAAAAGAACAAATATTGATTCAAATGATGGAAGTAGACGAAGGAATGCTTCTCTTGATGCACTGAAATGCCCTGCAGTTATGACTTTCTCATACAGGGACCTATATGTTGCTTTGTTGTTCAAGATTAAAGTGTCCGGCTGTGTGTCCGATGATAGATGGTAAAATATTATATTTGATTTTGAGAAGCTATACTGATCAGAGCTTGACAAATGTGGCTTCATTTTGTTGCATTTACTTTGTTCTACCAAATTATGTCAACAAATGATTTTTCATGTGAGCTTTTCAGCTTCCAATATCAAGAGAAAAGGTTTGTTTATTTTCAGCGACGCAACGCGCATTACAAATTTCTGTCCGAAAATCCGTACTGAAATAAATTTATATTAGAATAAAATTTATTTTTTCTATGAACAGTATCTTGGCAATGATATGTCAAAATTTGAGGCACAAAAACAAAATATTCTCTGTTTTGTGGCTGTTTTATCACAGGTCGGTCTATTTAAGATAAAAACTGAAAAATTAAGTTGGGTCATAAAGGGTTAATGTTTAATGGTTATTATCTTAATGGTTGTTACTGGGGGGTGAACGTATCAATGATAAATGATCTCCCTTCAAAAAATACAGAGACTTCGAAATCAAAAGCGATGCTCAATCAAAATCAAAAGATGATGAGGCGAGGATGAAGAAGTTAAACCGATTTCTATTTTTTTGAAAATCAATAACGCGAGGGACAACCAAACTAAATCTCACTTCCGGAGATTGTGTGGTGTCAGATTTCTCAATATTCTCCAGTAAACGTTTCCCGCTGGTAACTTGATTTCTTCAATAATAATAATAATCCAACTAATCCCCCGTCAAGTGGCTGCAATATGCCGTTTTACACCCTGGTTTGACATACTATATTAAGTGTGACTTGATAAGCAACCTCAGCTGTTACAGGAAGCACAAGAAGGTTGATCACCTTCCATACGCCGAAGACCGAAGAAATGGCAAGTTCTCTCCAAATACTCCTCTTCCTTTCTCAAGGTAATTCAATTTGATTAGTTTACGTCATTAATTTCAAAACTCAATGCTCAGCCAGCCAATGATAGATATTTTGTGTCATGCCGCCAAAAGCTGCAGGTTTCTAGGTTCAAGGTTGAAACGTAACCAGAAACGGCTCGACTAAACACTACTAGGTTTACTTTTTGCTGCTCAATTCTGCAGGGGCTACTTGGGTAAAGTAGGTGAGTTGGCGGTAATATGGGTTGGGGAAAAAACTTTAGATAAATTTTGCTGCAACCTTTGTTCGTAGTTTTTCGCCAACTAGAACAGCTCGGACTACCCTCCTTGCCAGCAAGACCCTACTACTAAACCATCCCCACTTTTTAGGGCTGGAAGGGCTTACAACGCCCTTACAACGCCCCTTCAAACATGTTTTACCCCATTTAAAGTCAAATGACCATAGTCTTTGGAAGTTCTGGTGTTATTCAACTTTTTGCATTCAGTTTCAGTGCAAAAGTTTTCTTGGCACAAAGTTTGTTAAAGAATTTAAAAGAGGTTTTATCAAGAGATTATTGACCACTTGACTTGAAGTGATGATCACTTGACTTGAAGTGGATGCTAATAAATCGTAAATAAACCACCGATCAGTGACCGTAACCGATTTTGTTAGGGGCCCTTTACATGAGCAAACTCAGACCGGCACGAGTTTCAGATCGGCACGAGTTTCATTTCGGTGTCTGGTCAAGGCCCTTAGAGTGTTTACATGAGAAGGGGCGAAATGAAACTCGTGCCGGTCTGGGTTCGTTTCGGTCTTTCAGACCGATCTGAAAACTCAGGTCGACCTGAAATTCTCATGTAAACAGAAATTTTTTCAGATCGGGGCGAAATGAATAATTGCGGAAGTGATAACTGCACTATTGGGAGCCATTTTCATTGTTTGGTCGTCCATTTGTTTTTCTCCAGACACAAGAAACTATAACTAAGAAACTAAACATAAAAAACTAAAGCCTCCTGTTTTATTTTCAGGTTCTGAAGCAGCATTTGAACCATCAAACCAAAATAGATTTGTAATGCAGTACAAACATACAGTTGATTATCCTTGATTCAACTCTAATAACATCCTGTGTTGTTGATAACTTAACGCAACAATGAAAATAGGCCTAAATCCAAAACATGAGAAAAGAAACCATTGTCACAGTTGCCTCAATTGCATTCAACGCATGTGCAATGTGACGCTAGTATAATTTCAGACCGGTCTGAATCTCCATGTAAACGCAACGCAAAAAAGCAGACATGGCAAAATTTCAAACCGATCTGAAACTCGTGCCGGTCTGAGTTTGCTCATGTAAAGGGCCCCTTAGAATCTGTTAGAATTAGCGAGATCTTCCGTTGGCCTGCATTTTGTAATTGAGGCAGTTTTATTAATGATTTAATTACAACTCAAAATGAAGGGTTTTTGCTAGCTTTCAAACATTTCATTTCCAAAGTAATATACACAGAGAATGAAAAGCATTACAGGGAACG
The DNA here is from genome assembly GCA_039566865.1 of Aurelia coerulea. Taxonomy (NCBI): domain Eukaryota; kingdom Metazoa; phylum Cnidaria; class Scyphozoa; order Semaeostomeae; family Ulmaridae; genus Aurelia; species Aurelia coerulea. The sequence continues at coordinate 49,428,244 of CM076943.1, read as the reverse complement.
CTCTCTCCTTACTTCCGTGTTAGTTCTTGACGGAATGTGCATCCGATTGTTCGATTGTCTATTCATACTTTGCGAAGTGATTTTGCATTTGCAAGTCAAACTTCACATGGATTTCAAGGCTACCACTCGTACGAGACTTCCCCTACGGTAGGGGATTCTAGCTAAATGTAGGTGGTAGGGGAACTGCTCAGACTGAGACTGAATATCCTATTACCCTACCATTTCTTTAAATTGTTCAACAATAAATTTTTTGCTCTTATGTTGTGTTTTGCAGCATTCTTTTTGGTATCATTGGTATCAGCAGCTTACCCGGCATGCTTCAATCGCAAGACACCAGACATTCCATCTGACCATGTGTTCCATAAAAAGCAAAAACCCTTAATTCTTGGACATCGTGGACAACCGAGAAAATTCCAGGAAAACTCAATCGAAGGAGTGACAAGTTTGGTTGATCTTGGTGCAGATGGATTTGAAATTGACATATATCTGACTGATGCAGGACAATTGGTGCTCTTTCATGATGACAATGCCAAGGTACTCTTTTCATCACCTTTTTTTATCCATATAAAATATCACAATAAATCTTACACTCCTTATACTGTACAACACTACAGGGACGATGCCAAGGGGAGCGAAGGACACTGACTACCCCATGGCCAATACAGAAGACACGAAGACACGGAACATTAAACTACATACCGGGTGTCCCAAAATGATGTATTATTGTTTGATTGCTTACATGTCCATAACCAATGAACGGATTTTCAAAAAACTTTGTTTTATTTGATTGCCTAAAGGCTAAATTGGATGTTAAGATGATGGTTGTGGTTTTACCAGTTTTTTGAAAATTGGTTCATCGGTGATGGACATATAAGCAATCAAACGATAATACATCATTTTGGGACACCCAGTACAATAACTAGGTATACTACGAACAATTAAAACCTAATGTGAAAACATTGGGACGATTGGAGTAACTCTAATCGTCAACTTAGAGTTTTGGACCTTGTTTCAGCCAATTTGACATGTGGTTGCTGATTTATAGCGCACGAAAGTAAAAACAGCGGTCCTTTCAAAAACCGCACCTTTATTCATGAGCGATAAGACACCAAGTGTGTGAAAGTTTTATTGGTAGCGAGCCACCTTAACGTTTTATTAGTAGCGAGCCACCTTAAACAATTGTTTTTGTGTGTTCTTACCTACTTTTACTAGGTAGTGAGCCACCTTATCGCTGTTTCGTCATTTTGAGATGTTCGGTAGTGAGCCACCTTAAGTGCAGATCCACCTTAACCGTACAGGCTCCATAGGTCAAAACTTGTGAGGACATTACAACCCTGAAGAAGTCCTGCATGGCAGGGCGAAATATTGGCATCAACTAAATTAAACCATTTGCTGTCGTTTTTGTCGCATTGCAGTGTTTCTGCCTCAAGATTATTTTGTCGTTGCATTTCTCATCATAAGACGATTTTTGCCATTAAAACTATAGTCTGTCTAAAAGTAGATGTCACCTGCAAATGCCCACGAATAACAACAATGGCAGTATTTTGCATTAAAGGAATTTTGCGTTATCGCAAATCTCAGGTGATATCTAATTTGAGATGGACTTCAAACCACATTTATCCGCAGGCGCTGACTGGTGTTGACAAGCTAATATGGGAGATGTCACAAGCAGAAATAAAGAACTTAAAGTACAAGAAAGAATTGACTTACGGTGAGTTCGACGTTAGTGATCTGATCTACAGTAATGCCTAATAGATAGACAATGATTTGAAGGAGCTTTTTTATGAAATGGTATCGAAATCAAATCCTCCTGTCCTTTTAACTAAAAAAACAACAAGCTCAGCAAGGAAACCAAATCAATTACTTTTAAGGCAAAAATTCTCCTATGAAAATTTGGAATACTTTGCCCACTAATAATTAAACAATGGGATTGGCCAACTTGTAGCCTGCGTGCAGAGTCAACTCCTCGAAACTCGAAAGTATAGACTTTCGAGGAGTTGAGTCAGCACGCAAGCTACCAACTTGCAGCTGAAATGTTTGTTATATGATTCAGAAGCGAACAGAAGGCATTGCAATGAAACAATTTAAAAACAGCTCCTGAATCAAATAAAGAAAATCCGCCATACGAATCTTTAAATTTACCCTTCTTCTTTCGTTAGAAGCACACAGCTTCTCTTGAAAACCCCCTTTCGCTTGCACAAGGTGAGAGTTTGCCGTACTAGTTTCGGGGAAACTTTTGCTTTTCGGCTTTGTTTGCTTTGAATTACTGGTTGAGAAAATTTCCTTTGTCTGAAGTCGCTAATCACTTTTTTGAATTGAGGTGTCAATCAAATGCAACTGTTGCTATTGACTTACAAAATCTGCCCTTGTTAACGAATTGGGCTTTCAGAACATCCCTATATCGTTTATGTCAAGCTACCCTAGATTCTTTAAAAAGATTTGAGAGAGTCTGGTTTCCAGAGTAATGTCAAACCTTTCGTTGCAGAGAAATCAAATTTGTTTCGGCCAGTAGCCTTTTTTGATACACAGTGTAGATGGGTAGAAACATATGCAGTAAGACACCACAGTGGACTAATTAAAAAAAATCCTTGTTCCGCTATCCCTGCAGACTTGTCACTACAAACTGAAGCGAAACAACAATGACATCGAAAGTTAGAGGAACTTATGTAATGAGTCTACCTTATCAGCTTGTATGCTTCTGGAGGAAACACATATAGTTATGTGGAGGAAGTTTACAAAGTAGCTAGGTCCTCCGTAGCAAAATAGAAATTGTTCTTCCGCAAAGGCTTAAAACTGCGGCAAGCACAACTCCATGGTAGAGACTTAAACAATGAGTGATGTACGCACCACCTGACGCACATTCTGTCTTTTCAGTTTGTTTGTTCGGCTTCAAGCCTTCTGAAACTTGGAGAAGCATTTAGAATGACCAGTAGACGGTGGTTGTGATATTTCTGTTGTCTTTTCTTCAGGTACAAGAAACTACACATTCCCAAATCAGCTCAGTGTTGGTCTTCTTGAAGATCTTTTGGTCAAAACCAAGAATACGGATCTCTTCATGTACCTCGAGGTAAGGGCACTTGGTATATCGTATTAGAATTGAAATGTGCATGCTATGAAAAGACTCGAATGATAAAGAGAAAGAGAAATTGAACGAATCAACCTGGTTCCTAGGGCCTGGGCCTGGGAACGAGGTTGTGAACGAATCGGTCTCGCAGCTATTTACGCCCCATGTTTGGCCTCTTGCTCTTATCATAGCCAAATGAAGTAGTAAAATGTATTAATAGAGGGAATCGAGTGGAGTATGAAGCTTCATGAACTTACTGCCTGTCTCATGAATCGCAGAGCAAGTCGCCACTACTCTGGCTTAGGCCCATCCGCCATTACGATATCTTTGCACACGAGTATTGAATAACAAAAAACAATCCCTGTGCCTTACTTGTTACCTGTGCCTTGTGAGACAATATCCGCTGTTTGGAAAATCGCAGATGAAAGTTTTGCAACCAATTTGTAAGACTTAAATTCTATCATCTTACTGAGGCTTCAGCTTGATTTTTTAGTTTCTCTCATAATGCTAGGCGCATTTCCCCCCAAATGTTATCTCCCCCGTACGCTCATCACACGGGGGGGGGGTTCTTCCATAGTAAAGGTACCTAGGGATGTGCCGCGAGCAAGGGTATACTTTTTCAGACTTCTAGTCCAGCCAAGGGTATCCTTTTTTGCAATTTTGGCCTACAACGGTCTAGCCAAGGGTATCATTTTTGACAATATTGGTCTAGCGAACGGTCATGATATCATATTTGGTACACATTTGACAATATTGGCACAGGAAATAGCCAAATTTGGTCTAGCCAAGGGTACCATTTTCATAAAAATTGGTCCAGACAATATGGTCAAGTTGGTCTAGCCAAGGGTAACATTTTCGTAAAAATTGGTCTAGCCAACGGTACCATTTTGAATATGCTCGCGGCAGGCCCCTACCCAAAATTTGGCCAAGAACCCCCCCCCCCCCCCCGTGGCTCATCACCACTCAAATGAGAATTAGAATTAAGACTGATTTTAAACAACTTTTATTTTAGATGAAACCGAGTGGTGTTTATTACACCAACACAACACGAAGCATTAACACTGGTAAAGAAGTTGCAAAACTCGTCACGAAACTTGGCCTCGAGAAGCGAGTATTTTTGGTTTCATTCGATCCCTTGAAATCAATGGCTGCAAAGCAAGAAAACCCGAACCTCGTTGTCGGTTCATTTTATAAGGAGCAGTATTGGAAAGAAAGCAGCTATTGGTATGGCGGTTGTAAGCAAATGCTGAAGAACCATTATCCTGGCATGAAAACATGTGTCGATGCCATACCAAATGATCGAAGTTTGATGGATTTTCTGTTTGAGAAAGGCAGCATCTTCAAGTCAATAAACGCATCGTTTGTCGACATGCAGTTCACCATTTATGACAACAAACAATTCAGCAACAACACTTTCAAAACATTACGGGACAACTACAACAACAAAATCAGTGCCGGGGCTTGGACCATTTACAGTATGAAGCTGGATGAAAAGGAGACTGAGGCAACGGAGGCGCAAGTTGCGCATTTGATCAAAGAAGGAGCTGAGAGATTGATCACTGATGACGTGCCGAGATTGCGAAAGAAATTGGGAAGAAAAAGTGCTGCAAATGCGAAGGAGGTTTCAGTGGGGTTACTCTTTTTTGCCTCCATGATAGCAGTTGTCTGTAAAATAAACTGAACTTGACTATTTGCTAACTTTTAGTACACCAAGCACAGCACAATTTACAGTTTTTACAATAAGCTTCATTTTGTTTTATCAATATCTATATACGAAACACCTTTCAGCTTCAAAAATTAAAAAATTAACAACCTATTAACAGTATGTGTTTTGGGAAAAATACTATAAATCGCTGCTCTACCAAGGGGTCGTGTGGGTCATGCACGTTTAAAGGTTCAAAAGATACTCTCTAACTAAACCCTGTTTTAAAATAAGCGATTGATTTTTTCTCTCGAATGCCGCCAGGGATATCATTTCAGTTGTTGACACCAGAGAAATAGAAACTTCGTTTTGCATATTCTAACACAACTCTGGGAATCTCTGGGAATCTTTACGATTTCTGGTACTGTGCTCTGCTGAAATCTGGGATCTTTGAGTGAATTTATGGCAAACATTGTTGGGACAGAGGTCAGGCAAAATTTTATGGCATGACTCCTTGGTCAAAGGATAACAAAGACTTCACCGTGAGCCAATTACGAATCCATCTGTCCTTATATTTGGCATTCTTTGTTAGCTTTTTTGGCCTTGTTTGCAATCGTTGCAGTTGGGCTAGTTTGGTGTTGGAATGGATAGAGTGCTCCAGTGGCGGACTGGCTACCATTCAACCCACCGGGAAAAGCAACCAAAAGGGCGCCAATAGGTGGACAAGCTGCTTAACATTGGGGTTAGTGAACAGGCCCCGAAAAACTGTGTGTGGGCGAGAATCAGTTTCATTCAAAACTATCTCACAACATCTTTTGAAACCCCTCACCATGGACCGTGGAATGTAGACTTATGACGATCAGTCTCTTGCTTCCCTGTGCTCTTTGACTAGATGATGGCGCTTCGATCAACAGAGACTCATATTATTACTCTGAAAAACCTGACCCTATTTAGGCCTAATATGCTGGGATTTCTAGCATACCAATCAGCTTGTGAGATTTGCGAATTACCATGGTTACGGAAAATCTGCTGGAACTTTTAGCCAATCAGGCGAGGTCTGGCAGGGCAGGTAGCAAAGGGAGGCTGTTCATCTTTTAATTTTCGCGATTTAGCGATTTCGCAATCTTGATTCGCCAAACAAAATGCAAGATGGCTGACTCGGAGCTTCTGCAGAAAACAGAAACACAGTCTGGAGTTGAGTTGTGCTAATTCCAGGCCGTTTATTTAAAAGTTTTGAAGGGTGAAGATATCTTCGTGTCTGGCTCCAGGAACAGGGAAAACTTATTTCTTATTTTTAGAACTTATTGCTTTGCTTTTATGTCCGCGTCCACCCTAGCTACTTGCAAAGAACGAGTGAAGTCTTGCTGTGGACTTTGGACTCTAGAACGTCTCTAGGGAAACTAATCGAAAACGTCCTGAAATAAGCGAAAGAGTTTTGTTCTTCACACAAAAACACAAGTCCTTAGAGGTTTCGCAAAAATATTTCGCAAAATGTTTGGGCTCTCTGGCAAGCAATCTGAAAGCGAGACTTTACAAAATAGGGTCAGGTTTTTAACTGTTTCATTATGAGTCCCTGTGAGCAAGGTACCGCAGGGATACAAGGGACTCATCGTCATAAGTCTACGTGGAATGGTCCTAAAGATCCAGGTCCAGACAGCGGCGTGGCCAGGGTAAATCAAGTGGAGGTTATGGAAATGAGGGGGTCTGGGGGCAAAGCCCCCAGGAAAGGATTTGTTCGGTGCCACGCCCTTTACTTTGGCTTAGAATGCATCTCCCAATATCTTGCTTGCCACTAGCGACAAGAAAACTTTGATAGTTTTGTGACAGTTATCCCGTGAATCAGTCAGGAGCACGAGGACAATTTTTGCAGAAAGATCCTTTACTTTGGCTTAGAATGCATCTCCCAATATCATGCTTGCCATTAGCGACAAGAAAACTTTGAAAGTTTTGTGACAGTTATCCTATGAATCAGAGCACGAGGAAAATTTTTGAAGAAAGATCCTTTACTTTGGCTTAGAATGCATCTCCCGATGATATCATGCTTGCCAGTGCTAAAATGGAAGATTTGACATTTCTCGGAAAATTCTTACCCTACCTATACCCAGCTATCTTCTCTTCGGTTTTAAAGGAATCTCGAGGACCATCTTTCGGCAAAATTGGATACTCCCCGTCACCTCGCCATCCACTGGGTCCGATGGCCTGCCCCCGGAAAATTCTTGAAACCAAACCATTTAGAATGTCGGAAAATGCCCCATTATGAATAATAAAGGCGTCTTTATACACAATTTGCTTTTGAGAAGAAGAAGATTCTCATCTAAATAGACTGCATTTGCATTTGGAATACATGAAAAATATGTATTACTTTCCGACAGGTCAATTGATGGCTGTAATCATTTTTAGTTCTGTACGATGATTGTTTTGTTTGCCTTTTAAAATAACAAGTTTTTTCAAAACAAACTTGAGGCAAAGGGCGCACCGGGAAATTTCCCGGTGTCCCGGTGGGCCAGTCCGCTTCTGGAGTGCTCCAAACAATGTTGCCGTAGTACATCCAATGCGATGATACCAACGCACAACCTCGTAGGAAATAAGTGAAAGTAAAGAAGTAAAGTAAAATATGTCAAGGATAGTCAAGGATTTCCTTTATAAAAATAAGCAGTTTCTTAACTTATATTTTCCCAGTACTGGAGTTTCTTATTTTTTTGGCGATCTGAGAGTTGAGTTTCTTATGGACAGTTTCTTATTTAGTGTAGTGTGTGAGCTAACACAATTGACCATAAGCGCACGAGGCGGGGGGCCGGGGGGCTAATGTTGGAAAAATAGTCGAAAATCAGCCCCAATCGGGCAAATATCTGCCCTCAGTTGGCAAAAATGTTGGTAAATAATGGACTTTGTGTTTGGCCGCCCCTCTAGATTTTTTCTTCCCGTACGCTTATGCAATTGACCGTAATTATGTTGCTCCTTGGCACTATGTAGTGACTACAATTATATAATGCAAACTTGTAATTTAGACGGACTGGTTTGAGACTTGACGCTTGTAGAAGGTCATAGTGGTTTTTTGTTTTTGTTTTTGCACGATGAAAATTCTGAGAAGAATATCTTGTAAATATCTCTATTGATTGCCTCTGTATTGTCAGATTGCTCGGAAATAATATCTTGTTTACACCTCCACTTAGATAAATATTGGAAATTGAAATTAGGACTTAGCAACTATGAAAAACGGAACTGGGGTCTGGAACACAGGTTAGTGTATGTATGTATGGGGTATGTATGTATTTTGCCATAAAATGAAAATTTACCAAAAATTTACAATATATAAGTAAAAAAAAGTTAGAGGTCTATTTAATTACAAATACATAAATATACAGGCCCCATATGGTTAAGAATGGTAGAGTGGTAAGGATAGCATTTCCATAAATGAATTTATTAACAGTACAATAGGAAACTATTTTGTAGTAGCATTGTTAAGTTTCTTAAGGGAATACTGTTGCACGATCTCCGTCGAGGCGTGCTTAGTAGGCAAATATAAAAAGCTCTTCAAGGCGTGGAGAATCACAGGTCGATAGCAAGTACTTTTGTGAAAGATAGGATCCCTCCCACCCATCCCCTCCCTGTTTTCAGAGAGTCAGGCTACATGTATCAAATGAACGTACGAGCGATAGGAATAATGTGCTTTCCGTGTTTGCTCTATTTGGCACACCTATATACAATCTTGCTAGACTGACCTCACTACTATATGTGTATTGTAGTTTAGTTAATAAATAAAGTTATTTTCGGTTGAATGCAATGAATTAGAAAATAACGGTCCCTCCAGAGCAGAGGTGGTGTTATTAAAAGAATCACAGTAGAATCATTGATTGGGCCCTGATTGGGCGATTAGGTGAATTGATTAGATGATAGAGTTCCCATTGGAAACGAGGTTGCACAGAAGCTCTGCAAAATGGCTGCCAATGTGAGAGGAATTGCGAAAAGATCAGGCTTCATTTTAGATGTTATTGGTGCAGCAAGAAAGACCAAAGTAGTTCAAGGTATGTATTCAATTGTTTACAGAGCTGTTTATTAATTTATTGTTAGTTTTGTAAAAAAAAGGAAGATGTCTATCTAGTCACTACTAGACAAATATTCGTAACATCAGACTCTGTTTCATTTTCCACATTCAGTTTCATATTCGAGACTCAGACTCAATAAATCGCAAAACTATCAATTTTCTACGAACAGACAAAGATTTTAACGCAAAAGGAACTGTAATTTCAACACGAGAACTTAAAGGCACATCCCCTCGATAATTTGCTTCATCCAAAGAAAGCAAAGTCATTCATGCATAATTTTCATGGCCATGAAAATTATGCATGAATGACCCTGCCTTCGTTGCATAAAGGAAATTAGAGTAAATTTGTGGAATATTCAATAGAGATCTTTATCGATTTCTTTCATTCATCAAGGGGATAGGCCTAGTGTGCCTTTAAGATAGCTAAGGTTTGAGGCAGATGCTTTATTTTATAGTATCCCCCCCCCCCCCCAGAAGAGGCTCAGTTGCCCTTAATTATTATAGGTCTAGGCTATTTTGAGACAGACTTGCTAATTGTATTATGAATGCATTATATAGCTAATAACTTGAGTTGTTTTTGTTTTACTTTTTTCTAGGAATGAAACACAGTAGAACCCTGCTGAAAACAGAAAGGTAACATTTGTTCTCTGATGAGAGTTGAAATGAACGCTTTGAAAGTTCTTTTGGCATAAAAGCTACAGTACGTTGATTTACTTTATTTGCTGGGGGGGGAGGGAGTGGTACATAACATGTGAATGGTACAGATATGTTAGGTTTTTGGGCCCAAAATTATTTAATAAGGGTCATTTTCAACAGATTTTCCTTATACATTGTTTATCCACAAGTTGTATTCCCCGCCGGATTTTCTCTTGGTTCTCTATGTTGAGACATCTACTATGTAAAATCTCAAGAGTTTTTACATCATTTTTTATCCTTTGTATAGTGGATTGTTTAATTTTCATTTGATTTTAGTTCACTTTGCAAGGAGCAGCTCAACCAACTTAATTTTCAACAAAGACATTTACGGACAATTGGATCAAGTGCTTTATGTAAGTGCAATGTTATCAAATACAGTACCATTCACTTGAGCTTTGTCCTTTGCAAATACTGTAAAAGCTCTATCACGCCACCAGGAAGCTTATCTAATAGACCTTAAAGGGGCTCCGTCACCAAAATGTAAACAGACCAATGATTTTTGCAGTTTTTTGAAAGGTGATATCACACGGGATTTTCATATTTTTTTCAAAATGAAAAGTGCTGTTTGGACATAGATCATTGTACAAGAATGTACAAGAATACTAAGGGCAAATATTCATATCTTCTATGATTGCTGGGATATAAGTGGATTTTTAACGGTCGCTTTTTGGTGGCTTGGGTGACGCCACCAAACGAACTGCAGAAAACAATGGATGAACAATGGATAATTGGTGACACATGCGAGTTTACGGATTTGTTTATTGTTTGGCGACAGAGCCCCTTTAAGCTATTCTAAAGAGAATCAGAATCAAACGATGTTTTGCTACATTTTATTAGCCTGTGCAGCCTCAAAAATCCTTTCTCTTTCCCGGAGGAGTATTGTCGAGGCTGAACGCATGCTACATTTTATACAATTTTCAAAAAAAATTTGCACAATAGCGATAGAAGCTCTGACGCCATTGGATTGAACCTCGTGTATAAAAATATATAAAAATCACACTTGATCCAGGCTCCTTTGTAGAATAGCTAAGGCCCCGTTCAAACTGCCCCGTTTTTGTTAGTATCCGTTTTTGTGGCACCCAAGCTACCCGTTCACATTGCTCCATTTTTGTACAAAAACGAAGGGAAAAACATCCGTTTTTGTCCGTTCACATTGATCCGCCTGATAACAACTACGGAGAGAAAAACCTCTGTTTTAGTGCATTCACATTGTTCCGTTTCTGTGAAACTCATTGTTGAATATTGGAGCGTTTTCAAAAACCTCTGTTTTTGTGCGTTCACACTGATCAAGTGCGTTTTCAAAAACCTCCGTTTTTGTTGATATCCACTTTTGATAGCGTTTTCAAAACCCTTCCGTTTTTGTGGCGTTTCTGTGCGGATCAGTGTGAACACTTTCACAAAAACGGAGGTTTTTCTCTCCGTTTTTGTACAAAACCGGAGCAGTGTAAAAGGTCTATTTCAAAGACTCCATGGGAGTCTTATTATGGGTCTTATTCACAAATTCAGATGACAAATGCAAACTTTCCTTTCTAAATAAATGGAAGATATTTGGTAAACTCTGGCATTTGATATAAGTGAGGGGGGGGGCTTAATGGAGAGGTGGGCTTATTTAAAACACCCCCAGTGATGTCCCCGCTGAAACATTGCCCCGCCAAGGTAGAAGGATGACCCGCCAAGAAAATTTGTTTCCCCGCTAAGTTTGAGTTGAAACGCTTTCCCCGCTGTGTTTCTGTTGGTTCCCCGTTGAAACTTTTGTTTCCCCGTCAAAAATTGTACCAGCTTTTCCCCGCCATGATATTTCTAATCCCCGTTGAAAATGTTTAATTTCATATTTTCCCCGCTGTTTAAGTGGAAACATCTTAACCCAATTAACTGATCACTTTCCACAGTTTTTGACAGTGAAGAATGCAGGTATTGTTTACAAGAATTTGTCATATTACCAGCATGACTATTCTAAGCTCAATGAAGAAAAACTGTTAAATGATTTTGATAACCTTGATTTTGCTTATTTGAATGATAGTACCCTTGACACAGATGCTAAATTCAACAGATTTCTCCATGCTCTTGACAACTTAGTTAGCACTCATGCTCCATTGAAGAAACTCACAAAGAAAGACATTACATTCAGAAATAAACCTTGGATTAACAGTAAAATTCAAAAGATGATGCACCTTAGAGATAAATTGCTAAAAAAGCTTAAAAAACAAGAAGATCAGCCAACCAGAGATTTATTTAAGAAGTTTAGAAATCGCATTAGTATTGCCCTGAAAGAAAGCAAAGCAAGTTACTTTTATAACTACTTTCAAACTAACAGCAACAATATGAAACAGTTATGGTCAGGTATTAAATCTATTATAAGCATTAAAAAATCTAGTAATGTAAATATTATAAGTAAATTAAAGGATTCAAATGATAACCTCACAACTGATCCTGCTGTTATTGCAAATACTTTCAATAAATTCTTTGTTAATGTTGCTCATGATGTCACAAAAAATATGCCAAGGCCTACTAAATCTCCATTACATTTCATGGCTAATAGAATTGACAAATCTTTCTTCATTTCACCTTCAGTCCCAGTTGAAATATCTGATATCATAGGCTTGTTAAAGGCTGGAAAATCTATTGGCCCAAACAGTATTCCTGTCAAGATCTTGAAACTTCTGTGCCCACTTTTATCAACTCCTCTATCTCATATAATAAATGAATCTTTCCAGTCTGGCATATTTCCGGAAAACATGAAATTAGCTAAAGTCATCCCACTTTTCAAGAAAGGTTGCCCATCCACAGCATCTAATTATAGACCAATATCTCTCCTTTCAATCTTCAGCAAAATTATTGAAAAAGTAATGTACAAAAGACTATATAATTTTCTAGAATTGCATCAAATCTTGTATTCCATGCAATTTGGCTTTCGTGCCAGCCACTCTATCAACCATGCTCTTGTTAGCATAACTGAAACAATAAAAAATTCTTTAGATAATAAAAAAATTGGTTGTGGTATTTTTCTTGATCTGCAAAAAGCTTTTGATACTGTGAATCATAACATACTTTTAATGAAACTTGAACATTATGGAATAAGAGGCACTGCTTTAGATTGGTTTAGATCTTACCTTTCAGACAGGAAGCAATTTGTTTGCGTCAATGGGTCTAACTCTCATTCTCTCAATATAACTAGTGGGGTGCCCCAAGGCTCTGTACTTGGTCCTCTCCTTTTTCTGATTTATATAAACGATTTACCAAATTCTTCCTCCAAACTATTGTTCTACTTGTTTGCAGATGATGCAAATATTTACTATGAAGCTAATAACATTGATGTGCTTCAAAGAGTAGTTAACAAAGAACTAAAAAAAGTTAAAGCATGGCTTGATGTTAACAAGTTGTCACTAAACATAGAGAAAACTAACTTTATTGTATTTAAATCTCCCAGGCATTCCTCTGAAAATGTAAACATAAAGGTTGGAAAGCAACCTATAAGACAAACTAAGTATGTTAAATTCCTTGGTATACTTTTAGATGAACATCTAAATTGGAAATATCATTTGCTTGAACTTTCCAAAAAACTAGCTAGAACTTGTGGCATGTTTTTTAAAATACGGCATTTTTTGCCAATCAATGTTTTGATTTGTTTATATAACTCTTTATTTTCCTCTTTTCTTCAATATGGTATTATAGTTTGGGGCCTTACATATGATTCATATGTCAAGCCAGTTTATTTGCTACAAAAGCGAATAATAAGAGCCATAGCATTTGAGCATTTCACCTCACCTTCTGCTCCCATCTTTCTTGATCTGAAAATCTTACGGCTTTCTGACCTTTTCCAATTCAAGCTACTTTGTTTTATGTATGAATGTATTAATAGAACTTCCCCTTCTCATTTCCATAATTTCTTCACGCCAGTGGCATCTGTTCATCAATATGGTACTAGACAGTCATCAAAGAATGACATTTTCTTAACGAAGAAAAATACATTGCTTTATGGTCTTCAATCAGTGCAGTATTGTGGTGCTAAAACATGGAACAGCATTCCAGTAAACATCAAGGAATCAACCTCTATCCACAGCTTTCGAAAAAATCTCAAAACTTTCTTCTTCACCAATAATTATCAAAACTAATCATGGTAGAGTGCTCCTGGGGGCTGGATGGGCGTTTTTCCGTCTGTCCAGTCTCTGGAAGTACTTTAAACCCACATTGATATGAAGTGGCTTCATTCCTCGCAAGTTTATCATCAATCCTTAAATATTTAAACAAATTTTGAATATTTTCTAAGACAGGGGGTGCTCTCTCCTCGATTAGTTTATCTATTGAGAGGGCCCCTCCTTAAGAAATTCCCTGCACACAAATTTATTTTCTTTTTTTCTACATCATTGTTATTGTTATCATTTATATTTTTTACACTTAGTTAATTTATGTTGAAATTGTTTGTATGTAGTGGAATTTTAAAATGAGAAAATGAAATGAAAAAATGAGAAACTGTATTCTTAATGTCCGGCGGGGTCGTTACTGGGGGGCTTATTTAAAATTTGATCTTAGAAGGGAAGGGCTTATTAGAGAGGAGGCTTAACAGAGGTGGGACCAAATAAGCTTTTACAGTAAGCCATTTTAAACAAAATCAAATATGATTGATCTTTCCTCATAGATAATAAATTCATCAATGCTGTAGAACAATGTGATGGAACAACCACTGCAGTTGGTGAGGATGATGATTGTGAAGGAGCTTGTGAGGAACCTTATCCGCCGTTTTGACAAAGGCTTTATAGAACTCTTTGAGTCTATAAGAGCTCAGGATTGTTAAATTGCATTAAGTCTATGAGACTGTAAGTCGATAAGTCTCATCTTATAAGTCTATAAGTCTATAAGAGCTCTAGGATTGTGAAATTGCATTTATGGATATTAGTAGTGTATTTTTTTAATTTTAGAATGTGTATCTATTTTGCCTTTATTTGGTTCATTTTCTTCAAGATAATCTTCTGGGTTCCAAATAGCGCAAGCATTTTATTGACAAGAGAATCAAGAGTTTCCTGACAAATTATCTCTGGGATCTTTTGTCATTGAGATAATTTGTTATTATGAACGAATCTAATTTTTGATTTTGATTGTTTAGTTTGCTTTCGTAAGTGATTGGTTAACTTTGGTACAGTAAAATCTCTTAATTAGCAGCAAGTTGTGGAAAAACGGCCGACATAACCGCTTAAGGTAACTCTGCTTTCCGCTCTAGTGCACAACGAGATGCAGTTTCGCAAAACCAATCTCCTCAGAAAACAGTTAATTTCTCCCATATTATTCGGCCTATCGAAAAGCGGTAAAAAGGATGTTGATCTGTATAGTCTGGGCAATAGAAAGATGCATAAATCGCAATGTTTCCGTCGACGTCGGCTTCGCAAACCCTAGTTCAAATATTTTTGTTGATTTCAGAAAAGTGGATTTATCTCCAAAACTACTCGAAAAATGTTCAATTTTTTTTCAATCCATCTTTACCTCGGTAGTTGATCTACAACTTTGCCAAGTCTGACTGAAAAAGCTAGGCTAGATTTCCTGTAATCGAATTTTATGTTTCTGTTTACTTTTCGACAGCGAAAGGGAGAAACCTTGGTCAGCAGTACTTGGAGTACGTAGCAGTACTTGGATGATAAATATTTGCCAACTTTTTCGCAAAAACAGAGTACCGAAACTGTTTCAATTATAGATATCCAGAAAAATTGGATCTTTTTCAGCCGATGTTTGAGTTTTCCGGGAGTTTTCCTTGCTGATTCGCTTGCTAATAACTGCTTTTCAAAAACTGCGATATCCGAATTGTTACATTATTTCATCTAAATTTACTTTTGGTAGAATTCGGCTTGGCTAAAACAATCAATCAATTTGAACAACCCCAGAAAGGCTCAAGGCTGATTTCCAGTCAGTGGAATTTTCCGAGCGGCTGGAATTTCTATTGTATGTGAGAGAAAATGTCGCTCTGGCATTGAATAGAAAGTTACGGCTGAGCGACCTTTATTGTCTAAAATTCCGCTCGCTCGGAAATTTCCACTGACTGGAATTTAGCCAACACATAAAAATAGTCTTCGTATAGATTTGTTTTCACGGAAAGGACTGCGAAGCTCATAAGTGAAGAAACAGATCAAGCAAGTAAATAAAGTAAATATAAGCACTTTGATGCGAATTGAAATACGCAGAAACTTTATTTTACTTTATTTACTTGTTTATCATTGTACGATTGCACTACACGCAACAAGAAGATGTTTTGAACAGATCAAACGTTTGTTATTAGTTTCCAGAAACATTTGAATCAACCAACGAGAGCTGGAACAAAACAGGCAGAACAGGAAAAACAAATGAGAATGAGAAAGTAGGAATATTTCACTGACAAATCAAATTGCACGATTTTTATTTCGAAACTCGGAGGTGAGAAATCTATTCTTCTGAAAGACAAATCGCTTTGTCTTTTCGGAAACCTGGATTGTTTGTTTTACAAAATTTGCCCTTGCTATATCGAACACCATCTGTCAATCTGACGTTTGATTGGTCACACATCAGAAACAGGATAAGATTACGTGATTGATTTCACTTGTTTGTGACGTTAGATTACTTGAGTGTTAAATTGCAATCGAGTGTAAATGTTTACCACTCGCTGTGATTTCGGTTAGTGTTTGCAACGTTGTTGATGAATATTCTACGATTGTTTTTATACGTTATTTTATCACTTTTAAACCTACATTTTATAATACCTACTACTTAATTACTTTTTTATTTACTATTTTAATATCTAAGCCAAGTTCGACTTAAGAGCAAGATTTCGTTTGCAAAGGTAGCGAGAAACTGCCAGCACAAAGTAGATTCGCTTACCAGATTGCAAGAAGGACATAAAACATGAAGAAGGGAGAAAATCCCACCAAAGGTAAGGCTTTTTATAATATGATTATATGTTACTCAAGGTAATGTGTCCATTTAAGAAGGCCTCCTAGAGGAAGGCATGTGATCACCTAAAATTTCTTTTCAATCGTGCATGAAAGGCTGCTTTGCGCTAGCTGTTGAAATCTAGCAAACAAGCATTGCACAAAATAAGGGACGGATTAAAGGGAATGTAAGGCTGCGTTTACACGAGGCCGGCCGAATTTTTGGCCGGCCAAATATTTGGCCACTAAGCCTTCCCGTTTACACGAGACCTGCCTAACCGACCGAATATTTGGACGCTTAGCCGACCTTCACTCGGTCACCTAAGGAAGTGGCCTTATTGCGAACTGAGCCGGTCAAATTCATGAGCGGCCTCGTGTAAACGCTCTCAGCCGACCAAAAATTTGCACGGTACCACATCGAGGATGGAATGCTTTGAATAGGAGGCCCATGAAATATGGTCGCAAGACAAACTGGCGCCAAATTCCAGTCAGTTTATCAGTTCATTGCTAATGCGCATGCCCATAAAAGATGGCCGGCCTCGTGTGAACGCGAAGCCATACTGACCAAATATTTGCACGGTACAGCTAAACGACCAAATATTCGGCCGGCCAAGTACTCGAGCGGCCCCGTGTAAACGCAGCCTAAGCATATAAAAGTGGCTCAAGCCACTTGCGGTCAAATTCTAGCCTATCAGATATCAGTATTTCCTGTTGACAACAACAAGGACAGATAGTGTTGGAAAGGGATCCACTACTTTTGATTGACACCCAAGCGCAAAGCGATTAGCGATTGCAGACAAAGGGAATTCTTTGCTCGATCGGTCAAGTCAAACAAAACAAAGCAACCGTGAAGTTGCTCTGAAACCCAGGGTGCAAGCTAACTCCTTGTGCATTCCAGAAATGGCTTTTAAGAGCAAACGTGAGCATAAATCGAAAGAAGAAGGATGTATCTAAGCATTTGCCTCGGCCAATTTATTTGTTTGGTTCAGAAGCTGAGCAGTAAGAGTTTTAATTACACCAAAAAGTAAGTATGGAAATTAAATCGCCCACCAATCGGCTTCTGAACCAAACAAATAAACTGCCTGAGGCAGCTGTTTTGATATATCCTTCTTCTTTCGATCCAGGTTCCCTCAGCCCAGAGGGATTAGTACCTGTCAGGGCCCCCACTGGAGTTACGGGTAGGAGTAGAGCCCCTCAGGAGGTTCTGTTAGTCAACATGACTCCAGTTCTGGCAGCTCAACTACAAGGCGATGCCACATCACCTTTGGCGGAGTTTGGGTGCAACCCAAAAAACGGCAGAAGGGCGCGGTGAGATGCTCTCTTGAAGCGGCCTGTGGTATGCAACGAGTGACTTCTGCGACCGTCTCAGCCTCGCTGTGCCTTCGAGCAACGGAGGTTCTCGCCTAGAGGGTGCTGCATTGCGCTAAGCAGCACCGTCATCTTGAGGGTGCGCAGCTTAATCATGAGATGAGCGATACTTCCTCTTTCGATATATGTTTATTTCTGCTCTTAAAAATCATTTCTGGAATGCACAAAGAGTGAGCTAGCTACCTGAGTTTCAGAGCAACTTTTGCGGCTTGCTCTGTTTTTGTTTGCGACTTGACCAACCGCGCATAGAATTCCCTTTGTCTACAATCCCTAATCGCTTTGTACTTGGGTGCCAATCAAACGTAGCGGATTCTATTGTTACATTATCTGTCTTTGTTGTGCAGAACACATTGTTTTCCAATTGTCATGGTTGTAAAGATTACATGTAACACCCGTTCCCCTTCTTGTCCATTTCAGGGGAAGATCCGCAACCAAAGGGAACAGACAACAGACAATCACCAGTTGTGGTTCCACGCCTCGATCTGCAGTTAGGGAATGATGATGGGGAATTCGATGATATCAATAAAATGTTTTCTGCTTTCAACTGTGTCGAAAATGACAAGCCAGAGGACTACGAATCAATTGAAGAAACGGTACAGGTTATGTCTTGTTTTAAAAACGACGAGACACATCAACATAATGTCCTTGAGATCGAAGAGCTGATCGTGAAACTTGAAAAAAGTCTGCCCAAGAAAATAAAGAAATCTTGGAAGAAAATTCAGGATGCATATACGAATGAAGTTGGTCAGAATGAAAATCACATTATTTGGTATGATGATCCTCAAGTTGCGTTGATTAATCATTTGAAACTGCTACATTCATTATCAACTGGAATCAATGAGGAAGATGCTTCGAGAAATGGAAGTGCAACTCAGGAAAAAGAAGATTGTCCTAAGAAAGAAAGCAGATATTGTGTCAAGAAGAAAATGAACAAATTCTCCAACAAAGAATTACTCAAAATAAGTCTTTCTTCTATGTATGAGTATATTGATCTACTGGACGGAAGAATGGAAATGATAGATAAAATAGATGCTGAGTTAAAGATGGAGAAAGAAGGCAACGAAGAATTGAAGGGCAAGATCCAAGAATTGGAAGATGAGAGAACGAATCAAGATGTTGTCATGGAGAATATGAAACGAGCAAAGAGTGCAGAAGAAGCAAGATTTGAAGTAGAATTATGGGATGAAAGGACGAAAAGAGAAGACACCGAAAAGAAATATAAAAAAGAAATTGAAAACATGAAAATAGGAAAGGAGGAAGATCGAGCAAGATTCGAAGATGAATTGAAAGATGAAAGGAAGATAAGGGAAGAAAATGAAAATGAACATAAAAGGGAACTCGAAAACATGAAAATAGAGAGACAGGAAGAACAAAGTAGATTTGAGTATGAATTGAAAGATGAAAGGAAGAAAAGGGAAGAAAATGAAACTGAACATAAAAAAGAACTTGAAAACATGAAAATAGAAAGGAAGGAAGATCAAATTAGATTTGAGGATGAGTTACTGAATGAAAGGAAACAGAGACAAGAAAATGAAGAGGGATATAAAAAAGAGATCGCAAAAATTAGAACAGAAAGAGAAGAAGACGAGAAGAGGTACAAAGAGGAATTAGAAAGAATGAAGAAAATACGAGATGAGATGGAAAAAGAACATCAGAATGAATCTGACAAAATGAAAAGAAAAATGGAAGAAGTTGAAGAAGAAACAAAACGAAGATGTCAAGAACTCATGCAACAAACGAAAATGAATTTGAAGATGTTCGAGAAAGGGAAGATAACGGAAACAGAAAGATTTGAGAAATGCTTGGTTGAAAAAGATGCTGAAAATAAAAGACTACGAGCTGAAATAGCGAAGATAACTACAAGTTTGGATAAAATGGAAAATAAAAATGAAGTATTTATCATGAAAATGAAAGAAGAATTGCAGGAAAAAGATAAGTTGATCAATAAGATGACCGCAAAATTTGAAGAGGAATTCCTTTGGGAAAGGGATTCAGACTCCTGTGTTGAAGGAAATGACCGAAATATTCAAATGACAAAATCAGGGGGTACGATAGAGGAATCTTCTTTTGAGAATATAAAAGAAATGAAAGATTGTGAATTGAAAGAAGAAGATCTTAGCCTCACAGAGGATGATGAAAAAGTGAGAAAGTGTGGATGTGAAAATTCAACGAAATCAAAGCATCAACATATCATAGATGCAGTGAACGAAAAAGGAATCCACCCTGTGAAAGCGTCAAATCAAAGTGAAAAGGAAGGAGGAAGTGTAAAAGCATTTGCTGTTTTAAAAGTTGAGGATATGTGGGAAGAACAGATTGCATGTCATCAAAGTAATGTCGTGAAACTGAGAGAAATGCAAAATTTAAGAAGAGATTTGATAAAAAATAGAGAACAGCTAGAGAGATGTTTAAAAGAGAATCGGAAGCTTCGGGAATCGTTACGAAGCCAAAAGGAATTACAAGAAACACGTTTGAAAGTTGTCTTGAACAAGAAAATCACTGCATTGCATAAAAACGAAGAAGTCGTCGAAAATCTTAAAATGGATCTGATCGAAGAAAAAGGCAAAGTGAAAAAATTAAAGAAAGAATTGCAAAAAAGTTTCATGATGCAGAAAAATAAAGATGAAGAAATAAATTTATTAAATGCAACTGTAAAAGCTGAAAACCATGACGAATATTGTGTCATCACAAATCGTTCTATGAACAGTTTCAAAAAGCATTTGAAGAAAGTGAAAGATGAAAACATGGGATTGTTGAATTACTGTGACAGACTTGAAGAGAAAATGAGCTATATCAATCGAGAGTTAGAGCTAACGAGAAAATTAGGGAGTGAGTTAAGTAACAGAGAAGAAAATTTCAAGAGGAGGTGCAAAGAATTGGAATCAGAAATGCAAGCAAAAGATAAGGTACTCAAAGAGCTGAAAGAGATTCAAAGAGTACTGATGCAGAAATATGAAAATTCCCAGGAAGAAATGAAGGATAAGAAATACGAGGCTGGGACATATTGTTCTAAAGTGGCAAATTCACAAAGGAGGTTGATCGAATTTGAAAAGGAGAACAACAAATTGGTGGAACGGAATTCAGAACTCACAAAGAAATTAGCAGAAACGTCACGCGATCTTCAGAAAACTATTGATTTGGTTTGCCAGATGAAAATTCGATATGAAGACGTTGAAGCAAAATTTACAGAGCAAGATGAGAAGATTAAGCAGTTTACTGAAGATGTATCATTGAAAGAAAATGAGATAAAAGATCTGTATGATGAATTAAGAAGGAAGGGAAATAACATGGAAAGGGTCGAAAAGGATTTGGAAGAATCGAAAGAGAGATCAGAGTTAGAAAGAAATAAATTGATGACAGAAACTGAAAAATATAGAAAGGAGTTATCTGTATTAAACGAGAAATTGAGAAATTCAGAGGATGATGTGGAATATCAAAAGAAAATAGTTGCAGATAAGAATAAAGAAGTTCAGAAGTTGAATGATACAATAAAAGAGTTGGATATGCCTGAAGGATATCGAACAGAAATAGCAAGATTGCAATGTAAGATCGAAATTGCGGAAGAAGAGAAGGAAGGACTGAAGAAAGAAGTTGAAAGAATTAAAAATGAAAACAAACTGCTTGAAGCAGATAACGACAAACTTTTTCAACAAGAAGCTACGTTGGAAAAAGAAAATCAAAATTTACTTGCAGAAATGAAGGGACTAGAGATGAAACTTAATCAAAGGGAGCAACAAGGTTTTAAGTGAGTAAAACTTTGACAGTTTATATCATTTGTTTATCTTGATATCATTTAACCCTAACAAACAAGGGTGAATTTTCTAAGACAAAAGATACACTGCAGATAAAGACAAAGCAATTTCCAGCCTCAAGAATAGATTGCACACCTTCTGCGCAGCGAGCCATAATGTTTCGTTCTCTTTGTTTATTTCTATTTGGTTGAGTGCGCTCAGAGGTGTGCAAATCTACTCTTCAGAAAGGCAAATCGCTTTTCTTTTCTCAGAGGCTTTTCTTTACAAAATTCACTCCTGCTGCCCTTGCAAACCTAACATCAGACTTGCCCCAAGTGCATCTCTACAGTCCGTCTTACCGTTCCCTTTTTGGTAGTTCCTGGATCCGCCAAAATGTTGGAATGGCGGATCCAAGGGAACGGTCTGAAGACCCGAAAGATAGACTTGGGGCAAGTCTAACCTAACATTCAATTCTTGCCCAAATTCTAAAACAAATTGCTTCCAATTCCTTCCAAAACGAATTCATCGCTTCTTCATTTGAATATTTTTCATCTAACATTGGTTTTCAAAGCAGACACGAAAAGTAAGCCTTGTTTCGATCGCACACATTATTTGACATCTATTTATTTTTTATATATCCGCCGATAACATAACTAGAATTCAAACTATGCCCCAAATAAAATCGTGCTCCGTTTGTGTGGTTGCTTTGGAGGAGCTGTAAGTTCAATTGTCTCGTTTTTTATGTTTGAAGAATGAAAACATTATGGAAGCATAGATGGAAGGGATCTCGATCAAACCGGAAGGAATACACCTATCAATATACCGGGTGAGCCAGAAAAAAGTTCCCACTTTTGAAAATTCATAGTATCAAGAGTACTAGATGGATTGGAATGAATCAATATTTGCTTCACAGCCAAAAGATCAAAGTATTTTTGTGATTTTTCTCGCCTTCTTACGAGCATTGGAAAAATTGGTCAATTCAAATTTAGAAAAACTTAGTGGCTGCAAACTGACTGAAAGAGGCCTAAAATACTTGATCAAATCATAAAGGACTCCACGCTCAGAACAACAGAGAAAATGCAATTTTTTCATGGTTGAGAGATATCGCTTGCACGTTTATTACCATGGGATTGAAAATCTTTAGTATCTGTTTGAGAATCTATGTCTTATTACTCTTGAGAGAGGTGAAACGCCCGTGCGCATTGTTCTGTGTGAGGAGAGTCCTAACGATTTGATCAAATGTTTTAGGCCCTTTTTCAGTCATTTTGCAACCATGAAATTTTCGTAAAGTTGAATTTACCTATATTTGCAGTTCTCATAAGAAGACGAGAAAAATCACAACAATATTTTGATCTTTTGGCTGTTAACTAGAATTTGAATCATACAAATCCATGAAGTATTTGTGGTGCTAAGAATTTTCGAAAATGGGAACTTTTTTCTGGCTCATCCGGTATGTATAGCTAGATAGATGTATAGCTAGATATAAAGATCGAATCAAAACAAACAAACAAACAAACAAACAAACAAACAAACAAACAAACAAACAAACAAACAAACAAACAAACAAACAAACAAAACAAGAAAACAAGCGAAGAAGCCATGTTAACGTACAAGAATAAGTGTTTTCTTCGTTCTTTGGTATATTCCACAATTTGCAAATCTTAGTGATTTTTTCTTTTTCAGAATGAAACAAGAGGCTGAAAATCATGGGATTAGAAGCAACTCAAT
Organism: Aurelia coerulea; assembly: GCA_039566865.1. NCBI lineage: Eukaryota > Metazoa > Cnidaria > Scyphozoa > Semaeostomeae > Ulmaridae > Aurelia > Aurelia coerulea. Next base: position 49,405,086 of record CM076943.1, on the reverse strand, counting down.
AACTGAAGAAAGGAGAGTCTCTACAATCACAGAAGAGTCTTGGGATGGCAATGATTCATCTGCTAGTCAAAAGCCAATAGGAAGGACCGACACCCAAAAGAGATCTTACAATACTGGAGGCCATGAAGAAGATTCTGCCGACAGACGACATTCTGTACAAACTCAGGAATCGACCTATCACAAAGAGGAAACTCAGAGTAAAGAGAAAAAATTTCCATGGTCTTTTGCTGGTGCCCCCAAGGTTCAAAGAGAGCCAAAGAACTCTCCACGTTCAGAAGATGCCCAAGGTGTAAGGAATGTAGATCAAAATATTAACCGTAAAACTCAAAGTATGAATAGCCATAAAGAACAGGAAAGTAAAATACCTTGGTTGTTTAGTGATGTTCCAAAGAGTCAAAGAGAACCAAAAAGCTCTCCACAAACAGAAGACTTCATAGCTACAAGGAGTGGAGATAAGAACAGTGCATCAAACTCTCGACGTTCAAGTAGCCTGAAAGAACAAAATACGATGGCTTGGTTGTTTAGTGATACTCCGAAGAGTAGCAAAGAAACAGTAAGGTCAAACTCGAACAGAAAGAATACACTCTCTGATGAATCACTTTCTGAATTTCAATTTGGTCAATACATGCCTAGTGCTGCTTCGTCGATAAAACCAAGTAAAGAGCAAGCAATGGGAGCCGAGTCAACGAATAGAAGAAGCAGTTCATTGAAGAATGACACCCCCATTGATTTTCTAAACGACAATCGAAAGGAACCAGAGGTTGACGAACAGCCACGGAGAAGATCAAGTGGTCGGAGACGAGGACAAAGTGGCAAGGATGCTGCCGATGAGCTGAAAAGGCTCATCGAATTCTGATAAAAAATTGCTATCAACAAGGACAGATAATGTTACAATACGATACGCTGGTTCTGATTGACACTCAAGTACAAAGCAATTAGCGATTGCAGACAAAGGGGATTCCATGACCGGTTGGTCAAGTCATAAACGAAAACAAAGGAAGTCGCAAAAGTTGATCTGAAACCCAGGTAGCTAGCTCATTCGTTGCGCATTCCAGAAGTTGTTTTAGAGGAGCAAACATAAGCATATCGAAAGAAGAAGGATGTATCTAAACATCTGCCTCGGGCATTTCATTTGTTTGGCTCAGAAACCGATTGGGAGGTGATTCAATTCTCGTACTTTTTGAGCGTAACTAAAACACTTACTGGTCAGCTTCTGAACCAAACAAATGCAATGCCCGTGGCAGTTGTTTAGATCCATCCTTCTTCTTTCAATATATGCTCATGTTTGCTCTTTAAAACTATTTCTGGAATGCACAACGAGCAAGCTAGCTACCTCGGTTTCAGCGCAACTTTTGCGGCTTCCTTCGTTTTTGTTCATAAGTTGACCAACCAGGCACTGAATTCCCTTTGTCTGCAATCGCTAATCGCTTTGTACTTGGGTGTCAATCAAAACTAGCGGGTCCTATTGTAACATTTTCTGTCCTTGTTGTTGCTGTCTGGAACATGTTGTATTATTTAGTTTCATAGTCATTTATAATTTGAAATACCTTATTGTGTCCTTATTGTTCCATGGCTAGATGACGTCAGAGAATGAAGCTGCAACGAAGCCATCATTTTTGCAGCAAGCAAATAGGCCTATGTATAGACTTGCTCCAAGTCTATTCACTGGACTATCAGCATTAAAAGAATATGATTACTCCTGCGGGGGCGTAATGTACTTAGGTGACGCTGCAAAGGAGAAACGAGTACGAAACTGAATAGACTGAACAGTTTCGTGCTCATTTCTCCTTCGTAGCGTCACCTTAGTACCTTACGCCCCCGCAGGAGTGATTATCCACTGATAATCCACTGAAAAGATTTGGAGCAAGTCTAGCCTATGTATGGCTTCACACCTATGACCTTGAGTCCCTTGCTTCCCTGCGTTCTTTGATTTGGTGATGACAGTTCTTCTGTCAATCGGAACTCATAACATTACTATGATACAACGGGCACCTTTATTCAAAATGGCATAAACTTTGCAAGAGTTTCCAACACCAACTTCCTGTCACAAAATCATTTCAAAGTCTGGTTTAAAGGGGCAGTTAGACGTGACGCTGCGTGGGAAATTTTGACCGTATTTCAATGGAAAATGCTTGGGGCTAAGCAGTTTTTTCATCTATGCTGATTTCATCCATTTCCAAAGATATTTTGTTAATCACAAATACCTGAAAGTCGTAAACTACAAGTCGAAGTGGGCAAAAAACCTACCAAAGAACACGGTTTTTCAGTCAGATTTACGATGCTTATTGAAACTTAAAGGCGAATAGAACCTTCTCGAACTCTACTGTATTCATTGCTCAATTAATTGCGTCGGCATTACAACCAACAGAGAGGTAATGTGAACATGTTTTGGTAGTTAGGCCTATCACGAATGGGATTGTGCCACGCAGAATCTGTTACCCGCGTTTTGCGTCCAACTGCCCCTTTAGAGAGCTTGAAAATTAGAAAGCAAACTGCTAATACAAAGAATGATATTTCCCTGACTTACTTTGAAAAATGTACACCTTTCAAACAGTACTTTTCCTCTGTAGAAAGAAAATAAATCCACCGCAGCTACGAGAATTCTTGGTAATATCAATCGATTTTATATGCAGCAACAACAACTGCCTTCATAAAACTTCCTGATTGGTTGAAAATTAAATTTTAGACAATTCTAGCAATATGATTGGTGCGTACGGATCCACTCTGCGAGGGTCCAAAGTGTGCCCGTTATTGGTCCCATATTGACCGAAGTGACATCAACAAATCAAATAACGCTGGGAAACAAGGGACTCAACGTTTCATACACACAGCTAAAAGAATTATGAAAAATTTACAAATTTTGAATATAACCGATGCAGCGTCATTCAGATTTCGAAATGGCATTTATCCAAGCTTCTAATCAATCCTTCCAGCAAAATGAAACTGAAAAACTGAGAGAATTCACCGCAATAAACATTCTCCCGCCGTTTTGGTAATCTTTCCCTAATACCCAAGCACAAAAATGATTAATTCTGCCCCTGTCTATCCTGGCATCAAAGATGTTTTTGGATTGCCTACTTACGAAACAGAGAAGAACTGGAGATCCAAGAAACATTTTTAGCTCAAGAGTGAAAATTTGGTTTCTTAAATATGGAATTATCTTTTAAAAATTGGTAGTCCTTCCCCAAAACCAAAAACTTGCAAGATCATTCCTCAATAAATGCGAATTTGGAAAAACTGGGTATCTTATTTCCTGTATATCATTTCCTATTTTTCATATAATCAAAATGGTATACAACTTGGTAATACTGTTCTAGGCAAGGGTATAGTTTTCTCAATTTTAGCCCAACGAAGGTCAAAGTTTGGTAAAATGTCGTAAATTTGGACTAGAAGGTACCGAATTTTGGCGTTTCTGGTCTGATTTTGGGAATTCTTGTGCAGAAAACACCAAATTTTGCTATTTTTGCCCTATAAATTAGTCTAACCAAAGGTATCATTTTTGTAAAATATTGCTCTAGCAAACCATTTACATTTTGAAAATCGTGCGGCACAAATTTGCCTGAAATTTCTGCAAGAACCTAATCAACAATAGTTTGCGTTTGTAATGATAAAAATCTGCAAAAACTAATAGCTGCAACTATAAAATTTCGTCGTTTAAATTCATCATACATCCATTTTGATTGATATAAACAGGAGACCCTGCAATAAATGTTGCATGAATGTTAAATTCATCATCTAGAAATACCATATCTGCATCGGTATTAAATTCCAAAGTGCCCTTGCGATGTACTGTACCAAGGAGCTGCGCAGGATGCAAAGTGGCTGCTTCTAATGCCTCTACGGTGGTGCATGCTACAAGAAAAGGATAATGTCACTACAGTCTGTCTCAAATCAGATGTCACTTGCAAATACCCGCGAATACCAACAATAGAAGTGCTTTTCAAAGGAAGCGGTAATTTCTAAAAGAAACCTATCTTCGCAACACATCAACTGATTTATCAATTGTAGGGCCATAAAGAGTGCGAATAAGCAATTGCTTCAAGAACTAGACTTCTCTAGCCTAGGCGTAGACCCATTCCCAAAGGATAATGGGTCTACGCGTAGGCTAGACTTCTCAGGCTATACTGTTTACGCTTCTCAGCATGGAATCTATTTGTTATTTGCACACCGAACCCTGTGATACCAGCAGAATTCGACCTCAGCCAGCGTTTACCATGGTGAGGAATCTTATGAAGAAGCAAAACTTTCTTACAGCAAAGAAAATAAAACATTTCATGTATAAAACAAGGAGAGGCGGTCTGAAAAACACGGGCAGATACAAGAATAGCACTTCTTTTAATGGCAATGTGCCACCTGCAAAACTATTGGCGTTTATCATTAGCAACAAAAATATTACCATTCCTTTAATAGACAATTAACAGTTAGAATTCAGCATGAGCGCATCTGTTTGTCATCTACCGGCTGACTCAATAAAAAGGCTCAGCTGGTGTTCGAAAAATGCTGCTCCCTGAATATCAAAGCAATAATATTGAAAACTGTCTTGCTTTATTCCCGATATGTTCAATTAGGTTCAGTAATTTACACGGCTTTGATCGGTCATTCCTTCCTGTCGATATGGGAGATTTTCTACAAAAAGCCCCTTTCGAAAATCTGCAAAAACGAATGAAAACGACGAGCAAAATTTCCCTTTGTTTTCTTTCCTAGCAATAATGACACTGGCATGCATTTATGTATTTTGCCTCTTGGGAGAATGGAATCCCCCTAAATAAGTTATTCATACTTGGGGGAGTCTTCTTCATTCCCCCAAGGGGATAGCACGTACTAAAGCGTGCTCAAGTCATTGCTGTAAGGTAAACATATTAGAGAAACCTGCTCGTGATTTTAGCACGCTCTTTGATGTTTCTCGAATGGACCATTTTTACAAAAAACCTTGTAAAATCTTAATGGAATGACCGATTTCAGCCAGAAAAAAAATTCTAAAAATAATTGAACATGTAAGCTATGCAACCAGCTATGACGAAACATCATTGCCTATATATTCAAGGAGCAGTAATCTTTAAATGCTGGGCCTCTTTTGACTTACCAGGTATTGACAGGAGCATTATCCTTAGTGGCAGATCTAAGATCAAGTCTCGACAAAATATCAGATGAGCCGGAAAAAAGGACCATAGGGCTCAAATCTTTAAAAAGGTGGGCGTAAAATTCTGTTGACAGTTTCTTTGCGTTAAATGGTTTGAAAGGAATTTAGGGTACTTTACTGAAAATCTGCCGCAGTCATTTTGGATTTAAAAATAGCCTTAAATAACGGACTCATCATATTAAACCCATAAACGCAACAAAAACACCGAAATCAGTAGAAAGAAGAGTATTAACTCCTGCAAAAGAAACAATAACCAAAATAAGCCTGTGACAAGAGAAAAACTGTTAAATCCTGTAAGACAAAACTGAATTAACCTACCTTAAAGCCTGAAAGGAAAGAAATAAGTTAATAACTCACCAGTAACTGCTGAAACTTGGGTGTTTTTGTTGCGTTTATGGGTTTAATATGATGAGTCCGTTATTTAAAGGGGCTCCGTCGTCAAAATGTAAACAAAACGATGACTTTTGCATTTTTTGAAAGGTGATATCACACAGGATTTTCGCTTTTTTTCTCAAAATGAAAGTTGCTGTTATGGCATTAATCCTTGTACTTCACTAAGGAACAAACCAAACATTCATATCTTCTACGTTTGCTCAGATATAAGTGGATCTTTAACGGTCACTTTTTGGTGGCTTGGGTGAAGCCACCAAACAAACTGCAGAGAGCAATGGATGAGCAATGGATAATCGGCGACACGTGCGAGTTTACGGATTTGTTTACTGTTTGGCGACGGAGCGCCTTTAAGGTCATTTTGGATTGGAATTTGGATGGATCGGAATGAATCGCGTTAAGCTTTATAATTTTCTATGGTTGCAGAAGCTTTTAGTTTCATTTTGAATAACCTGGATCGATGGGGCTAACTTTATTTCCGAGTTGAGTTTATTCCATGCATCGGCTCCATGAGAAATGGAAATGATTTTTTGCGCTAAGCTGTTCTTATTTTTGGTACAGTGCGAAGTCATTCAAGGATTTATATACCAGTGTACAGGGTGTCCCAAAAACATGTGAGCTGTTTGAGTGGCTTCTGTGGAGCAGCCATACATCCATTTTTTCTGTTTTCAAGATTCTTGACAGAAGAGACTTCAAATTAAAGGTTGACACCAAGTTTGAGTACATCTGATTACTAGTTGCTGATTTATGGAGCAAGAAAGCCAAAATTCTTGGTCTAAGATCTAAACAACTCTAAGTTGAAATCTCTTCTATTCACAAATCTGAAAAACTGCAAAGTTAGATTATGGCTCCTTCACAGTAGTCATTCAAACAGCGCACATGTTTTTTGGGACACCCTGTACATGTTTCTCAATTAATCAGCCAATCAATTGAGTGATAGCCAGCCAAACCGCTGCAAATTCTCAAGTTCACACACATACTTTGTTGGGGAGATTAGATACGGTTTGTCAGAGGAAACATATTTGTCCCCCGTGCAGTAGGTTTATGCTAATGCGCCAATCAGAGTTCCAACCCAAAAACTACTACGCACGAGCATTAACCTACGGCACGGGGGGACATATACGTTCCCTCGGACAAACCGTATCTCGGATAAAAAATAAGAAAACATAATGAATCTGACCTGCAGCTTTCCTGAAATGTCGTAAACACTGCTTCATAGTGACAATGCTGAAAATAGAAATGCAAAGATTGAACGAGTAAAACAGCTACGAGTTATCGTAATGTGGGCGCTAACAACACCTACAGCAAAACGCAGACCTTTCCATCCCATAATTATCTTTTGTAGTAGCTGCCAAGGAAGGATCTGTAAATACATTGGACAATATCAGGGGGTTGGGTAACTTTTTTAGAGGGGAATGTTTCTCCGAAAAGCGCTTTTTAGGCTTGAAACTTGAAAGGGCACTTCAAAAACTTAAAAAGGCAGAAATCAGAGGGCACTTTGCGGTCGTGTCCGTCCGGTTCCTACGTCCCTGACTTCAAGTAAAGTAGAAAAAAGAACTCAACCAAGTAGATAACAAATCAACTAACCTTCCTGCTAGAGTATTTGTGCCAACGAGGGTGGCTCTGTTCTTTTCTATATTCACTTCCATTGTTCCAAGGTGATGCCTTCCAGGGGGAAGACCCATTGCAGCAATTGCATCAGTTACAAGAACCAAACCTATGGCATGACAGATATGTTCAATAACACTTATAGTTTATAATACCACTTTTAATACAGAATAAAGAACAGGGTTACAAAGATCGTGACAAATAGCATCGTAAATATTCGTATGCAAGAACCACAAATTTCAAGGACCTTTACCGTAAATCACTAAATTTAGACCTATAATAACTAGGTTCTCATTTTGAGAGAACAGGCTAGTCTTCTAACCAAAGATAAAACTGGTCATGATAAAATAAACCCACAAGTCCATGAAAATTATTTCTTCTAATGTGATACCCGACACTAATGTTCTCTTTCAGATGAAAAATTGCCTTTATCTTGAGAAAATTCTTTTTCCAGAAAACTATCATTTAAGAACCTAATTAAGAAACAGCTACCCTAACTATTTGGCTCCTGTGTGTTTACTAAGAACCTTTCTAACCAAGCCGAAAAGGGTAGGTTCTAAAAAACGGGTTTTTTATTGTACGATGCCCCGTTTGCTCTTCACTGCAGGATCTAGGCTGGCTATCGGTAAAAGAAACTACCTTACTGGTCCATAAATCCTTTAAAAATCTGGCCCCAGACTATCTAGTACGTAGTAGACGTCTTTGGAAAATTCTTTGACAATAGGAATACCATTTAAGATCTACAGAAGCAGATACTAAGATGTCATTATCAACAAGAAGGAATGGGCAGAAGTTTGCTCCTATCGTGGTGATGGACTGTCGAATGCTGAAGAAACAAAACTGGCAACCTCTCTGGAAACTTTGAAGATAAGCCTTTGATTTTAATTTCTTTGGATGTTTCATTTCAATTTTTAATGAATATACAAATATTAGAAATGGTATGTTTCTCCCGGGTGAGTCAGACAAAAGAATCCCCGTTTGAAAGGTCACGGCTCCCTGGATATCAAGACAATGATATCGGCAAATATATAGTTTAATGGTAGAAATGTTCAAATCTACTATAAAATTTACCTGACTGAAATCGGCTACTTCATTCTGAAATTATGAGGGATTTTCTCGAGAAAGCCTCTTTAAAAAACCTTCAAAATGTGCCCAAAATCATGAACAAATTTCCCTTACATTTCTGCCTTACCATGGCCTTACAGCAATGACTTGTGGACGCTTTAGCACGTGCTATCCTCTTGGGAGGATGAACAAGTCCTCCCTCTAGTATCGATGACCTGTTCAAGGGGATTCCATTCTCCCAAGAGGAAAAAATACATGAATTTATGTGAGTGTCATCAATTTTAGGAAGGAAAATTTGCTCATTGTCTTCATTCGTTTTTGCAGGTTTTTGGAAGTTGGCTTTCTGCAGAAAATCACCCATATCAACGGGAAGGAATGGCCGATTAAGGCCGGGTAAATTACTGAACCTAATTGAACATATTGGCAATAAAACAAGACAGTTTTCAATATTATTGCTTTGATATTCATGAAGCAGTGGCCTTCCAAGCGGGGATTCTTTTCTCTGACTCACCCGGTAGTATTTTGGCAGGTCGGTACGTAAAACAGCATCTCAATCAATGATTGTTTTGTAAACTTGGAAAAATATTAGTTCTGCAAACTGCACGTTCTCTGCACGATCAGGGACAAACAAATCCATCGCTCTACAAAATTAGATTGACGGTGTTTTCGATTGACTTAGGCGGTTTCCAGGTGATTAATATTTAAGAGCCCACTTGCAACTTGGAAAGTTGAGTTGCCCAAGTGAAACATCGACGACGAGTTACAACTTTTAGCTAAAAGGTGATTAATATTTAAGAGCCCACTTGCAACTTGGAAAGTTGAGTTGCCCAAGTGAAACATCGACGAGGAGTTACACAATATAATTCAGACTTTCAGCTAAAAGGTGATTAATATTTAAGAGCCCACTTGCAACTTAGAAGGTTGAGTTGCCCAAGTGAAACATCGACGAGGAGTTACACAATATAATTCAGACTTTCAGCTAAAAGGTGATTAATATTTAAGAGCCCACTTGCAACTTGGAAAGTTGAGTTGCCCAAGTGAAACATCGACGACGAGTTACAAAATATAATTCAGACTTTTAGCTAAAAGGTGATTAATATTAAAGAGCCCACTTGCAACTTGGAAAGTTGAGTTGCCCAAGTGAAACATCGACGAGGAGTTACACAATATAATTCAGACTTTCAGCTAAAAGGTGATTAATATTTAAGAGCCCACTTGCAACTTAGAAGGTTGAGTTGCCCAAGTGAAACATCGACGACGAGTTACAAAATATAATTCAGACTTTCAGCTAAAAATTATCAATTTCCAAAATTGGCCAAATGTAGTTATATCTTTCTCAGTACATTGTTGTTTTTTAAAGAATTCCTTGATTACGTATCAATATAACCTGGGTACAAACCTTTAGGATGAGCTCTGTGTGCAATACGTAATGCAGTAGGATGTGTGTGTATCCCATCAGCAATAACACCATAAAAAATAGGCCTTGGGATAAGATTACTTGTTAAAATACCAACAAGACCAGGATCACGATGATGAAATGGCGCCATTGCATTGAATAGATGAGTTATGAATGTTGCGCCTCTGCGTACTGCTTCTTCTCCACATACAAGGTCTGCTGTGCTATGCCCTAGTTTGAAACAAATATCATTATTTCAAGAGCTATTTCTTAGGCCTCGCTTAAACACCGTTTTTGTACCGTGTCGAATCGAACTGCATTAAAAACGGCATAATCTGCTGTGTCTAAAAATCTGATTTACACATCGTTTTTTTGCCGTGTCGGATTGAAATTAAAATGGTTAAATGGCCATTTTTCAAAATGCACAAGCGCAGTGGCTGATCGCACGTAGAAACCGTGTACGATGGCCTAGAATTGATTAATTAGACGCGGCAGAAATACGATGTTTAAATCAATTGATTGCGGAAGAGACAGATTTAGGGATCAAACCCCGCCTAAGTGATAATTTAATAGAATCTTTCTGCTAAAGATTGAGTCATAGATATTCAAAGTCGGTCCAGTGTACGATTTATTGCGGCCTGCCAAAATTGCATAGTCTATTTTGGCGCACCCCCCGTATCGAAACAAGTTTGTATAAGTTTTGGAGGGAAAAATTTTCTGCTAGCTTAGCAGGTAATTTTGCCCTTAACTCAGTTTGCTAGAAATAAAACTATATTACCTATTGACACAACAACCTCTTTGTTCAAGAACTCTGTAATTGTCTCCAGGGACCCATCCAATTCTGGTGCTATGGTAACCATTGCAACATTATCAAGTGAGCCATACATGTCTGTGACACTTTTTGAACCATTTTGTAATGGTGTAGTTATGAATGTTGGATTATGGGCACCTTTCTTTTCTTTGTTTATAAATGGTCCCTCCACATGGGCACCTGAAAGGCACAAAAACTTTGTTACTTATAAGCTTTGCTTTTTTGGGGCTTATTCACAAAATCAAATGACAAGGATATATATGATAGCTTTTTAGTTCTTTTATGCCATATTTTGTGGATTCAACACACAAATTTACGACTGCAATACATGAATCCAACACAGTTTTTATCTCAAAGCATATCAAAATTAATAGTGCTTTATTAATTGATTGACTTTGTCAATCAGTCAATTAATTGGTAACCTCTGGAATTTGATATAAAGGGTGGGGCTTAAATGAGAGGAGGGTTTATTCACAATTTTGGCCCAAAGGGAAGGGGCTTATTAGAGAGTTGGGCTTGATAGAGAGGGGCTTAATAGCGCTTTTACGGTGATCACTGACAAAAGACAGCTAAGTTCGCTACCTATAACTTCTGCTCCATGTTTCCCTCCTTCCTTTCTCTTAATCTTTGGTAATCCCTGTAAAAATAATCATAAAATGCTAATTAAACTTGGTGATACATCATAAAACAATAAATTGGATTGTTGTGTAGAAATAATGGAATTAATGGACTAAGATTGTCTAATAGGTATCAGTTCAGATCTAAATTGTTATAAATTTACCTTTTTGTAAACATCAGGTGGAGAGGTAACCATGGTTGGGCAGAATGAAGTCACACCATGTTCTAAGATTCCCTTTGATACAACACTGAGTGCCTCGTCAAGCTTATCAACGCCAGATGAAAAATCATAGCCAAATCCACCTTGAAAGTACAAGATGTAATTTATACTTGCATCCGTATTAAGCCTTGAATAACTAATCATTAGGGCAGTGTGACAGTAAATTGAAAATTAGATGCCAAGAGATGCAGTCAATATGGGTAGCAGAATGGGAAGGGTGAATCAGCAATGGACAAGTCCATCCCCAAAATAACGACAAAAATTGAACCCATGGGCGTAGGGAGAGATCAAATTTAGGGGGGCTGCCCGATAAAAAATCCATTGTTTAAGAAAATTTTGCCTGACTGAAAGCAGATTTCTGCCTGATAATGGGTGATTTTTGCAAATTTTCCGATGTTGGGGGAGCCATAGCCCCCTGGCCCCCAGCCCCAGTCTCCTACACCTATGATTAAACCTCAATGTTGTGTTGTGGATTGTTTCTTTTGAGTCCTTTTTGAGATAAAAGCTATGCAGCATGATGCAGAAGAATTCCAATTCCCACTCCTAGCCATCCTGGAAAGCATGCATATGTTACATCAAAGATCTTTGATGAGTTGGAGAATTTCAGGTGTAATTCTAGGGACATTTCTTTGTTAACAGGTAAAACATTGGTGAAATCTTTACTGTACATCATGATTGCACAGTACAGCTTGGAATCAGTAATGATTACAATAGGAGCAGTGGTAAAGTCTTCAAATCATATGATGTTTCTTTTCAGTGCAATCATCACTGGTCCTGAGACTTTACCTAGAATCATGCAATTGCATTAAATGTAATAGGAGTAGATTGCACCATTGTGCTAACTGTGGTTATGAAATGAAATTCCAATTTCCCTTGGCCAGTTTGCATTACATTTGATCGTAAAGACTCTGGAAGGTGTTTATCAGTACTTTTAAGGAAAGTAAAATTTGTCCAATAAAGTGGTTCCTGTACGAAAATACCAGGCCATGTAATAGCCATGTACAAGCCTTGTAGTTATGGCCTTGTAACCTTGTTATAGCCTGGAATAGCCTTGCTGTAACCTTGTAAATGGCTCGAAAAATGCTAATTAGCCTTGTAAAAGCCTTGTGGAAACCTTGTGTTAGACTGGTTGCAGCTTGGAATCTTACTGATAGCCTTGTAATTTTCTTCCAAGGTTAGTACAAGGTCATAACAAGGTCATAATCCCCTCTACAAGGCTAAAACTTGGCCTGTACAAGGCCAAGTTTAGCCTTGTATTTTTGTACAGGTTATAGCATTTATCATTCTTTTATTCATTGTGATTTCCTAGCATGACATAAAACATTTAAACTTTTAGGGCAAAATCTTTGGCATGTTATCAAATAAGTTGATGTCTGCCTGCATGCAAGTATTGTATTACATGGTATTCTCTGTATAACACCTGTCTTGCATGTTCCTTCCTACATTCTATTTGAAGCACCTTAAACTTTTGGGAAGGTGTCTAAGGCTCTAGAAAATGGCCAGAGATTGGCCGGAGCTTGGCCGCAAGGCTGAACAGAAGAGTAAATGAAAACAAATATAAAAAGGGTTTTGGCCAGAATAATGTTAATGGTAGGAAACAAAGGTCTATGTGAGACTACAAGGTGTTGTGGCGCAGTGGTGTAATCCCCTGACTTTGCAGCCAGAACAGTCAGGCGGAGTGGGTTCGATACCCGGTAGGACCCCACCACTTCAGCGTCATGACAAGGGGTCGCGGACTCGATTAGGTTTGCTCTATTTCTGTGATCCCAGCGCTTGGCACTGAAAAACGCAACTTCACCTTCATTTCACCTGCACTACATCCAATTAATGATAAACCACACAGCATATCAACACCAAAATTTGCTCTAGCAGTTCTTAAAAAGATATCTTACAGTTTAACATTTTCCTATTGAATGGCCAGAGCTGACCGGAGCCAGTGAAAAAACACAAAAAAGGGCCAAGGCTCTGGCCTGTGGCTCCGGCCCACCTCTGGCCAAACTCCCCCTATTGGCCGAAGCCTTGGCACCCTCCTAAACTTTTTGAGGGCGTTTGGAGTATGATGGACTTCCAGCTGTTCAAATTCTTGGAGGTGAATTTGCAATTTTTAGCACCAAGCGCTGGGATCACTGTAGTGAAGTACAGAAGACCTACTAATCGAGTTTGTAATCCCTTGTCATAATGCCTAAAAGTGGTGGTATCTACCTGACCTGGGATCGAACCCTGTCCACTTGACTGACTGTTCTGGCTGCAAAGTCAGAGGATTACACCACTGCGCCACAACACCTTCAATCTTCCATTAATTCGAGACTTCAATTTACCGTTAATTTGCACATCTATAAATCCAGGTGCTATGATAAGATTTTTGCAGTCAATTTTCACATCAGCCTGAATCTTTTCAGTAAAAAATATCTTTTCTGGGTTACAAATCTTTCCATCTCTGACCCAAACATCTTCAATTATCAATGCACCACGATATAATATTCTGCAGTTAACAAATTGAACAAGAGTTCCATTTCTCCATGGATCCAATGTGCGCTTGCTCATTTCTCTAATGGATCTTGATGGGGGGTAGGCCTATTGATTTGCTGTGCTGTGTGTGTTGTAGAAGAATGGATCGATCTTCTATTCTTCTGGGGCAGAATATATCTTCTGGCTGGGGTTAAGAATGGATCTTCTGGTCTTCTCTGGATATGAATTGATCTTTTGATCATCTGATTGGGTAGAAGGGATCTTCTGGGGTGGATGTTTTGCTGCCCCTCTTTTCTGCACCCTTGCCTTTCTCTGGCTTTTTGTTTTGACTTTTTGACTTTCTCTTTCTTTAGGCCAACTACGGTGAAAACGAGGCCGACACCAAGAAAAGACCATGCGGGGCATCATTAACTGCGTAGGCGCTTAAAACATAGAAATGGCGCGAAAATGGATTGATGTTCTTTTGAAAAGAAGATGGAGGAACAGAAAGGTTGGTTCTGGTTAAAATGGAAAGTTTGGTGTGATGCAGGATTGCAGGGATGGCAAAGAAGATAGGGGATTGGCATCAGAGCAGCTGCAGACAAATAGAAAGTTACGTGATCGCGCGTGAAGGCATATTGTACACATTTTCCTTAGTTGCTTTGCGTAAGAAGAAGGGGATTAGGTTAGGCCACAGCATGGGCCACAGTAAGTTGATTTGAACTGCGACTGTACTTTTGCCTTACATAATTATGTGGGTTAAGATAGCAGCCTCTATTTTCCGGAGGGCGTTATTTCAAAATGTGTAGTAGACATTGTTTAGTAGTTACCACCCATCGTCAAAAACTCAAAAACCTACTTATTATTTGAAAATGATTATTAACCCTATCCAGACTGGGGGGGGGCTCATTCAGCCCCCCCCCACATACTTAACTGAGCACTGCTCCGAATTGGTTCAACGAACCAGGAAATGGTTTTCTGACTTTTAGTTTCTATCCATTTGAAGTGTGATTTTGTGTGAAATTTTGAAAAAAAATTCAGGGGGGTGGGGGGTGCCTGAGTGGTCGGGGCAAACTTTTAGGTAAGCTGTATATGGATGTAATTCCAGATCACCTCATAATATTTTAATAGTTTCCGTTTTACTTTCTATACTTATAATTTATAAGGTCTTTTTAATTTTTTTCCAGGAACAATAGACCAATTATGTGTCACGTGACCTCATCAATGACGTCATATTTAAGAAAATGGCAAAAATTAGTTATCGGTCTTTCTGCAAGGATATTTCGACCCCAAATGTTTTACAGCGGCAATGAATAGATTAAAGCTGATCAACAGGGTTGTTTCCACCTAAGCTATGTAATTTTGTTTGAATTTTGTGCACCATTGGTCGCAAACGGTATAAGATTCCCCGGGGGTATCCTCACATAGCACTACTAGCGATCAGTTTGTATCCATATCTTGAGAATCTGTTGTACAGTGACAATTTTTTGACTTGAAAGTGTTTAGTTTGTCAAGATATTATCAAAATTTCACCAAATTGTTATCCTCAACCCCCTATTTCCCCCTTCCTTCTTGCTTCCAACTCATTTGCTTACTACTGGGAAAAAATGCTGATGTCCGCATTTTTTGCAATAATCAACACAAAATTTTCAAAAGGAAAAATGAAGTATGCAACGATCACTTATCATTGAAGTAGTTTTCATTGTAATATATGGAGAAATTCTCTATTATGGCTGCATTTGCCATTTTTCGGAAAGACAAAATTTTTAATCTCTCTGTCCGCCATCTTGGATTTGCGAAAATGAAATTTTTCACTTTATAAGTATATTTTCACCTTCTAACAATGCTTTGATTGACATAATTTGGTTTCATGAATCAATCTTAGAAAATTATAAAGATTTAAGAAAAAGTCGATTTTTTCATTTTTTTCATGAACACGTGCCAGTTGGTCTTTAATAATTATGACGTCATATCTATTTTTTGAATTATTTTTGTGCAAAATGATAGATCATAAGCACGGCTACCTGCGTGGTGAGTTTTGTCTTCGTAAGTGAAGGAATGGCGATTTTAGAGAGGGGGGCTGAATGAGCCCCCCCCCCTCCAGTCTTCTAGTAGCTCAAAAAGCCCAGTCTGGATAGGGTTAAAGCGTATTATAGATAGTCACATTTTACCCATATGATATAGTTTCTTAAATTGTTATCTGAAAAGGGGGTGCTGTCTTCCCGATTAGCTTTGCTACTGAGAGTGTTCCTCCTTAAGGATTCCCCTTCATACAAATCCTCTAGTGTCATGTATCCAGTGGCAGCGCCTGCTCTAAAAAGTTCAAAAGGCATGGAGGGGGGGGGGGGATTCTGTCATAATTTTTCAGCTTAAAGGTATGCCCAACTAATTGCATATCATTGTACTTTGAAAATTGTTGCCACCTTTTGGAATCTGGGGGCTGTTTAATATATATGAAGAGTGTTTGTATGTAGTGAAATTTAGAATCAATGAACTGAACTACTATCCCATTCCTACCAATGCAGAAAATTACAAACACGGGTGAAACAATGCCGCATGTTATGATTGCACAGTGCAGCTTGGAATCAGTAAGTATTGCATTAAACAATAGTATGATTTTTCAGTGCAATCTTCAATGGTTCCAAAAGACTTCATGAACAATTGTTTGATCACATAAAATGTGATAGGTGTGGAATGAGATGCTATTGGCAAATTAGAAATTTATCATGGAAAACCATTGAAAAGTAAGAGTAAGCGCACATTTCTGGTTCTCTCATTATTTTTATATTAATAGCCAAAGTCTTTATTTTGGAGCAGTTACCCGCAGTTGAGTGTGAATAAGGTGCAGGTGAAGTTGCGGTTTTTAGTGTCAAGTGCTGGGATCGCAGAAGTAGAATAGGCCTAATGGAGTCCCGACCCCTTGCCATGACGCTCAAGTGATTGGGCTCTACCTGGGATCAAACCGTGTCCTCCTGTCTGGCTGCAATGTCAGAAGATTACGCCACTGCGCCACAATGCCTTTAATAACAATAATATGAATAACAACGACTGACATCAGCACGGATATTGCACGAACTCTTGAACATACCTGCTGATGCTAGTTGATGCCTTGACGTTGATTTTTAACAGGCAAGTTTTATTGCTTCAGATTCACTCTTCAGATTTGTTTTTCAGATTCACTTGAAAAATATTTACATTCCCACAAATGCTCAATATATTCATCCTGGGTTCCACACCTTCTACAAAGAGTAAACACTGAACAGGCAAGCAAATAAGGAATTGGATATAAGATGTGAACAACCTTTTGCTGGTATATCATGCCTTATCTTGATAGAAATCACAAGTCTTCACCTCATGTTTTCTTTCAATTAGTAGGTGTGTACCAAAATCTTTGATACACAACAACACAATTTCAACAATCGTTTGTGTGCCCAACTTTTAGCATATACAATAAATCATATCTCCTTTCTATCAACTATATCAATGCAAAAAAGAAATTTCGAAAATGTGGTACCCAAATGACGTTTCGCTGTCGCTTCAACAGAAAAAATCCTACCTAAAATTGTTAACAGTAGTCTCATTCATATTTTGACAAGAAAACTATTGTGTAGGGTGTTCCAAAAATGACTTCACTCCGTTTGTGTAGCTGCTATGGAGGAGCTTTGACTTTGATTCTCATGCTTAAGATATCTTTTGAAAGGAGATGCTTCAACATAGAGTTTCAGATCTTAGGGAGCTGTCATTTTTAATGACAGGGAGAGGGTGGAAGCATTTTGAAAATTTGCCCAAAAAATTTTAGACCCCTGCACTCTAGTCATGAATAATTTCAGACCCCTTCTAATTTGTACCAAAAAATTTCAGACCCCTGACAGCACAAAACGACTTCAAAAGAACCAGACGGTCACAAAAGCATCAAAACAAACAAAGAAGAATTCAATTGAAGAAAAGAAGAAAGAAGTTAACAGACAAAAAACATCGATGTCTAACTTTTTTTTTGAGAAAATTAGTAAATAGTTAAGCTAAAATCTACAAAATTGAATTTTTTTCAAAGATGTTCAAAAAATTGGCACATTTATTTTCAGACCCCAGCATAAATTCGTCTAAAAGTTTCAGACCCCAATAAATTTACCCTAAAAATTTTCAGACCCCTCCTCATTTGCTTCCGCCCGGGTCCCTGAAATTATTTATGACTGCTCCCTATTTTAACGAATCTGACTAGCAGTTGTAGTACAAGAAAGTCAAAACTAGAGATTACTTCAAACCCAATGCATTTTACATCCACCCATGTGGGTGCGCCAAAAACGTATCCACTTTGATAGGTCTTGATACATCGTACACTGGACCGATTTTGAAGATTTATGATCAATCTTTAGCGAACAATCCAAAATTCGATTCCAGGATTTGTTGCATCTTTTTGAGCCTTTTTCTCCTGAGTTATTGTAAATGAGTTTCCTGAAGTTTGCAGTCTCGAAAACATTGAAAAGGATCAGAAAAATTTCCATCAAATTCTCTTCGGATGCGACATGAATGGACAAAGAGAAAAAGAATTTCGTGGTGATTTGAGCATTAAGAGATCGATTAGTTGTAACATGCTGCATGACCGTTAAGGCTGACCTCCACTTAAGCGCGTGCTCGAAGCGAATGAGCGATCTATTGCTATGCAATCATAGCGTGCTCATCCAAGCGAACAATCGATCTATTATGATCGCGCGCGCATTTCATTATGATGTCAAGGCTTCGAGGATTCTGATTCAGTTTCAGTCAGTTCAGTTCATATATTTTAAATTCCACTGTATACAATTTATAGTCCTAACTACTAACTATACAAACACATAACTGAACTACAAAGATAAAAGATAAGTTACAAAAATTACTACAGTAATACCAAGACTTAATACAATATACAAATACAAGGAGGAACTAAATAAATTGTATACAGGGAATTACTTAAAGGAGGAGCTCTCTCTAAAGAATGAAGCATTTTGGAGTTCCACTGGTAAGGTATTCCAAAGTTTAGCAACAAGATATCGAATTGACTTTAGACCATATTGAAGCCTGTTTTTCCGAGACATATAAACATCACCTTGATTGGTTGGTTGAATCGCTGGCGATCATTTCATTTCATTCGTTTCATTTCATTTTATCTTTTTTACCCATGGTAGCCCCTCAATAATGATAATTGATTTACAGGGGGCCATGTGTAAATTTTCTGAAAATTGCAATAAAAGGCACAAGCTCCATGGTAAAATCTAGCCATACAGGGTGCCCCAAAAAAGTGTTCGATGTTTGATTAAATTTTCTGAAAATTGCAATAAAAGGCACAAGCTCCATGGTAAAATCTAGCCATACAGGGTGCCCCAAAAAATTGTTCGATGTTTGATTTAATTTTCTGAAAATTGCAATAAAAGGCACAAGCTCCATGGTAAAATCTAGCCATACAGGGTGCCCCAAAAAATTGTTCGATGTTTGATTTAATTTTCTGAAAATTGCAATAAAAGGCACAAGCTCCATGGTAAAATCTAGCCATACAGGGTGCCCCAAAAAAATTGTTCGATGTTTGATTAAATTTTCTGAAAATTGCAATAAAAGGCACAAGCTCCATGGTAAAATCTAGCCATACAGGGTGCCCCAAAAAATTGTTCGATGTTTGATTTAATTTTCTGAAAATTGCAATAAAAGGCACAAGCTCCATGGTAAAATCTAGCCATACAGGGTGCCCCAAAAAATTGTTCGATGTTTGATTTAATTTTCTGAAAATTGCAATAAAAGGCACAAGCTCCATGGTAAAATCTAGCCATACAGGGTGCCCCAAAAAAATTGTTCGATGTTTGATTAAATTTTCTGAAAATTGCAATAAAAGGCACAAGCTCCATGGTAAAATCTAGCCATACAGGGTGCCCCAAAAAAATTGTTCGATGTTTGATTAAATTTTCTGAAAAATGCAATAAAAGGCACAAGCTCCATGGTAAAATCTAGCCATACAGGGTGCCCCCAAAAAATTGATCGCTTTGAGAGTTGACTTAACTTCTATTCCCAAGCGAACAAGTTTTGTTCGCGGTGAACAGAAATGTCGCGGAACAATTTCGAATCGAGCATGCACAATGCACAGACTATAAATCGCTCCTTCACTTCGAGCGCGCTCTCAAGTGGAGGAGCGGGTTTTGTGAAAGTTTGGAATACAGTAAAAACCCGCATATAAGAACCTTGCATTTTGAAATCACCCTGTTTAGGTTCTTATGCATATGATACTATTCTTGAAAACAGGATGCAAGGTATCTACTTAAGTATTTGGCTAAATTTCTTTAAAAAATCTTGTCACATATTACCAACCAGACATGTAGCTTTTTTAGATAAGAACCTTCCTTGAATTTCAGGATGAATAGGTTCTTCTGTAATGGGGTGAAATTAGAACATTTTAGGCCTTAGGTTCTTATAAGTGGGTGGTTCTTATATGCGGGTTTTTACTGTAGTTGAGATGACGCACCGCGCCAAGCCATTCTCTGCTTGACAATTCAACGAGACGTCTACGCGTAGGCTATGAGACTACATGCTTGCTCGATTTCATGGGTTTCAAGTTTGTATTTTCAACCTCCTTGACACAGGAACTCAAACCTGCGCCAAAGTATAAATTCAATGAAATTAGAAATAAAAATAAATTTCTTTGTATCGTTGAAAGTAATGTTACACATTTCGCAACGTTGAACTAAAGCTTGTTTTGCAGATTGTTGCTTGTCAATGTCCAAATCTCGAAATCACCACAAAAAAGTTTCCAATCATGTCGAGTCTTTAGAAAATTTGATTGAAGTCTTTTGATCGTTTTCAGTGTTTCCGAGACCGAAAATTTTAAGAAACTCGCTTATAGCTCTAAAAACAGAAGTTTGAAAATTTATAGAAAACCCTATAATCTAATTCTGGATTTTCGCTAATTAAGCAAGAAATCGTCAATATCGGTCCGGTGTTCAATTTATTGTGGCCTGTCAAAAATAGATATTTTTTCTGTTTATGTCTGCTCGTCAAGAACGAGCGTCACGTGACCCAACGAAACTCTTGGTAACGAATTAATTCGACCGTAAGATATTGAATGAAGGAACAGTCATTGCGCGAAGAATCTATTTAGTAAGAGGTCATTTTCTTATCTTTAATTTCCTTCATAATAACAGTTAACACAAAAAGCAACGAGCTTGTCGCAGCTAATCAATAATTCACAATTTGAATAATGTTTAAATGAAAAAGAGCTAAGTTCTACGCAAACAGTCAATTTGCCACCTGTTTTTTATTCTCATGCAGATTGCATTTTCATTCTTTCAATGTGGCAGGTGGAAAAATGCGCTTGAAGAGAACGTCGCAAATGCTGTTGCAAAACCAATCAAAGGAGCACTTCTCTGCAATCTACCACCGTGAAAGATGGGGCTGAGAGTCAAGTTGTTCGTTGCGATCGTCTGTATTTTGCATGTCAGTGCCAAACCCCTTGCCGGTGAGTTTGTTAAGCATTATCCTTAATCTTAACGCTGCGATATGTGATTGATTATACAGAAAGGATTTTTTGATAGAATTCAAATTTGCTGTCAAATCATTTTTAGAATGACTTTCGCACAGCAGTGAATCGATTCCAATTGTCTAATCTACCACCATTTTTTGTCGGTGCATTATTGGATTAATATGCGTGGATCTCCAGATGCTGTTTTTGTAGTAAAGGAGGCAGAAAGAGTTTTATTTATAACTTTATAGCAATGATAATATCTCTTGCATCTGTATTTTCGACCTGAAGAGCGCACTTGAAATTGATGCTTCTATGATGGGCTGGCAGTGTGCAGACTTTCATTGAATTAATAGAGCTTTAGCGATCATGAAAAAGAATCTGCATCGAAAGATATTTGATGCATTTTGACGAATTTTCGAATGTGCACAAAGCGATAGAAACTCTAACGCCACTAAATCGAGCCTGTCATGTAGATGTGAAAAGATATCGCTCGACCCAGACTCTTTGTTAATGTAGAATAGCTAAAAAGGCTTAGTTTCCAGTTAGACAATGCAGCTTTCAAAACGCTACGATCTGTCTCATAAGTCTTGAATAGCAACGAAGCTTCAATTCGGCGCCGCAAATTTTTGGATTGTTTGCAAGAATGATTTTGTCTAGAAGTGTGGAAGTGGAAGTTCAATGGGCTTCTACGTTTGAGCGACTCCACTTTTCCGCTAGCCAATCAAATGACTGGAAAATGTTGATACCAGAGGAATTTTCCGCCAAGTCGAATTAAAGCTCGTGGAAGACCAAGCCTCTTTTCTGCATCGCTGAAAAAAGAAATGTGTACTCATCAAATCATGTTTAAATAGGCATTTTAAGATCGCTATAAACAAGCCTTAAACACGAATTTAGCTTTTTGAAACATAACGATGATTTTGCGGATAGTTTTTGAACAATTGATGCGGAAATATTTTGTGAGACAAGACAATTGATACAAAGACCTGATTATATTGGCTGATGGCCCTGGCGACGGGGACTCTTGGACGGGGAGCAGTGACAGCAGTGTTTGTTTTCGTTGTAAGTTCGCTCGGCCGGGGTCCTGTTGTTCAGCATTATCACCTATGTTGGCCCAAATTTAGCCTGACATGCGAAATGAAACCAACTTTAATATTTATCAGTATCAATAGGTTATGTGTATCTTTTCGTAGTTGTATATCTAATTCTAGTTTATATTGGCAATAAAGAAAAGCAATAAAAATGGATACCATGAGTGCGGATGAAGAACGAACGAGAAATAGACAAAAATTTGATGCTTTTTGGCACACTAATTCTAGTTTAGATACACATTCTTAATGTTGATGGAGTTGTCATGATCTCCTGCATTCCGTGGTGTCGCCTTTGTAGTGTAGAAAAGTCGTTCTTACGTAGTTTTTTAAATTTCTTATTTAATATATGAAAAGGATTTGATACACCTGGCGCACCAAATTATCTCTACTTGTTTGCAGTCCACTGCATTGAATTTTTTATCTTTTTTGATAAGTCAGAGCAAGGCAGGGAGACACACTCTCGACCGAGGAGTAAGGCAGGGAGACACACTCTCTCCAAATCTATTCATTGCGGCATTGGAGGAAGTTAGAGCAAGAATATCCAATTATAGAAAGACCCAATTATATTTCTAAGCTTGATTAGATCCTTTAACACTTTCGAAACGCAAAGGATTTGAAAATTCTCTTACAGTTGGGTGTCATTAATGTTGAGTTGACTTTGTCACAACTAATATTTGAATGCATCAATAATGAGAAACTCAAAAAATACAACTTCGTTTTGTGCAAGCGTTTCGACTTGAGTCTTGATCAGTAGTGACTTCTCAAATTAGACTGGGCTAGCATTTTAACCGTAATACAAGTACTTTACAAAACAATAGCCTAAGATTAATCTTACCTTATACAACGTATGAGAATAACGAATTAAGGGCTGCGGTGGAGGAGAGATATAAGTAAGAGCATAACTAAGAACGTTAATAGTCAAAACTATTTTTATAGGTGACAGTTAGCTTGAGAACAATTCAGAACTTATCAAGTGCAGTAGTTGATTCTTGTAAAAATAAGAAAATATTAGATGTAACAATTGCTTTAAAATTCCTTTTCTTTGCTCGCCATTTCCTTGGTAACGGTTTCTGATGATCGTCAAGATATTTCCCACAATTCATTTTTGAAACTGGTGGCCAGCCGGTTCGGGTTTCAGCGGTTCCAAACCATTCTCATATACCGGGTGAGTCAGAACATAGAACATAACACGCGGCTGTCCCGCGGTTGTACTTGTAGGTCGAAGCCTTCCTGCTCGTTCAGTTTTATCTTTTACCTCCGCCTTGCTGTAAGGAAGGCCATCCATCACGATGAAGTGGTAGGATAAAGTGCTAACAATCTGCGAAGAATCAGCTAATAGTATCTCCTAGGCAGTTGCTTGTGCTCTAAGCTTGTGTCCACTGTCATTTCGGTGTGTACATCCTACTTGTTTTCGCTTCGCTTCGCATTTTTTTTTATATATCATCATAAAATATTAAAATATACAAAGCAACGACAACAGTTAAACTAGAATTGAGAAAAGAAAAAAAAATATGTCGTTCGTAGCGAGAAGGGACACAAAGTCATCGAGTTCTCACTACGAACGACACTTACAACAGTGCAATACAACGATAGTATCTAGTCTAACAAAAAAAAACAACGTTACAAAAATTTAGGTGTTCCAGGTGCGTCAAAGAAATATATCTCTGACTCACCTGTTGGGGTGCGCTGTGATTTGATGGTTTTGTTTCTAGCCTTATCGCTGTGTTGATTTGATGAAGGAAATGGTCGCTTCCAGAATTATTCTGTTCACAATCACATTTACGTTTGGGCTACCAAATAGTAGTAATTCGCAAACAGTCTTACTATCCAAACTCTCAATGTCAATGCGCATTCCCGGTATGACGTCAAGATCTCTCAGTCCAGACTTCTTCATCGGATGATTTTACACAAATCTGACACCAGAATTTGTTATTCTATTTAGACCCTGTGTACAGTACCGGTACAACTTTCCACCCGTAGCAAAAGTATAACGGACGTTACCGTTACCGTTACCGTTAACGTTACCGTTACCGTTTACGCTGTTCCTCCCAATCCGTAGCACTTTGGTTTATTAATCATTAGCAGTGCAAACACCTTTGAACTGTAACAACTTTTTAACGGATCAAAACCGTATGGTCAGTGCAAATGTGGTGTTAGGTTCCCGCTTAATGATTCCGAAGCCGGTCGAATACTTGGAATCTATGCTCCCATGATTGCAATTCCACGCAAACAACTCTTAGGATGACAACACCACCTGCGACGGCTTTCGTTTCCGATTAATATTATCCTCGAAAGATTTTTTAAATCAATATGCTACTTCTTTTGCATGAAATGGGATCTTTAAATCCCGGTATCAATATAGGGCTGATCAATTTTTCATATAGCTAAGATCTTCATTCAGGTTTCACAAGCAATCGAATTGTCTGATGCATGAATTATTGATATACATATACCGTAGTTCAGTTTTGGTTAAGTTAACCGAATTAAGGTCTCTTCGTCAATACGATTTTGGTTGTATTTACCGAATCTAGATGTTTTTGCATCAATACGTTTTTTATCATAACTAAAGATTTTAAGTAACTCAGCCGAATGAAGGAAACCAAGTGTGTATCAGTCTGAAATGTTTATCAGTGGCGAGCCACTTACAAGGGGCTGGATAAGAAACCATCGGGGAAATTTTTGACTTGGCTGCTTTCTGATGCGCTAATTCATTGCCAGCATGGAAATCATTTACTTCTGTTCTCCTTTTATAATCACAAGTTTCTTATCGTATCGTATTCGCTCTTGAATAAACCTGAAAGAAAAAACCTGAAAGCCAAGTGACCCCAGTGACCTGGCAAAATTGACCTATCTCGTTAAATGACTGGTATTTGAGTGCATACAATAGGCTACGTAGCTATTGTTTTCAGAAACGCCCATTCGAATCAGATTCAGCAGGCTCGAAAGAAAACTGACGACGTGATTCCTATCTTATTTTTGTTTTCACTCATACAAGGACTCACTACCAAACAGATTCTGTACACGGATAAATATCCTACGAAGAATTTGAAGAAACATTCATCATCCTCTTTCCTTCGAACGTTGAATGAACGAAAAATCGAACATCCTTTTAACGTCACTTGGTTTCGAATAGTCGAACTTTGATCTCATCAGCCAATCAAGAAAGTAGCGATATGATTGGACGCACCCTAAGCGCAGTACATTTGGCCTAATTTGTTTATATTTTGAGATCTAACTTTGAAGCCATAATGATTACTTAATACAATGCAGAAAACGAGATTCCCTTGGTCAGTCTACATTTGATGAGCACATTTCGATCTTGGCTGTTTTTATTTGAAGTTGTTCCATTTTTTTTTATATTCAATCAAAATTTTACAATACAAGGTACTTATCTAACGCTACTTACAAACTACTTTACTATACTACAAGGACAAATGCCACGGAGAGCAAAAATCTATGGCAAATCCGCAGCCTTAATATAGAAAATAAGATAAAAAAGACAAACAAACAAACAAAAAACTTTAAGTCTATCTCAAGTTAGACGTCATAAATTTTCGAAAAGAAGCAATTAAATTTGCTCCCTCGTGGCAAGTTTGCATTGCCCTTTCACGTGTAACGTCTAATTTAAGATAGACTTCAACATTACAAAGAAATACAAGAAACGGCTAACAAAGAAAGAAAATATACGAGAAGGGACTAGGTAACGGTGAGGTAACATGTTGGCTGTGTTGCGAGAAACCGTACTTGAAATTATTTAAATCAAATGGACCAGTTTTATGGATATAACGCAGCGTTAACTCGATTATCTTTCTATTTAGCTCATTAGTGAGATCTTTGCCGCCATAAAGTAAAAGTTGTGTTAAATCTTTATTTGAAAGGCTAATATATCCAAATGGTCGTACTAAAGCAAGGACGCTAGTGAGAAGATCTCGTCGATGCATCACGAAAGAAGGGCAGAGCAACAAAAAGTGTTCCGCATCCTCAATACCATTTCCTAGACAAACGCTGAACTACCAAAAGAACCATGAAATCATCCGTGAAAAGCTCGAGCCTTATCTGAGCACCAGGAATAAAAACACTCCCTTCTCCTGCTATTGTGAATTCAACTGCACCCAGCATGGACTTGCGCCAAGTCTACTCCTCTGACACTCCTCTGATCCATCCCGGAGACAAAGGGGAGGGGGGCGAGAGAAAAAAGAAAAGAAAAAAAGAAAGGAGGAGGAGGAGAAATTTTCCTCCTCCTCCTCCTTTCTTTTTTTTTCTCTATTTATTTATCTTTCTCTCGGGATGGATCAGAGGAGAAGACTTGGAGCAAGTCCACACCCAGCATCATTCCCTCCGTTAACTTGACCTCGCTCACGTGAGAGTCTAGAATTTTCGTCCCTTGTTTCCCTGCGTTCTTTGATGTGCTGATATCCCTTGGTCAATAGGGACTCATAATGTTACTCTTAAAAAATGGGCCCCCTTTAGGCCCGCGTATATTGGTTTCGAATTCACCAATCAAATTGCTAGAATTTAGTTTTCTACCAATGAGAGGGCGCTATTTAGACAGTTGTTTTGCTGCATACAAAAAGCCGTTGATACGGCCTAGAGTTCTCGTAGCTGCGATTTTGTTGAGTGTTGAGAACTCCCGCTTGTTTAGGCCATTTTGAAAAAGGGGGCGCAGTTTTTAAGAGTAATGTTATGAGTCCCTATTGACCAAATGATATCAGCAAATCAAAGAAGGTAGGAAAACAAGGGACGAAAAGTCATAAATCTAGTAGGAGTCCTGGATGCCAGGGAAGGATTTTCAACCGCTTCCGTAGGGCCCAGTCCCCCAGTCGAAAATTACGTCAGGATACCAGACCGAGCTGTACTCATGTTAAACAAGAAAACACGAAGTGCCCCGCCTGAATTTTGGCGTTATTTTGATCTGTATGGGGAAATCATTCACAAAGAAATTCTTATATTTACGTCTGAATAGCAAACATTTCTGAGCATGAATAATTTCGTTATCGTGCAAGTCTAGGACATCTAATAAATATTTCGAATAACGTAATTACGATTTCAATATTTTATGACTCTTTGAGCGGGTAACAGTATTGATTTTGATAAATAGAATAGAGTCATGTTCAAAAGAAGTTTAAAAAGTGACGTCCAAAACAGCGCGTTGAGGGTTCGCAACTCAATTGTTGATGAAACGAAATGTTTTTTCTCTCGAATAGTTTTAAAATTTATCCCAGCTTAGAGATGACTGGGCGCTCTTGTCCCAAGAATGAGTTCGCTGTTGATTAAGTTATGACGCAAGAGCACCCTGGAAACGAGGTTGACGGCTGCGATAAAGTTTACCCAAGGGAATTTTGCTATAATGCTTTGTGTCTCAGAGAATTTTGCTTGATTTGATTGGTGGATTATTATTGGACGCAAAGTATCACGGTTGCAATCTTCTTCCTGACGTCATGTTTGCGCGAAACACCTGTCCAGCATCAGAAGTTATTTTGTAGAACACTGAGAAGCTAAACTTATCGAAACAGTCCTTTTTCTCGATTTGACCACACCTCATCAGTCCTTTGGCCTAGAATTACAGCAAGTTGGCAACTCTTCTCACTTTAATTTACATTATTAAACTTTTCAGGACATTGTGTAAATTTCCACTTTGAGCGACTAAAATTTCTTCAAGCAGGCCCGTAGGACACATCTCAAAATTTGGGGGGGGGGCACGAGAATTCAAGGGCATTTTCTCATTAAGCCAAAGGGGCACTTGCTGAAAATAGAAAAGGGGTGCGTACCCCTAGTTTTAAAATTTTCCTCGCTGAAATTGGCTACTGCGTTTTACAATTACAGTATGAGGGATTTTATGCCTTCTCTTGAAGAGGCTTTCTCAAGAAAATCCCTTATGATTCCAGAACGAGTGGCTGATTTTAATCAAGTAAATTTCAGATTGGATTTGAACCTGTCCGTCATTGAATGATGTATTTGCCTTTCAAACGGGGATTTCGTCATACTCACCACAGGGATCCCAGGAATAATTTGCAAACTCAAAAATAGATTGTCTGAAATAAGAGCTGCGTAGGAAACTAAATCCTTCGCAGTTTCATACGCACGGCTCCATGTAGAGAATAGAGCACCAGAAAGATTGAGATAGGGATGTTCAGAAATGAGTATTTTCATTAAAGACGGTCTCAAATTAGATGTCACTTGAGATTTGCGATAACGCAAAATTCCTTTGCAAAACACTTCTATTGTTGTTATTCGTGTGCATTCGCAGGTGATATCTAATTTGTGACACACTATATAGTTTACCTTGCGATCAATTTTGCTTTCAGTTTCCTTTTTTACTTCTTATTATACTTATCATGGTTGATTATGCATTTCTTTCAACAGACAAAAACACTTGTCCAGTTCGACAGTCCTACAAATGTGGTCAAGAGCCATGCGTTTGCAAAATTGAATCTGAAAAACTGACACCATGGATGAAGTTCTTGAATGCCATTGTTCCTGGATATACAAAATCTTGCGTTTGTAATAAAATCTGCAACAAGTAAGTAGCACTCAATAGTTTATCTTTAACCCTTTGAGACCCATCACTCGAAATATTCATCAAAGGCTACTCAGATTTTGAAATTAGATGGCTATGGTGCTGAATCGGATAAAAAAGGGGGCTGGGCGATTTTTATTGACCCAATTTCCGAAAACATGGAATGTCTTACGAAAGTACGCGCAAAAACTGCAAGAAAATCATCTGCTTTCCAACTGTAAAATGTTTACTTGTGGAGAAATCAGATATTTCAACTTTTCACTTACCCCAAAATTGTTGTCCCGATCAAAAATGGCCAATTGGCTCTTTGAAAAGCTCGAAAACTTTCACCATGTCTCGCAAACTCAAACTCACAACAAAGCTGAAATACCATGTATTAAGACAACAGGGTCAGCACTTCATCTCCCCAACAATACCAGGAAGCCATGTCAAGTTTTCAAACAAAATGTTATACATTACTCTATGTAATACACAAGCCATATTTACTTCATGTAACCAGAACATTCTGAATCGAAATTGTCTTTGAGGGACTTGCAAGTCCCGTGTAGGAGCGCAAAGGGTTAAAAGGGAATTTAGATTTATTCAAATATAAAATTTTACAATATATCTTACATTCTGCTATACCTTTATAATTACTTTACAACACAACAGGTACAATACCATAGGGAGCGAAAGACACATACTATCCCATGGCCAATATATAAAGACACGCAATGCTAAACTGTATACAACCACACTACGCACGATTAGAAATTAATGGATACTATACTCGATTCTGTCTCACATTAGATGTCAGGTCAGGGTTGCGATTAATTAAATGATGTCACTAGCACAACTCAGTCTTGTTGTTTAAAGGGAATCTAAGCATATGTAAGCTTTCGATGAAAATAGCCGTGCAAAGACAATAGGCCTTGACACGTGTCAAACCATATTTGGGTAAGTGGTCTACGTCAACACTGTTGATATCTGATAGGCTTGAGTTTGACTGCAAATGGCTTGAACCACTTTTATATGCCTAGATTCCCTTCAAGTTATTTTTCTGTTCTTGTTTGAATGTTTTCTCTGGTTTTTGCATTTGTCTTATGTTCATACTTAACTTTCCTCGTTTCTCGGATCTTGTGATTTGCTGTAAAGTTTCTGACTGCAAAAGTTTCCAGCCATTTCTGTTCTTCAACATATCAAAGTATTAGACGTGTCGCTACAGCTTATGGCCAGAGAATATTTGGACACGAACCACAGTTCTATTTTTCCAACTATTGACGCCTTTGGCACACATTTAAGGGAGTCCGTCTCCAAATTTCGGTCGAAACGATGATTTTGAACTTTTTGATGGGCAATATCATACAGACGTTTACCTGTTTCTTCAAAAATGAAAGCATCATTTTGAAGATAAATTTTTGTACTTTACAGAGGAAAAAACCAAACGTTCATATCTTTTATGATTGCTTGGATATATGTGGATTTGTAACGAGCACTTTTTGATGGCTTGGCACCAAACAAACTGCAGAAAACAATGGAGAACAATGGATACGTGCGGTGTTTACAGATTTGTTTACAGTTTGGCGACGGAGCCCCCTTCAAGGCAGACTATTCTGAATCATTTCACGCAATCTTAGTTGTTCTTTAGCTTGTTTTCCTTGAATGAATAACCTGACCAAGAAAGCAGTTACTGGTCACTTTGCTAGTAATGCTGAATTCAGGCAAACCCCATGGAAAACAGTTCTCAAGATAGTCTTCACTTGATAGCAAAACAGCGTACAATGCATGACAAATGATGCAGGCATTTTTCATGTCGGAGGAAATTTTTAAGCAGTGTGACTAATCTGGTCATAGAAGTTACTTTCGTTTGTCAACTTTTAGGATTGTGGAAGTGTGGAAATTACCTTTGTTTGTCAACTTTTAGGATTGTGGAAGTGCAGTGCAAACGAGGAACATGCGACAAACAATCAGAAACATGCAAATGTTTTCCTTGCTGGAGTGGACCAACTTGCTCTGTTTATGGTAGGTTGTTATTTCGTCAATTATCGTTGTCAGATGCTGGAATTACTGCCAGAAAAAGCATAGGAACTATAAAAAACTTTGCACGATTGGTTGATGCATCTTTCATTTGATTCAATGGTTTGAAAGGAACTTCAAGTACTTCGCATATCTTGATCATTTTCTCAGTTACAGTCTATCATTTTATTTGTTATGCCTATTCTCGAAAGGATATGAAAAGAATTTCAAAAGATGTGGTCTGGAAGATTTTATCGTGGGTTTTAGAACATAGATTCCGAATCTTTTAAAAGGCTGGTGTAAAATTCAATGACCTATTTCTTTGAACTGAATGGCCTCAAAGAAACTTCACCTATTTTGCTATGGTTCTGACGTTGGACTTTTCTAAAACCTTCAATAATTTCAGCATAAGAGTTTTTTTCTTCTTTTTCGAGAATAGACCATTTCGCAATTTGTAAAAGGCACTGAGGAGAGCGCGGCCCATTCTGACAGCCTTGGCAACAGGTAGGAAATCTGCAGGGAATCCCATCTTCTGCAGTGGCAAGTCTACGGCTTGAGGCTTTATCGCAACTCTCTCCAAACTTGAGAGTTATTTTCGATGTATTTGTAACTTCCAAGAATTATGCGATGCTTGTTTAGTATGGTAAGTGTTTTCTTTGGCTCATCTAGCCGTCTTGTCATCTCATTGCTCATTTGTGAATGTATTTTGAGCCATTTATTTCAGTTGTTTCCCTCAAGTTTGAGACGGCTCAAGTTAGGCCTATTGATATTGCATCATCTGCGTTGACTTTGATTGACATGGTTTGACCTGTTATTGCTTGTTAAATTTATCAAAACAGTGCACAATTTCATCGTGAATATTTAGACGATTCCATACAATGCTTTTCACTTGCTTGCATAGCCGTTCAGTTATCTAGGAAACAAGCAAAACTCCATCGAAGGTCGGCTGGGCCTAGACTGAGCCGTTTCAAAGTTGAGGGAAAATACCTGAAATAAGTGGATCAAATTACACTCACAAATGGGAGGAGGGATGACAAGACGGCTTAATAATCCAGAGAAAACACTTACCAAACTACACAAGCATCGAATAAGTCTTGAAAGTTGCAAATAAATCGAGAATATCTCGTGTTTGGAGAGGGATGCGAGTGAGCCGCAAGCCGTAAATTTTGAACTGCAGAAAAGAGGATTCCCTGGATTTCCCTGTTGCCAAGGCTGTCAGAATGGGCCGCGCTCTCCTCAGTCTCTTTCTCCAAATTGCGAAATGGTCTATTCAAGAAAAATTTTCGAAAAAACTTAAAACCATCTTAATTTCTAAAATGTTTGACGCAACATGAAATAATTTCCAGGAAAGCCATAGTTTATGGATGTCTACAATATGGTATCAAGCAAAAGTCTGTCACTCTTTTGGTTGATGATTCAGCTATTTGATGACGTCACATCCTCAAATGAGCTGAAATGTAACATATGCTGTAATTTCCAAAAATATTCAAGATTTCTGAAAAGTCCAACGGTAGCATTATCAATAGGTCCCTAAAGTTCCTTTTGAGCCATTCAGTTAGAAGAAATAGGTCATAGAATTTTACACCCTCCTTTTTATGCCGATTTAAAGATTTAGAACCTATGCTGCGTTTTACGCCATTTTCCGGCTGCTCTGTAAGACTGATTTTTAATATTTCAAATTACAAGGAACTATTGCTTTGAAAATTACCAAAAAATGTAAAAAATATTTCAATCTTTTAGCTAATAGAAAATCAATTTCTATGATCATAGCAAAGGTACTTTTGTCCTTTTTGTCCTTGTTGTTTTGTTTCTGTTTTTTTTATTTATTTATTTCTTTTTTTTATCGTTTGTTAATGGGTCTGTTTCACGTTTGATGCAAGGCATACATGATTGAAACATGGCAATTCATCCTTGCTAAATCTTCTCTTTTTTATATATTTGAATCTTTATATTGTGAATGGAGGCACTCCTGATCATGGATCATGTGCTTTTGCTAGCCTGGCATCCGACGTGAAATACGCCTCAGTATTTACTGGTATTAATCATTTATGTGTAGCTTCTTGTAATTGTATACTTATTTATAATTAAGTTGGATGTTTCTTTATGTTACGACCATGGGGTAGTCATTGTCTGTTGCTCCCTGTGGTTACCGTCCTTGTAGTGTTGTATGGTTGTATAGTAATTAGAAAGTATAGTAGGTTGTAGCATGTATTGTAGCATTTTAGAGGAATAAAGAAAAAAAAAGGTACTTTTGCTGCAATGATTTTCAAGCAGGGATATGTTGTGAGTCACCGGGTATAATCTTTAACATTCTGTTTTATAATCATTCAACTTTCAGATAACAAGCACAGCCCACGTTTCTCGTCAAGCTTCAAGAAATTGAACGTCATCCACGATTTGACGCAATCAAAAATCATTGGCCGCGTCGTTGCATCAGATAATGACAAAGGGGTGTGCAAATCAAAACTAAAGTGTCCTTGTGCCGATATCAGCTACAATCTACTTGACGGAGGAGACGGGACATTTTCAATTGATTCACAAACTGGTGATATTGTGATGCATTCCCCTCCTTTTAAGGATGATTATATCCTTGTGATTGGAGCAACGAATGCTAAAGTTTCAACCACTTCAAATGATTTGATGTTCGTTCCAAATGAGGATGAATCTTCAAAGATTTATGTTCAAGTTGACACAAGACGCTATGATGGAAACAAGATTTCTTTGCCACATATCAGATCGAGAAGAGCCGTGAGTTTTTTCTACCTTCTCATAGTATTAGGTTCTGAAACTTTGTTTGTACCAGTACCGGATTAGTCAATAAAAAACAATTCCTGCTTGCAACGTTACTTCTCAACTACCGGGCGAGTCAGAAAAAAGGATCCCCGCTTGGAAGGTCACTGCTCCATGAATATCAAAGCAATAATATTGAAAAATGTCTTGTTTTATTGCCAATATGTTCAATTGGGTTCAGTAATTTACCCGGCCTTAATCGGCCATTACTTCCCGTGGATATGGGTGATTTTTCTGCAGAAAGCCCCTTCAAAAAACCTGCAAAAACGAATGAAAACAACGAGCACATTTTCCTTCCTAAAATTGATGACACTCACATAAATTCATGTATTTTGCCCTCTTGGAAGGATGGAATCCCCCTGAATAGGTCATCGATACCAGGGGGAGGACTTGTTCATCCTCCCAAGAGATGGCACGTGCTAAAGCGTCCACAAGTCATTGCTGTAGGGCCATTGTAAGGCAGAAATGCAAGGGAAGTTTGTTCATGATTTTGGGCACGTTTTGAAGGTTTATTCAAGAGGCTTTCTCGCGAAAATCGCGCATAATTTCAGAATGGAGTGGCCGACTTCAGTCAGGTAAATTTTATAGTAGATTTGAACATTTCTACCATTAAACTATATATTTGCCGATATCATTGTCTTGAAATCCAGGGAGCCATGACCTTTCAAACGGGGATTCTTTTTTCTGACTCACCCGGTAGAATTTCCATCTTTGGTAGAAATAATGTGAAATATTACGGCTTCGTGATACAAAGTACCAAGAGATGATTTGATACTCTTTATCTCTCTCCCTAAGGTAACTGCAGGCACACTTGTTCTAACCCTGAAACCATTGTTGACAACCAAATTCTACTATGACATTGGGGATCAGATTATTTATACAATCAGCCTATCCCACAATTCATCACTGTCGGCAGTTTCTGTGAGTGATGTCAAGATCAACATCACATCCGATTATCTGAGTCTGTCTGCTGCTGGGATACAAAAGACAAAAACTGGTGCATTCACTGCATCCGAGGCAATGAATGGTCAAACTCTGGAATTGTCTCTGAATGGTGCTGCTTTTGGCAGTTCTGATTCATACACAGCAAATGTGACAACAACGGTGAAGAATACAATTGGGCCGTTGAGCAATTTGAAACTAACTGCTGTCCTTAATGCAACTGCTGATGTTCATCTCAAAAAGACTTCTTCTCCTGTCATCTATGCTGTTTACCCAAAAGTCAACTTGACAAGATTTGAAACTGGACGTACGTCTTTTAACTTTTTTGACCAATTAAACTGTTCGTTGAATGAATGTGGTAGCCTTTGTCAACCGGGTGAGCCAGAAAAAAGTTCCCATTTTTGAAAATTCATAGCATCAAGCGTGCTGGATGGATTGGAATGAATCAATATTTGCTCGATAGCCAAAAGATCGAAGTATTTTTGTGATTTTTCTCACGTTCTTACCAGCATTGGCAAAAATTGGTAAATTCAAGCTTACAAAAACTTGATGGTTGCAAAATGACTGAAAAAGGCCTAAAATGCTTGATCAAATCATAAAGGACTCCTCGCTCAGAACGACAGAGAAAATGCAATTTCTCATGGGTGAGAGATATCGTCTGCACATCTATTGCCATGGGATTGAAAATCTTTAGTATCTGTTTGAGAATCTATTTTTTGTAACTCTTGAGAGAGGTGAAACGCATGTGCGTATTGTTCTGTGCGAGGAGAGTCCTAACGATTTGATCAAGTGTTTTAGGCCTTTTTTCTGTCATTTTGCAGCCATGAAATTTTTGTAAAGTTGAATTTACCTATATTTGCAGTGCTCGTAAGAAGACGAGAAAAATCACAAAAATATTTCGATCTTTTGGCTTTCAACTAGAATTTGAATCATTCAAATCCATGCAGTACTTGTGGTGCTACGAATTTTAGAAAATGGGAACTTTTTTCTGGTTCACCCGGTATTGCAGAGTGTTTCAGAAAAAACTTGAATACATTTGACGCTTACCATCTGAAAGCACATGCAATCTTCTTTCCAATGATATCCAGGCTAGGCGTAGTAATTGACTCATTTCACTTACTTGACATTTTCGTAATTACTGTCTATTTCAGATTCCGGAAAATGATTGGAAATTTACATCGAAGAAAACGTATCTTAGTGAGAGTTATTTTCATAATTCTTAACGCATCGTTGTACATCTCATGGAAATAAATGGTTTTTCCTACATTAGGGCAGCATAGGTTCGAAATCTTTAACTCGGCGTAAAAAGGTGGGTGTAAAATTCAATGACCTATTTCTCCTGATTGAATGGCTTGAAAAAAACTTTAGATACTTATCCATAATTCTAAAGCTGGAATTCTCAGAACTTTGGAATATTTTTCAAAATTCCAGCGTATTTTAAATTTCAGCTCATTTGAGGATGTGACGTCATCAAATTTCTAAATCATAAACCAGATGAGTGACAGACTTTTGCTTGATACCATATTGTAGGCATTCATAAACGATGGTTTTCTTCGAAATTACTTCATGTTGCGTCAAACGGTTTAGAAATTACGATGATTTTAAGTTTTTTTTTAATTTTTGTTGAATTCTTGACAAAGAGGAAAAACATTCTAACTCAGAAAATATTAGAGATTTCAGAAAATTCCAACGGTAGAATTATAGAGAAATAGCTGAAGTTTCTTTGAAGTCATTCAGTTCAAAGAAAGAGGTCACTCAATTTTACACCAACCTTTTTAAAGATTTGGAACCTATGCTCATTAGGGCATCACCTCAATTTCTCCTTTTTGATGAACTATGTCTCGTAATTTTTTGATGTATTAAAGGTGTTGAATTTACTCTTGCAGCATGCCGCATTTGAAATCGGCCATACGTACCAGAATATCAATTAAATTATAAATAATTCCATTAATGTACCAAACTGCTTTTAATTTTATATAATTGGAAAGAAGAAAGATTTGCTTTCAGACTGTATACATTGCACCCACTCAAATCTTACTATTTTCCCAATTTTCATTCATACAGGGTATCTCAAAAAATTGTTATTCACTCGGTAGATGTGAAATAAACTGATGAAACTTTTTACTTTTTTTTTCAGCTGTCACTGTTTACGGAACAACAAATTTCTCTATGAAGCTTGAATTTCCAAAACTTAACTACTCTTTATTGGCCGAGCTCACTACAAATATTGAGGATTTCGTGTTCATGGAAGTTCAAAGTGTTAGAATTGTAAACAAAGGTGCAAACGTCCATTATAATGGGACTGCTTCACCCCAATATTATTCAACAAACAATGATGGAAAGTATGATAGAGTCGTCATAGATTTTGGTTATCTCAGGGTACGTACATTTATCTATTTATTAATTTTGTTATATATCTATTCTATCTATTTTATTTAGTATATACACAGTACCAAGTTTCTATTGTAATATATGATAATTATAATTTACGGTTAAGCCCGAAATTATTCATACCTATGCCAAATTTGGAGTATTTTCAATCGTTATATTTGCTAACCAATTCACAAGATATTTCATTCCTTGAAATGTCTCTTGTAGCACTTGTTTCAGCCTTTTATCACATTCTTACGAAACTTCAGCTACAGTAAAATTGGTCCTAAAATAGAACGATTCAAAATACTCAGAATTTGGCATAGGTATGAATAATTTCGGGCTTAACTGTATATACAATCACCTGAACCAAAATACAGTGGTATCGCCTGCATAGATGGGGATTCGCCAAGCCTTGAAGCACCACACTAACGCAGATTTACAGCAATGTATGCCAAGTTCCTTTCAAGTCATTCAATTCAAAGAGAGACGCAACAGAATTCTACAATCACGTGTTGAAATATTTGAAGGATTTTAGCCGTATGCTGCAAGATTGCATTCAACCAGCGAGGATCTGTACTTGTTTGAATCTGTACTAACTTATCTATAATTTATTTATTTTCCCAGAACAATGAAGCAACGGGCAACACAATGGAAATCTTCTTCACAGTGAAATTAAAGGATCATGTTTTATTGGCAACAAACACCAAACATTGGATTGGAGTTGGGTTGCAAGCTGGCATGCGTGTTTTATGGGTTGAACAACAAGCTTTCAATATTACCAAGGTTAGTTACCGACATGTTACTCTATATTACCAAGGTTAGTTACCGACATGTTACTCTTTCAATGCTACCGAGATTAGTTACCAACATGTTACGCTTTCAATGTTACCAAGGTTAGTTACCAACATGTTACTCTTTCAATGTTGCCGAGGTTAGTTACCAACATGTTACGCTTTAAATGTTACCAAGGTTTGTTAGCATCGGTTCAAAAATCTAAGCCCAAGATTTAAATAAAGCAATTCGGCTGAGTTTTCTTGCCAACTAGCACTGTGTAATCACACAACCAACATTGTTAGGGGGAAGGGGGAGACAAAGCAAAATATGTGATTTTGCAAAGACTTTTGGCAGAGATTGCAGCAAAATTTCAAGCTTTTTTTTCTTTTACAGAATGAACCAAGTCTTGACGTCAGTATTGTAGCTGCAAATTTCACCAACGTGACACGTTTGTTTATTGGTGACAATCTTCCAGTTAGTTACACCATCAAGCATGCCAGCACATCAACTGCAAATGCTGCCAACGTCAAAATCATCTGCATCTACGAGAACCTGTTTGCACCTCAATCCGAAATAAGTGCCAATAAAATTGCGATTCTGAATGCAACTTCTGTGACAGTTAAACCTAATGGAAATGCTCAGAATACCCTAAACAGCGGTAAGACATATCTCATACCGGGTGAACCAGAAGAAGTTCCCATTTTTGAAAATTCATAGCATCAAGAGTACTGGATGGATTGGAATAAATCAATATTTGCTTCACAGCCAAAAGATCAAAGTATTTTTGTGATTTTTCTCGCCTTGTTACAAGCATTGGAAAAATTGGTGAATTCAAATTTAGAAAAACTTTGTGGTTACAAAATGATTGAAAAAGGCCTAAAATATATGATCGAATCAAAAAGGACTCCTCGCTCAGAACAACAGAGAAAATGCAATTTCTCATGGGTGAGAGATATCGTATGCACATTTATTGCCATGGGATTGAAAATCTTTAGTATCTGTTTGAGAATCTATGTCTTATTACTCTTGAGAGAGGTGAAACGCCCGTCCGGATTGTTCTGTGTGAGGAGAGTCCTAACGATTTGATCAAGTGTTTTAGGCCCTTTTTCAGTCATTTTGCAACAATTAAATTTTTTATAAAGTTGAATTTACCTATATTTGTAGTGCTCGTAAGAAGACGAGAAAAATCACAAAAATACTTTGATCTTTTGGCTCTTAACTAGAATTTGAATCATTCAAATCCATGAAGTACTTGTGGTGCTACGAATTTTAGAAAGTGGGAACTTTTTTCTGGCTCACCCGATATATCAGACACTTAGATCCCGTTTACTCTGTACCGGTGCTGTTTTGATCCACTATAAAATCGTTACGGTTCAAGAGCATTTACACCGCTTCGGAACGAAATGATTCAGTAAGTAGAAGGGGCAAAAGTGTTATGGATTAGCGGGAACGGTATAAACGGAATGCTGATCCGTTGCACTTTGTTACGGACCTACAGCTGTACCGGTAGGCCTACAGTGTAAAAAATGGCATGCAGGTATTTTAGTATCTACTATAGCTGGTTTGCTCATATATGACAACATAAGCTTGCATAAAATTATTCAACTTAACGACAACAACAGCGAATGTTTCTTATCATATCAACGGACTTATTTTCATCACCAGAGACACAACTGTAAATACAGGGTGGGTTAGCAAACAGATTTTGTCTGGCCTAGTGATGCAGATTTACACTCTTTTTTTCATAAGAATACTATAAAATTTTTCCAGCTTCGATATTCTTAAGAAATTTTCATTTTGAACCTGAAGATATTCTTAAAGTATTTATGTCAGTCATGCGATTCTCTGTTATGAACATCGCAAAATAGGCAACTGCTGAAAATGAGACACAAATATGTGAGCTGAGGCTGAAATATTCTTATAATATTCTGAAAAATTGGATGATTCTAAGCCTGGATATTTTTTCGTTTTAAACATTATTCTTATAAAAAAACGGTGTTGCTTTAATGAATGGTTAACAATTTTAGTAACATTCCTCGATACTTAACTTGAACCTAAATACCTTGTTTGTGCTTGTGCTTGTGCTTTGAATGTGGAAATATTAATCTTGAGAGTTCAAGTTTGCCTCTACCTCCAAACCAGATCTTTTCTATTCCCGAATCGTTAACAACAGTTTATTTACAATTTTAGGCAGTACACTGAGTGGGCTATTCAATCTTCAGCTGCCTCAAAATGTAACTCCCTTTGTTGAGACGAAAGTGAAGTTCGTGGTAACGTATGAAAACGTAGGCAACGTTTTGAAAGACCCAGTGGTTAAAGAGCTTGCCCCAAATGTATTAGCTGGCACTCCTTCGATCATTATGAGCATCGATGCTGCGAATAACAATATGAAACCTGGGGAACGCAGAAATTATACTGTTAAAGTTTTGTTAACGAAGATGAGATGTCCCATCAGATTCGAGGTAAGAGTTCAGCCGATACTCAAAGATGTTCTCACACTTCCAAAGGCATCGACCGCGTCTTTCGGTACAAATTCGATAGCGTTCAGGGGTAGCATACTTTGGAACGGTACACCTGATGTGATTAAGAGCAGCAATACAGTCTCTGTTTTTGGCAAAAACATAAAAAATTGGGCTGGGGAGGGTTGCAATTATAAAATCTGTAAATAGTATTGCTGTAAATTAGTTAGGGTAGTTGGTATTTATTAGTTTGTGCCTTCTGGCACAAACTACGTTACGAGTTTATCCAACTGTAAATAAAGTGATTATTATTATTATTATTATTATTATTATTATTATTATTATTATTGTCATTATAATAATACCTTGGTAGAAGTTTTAACTTTAAAATGGACAACGAAGAGCATAAGAAAAAGTTACTGGAGACAACTAACCTGCTGCTGGAAGCGATAAGTAGGCTACCACTTCATCCGAAAAACAAGATTCTTCTCTATTCGACGTATTTCATGTCTAAAGTGTCTTGGGACTTAACTATTGCAGATTTAGACATCACGTGGGTCAAACAAAATCTAGACTCACTAGCGCACAGGTACATTAGATTATGGCTCGAGATACCGATCAGTGGAACGTTGGATATAATTGGTCTTACGAAAGAAAAATGCGGGCTAGGAATTATTGATCCGTCTACAAAATTTTCCCAGTGCCAAGTTTCGCTTAGGAACTGTTTAAAGAAGTCCCCAAATGGAGACATACAGTCGCTACACAAAGTAACTAGCCGTGATAAAAATGTGCAATATGACACATACGCTAATGGGAAAGAGGTAATTAAAGAAAATAGAACGAAGAAAATCCATAGGATCACACATGAATTGACATCTCAAGGCCTTATACTGAAGGCTATCCTTGAGCATACGACAAATAAAATAACAAGCATATGGAGTGAGGCACAGAAACTTCTACCTAAGAACATCTTCAACTTCTCTGTGCGTTATCTTAATAACAGTTTGCCTACAAAGAAAAATATGAAATTTTGGGGTAGAGTCGAAAGCGAGTTGTGTAACTTCTGCCAACTCCCACAATCCCTTCTTCACGTCGTCTCTGGTTGCAAATCCATGCTTGAAGGGAAAAGATATACTTGGCGTCACAACTCTGTCCTCCTGACGATTGGCAACTTCTTAACAGGAATAAGAAATGTTAAAGTCTATGCTGATGACATTCCAGGCTTCAGACCATCAGCTGTTATCACTGGAAACAGCAAGCGTCCAGATCTCCTTGTAATCAATGAGGGTGTATTATATGTTCTCGAACTGTCTGTCGGTTTCGAAACAAACATTGGAAATAACGAGGCTCATAAAAAGCGGCGCTACGAAAATCTTCTGAAAGACCTTTCATCCTCATACTTGCGTGTGGAATACATAAATCTATCGATGGGAGCAATAGGAACAATCGGTATTAACGGACACAAAGCGTTTATGAATATGTTGCAAAATTTATCAACGAGTAAGCAAGAGCAACTTTACCTAGAAAAGAAAATAATAACCATCTGCATACGTTGTACATACTATATATTTTGTAAGAGAGACAGTGAGTGGGCTAGTCCAGAACTGCTAACGTTTTAAAATTCTTTCCTATCAAGATGTGGACAAATATTCTATTTCGGACGTATTAGCTGTAGATTTTTCAATTTATTTTAAGGAACATTTTAATCATACTTTTCGAACTTATTTGTAAATTTCCCCATCATGCCTAATTGAGAGTGATGGGTGTCATCATGTATCGTAGTATTTGTAGGGAATAAAAAGTTTCCATTATTATTATTATTGTTATTATTATCATTATTATTATTATAGTCCATTGTTGTTTTGTTCAAGCCGATTATTTTGTCAAATCAGATTTGAGGTGAAATTTTATTATTGTTTTATCAAAGCTGAGTTTTGTGTGGAGTCAAGTTTGGAATCAAATTTTTTGAAAACATTGCATGATTTGTTAATGCCTTGATGCATCTTTCGTTTGCTTTGATGGCTCAAAAAGAACTTCGGGCACTGTACTTCATTGTAAGTATTCATTGGCAAACTCGATGCATTTCTTCTTCAAAATATGAATCTATGAAAACCAAGATTAAAGTTTATTCACATAAAGAACTTAATATTTGTCGAAACAACAAGGGCAGATTTGATAAGACAATAGCACGAGTTGGTTTTGATTTGACACCGCAATTCAAAGCGATTAGCGATCGCAGACAAAGGAAATGCTCTCAACCAGTAATTGAAAACAATCAAAGCCGCAAAAGTTTCTCTGAAACCAAGGTAGCTAGCTCGCTCGTTTTGCATTCCAGAAATTGTTTTTAAGAGCAAACATGAGCATTGATCGAGAGAAGAAGGATATATCTACACATCTACCTCAGGCATTTTATTTCTTTGGTTCAGAAGCTGAACAGTAAGTGTTTTAGTTACACCCAAAAAATTAGAGAATTGATTCGCCTCCCAATCGGCTTCTGAACCAAAGAAATAAAATGCCCGAGGTAGATGTGAAGATATATCCTTCTCTTTTCGATATATGCTCATGTTTGCTCTTAAAACAATTTTTAGAATGCACAACGAGCGAGCTAGCTACCTGGGTTTCAGGGAAGGTTTTGCGGCTGTGCTTGTCTTGAATTACTGGTTGAGAGAATTTCCTTTGTCTGCGATCGTTAGTCGCTTTGAACTGCGGTGTCAATCAAAGCCAACTCGTGCTATTGTCTTACCAAATATGTCCTTTTTTATCAAAACAATGAATACAAAACTCCCCAGGCCTCCCAGCTCTATGGTCCTTTGTTGGGATGTCTCGGTCAAGTCCATAAATCTTGAATTAAAGGCAGTGTGCCCATATAAATATCAGCTGCATGCATACTCGTTGAAACTGCTGACAGACTGCTGACATGCATGCAGCTTTTGGATGATTTGATTGGTTTAGACTGAGTCTGTTTCAAAATGATCACATGAAAAATATTGAATACATAGGAAAATATCACATGTTTCCAAAATATCCCCCTCGAAACATGCTACAGTAAATCCCCGCATATAAGAACCTACAAAAATAAGAACCTAGAGACTGTTTTTCCT
The DNA here is from genome assembly GCA_039566865.1 of Aurelia coerulea. Taxonomy (NCBI): domain Eukaryota; kingdom Metazoa; phylum Cnidaria; class Scyphozoa; order Semaeostomeae; family Ulmaridae; genus Aurelia; species Aurelia coerulea. The sequence continues at coordinate 49,361,871 of CM076943.1, read as the reverse complement.
GAATTATGCACCTTGTAATTAAGAACCTGTTTCAGTTTGATGAAAAATATGTTCTTATTGCAAAAATAGCACAGTTGATATTTTTATTGTCCTCATTAAGTTCATTCTTGTCCCAGTTGGCTGTTAAAGTTTGAATCTCCTCCCCTGCTGTTTGTAAGCTTAGAATTAGCTTTCAGATCCATAATAACATTGCCAAAACAAGTAACAAACAAGATTGAAGATCTTTGGTAAAAATGCCAAAAAGGCCTACACATGGCACCCTTCGTATAAGAACCTTTAAACCTTCAAATTAGTCTTAGTACCTTTGAAATAAGAACCTATTTCAGCCTGGCTCTCAAAAAAGTAGGTTCTTATATGCGGGGATTTACTGTACTTACATGGAAACATTGCCTTTAACTTTTCTTGCCATCCTTTGTTTACTAATTTGTATTTTCTTTGTTTTTAGTCCTGAGCACTTGCGGTCCTGCTCAGTATTTTGATAGATGTAGATGAAGAAGTAGATTGATGTTGATATGGAATGATTTTCTTGTTCATTTTAGTTGGTGATGCCCACAATAGCCAACCAGTCAATCTTTAATATCATGTCAGTGGAGGATGCTGTGATTGGTGCAAATATCCAAGGACTGAACACAAGTGCTAAACCAATTCTCAAATCATCAAATAACGATGGCATCCAGAATCTTGCAATCTATGATCTTGGCATCGGCATTAATACCAACGCAGATACCACAAATACACCAAGCAATACCATCACTCTCAGCTTTCAAGTTATTCTTAATGATCATAACAATGTGACAAACGGCTCATCTCACTGGGTTGGTGCTGGATTGGTCGGAAAACCAAAGATGATCTGGGTTGGACAAATTGTTATGACCCCCGTCATACCAGCAAATGCTAGACCATGGCTGTATATGAAACCCGAGATATTACCTGGAGTCTCTGGGAGGTAAATTCAGCTTTGAATTAGATCATTTTATTTGTATAATAAATGATAACTCAGTTCTCAACTCTGCAATTTTTATCTTCGTAATTTATTGTTCTTACAGTAACTTGATATTCTGCAGGGTGTCCCAAAAACATGTGCACCGTTTAAATTGTTGCAGCGGAGCAGCCATATACCAAATTTTCTCCTTTTTGAGATTTTTCAACAGAGAAGATTTCAACTTAGTTTCTCAAAACCAGAGTATTTAATCTTCTCCATCAATCTCAAAATCAAAGAAACTGAGTGAAAAAACGTAGTTAGCCTTCTAATTTTTATGATTGAATCAGGTGGTCAGAGACAAGACCTTGCTATAATAACCAAGAAGAAAAAACACATCTAAGGTTGTTAGAAACTGAGATGTGCATGTGCAGCACAAGTGCTGCAGGCCAGGGCATGCGTTTGTCGGGTGTTTTGCTTTTCAGATCGTTTTCAACACGCATCGCTTTCAAATTTATCCTTTTTCATTAGCATTTTCGAAAAGCTCTGTTTTCACAGCGGAGCAATGTGATCGCAAGACAGAAACGGACAAGTTTTGCTTCGTTTTCATATGAAAACGGAGCAGTGTGAACAGCGCCTTATTTTAGGTTTTGCTTGATATAAACAATTCCTTTTCTCTTCAATCTAATTCTCTTAAATTTCCAGCGGACAATATCCAGACTACAAATACTCAATTTTCATCAAACACAAACCTGCTTCGTCACAGTTTGCACATAATGTCAAAATCAGATTCTTCCTTCCTGAATATGTCGTCTTCAAGGGTATGGTGCCGGGGTACAGTTCTCGTCTTACACAGAAACAGTTTGGTGGATCACGGATGTTCGATGTAATTTCCTATTATTTTCTTTGGTTTTCTCTTTTATGTAGATTTAAACTGTGAGAAAACAAACTTGCTAAATCGTACATTCTCATCCAAAATTTCTATCAACAAAGTTAGCGTAATGTATCGAAAATTATGTTGGGTAAAACAGGAAATTATCGTTTAACCTAGCGAAGAAAATCCGTTTCAAAATATTTGAATTTCTCTTTGAAGATTATTTTGATATTTCGTAAATTTTGGCGTTTCTACAATGAATTCAACTGCAGAGTAGAAGCTCGATATATCCAAAGAAATCCACTTCTGCTGTTGTTGTTGTTGTTGTTGTTGCTGTTGTTGTTGCTGTTTTTTGCTCTCAACTTAAGAGCCATTGTCAACCAAGGTCCTTTGTGGGCACACTGAAATTTCAGACTGTCCGACGATCAAATTTGGCCTAGCAGAAGCCAAGGATCCACATTTCAGCAGTTGAAATAACAGAAAGGCTTTACTTTAGTTGAACTGTTCTTTCAGTTTAGCTACTGCACTGCGGATCCATAGTTTCAGTTAAGGCCAGATTTTATTTTAAGACAGTCTAACATTGTAGCAAAAGAAAGAAACGTACAGCATAGTGAGAACTGGGCATCCATGACAGCATAGGTTCCAAATCTTTAAAAAAGCTGGTGTCGAATTGAGTGACCTATTTCTTTGAACTGAATGACTTCCAAAAAACTTTAGCTATTTCTCTATATTCTACTGTTGGACTTTTCTGAAACCTTCAATATTTTCAGAATTAGAGCGTTTTTCTTCTTTTTCAAGAATTCAAGAAAAATTTTTAAAACAACTTAAAACCATCGTAATTTCTAAACTGTTTGATGCATTATGAAGTAATTTCGAAGGAAACCAAAGTTTATGAATGCCTACAATATGGTATCAAGCAAAAGTCTGTCATTCATCTGGTTTATGATTTAGAAATTTGATGACGTCACATCCTCAAATGAGCTGAAACGTAAGATATGCTGTAGTTTCGAAAAATATTCAAAATTTCTGGAAAGTCCAACGGTAGAATTATAGATAAGTATCTAAAGTTTCTTTCAATCCATTCAATCAGACGAAATAGGTCATTGAATTTTACACCCACCTTTTTACGCTGACTTAAAGATTTGGAACCTATGCAATCCATGACAGCCAACCTGCTGAGAGCAGAAGACACCTGACGACGACGAGCATTGTAGCGTGCCCGCAAAGGGCCTTGGGTGAAAAGGTCTCTTTAACAGCTGTTTCATCAATCTTTTTTCAGATAAGTGGATTTGTGAATTTCCCTGATACTTTTAACTTCACATTCAACGTGGGCATCGATCCAAATGGCTTCCCTGGTACTGGCAAAATCTTCATCACGACTCCTATCTATTTGTTGTACAAGAACCGACTTGGAAAACAATTCACTCTGGTGAAAGTACTTCGAACTTCAGTGAATGTTCCTGAAACACAACATGTACCAACCGTTACACCCGTCTCAGGTTTGATACTTACAATAGTCAATACCTTGTTTTATACTTTCAAGCATTGATATCAGAAGTATCGTAAATTGATACCCGGGGATCTACTGATATATACCGGGTGTCCCAAAAAAGTACTCCCGTTTGAAAAATCATCAAAAATTGATTTCACGGCTGATCTTCAATTTTTTTTTGTCATGTATATCAAGGACCAAATTATTTTCCAATGTATAGCTGATCTTGTAATTGGCTTAAAAAGTAGCAAATCTAGCTCTTTTTAGGGCTACCTGGTTTTGAACCATACTGCAAAAAAGCACTGATGATTGCCAGATCGATTTCTTTGTGCATGTAAAGCATCTAATTTAGCCATAAATGACAGAAAGAAATGCGCAAAATCATGGCAGACCTCAATGATGATAAAAATCTGAAAATTTGGACTCTTAGGCAAGATTGAGTATTTTGCTTAAAAACTATAGCTCAAAATAAGGTTTTTCAACGTGTAATTTTTCTACCTTGCTGTGTCAAAAGCAAACATTTTATCATCTTTGAATATTTTTGGGCCTTTGAAAAAACAACTCAAAAAGAAAATTTTATTAAAGGTTTGATAATCAATTTTTGGTGATTTTTGAAACAGGAGTATTTTTTTTGGGACACCCGGTAGGATGTTTCAGAAAAACAGCTCATTTTTATTCGATATTCTCCGGAAAATGATGACGTTTGAATTAATTTGACGCATACCATCTGAAAGCACAATTTATCTTCTTCCCAGTGATATCCACGTTGGGCGTATTAACTGAATCATTTATCATTAACTTGACGTATTCATGACGAAGACTGATTTCAGATGCCAGACAGTGAAAGGACATTCACATAGGCGAAAACTCATCTTTTTTTTCTATTCATATGAAATATTACAATACATCAATACGTTCTACCATACTATCTAATTACTATACAACAATACGGGGACGATACCATGAGGAGCAAAAGACAATGACTACCCCATGGCCAATACATAAAGATGCACAATGTTAAACAAAAATACAAAGGAAATTAACTAAGCTAAAATAAATATTAATATACAATGAAACTGAAAACAAAGTAGGTGCTTATCTATGGGACTTTGCAGCAATGGAACATTTAACAGCGTTCTGTAGCATGAATGAATTTGAGGGTTGCCTCGAGTAGCTTTTTATTGTTGTCGATGGTTAACCTTTTATCTCCATACAGAATGAATTTGAGTAAAATTTCATTTGAAAGAGAGGAAAATCCATGAGGTAGCAATATTGCATTTACACTATTGAGAAGATCAGATCTAGGCCCATTATAAGAATGACAAAGCAGCAGGAAATGTTCCGTGTCCTCTACCCCATCATTTGGGAGGCACAAGGAGTTGACTGTATCTCTGAAGTTATGCCTAAATTTATGAAAATTTAGTTTGCTGAGTCCTACCTAAAACTCATCTTTGTGAGAGCTTTTTCATCATCCTTAATGAATGCATCTCATGGGAATAAACTTGTCTTTTTCCTACCTGAAGGCATCACCTCATGTGCTTACATGTCTAAAATAATTAATGTATCCAAACTGCATATCATTGGAGAGAAGATAGATTGTACTTCCAGACGGTATACATGACATCTTATTCAAAACACCCTGTTTATTTTAAATGCCCCAAGCTCTCTGCATGCATAAAACAGCAACTATGATTTGTAACAGTGTAATGCAGATAATAATGTGAGTTGGATTGAGTGAATGTACCTTTAAAATGTACCTCCATTTTAATTCAAATCCCTGTCCTTCAGCTCAAATTTGACAGAGATTATACCATCGACCAGGTGAATAAAAAGACGCAAGTGGCGCGGTCTGAAATGCTACTGCTCCATAACTATCAAAGCAACAGTATTTTGTATTTGATTGTTAATTTTCTTGAGAAACCCCAAGAGGGAAGTTATACACTAATACAAATAAGTGTCATTGTTTTGAGGTAGATAACCGATGAGATTTTGATCGTTGTTTTCACCCGTTTTTCCAGGGTTTTGAAAGGGGCTTGCTACAGAAAATCTGCCATTTCCACAGGAAAGAATGACCTATTAAAGTCGGGTAAATTACAAAATCTAATTGAATATATCGGCTGCAAAACAAGGAAGTTTTCAATATTATTGCTTTGATATTCACGGAGCAGTATTTTTTCGAATATTTGCCCGGTAGGTTTTTTGAAAGCTTTACATCAATGTTTATTCTCTCCAAGTGGTTGCTCTGAAGATGCCCTAGTGGGCGAAACTAGTTAGCAGATAACTGAACAAAAAAGCGCAAAAGATCAACTCGATGCCTGCTCTCTGTGGATGTTGTCCCTCTTCTTCTCATCGTTCACTTTATATTTTTTTTTTATTCTCTCCAGTATATAATGCTTTGTTAAATTATAGAGTACTACGAGAAGGGTATCGCATGGCATGATTCAGGAGCAGCTAAATACGTTTATGTATGCAGCGATGCTAAGGCACAAAGGTAAGCAGTAGTGCTCAATGAATGCAGCTTTTCCCATAGGCCCAAAGAAAACTTCAAACCTGCTTGTGTATGTATGTATGTATCAATTTGCCATTGAAAATATTAAAGGACAAGTCCGGGGTTGGTATGATTGATGATAAAATGCGAGATAATATTGCTATGAATGATGTATGTTACTTTTTTCCACTATTTTCGTCTTCTCCTTATGAAATTCCATATTCAAATAAGCAATTTGAGCGAAGTGACGTCATATCGCGCAAACGAACACGATGCTGTGTGATTGTTTTTTCGCCTTTTTTGTCGTAACAAGCCTCTTTATCGCGTTCTCGTGCCATTTTCAATGCATGAGTACACAATAAAGAGGCTAGCAGCTATTAAGAGACAAAACAATTACACAGCCTTGTTTTCGTTTGCGCGATATGACGTCACTTCGCTCAAAATTGCTTATTTGAATACGTAATTTCACAAGTAGAAGGCAAAAAATAGTGGAGAAAAGTATCATACATCATTCATAGCAGTATTATCTTGTATTTTATCATCAATCATACCAACCCCGGACTTGTCCTTTAAAATTTACAATGTTAAAATCTAAAAATAGTTGCAATACAATTTTGATACAATTTGAATGATACCTGTAAAAGCATCCCTGAATTTAGTTGCAGGGATAGCATTGAAAGGTCAAATTGACCTTATTTCCATAATGGTCCCCTCAGAGGTGGTTGCTTAAACGGAAAATGCAAGATTGTCGAACAGAAAGGAAAGTAAATAAAAATATAGACTTTAAAGTGCTTTTTGATAAAATATAATCAGATATTACGAACTCTTTGCTACACTTAAGCATTGACCCAGATAAGTAAGTTTTGTCTCTAAATTTAAAGTTAGATTTATAACATCTCTTTTCACCTGATGTTCAAATTCATAACATCAAATGAACAGTGTAATTGTAGTCCATTATGTTATGTAGCTTGTAAATGTTTCTTATATATCTTTGTAAATTATATTGTAAATAGTTGGTATTAATTAATTTCTTGCAACTATGTCACACCAACTTTAGAGAATGAGTATGGTTTGGTTTGATTTGATGATCTTCAATCTATTACGGTCTATTACGTTAATTTCTAATATCCTCTTCAAAGATTACACATAGTCTTTTAGATAAAAAACTGCTCATAGGAAGTTCAACCTTCATTCGGATCGCTAAAACAGACAAGAAAATAAGAAGGCTCTGTTCGTAGCACAATTATTTATGATTTATTTGTTCATTTTCAATGAAACATTGTGCAACACGCATGCAAGAAGATTGTTTGTGCAAGAATTTCCAGTGTTGGGAAAATATAACTTCAGAAACTATTTTTTTTGATAAAGGAAATCCTTGAAATATTTTTACTGTATTACCATTTTTTTCTGGTTCCTATTGCTTGCGAAGTACTTTTGTAATGTCTAACCATTGGAAATGCTTCAACGAACTTTGTTTTTAAATTTTCACGAAGGCACAAGTAGTAAACATGAAGCATGTTATGGAATCATTAAGAAACTCGCAAGAAACTCTGAGTGCTCACAATTTCTGCTGTTTTTTACTCGCAATAGCTTAAAGAAATGGTTATCAATTTATTGTACTTCCTTCAAGGTTACTCTCTGCTTGTTATGTCACAAAAGATGGAGGAAACACCTGGGAAGGTACTAAATGTTGTTTTTTAACGTTTTTAACTTTTTAACGTTTTTAGCATTTTGTTTTCAGATCGTAACTTTGCAACCTTTTCTCTCTATTAGCTGAATTGTGAAGTCATTAAGAAAAAATTTTTCAAGATTCCCAAAAATACCTATATTTCATAGGTATATCACTTTGGGCTTGAGCATTTTCCCTTTATATTGTCTCAGTTCGAACATTATGGGGAAAATGACAAGACAAAAATTTACATTCCTATGAATCATTAGTGTTTTCTGACTGCAGATTCGGAATCAACATGGTTGATTTAGTAGAAACCAAGGAAAAAATTTCAGTTGAAATGGTTTTAAAATTAGTCAAATATGACGTCATGTCATTGATGACGTCATGTCATTGATGACGTCGAAGAAAATTTTTCGAATTTCACTAAAATGCAAAAAACTATACATCATTCAAAAGCTCTTCAGACGCTCCTTTCAACTATGCAAATCCCAAGTTAATACAACACAACTGTCAAAAGTTATCGAAGTATTTAGGGACATTAAGCCCGTCAGTGATGTCATCGATCACGTGACAATCGAAACTTTTCAGAAATGGCACATTGTCTTAAATTAATCCATGGCCTATTCTAACAACACAAACCTTAAAAACTCTAGTTAGGCACTTGCTTAGATGGTTAGCTTATTTTCCCCATCTATAAGTGCTTATGAACGATTAACACAATTTGATTGATCAATTATGACTTACAAAAATCTTTGGGATATATATTATCAGAGGACCGAGGAGACTCGGCATTCACACCTAAAAATCCCAAGAAATGATCCTGAAGAATCCCAAGAAATGATCTTGAATACACCAAAAAAGGCGAGAACGATATTAAATTCCCATGAATACCGGGAGGGCTCCCTGCACTTAGTAGATCCAAAAAGCAATTGGAAGGTTATTATAAGAGCTGAATGTACGTCTCAATTTGCCACATTAATTACAAATTTACTTCTGAACGCAACTCAAAACACGATTCCCCGGAAGAGCAGCTGCTATGTATGTAGATGGGTTACTGTATATGATGTAGCTATGATATTGAGTTTGTCAGCAGAAGAGATTTTGTGTATAAAGAATTTGAAATGAAAATTTCGTTTTAGCGGTTGACAGCAGAGTTGCCAGCATTGCAGGTCATGATTCAAGTGGAAAGAACATTTATGGCATTGCAAGGAACAAACTAGCATACATGAAGTATGATGATGAAGTTAAAACATGGGTTTCCATCCGCAAATCTGATTTCTCTCCTGCAGCTAATAAATACGTCAAATTGAAAGCCAATGAAGCAGCTGGAGATCCTGGAACAGGTCATGTGGTTGGAAGTGACAAATGGGGAGGTAAGCCTTTGATTCTATCTACCGGGTGTCCCAAAAAAAGTACTCCTGTTTGAAAAATCACCAAAAATTGATTATCAAACCTTTGATAAAATTTTCTTTTTGATTTGTTTTGTCAAAGACCCAAAAATATTCATGGATGCTAAAATGTTTGCTTTTGATGCAGCAAGGTAGAAAAATTACACAATGAAAAACCTTATTTTGAGCTGTACTTTTTAAGTGAAATACTCAATCTTTCGTAACAGTCAAAATTTTCAGATTTTTCAAATTCATCGAAGTCTCCAATGATAGTGTGCTTTCTTTCTGTCATTTATGACAAAATTAGAAGCTTTATATGCACAAATAAATTGATCTGGCAAGCATAAATGCTTTTTTGCAGTATGATTCAAAACCTGGTAGCCCTAAGAAGAGCTAAATTTGCTAATTCTAAAGCAGCTACAAGATCAGCTATGTCTGGGAAAAGAATTTGGTCCTTGATATATTTGGCAAAAAAATAAAATTGAAGATCGGTCATGTAATCAAATTTTGGTGATTTTTCAAACAGGAGTACTTTTTTTGGGACACCCGGTATCTTGTATTGTATGACCATTACTGCTACCGGATGTTGCAAAACGCCATAGTTCTTGTTTGGACATGGAGGCAAATTTGAACTTTCAAGATTAATATTTCTACTCTCTGAGGCAATTTAATAGACGCACGTAATTGCTCCCCTCTGGTGAAATGATATGCACGCATGTGTCGAAATAATCAAATACATAGGCTACTTCTAGACCTGCATATGCAGCTCTTGATTTAGTAGTTTATCTCCGTCAACTAACTTTAACCATCTAGGACCATTGTGAGATTTATTAGCCATCGATTAAAGCTAAATTCTCATTGATAGACCCTATCAAATCTGTATACTACCGGGTGAGTAAAAAACAAACAAAAATAATCCCCGTTTGAAAGGCCACTGCTCCCTGAATATCAAGACAATAATATTGAAAACTTTCTTGCTTTATTGCCATTATGTCAAAGTAGGCTCACTAATTTACCCGGTCTTAATCGGCCATCGCTTCCCGTGGATATGGGAGATTTTCTGCAGAAAGCCAAGCCATTCACACCAGGGGGAAGACTTGGTCATTCTCCAAAGAGGATGTCACGTGCTAAAGCGTGCAGAAGTCATTGCTTTAAGGCCCGTGTAAAGCAGAAATGTTAGGAATATTTGGTCGTGACTTTGGGCACATTTTGAAGGATTTCTTGAAGGTGCTTTCTGGAGAAAATCCTTCATACTTTCAGAACGGACTGGCCGATTTCAGTCAGGTAAATTTTAAAGTAGATTTCAACATGTCCACTATTAAATTATATATTTGCCGATATCGTTGTCTTGATATCCAGGAAGCCGTAGCCTTTCAAACAGGGATTCTTTTTATTGACTCACCCGGTATTATGTGGCAACGATAAGCCGTTTTTTTGGACGGCAGAATTATGCAAGTCAGGCTGAAAAGTCAATCTAAGTAATTCTATGAAGTTTATTTATCGATTTGCAATGCTTTCTTTCAAACTAAGATTCGGACACAACATCTTACTCTATTTAATTTCTTTCTCTCAGTTTCCAAAGATGGCGTTTTTAAACAACCATCAGGCAGTGGTCCTTGGAGCAAGAAATCAATCTGGTTGTAAAGAATTGCAGAGCTGAGCTTATTACTGAGTATTACAAGCACTTACACGTACTTGCACGAACACCTGATCTATATATAGTTAACTGAATAGTGCTTATGCCTTCAGAATTTGAACACAATGAGATGCACATATTTATCAAAGACTTATTAAAGATACTTTTCACGATCCTCCTTCTGGAGGCTAAATATTGTTTCATAGCGAGATTGGGTGGATTTCTTTGGTTTGGGCTTCCAAGAGGTCCCCATAGTGTCCCTGGATAACGCATGCTTTTTCTAGGGTGCGTATGACAGTATCATGTCGTTGACTAATACAAGTGTTATATGAATAAAAATGATGATGATAATGATGGTGGTGATGATGATGATGATGCACGCGTTAATGTTTCGTATTTCACACCATCATGAACTATAAACAGCATTTTCCCGATCACGTTGCACGAATTTAAGGAGGCCGTAGGCTGGAAGGTGTTCTTATGTGAATAACTGGCAAATGCACATTGTTATCTTTAGCGTCAAATCGGTGCTAATAGGTTGTGTGTTTTGGTTTGTGATTAACATGAAGTGAAGTAAGTAAGCAGGAAATTTGAAATCAGCGATCGCAGTCATTGCAAAAATAACGGCCAAATATTCAACGAATCATGCTGCACCAAGGAATCTATAATCGCGATTTCACGAGCTGATAGTATCAAAATCGCGGAATCACGCTCAAAAATTAGCCAAATAACGCTTCATGTACAAATAAGGGGGCCTCTTCAAATGCCAAAGTGCCAGTCTCAACCATACTATTATTGTTAATAGTTTATTGTTTTATTTTTACATACCATTTCGGTATTACTTCAAGCACGGAAATGATCTATTTGGCTTAGAAGCAGCTTAGATTCAAAAGTTTCCTGGAAATGAACATTGAAGGGAATCTCAGCATATCGAAGCCATTGATAGAAATAACGATGCAAAGACAATAGGCCGTGTCACGTGCCGAACAATTCTCAATGATCTACGTATGCAAGATATACTGATATGTGATAGGCTAGGATTTGGCCCTCAAGTGGCTTGAGCTTAGGGTTAGATTCTCTTTAAAGTGGCCCATCCTAGATTTGAATTTATAAAGATTTAAAGAAGTAAATCTGGATTAAACTAGATGTGTATAATTTTTGTGTTTATTCGAATACAGATTAAAAAACTGTAACCCATCTGAATATGCTAAGAGCTTTGATATGATAAATTCTTGCATATATCAAAATAGTGAAACTCTTGCATTAAAAATCTAGCTATTGGTTATTTTGGGTGTTGTAAAGGATAAATGAGGCATTTGAACCTTCTACAAAACGAAATCTAAACAAGATTTGATTCACTCTGCTCTTAGTGAATTTAACAATCAGCCTCCAAGCAAAAGCACCATACTTTTTAGCGATATGGTGAACTTTAGTGAAATTAATGTTCTTATCTACGTTAGCCTTGCTACTATCAAAGGCAGGGACCAATAGATTGCTGAAAAGGAAATTTTAGGTAATTTGCCATAATCCTACAGCGAGCATTTTTTGGTATCATCAATCTTTTCAGGATTACAACATTTTGAAAATGTCTGCTAGTTTCAAATTGTGACGTCATCATACTGCCAAATCGTAGACCATAGAAGCTACAGACTTTTGCTTGCTACCATCTTCTAGACCTTGAAAAAACTGAGTAATTCTTGTATTGGTTATCTTGATTTCCCCATATCAGTTTAGAATTTATGATGCTTTTAATGTTTGTCAAAGCTTCAGATACCTCCTCTCGTTCTCTCGTACACGCAATAATTCCAAAAATAAATCACGATATAAAAATGCTCCCTCTGGAATTATGTCAAATTACATCATGTTCTCTTCGACTAATTTAGTTGAATGAACGGGGCAATGATATTTTACACATTTGATTTTAAAATTGGGCGAGGATTGGAAGCTGTTGGGACAGCCTTATGTAGTGTGAATGGGATATATATAATGTATACACAACCTCTTAAAGGCAAATGTTATCTTGAAAGAACCAGTAGAAACAATTGGACAGGATCGTCTGCCCACGTTTTCCTTTATCGTTTTAGCCAGTCACACTCTGATGATAACACAAGTTTGAAATGCCTTAGTGTGCTAAGAAAATTTTCCTTTTTTGCATCTGACTCTTCTAGTCTTTATGCATCAATTTATAGATGTTGAATTATTTCTGTCACAAGGTTTATGATTAGAAATGATCATTTCGAAACATTGATGAAACAACTTAGTTAATAAAAAACATCACTGTTTAATGTTTAGTTTTATTCATTGTAATATTCCTATCTTTGCCCAAGGGGGCACTCAGCACATGCGCATACGGGGTGCGAGTCCGTTCATGGGTATTCTTTAGATGGGGGTAGGGAGACGGGCATAGATGTTTTGATGACAACTGACTGCAAGAACTATGACAGGCATCGATCCTTGGAATTATTAATGCCAACAAAGCGAGCAAGGCCTGCAGTAAGGAGGCCCTATAAGGGGTATTTGAAATATGAAATAATTGAGATTTTTGGGGGGAAAATATAAATATCTAGGTTTTTTAGTTTTGAAATATGAAGTAACGTTGATTCCCAGTATGAAATATGAAATAACGAAATGAATAGATATTTTTTTAGATTTTTATAAAAAATATTCATTTTATGGAGGCAGCCACTCAAAACGGAGAGTATTGAGCTGTTCAAATATTTCAAAGCATGCCCAGTTCAGAATGATCATTTCTGTGGAGGAGTCTGATTCAGGACATAAAAAGATTATTTGCATCCAGTAGCCTCTACGTGTGGACCCCCCTTCCTTCCTACAAATAAGCGAGAAATCCAGCCAATGGCATGGAAGTTAAATAGAATGGCGGATCAACAGCCACAAATGTATGTGAAGCCAATTCTAGTAACCAGCTGCATCTATCACCTAAAGGCCAAAAGGTCCGTCCGCATCAAAATGGCATTAGCGTAGCGAGAATAGTAGTTGCCCCCTCCAATCGTATCCAAAAAAGATGGGCTTTGATGATTTGATGATTCATCCAAATCTGATGAGAAACTTAAAAGGGAGGCAAGCTGTATTTTCCTCCCTCCAACACTTGTAGCATCGTTGTTTTTGAATGTCAAAAAGGAAAAACAAATTCCACTCTAGCACTAATGAATGAAATCTTGGCTTTGGCACGATTTAAGTCAACAAAGGATGCCAAAAATATCCTGCTCGCTTCGCTCGCACTTTTATACCTACCACACATGGATCGTAGTATAACATCTTACTACCACCTGGCTTTTTATCATGTAGCTGGCTTTTTTGCATGCAGCTTTACTTTTTAAGCATGCAGCTTTGTCATAAGTGCGTTTGATAAAGTGCGTTTCTCAAAATTTTCCGCTTTCTACCTCGCTCTCTCTTCATGTTTCATATGTTCAGTAAATTCCACCTTAAATTGCACGAGTATTGTTTCTCTTTATACAGCTTTGATCAGAGTATTAAAACGAGTTGAAGTTGACGAGAATTGAAACAAGACAAAAAGGTAAAAAGGAAAAGCTGTCGTCGAGGCTGTCGTCACTTGCATTTTAAAAACGGCAGCAAAAGCTTGAACGAAAAGCTTTGTCTGGGTGTTCCGTTAGGGCACATTCTTTCTTCTCTCTTCTAGATGTTTAGCCTACAGCGTTTCTACTCTTTGATTCTGGCATGAGCCTAGGCGACCCAGGCTACACAACTGCAAAATGGTCATTCTTGAAAAAATTTGAACCAGGCTAGCTAGGTGATACTGGGTAGGACACATGCGCGCTAGCATAAGCAGTATAAGTAGAAGTATTCTAAGCCAAAATTTAGAGCGTGTCCTCAAAATCTTACCACACCCCCTCATTATAAAATGCACCCATTTAATTTGTCGTGGCTATGCCACCGAACGAGTGGCAAATATGATATCAATGATATCAATCAACGAGTTATAAATTTGATATCAAAAGAAGTGGTTGGTAAATGTCATTTCTAATTTTGGAGCACGACAGCTGATAATTTTGAAATATTTGGTTTTGGTAAATTTGAAATATGAAATAATGGCAATTTTTCATGATGAAATATGAAATAATGTCTACCCCCCTAATAGGGCCTCAGTAAGAACCCGCAAAATAGAAACCAGTTTTTTTCAAAACAGCCTGTTTAGTTTCCTATTAAAAGGTCATTTATCTTGAAACAGGCTGAATGGTTTCTTATCACATGGTTAAGAGACCTTCAGTTATTTCAAGTTAACAATTAAATCTTTAAAGAGAACCCAGAGCAAAATCGAACAGTATTTTCCTGTTCTGGTATTCGCTCGAAATTTACTTAACCTTAGCATACATGCCAAGCAGGCGCGGTCTGGCCCGGGGGCAAAGGGGCGATCGCCCCCCGGGCCCTCTGACATGTAAAATTAAAAAAAATTACGGGCCCTTTTCGCAAAAGTTGGAAGAGAAAATTTATATGATTTCTATTAATGTGGAAGTTCATTATCACGTAGAAATGAAACAATGGTGACTATAGATAAGTTCTTAATCTCTGTAGACAGTTTCAGAGTACTATTTCTCTGAAACTTGTCTTTCTGCTAAATTTGAATTGGCCTATGAAATAAGAAAATTCAAAAGTGTTCTCTAATTAGTAGATATCAGTCATTGTAGGACCCCGAATATGACTGTAATAACTGCGAGTTACGTCTGAAAATGTTTGTTATTAATTGAATGAGATTGAGTCAATCTCATTCAATTAATAACAAACATTTTCAGGGACTTCATTGCATGGAGTCCCCCTGCCCTCTCTCTTTCCCATGAACCTGTGAGGACCTGCAACCATAAGGGCTTAAATAAACAGTGATTCCTCCAGCTCCCCCATGATTCCCATGACCTTCGTATAGGTTTTATATGGAACACCCATTGCACCATCAGCAAGGCATCTTTCAGGGAAATTTGACTAGTGGGCCAGACTAACCACGAGGGCCCAATTCCCGCGGCAAAAAGAGATACGGTGTGTCCAAGCCAGACCCAAAACTCGTAGACCAAAAGAAATTTGTGTAGACCCAGACCAAAACTCTTGGGCTTGACGCAGTCCCAGAATGTTGAAAGCAGTTTTGTGATAGACCCGATATGTTACATGATTAGACCCAAAACGTCAAAATAGACTAAAGTAGCATGTTCTCAGTCAATCACAAAACTATCAAGGTTTTCCTTGTCGCTAATGAGCTAATGGCAAGCATGATATCGGGAGATGCATTCTAAGCCAAAGTAAAGAATCTTTCTTCATAAATTTTCCTCGTGCTCTGATTCATTGGATAACTGTCATAAAACTATCAAAGTTTTCTTGTCGCTAATGGCAAACATGATATTGGGTGATGCATTCTAAGCCAAAGTAAAGGGCGTGGCCCCAAAAAATTTTCTGGCCCCCTCGTTTCAATGCCCTCCCTTTAAATTTACCATGGCCATGCCGCTGCGAAAAGAGATTTGTCATAGCTGCGCTAGCATCTCGTTTCTTGTTTCAGCAACCGCCAATGCGAATTTCGTTCCGACGGGCCTGGTCAATTCAATTTAGAGATTGCAGATACTACGATAAGAAGTGTGCAATGAAGAGCGTTGAGAGGAGAGCGACTTCGTTACTCTTATTTGCCACTCTGGCTTTTATTAACGTTTCCAAAGAAATTGTATTTTGGAGCCATTAAGAAACATGAAGAACCATGATGGTATATTAGGATCTAAGTAAGTTAACTGTATGTAAACAACGTTTGATTGAGATAAAGTACGAAACGTGCAGACGGTTTTTCTCAAATTAAAGTTGCTCTTCGTGCTCTTCGGCATATCAATAGACAATGGCATGGCATATATATTAATCAATAACTAATATCGGCAATGTATCGACTTAAAGTGTTTAAGGTGATTTCTTTAGTGGGTATAGGGTAAAAAATTTATCTGCCACACCCTGAACCGGGCCATTTTCGTTTGCTAGCCCCCCTACAACTATGGTGCCAGACCGCCCCTGATGCCAAGTATATACGTAGATTGAGATGCTTTTGACGAAGTCTCTAAAAATGTTTGGCACCTGATTTTAACAAAGATTAGATATGAATTGATTTGGGATCCTCCTGTAAGACCCGGGTATCGGCCCTGCCTGTGTCCAGAAAATTTGCCTGGAACTGGAACTGCGCAAAAAACGCTTCACTACTGTACAATGCTGCACTGGCGCACAATTCAAAAGCGAGGCTACGTAATTTTACGATACGAGCGAGGTTATGGCCTAAATCAGCAAGAGAAGGGAAAGGAAGAGTTTATTGATTGTGGACGTGGCCGTGAAGGAGATGAAATGCTGGAATTTTGGATATAACTGGTGAGGAGGTAAGTTAAAGTAATAAATATTGAGTTATCCGAGGGACGAGCGAGGTAAAGAATCTGGAATCTTCGAAATGAATTTTGCAAGCCACACACAGGCACAGGCACAAGAAGAGTCACAAGACAACAAGGGCAAAAAAGCCAACGCAACAAACAAAATGCTTTTCTTGGCTTTGTTGCCTACATTGGCACATGCTATCTTGGCTACATTTTTCTGGGCCTCATTTAATCAGGTTTTATTCAATCATAGTTACTTACTATAAAGAAATAGTGCTGAAATTGAAAGCAAAAACAAATGATTCTATCCCTGTATGGAAAGTGTGGCACTTGCACACTCAAGAAAAACAATAGGGTATTCAAAACAGACATAGATAAACAATAGAGCACCCTTCTTGCACACCCGAGGTCTCAGCGAAAATTGCCCTACTTTCCATACTGGATTCTATCTTTGTTTGGGGAAATCAAGTCAAAGAACAGGTTTCTTTCAGGCAACTTTTTACATGCTTTATGTTTGAAAATTTGTCATGGAATACTTGAGATATTTAAATCAGGCAAAGTTTGGGTCTGGTAATACCAAAATGGCTTCATATTTTTTTCCAATTTTTTATCTATTTTTCAGTGAATATCCAGACCCAGGGTGGAAAGTTTGTTTTTGCTACGCCAAAGGTTTACGTCACGCCAATTGTCTGAAAACAATAGGCCTATTGTTTTACCATTGCTCTTGATGTCACTCTACGCCAAAGATATTTGGCGTAACATACATGTTTTCCAGCGTGGATCCAGACTGGAAAGTTTGTTTTTCAATCTGAGCCACTCCATTGACAATAAACAAAAGATCTAATATTTTAATCTATTGTTCTCAACTGCCGAAACTGCCAAATTTCTGCAAAAGTCTTACTCAGGCCATATCAACTTGCACGCACAAAATACAAACTTTCCAGTCTGGGTTAGAATTTAGTTTGAAAATATCTGTTGCTTCAAAATAAACGAAGAGCCCTGAAATCCTTGGTCAGAAAGATGAAAATTTCCCTCACCCAAAGACCTTTCATCCCCCACACGAGGTACAATAAAAGTAAGATCTTCATAAAGAAATATACATGGTGTTGATACTTCTGTAAAAAATCACTTTTTAAGCCTTCAAGGAAATTAGATGCATATGCATGCTGCAACAAATGAGGACATTGCCGATCACGTTTTGGTGCATTTCGAAGTGAAGGAATTTTCATAGTCTCCACTGATCATTGTCTAGATTTTTTTACTTTCTTGCATCAATCAATCTCTAAATGTTTAAGATACTTAAAATTGAATAAAAGGTTTTTATCAAAGGGGGGGGGGGGCTCTCTCCTTGATTAGTTTATCTACTGAGAGTGCTCCTCCTTCAAGAAAATTCTTCTCCATTCAAATTCCAAATGTTTCTGTTATCTTATTTCTGTTTAAAGTTTTTGTTTACAGTACCTTTTGCATCTTCCATAACTTGTCATTGTAATTTTAGTAAATTGTTGTTAATTTAAGGGTATTATTTGTATTAGAGCATAGCTTTCAAATCTTTAATTCGGCGTAAAGAGATGGGTGTAAAATTCTGTGGTCTATTTCTTCTGACTGAGTGGCTTGAAACAAACTTTAGTTACTTATCTTTAATTCTACCGTTTGACTTTTCAGAACTTTTCAATATTTTTCGAAATTTCAGCGTACTTTACATTTTAACTCATTTGAGAGTGTGATGTCATCAAATTTCTAAATCAAAAACCAGATAAGTGACAGACTTTTGCTTGCCACCATATTGTAGACATCCATAAACTATTGTTTTCTTTGAAATTATTTCATGTTGCTTCAAACAGTTTAGAAATTACGATGGTTTTAAGTTTTTTTGAAAATTTTTCTTGAAGTTTTGAAAAATTAGAATCTCTATTTCTAAGAATATTGAAGATTTCAAAAAATCCAACCGTAAAATTATAGAGAAATAGCTGAAGTTTCTTTGAAGTATTCAGTTCAAAGAAATAAGTAACTGAATTTTACACCAGCCTTTTTAAAGATTTGGAACCTATGCTTTGTATTAGTTGAATTTTTAAAATGAAACTGAATGGAACATAAATCCCCTTCGCATGCTTCAGCCTTTTGGCTATCAACCCAATTTTGATTCATTCTTTAATACATGAACTATCCTCTGCATCAGGAATTTTCAGACATTTAAAGTTCTTTTTGGTTCAACCAGCATCTGTGTCCCGTGTAACAAGGACAGATATGATAAGACAATAGCACAAGTTGGTTTTGATTGACACTGCAATTCAAAGCGATTAGGGATCGCAGACAAAGGAAAATTCTCTCAACCAGTAATTCAAAACAAGCAAAGTGGCAAAAGTTTCCCTGAAACCCAGGTGGCTAGCTCGCTCGTTGTGCATTCCAGAAAGTGTTTCTAAGAGCAAACATGAGCATAGATCAAAAGAAGAAAGATATATCTGCACATCTTTGGATTCAAAAGCCGATTGGGAGGCGATTCAATTCTCTTATTCTTTGGGTGTAATTAAAACACTCACTGGTCAGCTTCTGAACCAAAGCAATAAAATGCCTGAGGTACAGTAGATGTGTAGATATATCCTTCTTCTTTCGATAAATGCTCATATTTGCTCAATTCCTGGCATGCACAACGAGCGCGCTAGCTGCTTGGGTTTCAGAGAAACTTTCGCTGCTTTGTTTGTTTTGAATTTATGGTTGAGAAAATTTCCTTTGTCTGCAGCCACTAATCACTTTGAATTCAGGTGTCAACAAATGCATCTCATGCTATTGTGTTACGAAATCTGTCCTTGTTGTCCCATGTTGCTTTTGATGATATGAGTTTATGTAGAGACACTATTTCTTGTTGTAGGACAGAACAGAATGAATAACTTTCATCAGGGTCCTCATGGAGGTGGACGGGGTAGAGGGAGAGGCAGGGGAAGAGGTGCTGATGCAGCATCATCAAATATGATGGCAACCCCCTGGAATATTAGAGGAATGGCAGGGCAACAAAAAAGAGAAAAGGAAATACCATTGAAACCTGATTCAAAGAAATCAAGAAGTGAAAATGGATCTAAGGAAGATGATAATTGGAAAGGAAGAGAAACAGCTAGTGAAAGTCGTCTTGAAAAAGCAAAGCAAATCAGAAAACAAGCTGCAGAAAAGTTTTCACATTTATTGGAAGATTCTGAATCTAGTGATGAAGAACTTAGAGATGAAGAAATTATGAGAAAAACAATGAATTCATACAAGAACCAGTTTCATGGTAAGATTAATACTGTTCTAACATGAGATGATTAGCATTTAAAGGGCTATTGTAATTCTCTTGTATCCGTGGTATTTTACTACAGTACATTGTTTGCTTATCAAAATGTTCAGCTTCCTTTTTCTTATGTAATACCTTCAACCTGTTTGCTTGTGATACACCCTTCCTTTATAATGTATGTGTTATTGAAGGCTTCACATTCATAAAGAACTATTGATATTTAGGAAATATTTCGCTTTACACCATTAGTGTATTATAACACCTTGTGACAACCAATTAAAACATCCTGTTATTGTGCAGCCTTCGTATGGTATGACTCTTGAAAATTTCCTCTGCATATAAATACTCCTAGCATTACTTACAACAATTTAAATAACTACAGGATACAAATTGAAATGCAAGGATTACAGACAATACACATTCTAAAGATAATTTAAGAAGGATACATGACTATTAAAATTTGCACCATGTGAATTCTTAATGAGGAACCCTCTCTCCAAGCTAATCAAGGAGAGAGCACCCCTTTTGAGAAAAATTTGAATGATTAAATATCATTCAAGAAAATACTATTCTGAAACTTTCTTGTCAGATATTCAGCAGGGTATGAAACGGCAGATCATTCTTTTGTTATGTGACATGGCCTACTCCCATGAGAAGAGCAGAGTTTTTTTTATACGTATCAACGTTATATCTAAAATAGACAATAATATTCTGTGGCGTCACTTCACAGAAATAGACATGACATCATCTGGTTTTGGCTACGAATGGCACTAAGAAAAATTAGAAATTTAAGCACTATGTGTACCATTGCACCATCCCATTTTGACGGACGCTAGCACATGCACCAGTTTAGGTTAGGTGAATTGATGTGAAAAAGTATGCACTGGTAAGACCTGTGCTAAGAGAGCAGAGTTTTAGAAGAAAGTGTGTTTGTTTTGTTTATTTTGGTTTTCCATTTAGTTCTCAAGATCTAATTATTACAATTGATTATTAATCATCACATGTTATATTGTCATTTGTCTAATAATCATTGTTAATTGATCTGTTTTTTAAATCACCTTTATATTTTTCAGACGATGATCATGATTTGCCAGAACCAAGTCAGTCTATGACGGATTTACTTCAATCTGGAGAAACAACATGTCCTGTTTGCATTGACCCAGTCAAACATATGGATGCTGTGAGTATGATTATATGAACAATTAGTAACAGTATACTGTATAAATGTAGGTAAGATATACCTTAGAACAGTGGCGGATTTAGGGGGGGGGCAAGTGGGGGCAATTGCCCCCCTTCACGATGAAAACTCAGCTTGGCGCCCCTGTTTTAGCGAGAAAAGCGCCCCTCATCCTGACTCTAACGCATAATTTTCTATCTGTTTCGATTTAAATATGGCGGAAACACATAAATCAAGGCCTTATTTAGTAATAAATCAAAGAATTTTCTTTAAAAAGA
Organism: Aurelia coerulea; assembly: GCA_039566865.1. Taxonomy (NCBI): domain Eukaryota; kingdom Metazoa; phylum Cnidaria; class Scyphozoa; order Semaeostomeae; family Ulmaridae; genus Aurelia; species Aurelia coerulea. The sequence goes on along the minus strand of CM076943.1, from coordinate 49,340,329 downwards.
GTCCAAAAAATTTTCACGCGCCTTCGGTGCGCTTATTTTCTACCATATTCTTTGCGCCCTCTTTTACAAGTTGCCCCCCCCTTCAACTTCGGGCTGGATCCGCCCCTGCCTTAGAACCATTGAAGTGCATGACCTGAGTTAAAGATGAGATCTCATAGATTTATGAATAGCCTATTGTATTTTAGAATCCAGCTCATGGCGAATGAAAGCAATATGCTAAATAAAACAATAAAGGGATTAGGTGTTTCTTTGTCCTATTTATAGACAAACGCTATAATCTCAGGTCATTCACTTCAAGTTAAAGAATGTAGCTTCTTTTTTCACTAGATAAGTACTAGTTTCTTTTTCTTAGGTATGGAGCTGCATCAAGTGCTATGGAATTTTTCACATACAATGTATTCAAAGATGGGCTCGTCAAGCTGTTGGTGCACAAAAAGTTGCCATGGATGATGTTCAACCTGAAGGAGATCTGATTTGGTGTTGGTAAGTCTAATGTTTGAAGTTTCAATCTTGCTATTATTAAACAAGGGAAGATTTTTTAATACATTAGCAACAGTTGCGTTTGATCGACACCTCAATTCAAAGCGAGTAGCAGCTGCAGACAAAGGAAATTCTCTCAACCAGTAATTCAAAACAAACAAAGCCGCAAAAGTTTCCCCGAAACTAGTAGGGCAAACTCTCGCCTTGTGCAAGCGAAAGGTGGTTTTTAAGAGAAGTTATGTGCTTATAGCGAAAGAAGAAGGGTAAATCTAAAGTTCTGTCGCTTAGATTATGTTTATTTGATTCAGGAGCAGAGCAGAAGGCATTGTAATTCTCGCGGCTTTAGGGCTTAAAATGAAACGATTACAAAACAGCCCCTAAATAAAAAAAACAAAATCTAAGCGACAGAGCTTTAGATTTACCCGTCTTCTTTCATTATAAGCACATAATTTGTCTTAAAAACCATCTTTCGCTTGCACAAGGCGAGAGTTTGCCCTACTAGTTTCGGGGAAACTTTTGCGGCTTTGTTTGTTTTGAATTATTATACTGGTTGAGAGAATTTCCTTTGTCTGCATCCGCTAATCGCTTTGAATTGAGGTGTCAATCAAACGCAACTGTTGCTATTGTATTACAAAATCTCCCCTTGTTCTATTTTTAGTGATATACAGTACGTGTATTCTGTCAAAAGTTTAGGTTTTCTTCTGCATCTTTAGCTATACTCATGATTAACAGTCCTTTATGTTATCGCTGGTACCATACACCTAACCCTAACCCCCAACTGCTAAAACTAGGACACATAATGTTACAGCTCAAAAACAGGAGTTGACTCTTCTGCCACAATTTTTTTCATGTCAGTCAGTCAAAACCAGCAATTGAACATGGTCAAAGACGCATTGAAAAAGTCATTCTGAAACTTGGAACTTTCGCATTATCAGTAGAGCGCTAAACAACCATGTTTCTGTAAATAATTTGATGTACAAAATAGATGGTAGCCAAGTCCTGTTTTTGAGCTGTAGTATTATGATACCGGGTGCGCCAAAATAAACTATGCACCTTTGGCAGGCCATAATAAATCATACACTCAACCGATTTTGAAGATTCATGACTCAATCCCTAGCAAAATGCCTGAATTAGATTCCAGGATTTTTTGTAAATTTTACTGTTTTCAGTTTTTAGAGCTAGATGCGAGGTTCTTAATATTTTCTTTCTCGAAAATACTAAAAACAATCAAAACACATCGATCAAATTTTCTAAAGAATCGGCATGAATGGAGAAAGAGAACAATTTTTCGTGGTGATTTGGGATCTAGAAATTGATTAATTGTATCGATCAATTATATCGATTAATTAATCGATTGCTAGATCCCAAATCACCACAAAAAATGTTCTCTTTGTCCATTCATGTCGATTCTTTAGAAAATTTGATTTGACGTTTTTTATCGTTTTCAGTGTTTTCGAGAAATCGAAAATTTAAGAAACTTGGTCTCGCTCTAAAAACTTAAAACAGTAAAATTTACAAGAAATCCTAGAATCTAATTCAGGCTTTTTGCTAAGGATTAAGTCATGAATCTTCAAAATCGGTCCTGGGTACGATTTATCGTGGCCTGTCAAACGTGCATAGTTTATTTTGGCACACCTGGTATGAGCCCTTGTTTGAGACAAAAGGGAGGAGGTAGCAGTTAAGGTAGTAGAAGTGATAACTAGGACAAAAGTTATAAGTCTAGCTTTTACCAAGATGCATTGCATTTGTGATAGAATCCCCAAAGTATTGTTACGATTTGCAATTGGCATGCGTGCATCTTGAAGAAATTTCCTCATCACGTCATTTATTATTATCATCTCCAGTGTTTAATTTTGTGTCTCTTTGTCTCAAGCCCAAATTGTAGACATGAATATCAACAAACTGAATGCCCCACAAAGTACATTTGTTTCTGTGGAAAGCAGGTAAGCCATTTTGTATTGAAATGAAAGTGGAGTACTTTGTGAATTCTGGTTGCCTTCAGTCAGCAGTGGTGGAAAAAATGTTTCCCTTCCTGCGAAGCAATGCTAAAGTAAAATTCGTCCTTCCATTGTTTTATCAATTTTCTCTCGTGCCAGATTGAACTCTTGCACAACACACATTTCAGTTTTCTTAGGGCATGTTTGGAGTCATTCGGAATGATCATGTTTCAGGAGGCAAACAAGTTTATTGCTTTACATGTTATCAAGCTTAACGCACACTTCTTTCCTCCCTTCATCATTTATTTCACTCCTTCTATTCCTTTTTCTCCCTTTCCTCTCTTTTCTTCCATCCAGACAAACTAGCTTCCTGGGAAGCTGCTTCACGGCTTCACACACTTTTTCCTCCTCTGACAGTCAGAGAAGTGAAAACTCTTTGTAATGATTTACTGTGAGTGCTGAAAATCAACGGGTAAACTACTGGCTTTTTTAAAATTTGTTTTCAAATGTTCTTTTCAAAAATCTGTTTAGAGTGTGTAGGAATTTGAATAGATTTGTTTGGTCCTGAAAACTGCAGCATGCATTTTGTCTCTTGGTGCAGTATTGCTATGAATACAGTAACGGTACAGTAGATCAACTCTTTAGAGATGGATTTGATTGTGAGATCTTAAAGCTTAAAGGATTTGATAAAACCTCTTTTCCCTTTTTGACTTTCTATTTAATTAAAGGGGATCCGTCGTCAGAATGTAAACAAAACGATGGTTCTTGCAGTTTTTTGAAAGGTGATATCACATGGATTTTCTTATTTTTTCAAAATTAAAAGTGCTGTTTGGACATAAACCAAACATTCATATCTTCTACGATTGCTCGGATATAAGTGGATCTTTAACGGTCATTTTTTGGTGGCTTGGGTGAAGCCATCAAACAAACTGCAGAAAACAATGGATGAACAATGGATAACTGGTGACACGTGCGAGTTTACGGATTTGTTTATTGTTTGGCGACGGAGCCCCTTTAAATTCTTTCTCAAATTAGATGTGATTTGAGATTTGTGACGACGCAAATTTCTCATTTAAAAGCCTCCAATTGAACATAGGGCTCAAATCTTTAAAAAGGTCGGTGTGAAATTTTATTGCCGTTTTCTTTGAATTAAATAGCTTGGAAGGAACTTAAGGTTTTTTGCTGTAAATCTGCCGTGGCAATTTATTGATATCTTGATTAGTTTCAATATGGCGGCATTTATTAAATTTGAGGCTATGACGTCATCGAATTTCTAAATCCTAAACTACAAAAGCTACAGATTTCTGCTTGCCACCATATTGTAGACCTCCATAAACTATGGCTTTCTTGAAGGTTGTGTAATGTTTCCTCTATTAGTTTAAGATTTTTTTTACGACGATTCAAATTTTTTCAAAATTTGTCATGAATTTTTTCAAAAATTATCAAATTGCTGCCATTTTGAAAAAATAAAGATATCATAAAATTTCCACGGCAGATTTACAGCAAAGTACCATAAGTTCCTTTCAAGCAATCCAATTCAAAGAAAAATATAATAGAATTTTACACCGACCTTTTTAAAGATTTGAGCCCTATGTTCTCCAATTGTTTTTATTCACAGGCATATGTGACATCTAGTTTGAGAGAGATTTTAATTTCTTTTTCGATTTTTTAGGAAGATCCAAAATTTGATCCTTGGGCCATACCGCATTCATGTGGAACTGAGTGTGCCAAAGAATTAACACCAAATTGTGGTCATGAATGCCTGTTGCTATGCCATCCAGGTTTGTTTTCATTTAATTTAGCATCTCTTTAAAAAGTCTCATTGTGACCCGGGGGGGGGGGGGTACTCCCATACTTGACCTGACAGGATGTGCCGCTCAACAGGGTGTCCTTTTACGGTGAAAATTATGCGACAGGGTGTCCTTTTCATTTTCATTCATTCATTCATTTTTATTTATTTAGGCACGGTAGCCCCGTCAATCCATATGAACTGCTTTTCAGGGGGCCGTGGCAAAACATTTACTAATTCAAAAGATCTCTATATAATAGTTAACAAAAAAAAAATAAAAGAATTCTCGTTAAGGCAAGCTTTTGATTCTTCTCTTAAAAGTGGCAAGGGAGGGTGCTTGTTTAGCATCAGGTTCAAGTTGATTCCAAAGCTTAGGTCCACGAAAAGATATAGCCCTCTGCCCATTGTTAGTTTTTCGTAATGGTAACGAGAGATCAGTATCGGTGTTTCTCAGTTTTCTGACATTTCGCGTAGAATTTTTTTCGAACAAGTCTGAAAGGTACTCCGGGACCAGACCATTTAGCGATTTCTACATTGTGGTAGCTGTTTCGCTTCTGATAATGTCATTTACAGTAGGCCAATTTAAACTGCGAATTAATGCCATAGCAGGCGTATCAAATCGACTTTTAGTTACAATCCTAGCTGCTCGATTTTGCAGCTTCTGCAGGGTTTGCAGTTTAGTCACCCCACAGCACCCCCACACCGAACAACAGAACCGAAAATGGGGCTCGACGATACCCCTATACATTGCACTCAACGTGTTTTGAGGTAAAAATTTCCTGGAATATTTCAAAAATCCAATTGCACGAGAAACCTTAGTACGGAGATTGTAAACGTGTTCTTCCCAATCCAAATTTCTATCGATTATCACACCCAGATACTTTGTTCGGTCTACATTTTCAACCTGAGAGTCACCAATAAAAGATAGTGGATGATCAACAGCCTTGTCGGTAATTTTCTTAATTTTGGGCTGGGAACCTACAATCAAAGCTTGAGTTTTTAAAACATTCAAAGAAAGTTTATTACCCTGCAACCATCGCTTCAAATCATTCAGTTCACTATTCAGAGTTTGGTTTATATCTACTAAGCTCGAAGAAGAGTAAGAAATACTGGTATCGTCAGCGTACATGGTCACTTCACCTTTCTTCAGAGAAAACGGAAGATCATTGATATAAATCAGAAACAAAAGGGGGCCAAGACAGGAACCCTGCGGCACACCACAGCGAATATGTTCTGTTTTGGAACCTACCCCATTTACTTTGCAGAATTGCTTTCTATTGGTTAGATAAGACGTAAACCAAGTAAGTTCAAGATTATCAATACCATACTTCAACAAAAATTATGCAACAGGGTATTATAATAGGTAAGAAAATTATGCGACAGGGTATCACAAGCAGAAATCGCGTTCTTTTCTGTATTTGAGAGGTAAATTTTTATGCGACAGGGTATCACAAGCAGAAATCGCGTTCTTTTCTGTATTTGAGATGCAACATTTTTATGCGACAGGGTATACTTTTGGCCTATTTTTTATGCCACAGGGTGCAGGGTGTGGAGAGGTTTTCCGCACACCCCCGTCACTTCCCTAGTCAAGTACCCCCCCCCCGGGATTGTGACATATTCTAAACAAGGAAGCATTTTGTGCTCAGAGCCATGTACTCTACTTATGGATTTAATCTTCTGTCACCAGCTAAGAGCGGGAAATCAATTTGTTCTGTTTGTGATATTTTGCAAGGACAAAATAGTTTAGGTTCAGTGATAAAGGATTTTTTTACGTTGAGTAGGGCTGGTTATAAGATTTTTAGCAGGGTTGTTATTATCATTATTAAATATCTATTTAAAGTAGGCTAGAAAGTGAATAGCTAAATTACGGCTAATCAAGGCCTACTATCTATAATATACATAATTTACAATAAAACTATTAATATATATTTACAGGACAAATCAGAGTTAAAATCTATCATGTTAGAACCAAACTTTAGGGATATCTACTTTGCAAAGCCTACAGTTGCATTTTCCACCATTCCAACTTTGATTGTTTTATTTCTTGCGGTAAATGCTGCCACCCCGTTTATTCCAAGGTAAGTAATGGACTCAACTCCAAGGGACGTTGTTCGTACTTTTGGCAGTTGAGCGTCATCAGCATGCCTTAGTCAGTACCTAATATTTCGTTCCATGAAAATATCCTTCATGAATGGTGGATTCAGACCGCATTTTGCACTCATGGCACAACTTTGCATGGCACGAAATATGTTAAAGAACTCAAAAAATGTCCTGTCTGTTTATGTTCAGGCAAGATATTCATGAATGAATTGATAGAAAACAATGGATAAAGAGAATTTAAGGAGAGTAATTTACATTTCTGAACGTTTCAGGAGAGCAATAGACAAAATCGGCTAAGGTTTGTTTACACCCATTTCAAGTCATATGATCAATCTATTGATAAAACATCTTTTGATTTTTCTAACATATTTCGTGCCATGCAAAGTTGTGCCATGAGTGCAAAATATAGCATAATACTATAAAATTTCCCAAGAGTATGGTCACATGACTGGAAATGGGTAATGCAACCCTTAGCCCATCAGGTATATCTACAGCTCTAGCGATGAAATGTCAGCTTTAATCAATGGCTAAGTGTTTTTGTGACGTTCCTCGATAGTTGACTTGAACATTTGAGGGAACCCTGCTGGGGGAGAGTGAGAGCAATAGCTCTCCTCAAACGTATAGTTCTGGTTGAATGTCTATCATTAAATGTATTTATTAAATCGTTTTCACTTTCTTTCATCAATCAGGACCATGTCCACCATGCCCAAAGACTTTGAAGATTAAATGTCATTGTGGTAGAGGAGGTCCAACTATCCGAAGATGTAGTAAGAAAGAATGGTCTTGTGGGTCAAAATGCGGCAAATTACTTGCTTGTGGTCATCATACATGCAAAGAATCATGCCACCCAGGTAGGTAATCTTCTCAAAATGAGTTATTCTCGTAAATGTTTTGCGTGTGATGACTTGATTTTGTGTGACTCGTGTAGAGCTACCTCAAGGAACAAGGACAGATTTTGTAACACAATAGCATGAGATGCTTTTGTTGACACCTGAATTCAAAGCGATTAGTGGCTGCAGACAAAGGAAATTCTCTCAACCATAAATTCAAAACAAACAAAGCCGCGAAAGCTTCTCTGAAACCCAAGTAGCTAGCGCGCTCGTTGTGCATTCCAGAAATTGTTTTCAAGAGCAAACATGAGTATATATCGATAGAAGAAGGATATATCTACACAATTACCTCGGGCATTTTATTTTTTTCGTACAGAAGCTGAGCAGTAAGTGCTTTAATTACACCTAAAAAGTACGAGAATTGGATCACCTCCAAATTGGCTTCTGCACCAAATAAATAAAATGCCCGTGGCAGATGTGTAGATATATCCTTCTTCTGTTGATCTATGCTCATGTTTGCTCTTAAAAACAATTTCTGGAATGCACAACGCGCGAGCTAGCTACCTGGTTTTTAGAGAAACTTTTGCGGCTTTGTTTGTTTTGAATTGATAGTTGAGAGATTTCCTTTGTCTGCGATCGCTAATCGATCGCAGCGATCGCTAATCGCTTTGAATTTCGGTGTCAATCACGACCAACTCGTGCTATTGTTTTACAAAATCTGTCCTTGTTACTTCAAGGCCAATCAAACCTAATTTCATGGTGTAATCAATTCAGCCAGAAGTATATCTGTCTTTGGAAGTTTTAACAATCCTTCAAAAAATAACCTTAAATTTTCGAAGATCAAAACAGGTAGTATTCACAAGACTTTCGCGAATTTCGATGTCTTCAGTAAAGATTGCTGAAAGACTATCCTTACTTTGAATTAATAACGTTCTCCCAAGACGAGAGTGTGGGGATGTATAAGTTAAATTGATTGACAGTTGTTGACAGGATCAATTAATTGAAACTTTGGTAGTGGTTCACTATAGCTGGAGTGATCATTAAGTGATCACTAGGGTAATATTTCAATGCTGGGTAAAACTTTTTTTTTCATATATATTCAATCAAAATTTTACAATACAACTTACTTTTTAACACTACTCACAAAACTACTTTACGCCCCTCAAATGACCTTACTGTTTCTTTTGTTGTCATTCGAGCCTGCCTTCATTTGTTTCTGTATCTCTTTCTTTTTATTGGATTCGCGAGTGAATGTTGTTTCACTTATATGATTTATTTTCAGGAGAATGTCCTTCTTGCCCTGAGAAAAGTGTACAGCCCTGCATTTGTTTGAAGAGCAAAGAATTAAGAGATTGTGCTGAACCTATTTGGAAATGTAGCAAGGTAATAGTTAATTTTTGTTTACCCAATCAAATTATTGTGTTCGAGAAACTTTACTTTGGTAGGAAAGATATCAGCACGAATACTGGGAGTAGATAAAGCTGAATTTTAAGTGTTACAAATAAATCATGCACAATGGTAGTTCGCACATTGAAGGTTGATTTTGTGACGAAAATTTTTGTTCACGGACGTAAATTTGTAGAAATAAGGATTCACTTCTCCGGGGATGTTCGTGTATTTCGAAAGATCTTTTTTGTTGCAGAAAAATCATGAATCAAGTGCTGCAAAATACGCCTTATGCCCTTAAAATATTGGGTGGGTTTGTATTTAATCGAAGTAGAAATCATAGCTAGGAGATCAATCGGAATTGAGCTGGGTCTCCAGAAGGCATCTCATTCTTTGAAATGAATGAACCCTGCATGACAATAAGACGTTAAGTCAGACAGAGGTCTTAGGTCTTAGTAAGAATATTCTTTGTACATATAACAAATGTCGAAAGTGTATTAGACGCAATTGACATGTCGCTTTGGCTTCATCTGAGATAGCGTTTACAGTAATTTAGATCCTACTTTGGTTTTTAGGTTTTTTGGAAGGCCCAAATGATCGTGAAGATTATTTCATAAAAAACAAAAGTAAGACGTCAATGGAATCTACTATTATTTTTAGATTCGTTGTAAAATTTGAATATTTTATTTCCATTTCGTTTCTTCCAAAGGTTTGTGGTAAAGTGCTGCCATGTGGGAACCATACTTGTGAGGAAGTTTGCCATAGTGGTACTTGTGGAGCATGTCCAAGAACTGCAAAGAGAAGTTGTCCATGCGGCAAAATGAGTATGTACAGTACAGGGAGTCCCAAAAATTGTGCCCCGTTTGCCTGAGGATTGCGACAAAACGGCAAAAGATTCTCGCCAAACTGTTGCATGATGTTGCTCTTCAGATATTCAATTAAAGTTTGCTACCATCCCCATAAAAATCCGTTGAAAAATGATGGAGCTACGACCTTCAGAAGACCAAATTTGCCTGATGACTGAAACCAGCGGTCGGCCATTTTGTCTAACTATTTTGCAGCGATAAATAGCTTCATGAATTGAAAATGAAACAGCAGCCTCCAATGTTATTGCTCTCGTGAAAATCCCGATAATCCTCAGACGGTTCCAACCTCACATAAATTATTTTTTACCTCACGTGAAGCTACTTATCACTGCAAAATAGTGGCGGACCGCTGGTTTCAGTCATCAGGCAAATGTGGTCTTCTGAAGTTCATAGCTCCATCATTTTTCAACCGATTTTGACGGGGATGGTAGCAAACTTTATTTGAACATCTGAAAAGCAACGTCATATAAAGCTTTGGCGAGAATTATTTGCTCTTTTGTTGCAATCTTTAGGCGAACAGGGAACAATTTTTTTGGGACACCCGGTATAATTTCTTCATAACCCTCAATTTCGTATTGTGGACATAACGTTAGCTGCTACCTCCTTTGAGACTTTCAGAACTGTCTGTGAATCAAGAATCTTTTGTTACTGCCTTAGTATAAGAGCTCCTAGAAATTGTAGGGAACGTGCAATGGTCAACAGGCTTGTATAGATATAAAACAAAGGAAACACTCAGACACAGCAGTGTAAACGGTGATTCCATTTCAAGAGAAAAACCAATACGGCACAGTTTTATGCCGTATTCATTTCGTACCGGCATAGTGTAAACGGGGTCTTAGTCTCCCCTTCCAGCTACAGGATTTGCTGTACATTCCAAGACGTGTTTGTTTCCTTTTAGGCCTACAGCTACCTTGCACAGAAGATATTCCACCCTGTGAAGATACATGTGGAAAATTATTAGAATGTGGGAGACATTATTGTCATAGACAGTGTCACAATGGACCTTGTGAAACATGCAGACAAATTGTTAACAAAACTTGCAGATGTGGAAAACGAAGCAAAGAAATTCCGTGTTGTCAAATATTTACATGTGACTTCAAATGCACGAGAATAAGAAATTGTCAAAGGCATCCTTGTAAAAGAAAGGTCAGTAGTTGCTCTACGTGAGCCAGCCGTTAAGCTCCCGCTGTAATATCTATTCTCATTGATTGGTATACTTTTAATGATAAGATACCTAACACTGAATAAGTCAAATGGATTTTGCTGATAAAATTGCACGAAATTCTGTTCACTTTTCAGCGACACCTTTGGTTCTTCATTTTGCATTTAAAATTTTGATGACTTTTTGAGGATTTCAGGCATGCCCTTTTCCTCAAAATCCATAATTCGGGAAATTTACTGCCCCAAAAAAATTGCAAAAAATAATCATGTAGGCTAGTCTTTCAGTGACAGAACAACGTTTGAAGAATTCAATCGGCCACTTCCTTTTTTTCTGTAACAAATTGCGTTGGGTTACTTTTTTCTGGGTCACCCGGTATTTCTCCAACCTATTTCTTTGTTTACAGTGTTGTGATGGCGACTGTCCGATTTGTGAGCAAACATGTAACAGATCATTATCATGCAAAAATCACAAATGTCCTTCACAGTGTCATACAGGTAAGAGACTCAACTGATAAACAATTAGGCATTCTTTTTTGTAAAATGTTTGTAGAAGTGTCAGAATTTCGAAAATCTTTATAGCCTACCATTTTATCTTGCTATTTGTCGTTTGTATATTTCTCTTCACTGAATTTAATTCGAAAATTTGAAAGAACTCGTGAGAAATGTTCATGCTTGTCGATTATGATTTTTTGTAAGCTTAAATTTTCCTGGGGTAAATTTTTGCAAATTCTTTCTGGATAATGCGATGTCTAGAATGCGTGATGAGGCCGAAAAGGAAAATTTCTGAATCAAAGCACACAATCATATTTTGACGATTTGTCAAAAAATGTACGATTCTCGGATCGCCTGGATAATTACAAAAATTACCATCATGTTATTGATTTTTTCATATTCCTTCAGAAATAGAAATATCTCTTCTCCTTCTCGTCAGGATTGTGTTTTCCATGCCCCTTGAAGAAAGATGTGAAATGTTTTTGTGGACAGACTTCAATTTCAGTGAAATGTGGAGCGGAAAGATGTACTAAACCTCCGAGATGTAAACAGGCTTGCCAGTAAGATCTTGATTTTTGTTTAAAAAATTGACATTAATTTGTTATTGTACCTATTACGTATGTATGTTTCCATTTGTCACTAAAGAATAATTAAATATTTACAATGTTTTAAAGTTGAAAAAAGATAGATTACAATCTTAATACAAATTAAATAAATACCTATAAAAACACCCCTAATTATAGTGGCAGAGATAGCATTAAAGGTCGAATTGACCTTATTTCCATAATGGTCCCCTCAGCAGTGTTTTCTTAAACAGAAAATGTAAGATTTTCAGAAAAAAGAGAAAAATAAAAGAAAAAATAAAAATATAAACATAAAGTGTAAAGTGCTTTTTGATGAAATATATTTTCGTAACGCCGGATCATAGGAGAGTATTTGTGGTGTCACGTGTTAGTGGTACAAATATACATCATCTTCCTCTCCCTGTGTATTCTGGAAAAAATGTTCTTTGATCTTGTGTTTAAATGTGTTGATATTGTATGTGGATTTTAAGTCAGATGCTAGACTATTCCATATTTTTGGCCCTGCAGCTTTGACGCTTTGTCTATTGTACGCTCGTAACAGCAACAAAAAATAACATTGTTACCGTATTCTATTTTGGATATTTCCTTTGCTAAAACTTAAATTTATCTTTGTAGAATTCCATCAAGCTGTCATCATGATCAAAGAGATGTGAGTTTAAGATAGATTTTGCTAAACTTTGCCATAATAATTGACGAGTTTGTTGTCCAGGTTTTGGTAGCCTTTAAGCTAAAAATCGTAGCTAAAGTTACACTGACTGTTTAATTTTAATTCTTCACGTCAAAAGTTTATGGAAAACTTGTCGATGCCCCCACGAAGGAGCCCAATTCGTTACCTAAGGTAGTTAACTTCGCAAAATAAGTCTTTTAATGCTGCAATTTCCATGTTTTTAAGACCAAAACATTGCAGAGAAATCTTCAAGTACCTGCTGCAGCAACTTCCTTCAAATTTAGTAAGCTGCGTCAATCGAATCGAAGGTTCGAAACTGATTGTTCTTTGCCAAATCTCGCATTCTGATTGGTATGCTAGGAATCCCAGCATATTAGGCCTAATAGGGTCAGGTTTTTCAGAGTAATATTATGAGTCTCTGTTGACTGAAGCAAAGACTGAAGCGCCATCTTGAAGTCATAGAGCACAAGGAAACAAGAGACTCATCGTCATAAGTCTAGTTAACTTCCTTATGTTGTTAATATTTTCAAGTTAAATGCGGTTCAGCCATGGAGCCTTGTGGATGTTTGTTTTAGTCGAACAATGGAGCATTGCAAGCACCTTTATTTTGAACGAAATGGTTATCGAATAAACAGTTCGTTCAAAAAGGTGCCCGCAATGCTCCATGGCTGGACCACAGGAGGCCCAAACAGTTAAATGAGCAATAATAAGTTTGAAACTTCAACGTAGCTCATTGTAATACATTTGTGCCTTCTTTGTTGCACCTATCTACGGCTGTGTTATGTCTCCTTTGTTGACTTCTGTACTGCGTAATTGTTCGAATGCGAGAGTTTGATCTGAAATAACGAAGACGGTACTATATGATAATGTATATACTGTGTATAATGTATATACTGTGTATTATATAGTACTATATAATACAGTATTATGTAGTACTGTAGTATTTATTTCACATCGAACTCTCGCATTCGAACGATGACGCAGTACAGAGGTCAATAAAGTAGACATAGTTACAATGAACTATTTTGAAATTTCAAACGCATTATTGTTCATTTAACTGCAAGGGCCTCATGTGGTTCGACTTAAATATAAAAATTTTGTCGCATCGCTTACCTTTCAAGTTTCCGTCTAGCTTCTTATACTTTTAGGAGTTTTTATCCCTTCTTGAACCTTATCACCAAACTTTTATTTCAGTATCATCGTTGCCATTTCAATCGATGTCCACAATGTAAGCAAACATGTGATAAGAATTTGCAATCATGTGATCACAAATGCCCTGAAAGATGTCATGATGAAATTCCTGTCCGCAAACCTGACAAGGTATCTCCTCTCAAAAGACCTTTTAGCTATTCTACGCAAGAATCTGGATCGAGCGATATTTTCATGCATTTTTATATACGAAAGGTTCGATTGTATGGCGTGAGAGCTTCCATAACTTTTGTGCGCATTCGAAAATTCTTCAAAATATACAGAATAGACTGTTTAGCTTTTCTACAAAAGAGCCTGGATCGAGCGCTATTTTTATACATTTTTGTATGCGAGGTTCGATCGAGTGGCGTTAGAGCTTCTATCACTATTGTGCACTTTCGAAACTTCTACAGAATGTAGCAAGATATCGTTCGATTCTGATTCTTTTCAGAATGGCTAAAATAATAATATAGTAATAATAATACAGATATTTACAGAGGAAGGCCTCAGTCACTCGAGAGTGCTTTTCATGAGGGTCTTCTACAAGCTAAAAGTTCTATTATCGTTCGATTCAGATTCTTTTTTCGAATGGCTAGAAGTTCTGTTATCTAAATGTGTTATTTTAGACAAGAATCCAAACTTATATTCGATGAAAGGTCCTTTGGCTAAACATTTGGCGCATATTTTCGAAAGTAGACTTCAAAGATTATATTTATTCGCCACTAACCAATGTGCAACTAAACAATCTACAACGTCTGCAAAAAGTAGCAGCAAGCTTCGTACTTGGTCGATAGTTTTCAAAAGACGATGTTGTAAAACTAAACTGGCTTCCAATCAAAGAAAGAAGAGAATTCAATTATCTCAAGCTAACATATAAAGCCATTCACAAGGACAATTGGCCAGATTATAAATAAACTTGAGATCAACACAACGGGTAGATCACTACGAAACAACACCGAACTAAAACTTCAAACATCACTAATAAACGGAACTTTCCAAGATGAAGCTAGTAAATACTTCACTCAGCTTCCAGCAGAAATAAGAAACGCAGATAATCTTTCTGCGTTCTGTTCAGCTTTGCAGAATCATTTATTTGAGAAGATCAAGTAAAACTGATGTCTTCAAGTCATTTTCAGCAATCTTTTTTAGCAGTTTCACAGTTTAAACCAATTTCTGTTTCATATACCATTTGTGACATTTTTAGCTATCTGATTTTAATAAAGCTTGCATTAGAGATGAAGAGCCACAATTCTATTGTGGAAAAACTTGAAATAACGATGTATGTATATGTGTGTATGTATAGATATGAACCAGAGGAAGGAATGAATTGTATTCCAGCCGTGAGTTTATTCGAGATATCAAAGTAAGAAGGCTCTCGGTTATTTGTTGTTTTCTTAATGAAGTGTTTAAGTCCACAAGGACTAAAGAGGACTAAAGAAAGATTCTTTTACTTTCTACAATAATCTTTGGGTTGAAAAGCTTTGCGTTGCAAGATATAAATTTGAAGGCTTGGTTTATTAATATTTATGTTATTTTTTTTTCATATCAGTCTAAGATTTTACAATAACAGGACATGGTTACAGGACGATACCACAGGGAGAATGAGAATAAATTGCAACCCCGTGGCTTTAACAAATAACCTAAAACATTTACATGAAAATAATTAACTAAATATGTTCTTTTCGCACAGCCAAACATGACGGTTGATAAAAAACCAAGAGATTTGGTAGAGTTCATTGCCGTTCGTTGCCCTCCATGCAAGGTGCCCTTACAAAGGTATTACGATCTAGTCTTCTTATTTAAAAATCATAGTCGTTCGTAAAATTTGATTCTGACAATTTAGACCGGTGACCCCAAAAAGTTACCCAACGCAGTCTGTTATAGAAAATTAAGAAAGTGACCGATTGAAATGCTTCAAACGTTGTTCTGGCATTAAAAAACTAGCCTACGGTATGAGTCTTGTTCGCATTTTTTGGGCACGATGAAGTTCCCGAATGAACGATTTCGAGGAAAAGTGCATGCCTGAAATCCTCAAAAAGTCGTCAAAAACAGGGGATCGATTTACAGCCAAGTCTTCAAAACTATGACGACCGTGTTTCATTCCAGCCTGAGAATAGGAAACTCGGTCGGAAGTTTTCAGAGCAAGTTTAATTTCCTTAAGTACCTAGAGATATTCTCAGGCTGAAATGAAACACGCTCCTTGTTGTTTTGAATATCTGAAATGGCGTTAAATTGATCCCCTGTTTTGGACGACTTTTTTTGGAGGATTTCAAGAAAGCCCTTTTCTTCGAAATCCTTAATTTGGAGAATGTACCATGCCAAAAACAATTGCGAAAAATACTCATAACGTAGGCTAATATTTTAGCGACAGAACAACGTAAAAACAGTTAGCAATATTTTCTTGTATATATTTGGAGTTTTTTTAACAGCTCAGTATTTTTTCATTTCTACAGGGAATGTTTTGGAAAGCATGAGGTTAGTTGAAATGTTGTATGTTTCTTCATTGCATTTACAGAGTGTCCCATGAAAACTGCCCTATTTGTGTTGCTACTGTGAAGAAGCTGTAGACTCTGTTGTACTGTTCTCGATACAGTTACATAGGAAAGGTTTTAACATAGAGTTTGAGACCTTGGTTTGGCCAACCTAATGAAGCATTGCTTCCAAATCTTTATCTCGGCGTAAACAGGTGGGTGTAAATTCAATGACCTATTTCTTCTGATCGAATGGCTTGAAAGAAACTTTAGATCCTTATCTATGATTCTACCGTTGGACTTTTCAGAATTTTTGAATATTTTTGGAAATTACAGTGTATCTTGCATTTCAACTCATTTGAGGATGTGACGTCATCAAATTTCTAAATCATAAACCAGATGAGTGGCAGACTTTTGCTTGACACCATATTGTAGGCATTTATGAACTATGGTTTCCTTCGAAATTACTTTATGTTACGTCAAACTGTTTAGAAATTACTATGGTTGTAAGTTTTTTTGAAAAAAAAAATGTTTCTTGAATTCTTGAAAAAGAAGAAAAACACTTTAATTCTGAAAATATTGAAGATTTCAGAAAATTCCAACGGTAGAATTATAGAGAATTAGCTAAAGTTTCTTTGAAGTCATTCAGTTCAAAGAAATAGGTCACTCAATTTTACACCAGCCTTTTTAAAGATTTGGAACCTATGCTACCTAACGAGTGGCTGCTTATTTATGGCAAAATATGTGGTTCCTTCTAAAACAGCACTCCAAAAGTGCCAAAATCAAATAAATGCTGAAAGTGTTGTTGTTTACCGTTAACCGTTGTTATTGTTTACCGATAACACACTAACACTGAGGCTTTTTCGAATGCAAAAGCATGCAAATACATTGCTAGAAGCATTGCTTTCCAAATTTAAATTTTTGACACTTTTGGAGAAGAAAGAAAGTGTTGTTTTTGAAGTGATCCAAAATAAAGTCATATAGGAGGATCCTAAATAAAGTCATATTTAATAATCTTTTTAAAATCAGATGCCATACATTTTTTAGAGATTCCATGTAAAGCATCTCCATTTATATACTTGGCATGTACCGGGTGTCCCAAAAAAGGTTACATATTTGACCCTGCGTAGTAATAAGAATTTAGCTTGAATCATTCTGCAATAATTTTGAAAATAATCCTCGATATTCAACTTCAACATAAATACCTCATTCGTTGATATTAGGGCGTTGAGAGTTGAAATATTAATCTTGAAAATCCAAATTTGCCTCCAACTCCAAACCAGAGCTTTTGGGTTTTGGCCTAAGCTGTTAACGCACTGCATTGTGGAATCTCCTTAATCATAGCGAAGTACAGCAAGAAACCTCTTGCTTATAAACACATTGTAATACCAAAAACTTCAAATTGCATCTGCTTAATAAAAGTTATTCATAAGCCAAATAATTCCCTTGGGCTATATTCTATATTGCAATCTTCATTACTTGAATCTTTGCAAGAAATGCTTTTTGTATCATCTCTCTAAATATTGTTACGAAACAAGCAATCGTGTTACTCAAGGGAAGATAAAAATGCTCACTCGTGCTTGCTTGGCATGGTGTGCTTTTGTAAATGCATTCATTTTGGCTGCAGGAAGATATTCCTTGGTGACTTTATTCATTAATTCGTTTTTCAGTTTTCAATTTTTATATTCTATTCACATGAGTACCCAAAGGACGGATCCTTGTCCAAAAAATTATATGACTGAGGAGATTCCCCTGACCAGCGCGTTTACAGTGTAGGCCAAAGCCCAAAAGCTCTGGTTTGGTGATGAACGCAAATTTGGACTTTCAAGATTAATATTCCAACTCTCGATGCACCAATATCAACAAACTGGGTATTAATCTTCAAGTTAACTATCAAAGAGTACTTGCTTGGCAAAGAGCACTTCAAAACTTATTAGGGATCGATTCGACATAAATTCTTATCGCTAGCCCCGATCAAATCTGTTACCTCTTTTGGGACACCCGGTATGCTATGGTTGAGTAAATTTACAGACAATGCTGGATAACAAGAACTTACTGTGTGATAGTGTTTGCTCTGGGTTTTCTCTAAAAAATTAAGTTGAAATCATTGAAGGTTTCTTAACAATGTAATGAGAATCTAAATAGGCTGTTTTGAAAAACTTGGTTTCTATTTTGCGGACTCTTACTGTACATATCTTTCTGTGTATGGCAGGAAAGTTAATGAATACCTGTACTCTCTCGTTGGCTGCTCTTTCAAGGATTTTGACATTCTGGTGGGATTGCTGTAGCTTCTAAACATTTGATGTCAACTTGATCACTGCAAAAATCACTTGACTGAATACTTTTATCATCTTATTAATTGCCTTATTCGTTTCTGGGTAGATATCGACGTTAGCATGCTCACAAGATCGACCATATTCTTGTAAGAGAAACTGTGGACGACGTTTACCATGTGGAAATCATCAATGTGAAAGGGAGTGCCATATTGTAGATGATGCACTAAATAAAGATGAGGTATTTATTCATTTTAATCTTCGAAGAATTTCTAACATATTAAACAAAACTCGCAACTTTATAATACCTAATAGGGCCATTTATTATGCTGTCCTAAAACATTTATGATTGCAATAATCTCTCCTTTGCCAACAAAACTACTGATTAGTTTTATTGGGGGGGGGGGATTCCCACGATGCTCTGATGACTGCCAAGTTCCGAATTTGATAACTGAACAAATCAGGTCATTGCCTACTCTTTGAAGCGTTTTGCATCTCTTCCTAAAGAAGCTATACAACATAAACTGCCAAAAATCCACGACTCTGTCCGTGTTCTTCTTCTTATTATTGGCTTTTCCGTCTAATTCAAGACATCAGCCTTGCCACTGTTCTTTTTCATTCCTTCGCTCATGGTCCCTCTCAGTTAGTTTTATGAAATTATAGATAATGAAATGGTAGAAAATATTTATGTAATTATTTGTATTATTTTTCGTTATCATCGATTATATATATATAGTAAGCTAGATTAAAAGATCGATGTAAAATAAGATGACAAACAAAAAAGAGTTCATCTACTGTTTTGTTTATTGGCTTCAGATCGTTATTCATTTGTCTAATCCATATTTGTTTTGGCCTTCGTCGATTACCTTTCGCTTTTTTCAAATGTTCTTTGAAAGCTTTCTCTCCATACTGCAGGCAAATAGCAGTAGATACATTGCAAATGAAGATCATTTCTATATTCCGTAGAATTTATCAATGTAGCCAGTGCTATCGTATTTTTCAAACAATCAAAGGTTTCAGACATATAGCTGGATACACAGCCAAAATTTCTCGATATGTGTAGCCTAAACATGCGAAATGTCGCTGCAGGCTTAAACGATTCCATGCCCTGTGCCAATTGGAGGGGAATTCTTCTTTCAGTTTGATAATATTTGCAAGCTGACCTTTATCTTTGTTTATTAAGGTTGAATTGAATTGAAGGAAAATCTTGTACAGCCCTGTTAAACTCTGTAGATCTTTCAATGTAGATTTGTGCACAAACAATGAATTAAAAGAATTTGATTTCTTGGCCTCATTTCTATGCTGGTAGTCAGTTTTTCTTATTCTTTGCTCAAAAAGATAGGAAAAGGTCTTCTTATCTCTTTTGCGTTTATCTCCATGAATTTCAGTCGTTTCATAGATATTTAAGGTCATTACAATGGCACAAAGTAATCTTGTAGACCATATTAGCACAGACTTTGTTTTCAAGTGTTACTGTTACTGTTATATCATTACAGGCTGGTAAAGATTGTTATATGTGTGAAGAACCTTGCCTCAAACCTAGGCCTAATGGATGCAGTCATGTTTGTAAACGTCCGTGTCATCCAGGTATATAAAGAAAGCGTTTTATTTTCCATATGACTTTGAAATCTTGATTTGGTGATTACAGCAATCAAACTTCCATGTATATATATTCACGAACTGGCAAAAAACATGCCTTATTTTAGCAAATGTTCCTTTATCATTATCCTGATTAAAATCATGCTCCAAATATGTTTTTAATGATGAGAATGGTAAAACTGGATAATGTACCATATGAATGACATGAGGCATGAATAATGGATCATATTTTGTCTTTATTATAACCATAGATTTAAAACTAACAGCCATGTAGAGGGAAATTGTAGAAGCTTCGTGGCAGCCATTCACCAGATTTGCATCCGCCGTTTACCAGAACAAACCGCTCTCCCCAGTCTCCTTTTTAATTTTGAAAAGTCCATCGCTGTATTTCTTCATATCACCGTGAAAGCTCTATTAAGCCCCCCGGGGCTTATTTAATTTCGGACACTACACGGGGGGGGGGGGGGGGGGGGGGGGGGCTTATTCACTAAATCATACGACAAGGATATGTATTTCAGTTATTTTGCTCCATATTTTGCGGATTCAGCATACATTTTGCGAGTCAAACACATTGATTCGACACAGTTTTATCCCAAACCATATCAAAATTGACATGCCAACTTGTTTAGGTAAATAAATAGAAAATCTTTCGAAGCCTCTGGAATTTGATACAAGTGGGGGGGGGCTTAATAGAGAGGGGGGCTTATTGAAAATTGTGGCTCACAGGAAAGGGGCTTATTAGAGAGGGGGCCTAATAGAGAGGGGGCCTAATAGAGAGGGGGGCTAAATAGAGCTTAATACGGTATTTGTAACCTGGAATGTATCGTACTCAGTAATAAGATCAGCTGTCAGCTGTTGTGAAGTGGAATACCCGTTATTACTTTTGGGAGAAAATTTAAAGAATTCTTTCCTTTGTTAGGTGATTGTCCACCTTGCTTGAAATATGTACGTGTAAAATGCCATTGTGGTTTAATCATGATGGAGGTCAAATGCCAGTAAGTTTTGCTCTTCTATATTCATCTCCTTTTTCTGATTTATTGGGTCAATTTTTACAGTATCTGGATCTGATGATAAACTACCGGGTGCGCCAAAAAAACTTATCAAGTTTGGCAGGCCACAGTAACTTGTACACTGGACCAATTTTGAAGATTCATGACTTAATCTTTAGCAATCGATTAATTGTATCGATTATTGTATCGATTAATTGATCGATTTCTAAATCCCCATCACCAAGAACAAGTTTTCTCTTTCTCCGTTCATGTCGATTCTTTAGAAAACTTGATCATCGTCTTTTGATCGTTTTCAATGTTTTCGAAAACGAAACTTTTAAGAAACTCGCGTCTAGCTCTAAAAACTGAAAGCAGAAAAATTTGCAAAACATCCTAGAATCTAATTCAGGTTCTTTGCCAAAGATTAAGTCATGAATCTTCAAAATTGGTCCAGTGTACGATTTATTGTGGCCTGTCAAACGTACATAGCTTATTTGGGCGCACCCGGTAGTAATATCTTCGATGATGTTCTAGTAATGTTTTGTTGTGTTATATCAGTTGAAAACAACAAAATCCTTCTTTTTTATGGGATATGTTCCACGAAAAGGACAATAATTATAATTTAAGATCAAAGAATCTGTTGATGTTGCCTCAAACTAAAACAACTACTTATGGCCACAATAGTTTATCTTTTCGTGGCAGCTTATTATGGAATTCCCTGCCTAATGATACAAAAATTGCCACCTCCGTCTGTTCCTTTAATTGCCGTTGCAAAATATGTAAATAGGGTATTTTACGTTACTATTCATGAACTATAATTTCTTTTATTCTTGTAAATAGTTGGTCTTTGTTAGTTCTTGCGTTGGAGCTATATTTTTACAACCAACTTTAAAGAATTTTATAATAATAGATAATTCGGTATACGATGAAACTAAAAGCCATGCAAAATCATTTCAATTGCTCTATTCACAGATATTTTCGTGTGATATATAATTCAAAATAGACTTTTACTTTTGTGTAATGGTCACGGAGTAATCATAGCCTTTTGCTCTCTGTGCAGTATCATACTTGTAGTCTTGTAATGGAGTTTGTAAGTAGTGTTAACAGCTTCCTTTATTGTTTTATCGTTTTATTTTTAATTGAATATTTTGAATATACACAAAAGGTTTATATGTGGTTAATTACCTCATTTTTTTTTATTCATCTAAAATATTACAATACATGTTACATCTACATCCTACTGTACTTTCTAATTACTGTACGATTATACAACACTACAGGGACGACACCACAGGTAGCAAAAGACAATGACTATCCCCGTGGCCATTAACATAAAGACATGCAGATAGATTAAAAATTATGTCAACAACCTCATTTTGAACTTGCAGGAACGATCAATCGTTTTTGTTTTTGTCATAACGTATTACAAGACAACTTTGTAGAGTATCTGTCAGAAGTTTATTTGACAATTTCCTTTCACGTTGATCTATTTTCCATTCTAGCCTTCTTACGGATGAGTTAGAGCAAAATTCAGAAGTTAAGTCATGTAAAAACCGATGTCCAAAAATGTTGAAATGTGGACATAGATGTTCTGCTGTTTGTCACCCAGGGGACTGTCCAGAGCCTGATGAATGCAAACAAAAAGTCAAGTTGTATTGCCCTTGTAAAAGACTGAAGAAGGTTTGTCTATTTTCTTTCGGTTTATTGTCTCGATGTTTTAGCTGTGTGATTCACCTGAGCGGTTCTAGTGAATTTTGTTGATTGATTTATTGACTTGAAGGTGATCTGAAGCGAAAATTTTCATTGGTGCAAATGAATAGCACTATTGAATGATCAGAGCTTCTGTTTAAGTTTTTTGATATCTTGTTTCATTTTCGAGTTATCCATTATTTCGTAGGATTGGCTGATGACGTCATTTTGTTTGCAAAAAGTAAACAAGTATAGAAGGTTGGAAGGTTGACGGTGTTCCAAAAGGGAGATCTAATCAAAAACTTTTTTCAATCAACATGCATTTCGAAACATCATATCAAGTCATGAGACAATTTACATTACATTCACTTAGATGAGCTGAAACTTTTCTTACAACTGTAACCTTTCAAGAACAAGATACAGCCAGTCATATTTCCATATGTTATCATAGTAACTTGCAAACAAAATGACGTCATCGGCTGATAATTAAAATCAGTGGAGAACTTGAAAACTAAATGAAATAGTAAAGAAATTTAAACGGGATGTCTTATCATGCAACCGTGTTGTTCATTTGTAACAATACATTTTTTCGCTTCAGGCCACCTTTAAAGGGCCCTGGTCAACATCGATGCTTTGCGGCCCTCGGCTGTTATCAATAATATCCATCACTGCAGCTTCGTGAAAGTCAATGACGGCTGGTTGGCGAAGCGGTAGTAATCGTCTCCTTTCATGCACGTATCCCGAGTTCGAAACCTTTTGGTAGCCACTTCCTTTTTTTAATTATTTTTTCAAACCCTTGCTGGTTCTGCTGGTGCAATCTAGTGCTAACATCATATTCCGAGGAATGGAACCCGTTGATATCACCGTTTGAAAGAAACCGCACAGATCAATTAAAAAATAAGAAACTATCAATACAATACCCTCTGGTGGTTTAAGGGTTCATAAACCGTTGCAATTTGTTCGTTTGATTCTCCCTACGATTCAGAATTCTTACTGTATACTCTGAGTTATTGTATAAACTCAAGAACACAGCGCCTTGCGCCATCTTTTCTGCCTAGCAGAAACTGCGGACCACAGGGAAATAAGGAGTAAAAACGAGTGCAATGCATCACAGTTGACCAGGCCCCTTTAATTGCTCACTTACTTCAGTTATGTTGTGAAAATGTGAAAAATAAAAGATAGTGATAAATGGCTGCTTGTACATCAACGATAGACTGACAACTTGATTCGTTATATTCGCTTAATGTTTTTAATTTGATATTTTTATTTCACTCATACAAGGAGTTACATCCAAACAGATTCTAAACACAGAATAAACTCCTATGAAAAATCTGAAGAAATTTCGAACGTCTTCTATCCTCAGAATGTCTAACGAAAAATGGAACGTCGCTTCAACTTCGAGAAGTCAAATTTTGATCAAATCAGCCAATCAAGGCCCAAATGTTTCAAAGACAGCGTGAACAGGCAATGAGGACGCTAAAAAACACCGAAACTGACTTGAAACTTCCTTTGTTTAGAACAAACAATGGACAAAAGTCATTTGCATATCGAGGGGCTACCGTTTGGAATAGTCTAGATCACCAAATCAAACTGTCTCCCTCGCTATCAAACTTCAAATTAAAACTAAAGGAAGGATTATAAAACAAACTTTACGTACTTCCTTCCATCAAGAACATAGTCAATCGATTTTCCTTTCTGTTGCAATTTAATTTCCTTTTTTCGTTTGGATAGGAATAATTAAAATTAGGTTTTTTTAGGGAATTTATCTGACAATGTATTAAGTAGAATTTGGAGTTTATTGAGTAATTAATTTTTTCTTTTTCTTTTTGTTTTTCTTTTCTGTTTTAACAGGGCACATTGTAAAGCAGTTTCTTTTTCCGTATGAACTGAATGTTTTTTACCCTGTATAAATAATTTAAAATGAAATGAAATGAATGAAATCAAGCGCTAAGATTAGGCACCCTACACCCTATCAAGAAGATGAAGATTTGATAGCATGCGCCCTAAATCCGGCGTATTTGGCCTAAGTAGTCTCTATATTGAAGATGTATTGCTTTGAGTCTGAGTTTGAAGCTATATCTATCATTCAATTTAATACGGAAAACTAAGACCCATGTAACCAGTCTACATACATCAGCAGTACAGTTTCTTTAAAATGGGTGTGTACCAGTATCAACAACAGAGTATTTCATAATGTGTAGAACTCTGGCTCAGGTATGTTATGCGATAAGATCATCCGATATGTATGCGCATTTCACCTTCTACCAACTAACCGTGAATTGCTCTTCAATCTTTGTTCATGGCAAAACTGAACCGACTATTGTATTTTCTTCAGGAGCAACGTTGCCATTTGATCTCTTCCGGTGATGCTACATTAGAATGCGATGAAAAATGTAAAGAAATATTAAATGAAAAAAGAAAGGAAGAAGAAGCACTTGAAGCTGCAAAGAAAGCTGAAGAATTAAAAAAACAACAGGTTTGTTTCCTGCCATTTTATCTCCGGCCATGTTACACCACAGGAAGCCCAATCGCGTAATATGGCGGCCTAAGCTAATACTAGTAAATGAAAATAAAATTCATACCGTAAATGGCTGATTGTTATCTCGGTTATCTCTGTCTCGATTGTGTCTTTCTTCTTGTGCTCTTGTACCCCGAAATGATTGAAGCATTCTGCCACCATGGTAACAGAATGTTGTTGCTGTTGTATTGAAATAACGACTCAACATTATGGGTTGAAGTGTGTATATAAGAAAGAACGAGGATGAAAGTGAAGACAAATGCATTGAGTACGAAGTTTAAAAGCTGGGGAACATTTTCATGCAAAGAACTGGGCGTTTGAGGCAAAATTCACCGAGATTGAGCGAGGATAAAACTGTTGTTAGATTTATGTAAGTAAGAAAGCTTCAGTCCTTGTTCTTTCTTATATGTATACACACTTCAACCTATAATGTTGCGTCGTTATTTCAATACAACAGCAACAACATCAATTCTGTTACCATGGTGGCAGAATGCTTCAATCATTTCGGGGTACAAGAGCACAAGAAGAAAGACACAATCGAGACAGAGATAACAGAGATAACAATCAGCCATTTACGGTATGAATTTTATTTTCATTTACTAGTATTAGCTTAGGCTGCCATATTACGCGATTGGGCTTCCTGTGGTTACACCCCTTTACCTTACTGTGAAAGTCGCTTGTTTGCACTTTAGCGGGCATTCTTTCAACAGTTCCCCGTGTTTTAATTATGCACCAATTTTGGAAAGAATATGCATCAGACGCATAAGTATTTAGACTGAAATTAACTAAATTAGCGAGAGTTTGAGGGTGACAGCCCAGAAAAATTGTCAGCCAAAAGAATGTATCAATTACCGGTTCCTGCTGCAGATTTAGGCCATGTTTGACGGTATTTCGACGTCCTCTCGCAAGTGCGAATCAGTTGAATCACTGTCGAGTGTTACATTATCCAATCAGATGATAGGATTTTATTGTTGTTGTTTAATAAGCCAATCAGCAATCAGTTCTTACAATGTCATTCAATTCAACCTCTGTTTTCCTTGAAAGCTGTGTTCGCTAAACTGCATTTGACCCAACTAATCGTAAATCTGACTCGGTAAAACGTTCTAAACTGATCCATTGTACAGGATTGAGGATGAGTAAAAAGACAACCCCCCTTTGAAAGGTCACTGCTCCCTGGATATCCAGTAGATAACATTGGTCAATATATCATAGTATGGTGGACTTGTTCAAATCCGTTTTGAAATTTACCTGACTGCAATCCGCTTTGAGTTTGTGAGCTCTTCAAACATACCTAAAATCACGACCAAATTTTCTGCTTTACGGAAATTACTTTTACATGTTTTAGCACGTGTTATCACTTCGGGAGTATCAATGCATAACAATGTTATTCTGGGTGATTTCATCCTCCCAAGAGGATAACACATACTAAAACTCGTTGAAGTCATTGCTGTTAGGGACCAATCATTTATAACTCTGGGTACCAGGGCGGGCTGGAATTTATAAACTGGTGAAAAGTTTCCACACCCCTTCCAATTTTCTCTAAAAACTTTGATACCCCATTGAAAAATTAGAAAAAATTTCAAACCCCAGTAGCCATCTACTGTATAAAGTTGTGATGTAAGTTTACTGTAATTCACTTTGCTTAGGTGCTTTTCAGTGAGCTTTCTGTTGATTCACTTTGCCTTTACTTTGCATTGCTGCTGTAGTTTCCTTTACCTGGAAAATTTCATACCCCATCGAAAATTCCCAAAAATATTTCATACCCCCTCATTTTCCTTTGAAAAGTTTTCATACCCCGACCAATTCTAACCAGTCCCGGTACCCAGAGTTATAAATGACTGCCCCCTTAAGGCAGACATGAGGAAAATTTGGCCGTGATTTTCTTTCTCGAGAAAATCCCTCGTAATTTCAGCACGGAATGGAGTGGTCGATATCAGTTAGCTAAATTTTAAGGGCGTATTCTTTTGGGCATATGTGAAGTCTGCGAAGACTTCTGAAAACGGTAGACTTCGCAGAGAAAAATGCCAGTTACCAAAAGAATGCGCATTCTGAAAACGGTAGAGTTGGCAGACTTCACAGAGAAAAATCCCAAAAGAATGACAATTCTGAAAGTTTCAAAGTTCGAATGTTGTGTTCGGCTGAGTGAATTGAAGCCATTGCAATGCATTGTATTTTTGTTTTGCAACTCCCAAGAGAAAATAATTCATAATACTCCATTGTTTTTTCGAATGTTTTGTAAACTTTTTTACTCACGAAATAAGCTCGTTGCAATCTCTCGGAAGTCTGGAAGTCTACAAGCTTCAGGAGCAGAAGGTTTCCGAGGCCTCGGAATTCTACCGTTTTCAGTAGAGCCCAAAAGAATACGTTAAAAATCTCTCGGAAGTCTACCGAAAACAGAATGAATGACCAAAAGAATGGGCTTTCATAAAAAATGATCTGAAGTCTGCGAAATCTATCGTTTTCTGTAGGATGGCGCCAAAAGAATGGGATTTTAGCTTCTACCAACTCTACCGTTTTCAGAAGATGCCCAAAAGAATACGCCCTAAAATTGATTTGAACAAGTCCACTATTAAATAATTTATTTGCCAATGTAATCATCTTCATATCCGGAGAGCATTGGCGTTCTAGATAAGAATTGTTTTTGTTTTCTCCCCGATATTGTACAGTTGCAAATGATTAAACAATGCAATAATATGGTCCAATTATCTCTTCTAGGACGAACTCGAATGGTTCAAGAGAAAGACACAGGGTCGCAAGAGAAAACAAAAGCAAGTTATCGTTGCAGAAAAGGAATCATTCATTAAAAGACATAAATTTTTAATTCTCTGTTCAAGTTTTAGTGCCATTATTGCAATTTTGGCATTCTTCCTATTTTCACGATAAAAGCTGTCTTCATCACCATTCAGCTTATCGTAGTAGTTATACAATTTCATGCAAACTTAATATCTATTTTGAATTAAAAAGATATTTAGTATAGTTTATATTTTCTCCTTCTTTTGCCTTATTCTTGTTCTGCTGTAATTGTCCTATGCATTAGTAGTTTCTTTGCACTAGTAATCTCTTTTAGCATTGCTTTCTGCTGCGAAATAAACACTTGTAAAACAGCCGATTTTAGCGAAAAATGCAAGCCTATAGCCTTAATTTTTGGTCAAAAATGAGCACATTCAGAATCAGCTGATTGTAGCAAAAGATGCAAGCCTTTTCTACACCAGACAATTTCAGCGAAAAAGGTGAGCCCATAGCCTTATCTTTTAGTGAAAAAATGACCTCTTTCAAAATCAGTCGATAAGGGAAGCTTATAGCCTTAATTTTTGGTCCAAAATGAATAGTTTCAAAAACAGCCGATTTTAGCAAAAAAAGGTAGCCATATAGCCTTACTCTTTGGCCAAAATGAGCTCTTTCAAAATCAGCTAATTTTAGCGAAAATGCAAGCCTATAGCCTTACACTCTTTTTTTTTATAAGAATACTATAAATTTTTTCCAGCCTCAATATTCTTAAGAAATTTTTCGTTTTGAGCCTTAACATATTCTTAAAGTATTCTTATTTTTAACATCTGATATGGTTTCAGGGGAACATAGTTCAAAGAAGTGTCATATCATTATGAAGGAATGGTCGAACGAAAGACAAATTTAAGCAATTGTAACAATAAGAATGTTATGAACATCGCAAAACAGGCAACTGCTGGAAAATAGACACAAATATGCGAGCTGAGGCTGAGCAATATTCTTATAATATTCTTAAAATTTGGATGATTCTGAGCCTGAATATTCTTATAAACAATATTCTTATAAAAAAAAGAGTGTACTCTTTTGCCAAAATGAGCTCTTTCAAAATCAGCCAATTTTAGCGAAAATGCAAGCCTATAGTCTTACTTTTTGGCCAAAATGATCTCTTTCCAAATCAGCCGATTTTAGCAAAAAAGGTAAGCATATAGCCTTAATTTTTGGTGAAAATGAGCTCTCTCAACATCAGCCAATTCTAGCGAAGATTGCAAGCCTATAGTCTTACTTTTTGGCCAAAATGAGCTCTTTCAAAATCAGCCGACTTAAGCGAAAATGCAAGCCAACAACAAGCATTGCCGAAATATCATGTACATTTGAAACTTATCCCTTAATCCAATAAGTCTTGAGGTCAGCGGTGTGAGAAAGGAAACAATCACAGATAATGTACATTACATGCCATTGACCCATCAAAAATATTTACAAATGTACAATGCCCTATCGCCATATCTCCTAAAATACTTCTCATAAAATCACCATGGCATAAAAAGATTAATCAAAAGTACTATTTGCTCTTGATTTTGGACTCATAGTCCTTCTGGATAATGTCCTCGATCTCGTGTCACTTGTTCCGTCTTTTACAGTGGCTTCTTCTGATGCTTCTGCTGCTATTTCTTCTTGATGTTTTGCAACGGATTCGAGGAACTACAAGGAAATGATAGGTCTGTATTACTATCTATCATATCATGTTAGCTCTGGTTTGTGAAATTGACGATGATATTTGGTTGCAACGAAATCGATCAATTACATTAAAGAAGAATAAATTAAAAAGATTATGACGCAAAATACGAGATGATTACCGGGTGAGCCAGAAAAAAGTTCCCACCTTCAAAAATTCATAGCACCACAAGTACTTCATGGATTTGAATGATTCAAATTCTAGTTAAAAGCCAAAAGATCAAAGTATTTTTGTGATTTTTCTCGTCTTCTTACGAGCACTGCAAATATAGGTAAATTCAACTTTACAAAAGTTTCATGTTTTCAAAATGACTGAAAATACTTGATCAAATCGTTAGGACTCTCCTAACACAGAACAATACATACGAGCTTCTCACCTCTCTCAAGAGTAATAAGACATAGAGTCTCAAACAGATACTAAAGATTTTCAATCCCATGGCAATAGATGTGCAGACGATATGTCTCACCTATGAGAAATTGCTTTTTCTCTGTTGTTCTGAGCGAGGAGTCCATTATGATTTGATCATGTATTTTAGGCCTTTTTCAGTCATTTTGCAACCACAAAGTTTTTATGAATTTGAATGCACCAATTTTTCCAATGCTTGTAACAAGGCGAGAAAAATCACAAAAATACTTTGATCTTTTGGCTGTCAAGCAAATATTGATTCATTCCAATCCATGCAGT
The DNA here is from genome assembly GCA_039566865.1 of Aurelia coerulea. Taxonomy (NCBI): domain Eukaryota; kingdom Metazoa; phylum Cnidaria; class Scyphozoa; order Semaeostomeae; family Ulmaridae; genus Aurelia; species Aurelia coerulea. Next base: position 49,310,167 of record CM076943.1, on the reverse strand, counting down.
ACTCTTGATGCTATGAATTTTCAAAAGTGGGAACTTTTTTCTGGCTCACCCGGTATGGTAAAGAGATTAAACAAAAAATGCAAAAAAAACAATAACATATCTAGCATACTGAGGCGGCCTTTCTGACTTGTATCTTTATTACAGTGTGTCTTGCGAACTAAACATTAAAGAACATTGAAGAGCCTTTAGAATTTATTTAAAGATAGCTTCAAGAGGGGCAGCGGTAGCCAGCCGCCGCGAAGTGGGGGGGGGGGGGGGGATGGAGGGTAAATGGAGTTGGGAATCCGAGAGTGAAGGCTTGAAAAGATTTTTCAAGGCCACATCCTTCAAACATGATGGAAACGCCCATTTTAGATCCAGAGAGAGAGAGAGAGAGAGAGACACCCATTTAAAAAGTTTCACAACGATGCGATCATCTGTTTTGCGATCAAACCACATCGTGGCGGTAGTGACTAAGAAAACGAGATTGAAAACTGAATGTAGCTACAATTTTGTAAGTCTGTCTCGGTTCTTATACAATTAATACGATGGACTGGTTCTGATAAAATGGGGTCTAATTTGACGACTTCAGCCTGTAGGTTCTTAATCCACCAGGTTCTTATACGCGGGTGTTTACTTTAACTCCTGTTTATGAAATAGGGTACGGTATAGGTAGGCTGTAGGCTACTATTTATGTCCTATTTGGATGAATTTAAACTGGGACCATAACTGTGCACATACAAAGATTTGTTAGTTATCAACGCCTTAACCCTTTTCCGTCTTGTGCAGCTGCAGATTAACAGTTAAATTTGATACAAATCTCTATTTTGAAAAGACGGTTTAGCACCGCAAGAAGTCATCCGTGCGACAAATTTCAAGCATGCAATTTTTTGATAGGCCTAAAGCATCTCGAAAAATATGTAGTTAAATGTTATTGACCATATTTGATCGTAATCTTTAGCATTGGAAATATTTTTCAAAAATAGCCTACAACTAAAATTTGTCTATAACTCTAGAACGATGTGACCGATTCTGTGAAATAAATTGATGCATCTAAGTTAGCATATTTACTTTAAAATGACAGACAATTCATTTAATCGGTACACAATCAATGACTTTATGGTTTGGTAAATGCCGATATATGATTTTGGGTCGCCCGGTTTATAATCTATGTTTTACAAGAATTAACTTTGAAAAGTGCTTACCTCAGGTCTCCTAGTTTTCTTTGTATCAACAAAGTCTTTAAACGCTCTAGCTCCATGTAATGTAGCCAATACTTTATCCTACAAATATGAAAAAGAGGTCATGAAAACATGAAAATTACAAGCAAAAATTTCATATAGATTTGAAACATGGTACGTGCACTAATTTGAATCGCGCACCAATCGGGACATCAACTTTTACCCCAATGTGGTTTCAGAATAAGCCTTTTAGCTAGTCTACAAAGGAGTCTTGGCCCATCGGTTATTTGCCAACCTTCCTATGTGACCTGCGCACTCCCACTTCAATGATTTGGCCTTGGCTATGACATCTTTGGCTTGCTCCCGTACCTATTGGTTTCTCTTGCTATCCCTTCGCATGATATTCAGCATTGCTCTCTCCATGCTTCTTTGAGCAACTTGCAGTTTGGATGCAAGTTTATTGGTTAATGACCACGTTTCATTATATGAATCTCAGACAGTTAGGACTAAATCATATTACACTTAAATTAAAAATCTTGAGTCGCTGAACATTTCTAATATTTTCAAATTTGGCACATTTTGACATTAGAAATTAAGTAACATTAAAAAGAAACAAAACCATGAATTCAAAAGCAAAAAAGGCACACTAGGAGCTGACTTTCACCTCAAAGGCAGTCTGTATGACAATATGATTAATAAAAATCTATGTTGTGTATAACACTAGATAGAGTACGCTGGCTTTCTTCATCGAAAGAAGGCAAAGTCATAGAGACTCAGTGATGCATGAATTTCATAGCTATGGAAAAACTGAGAACAATCGAGGACAAAATGCCTTTAAGAGGAACAAGGGGAGGACATGATCAGATTTTTTGGGGACGAGTCACACACATGCTTTAAAAAATACCAATTCCTCACACAAATTTTTCCAAATGTATACCCAGCCTTATACCAATTTCTCAAAGAAAGCATACCCAACCTTACCCACTTTTCAAAAAAATTAATATCTGTTTGTACTATTTGTTCATTTTTACCAAAATCATAAAAATTGGCATTTTTTAAATACTAAAATGGTGAAAAATCAACACCGTTTCTTTTACCAATATCGTGAAAATCGATACCCTTCCCAATGGGACGTCCCCAGTACCCAAAATAAACAGTGAGCCCCCCCCGAGAGGACTCACAATAAAAATCAACAAAACCAAGAAATCCCAAGAAATGCTTACGAGGTCATTGCTTTTCTTTTTAGATTCTGTCATTTTCTGCTCTTTATTTTCCTTTGGATCTTGCAGTCCTTCCGGTGGAACATTAGCTGTCCATTTCTTTGGGTCCAGGTACCATGCAGAGTGATATTTCTTTACCCAACTTGGTGTGTAAGTTGGTTCAGTCTGAAATAAGAAAGCTTCTAGATAATTCAGTGTTCTGTAATGCCATGCATCTAATATGTATGAAAAAGCGTTAAAGTTCTTTCGGGAAATGAATATGGAGGTCAGAACAGGATCCAGGGGGCCTTGGTGAAGTCTTGGAGAAAGGGGATATTCAATAGAGATAAATTTCACTTCTACTCAAACAATAATATAAAGATTCACAGACCCCAAAAATAAGTAATTCGTTTCCTAGACCCCGAAATAATAACAGCAATCTTCTCCACAAACTCCAAAAGCAACAGCAGATCAATCAAAACAAACAATAATATCAGATTTAAGGAAACCGAAAAAGAACATTTGGCCCAACGCCCAACAAGCATCCCAGCCTAAATATTTACCAGTGCCCCTCTGGGGAACATGATAGGAAATGTTATGTTTACAGTGGCGCCGCCAGGATTTTTTATTGGGGGGGCGAAACATAAAGGGGAAGAAAAATTTTTCAGGACCACGCCCTCTACTTCGGCTGTAAATGTGACCAACGCCCCTTTTATAGGTTGACATAAAGACAATTTCCGCGACCAATCTAATACACCACTCCGTAATGGAATTCTGAGGGCTGTCAAGTTCTCTCAGATTCAGAAATCTGAAGTATATGGTTTGTGAAAAAGAGGGCATCGGGCTCAGCAGAAAATTTAAAGTTGCCTGGCATCAAAATGAAAATCTTGACAATTCTGTGATAGTTCGTCTCGGAAATTTTTCAAAAAGCCATCCTATACATTGGCTTAGAACGACTCTCCCAGTCACTTTCCATCATTTCTCCGAAAGATCCTTACCCTACACTTTCCCCATTCCCAACTACTTTCTCCTCATTTGCTATGTGAAAAAACCCCTAGACTTAGAATTGGGAGGGTACATAGAACGGTGGTCTAGGGGCTTCACCACCAGAAAAAATTCCGAGTCAGTGCCCTACAGATCGTCGGAAAAGGGGCCTAGTTTGTAGCCCCCTTGTATAATAAGCGCAATCGAAAAAATTTTGAAATGTTTATTATTCTTATCATCGCGGATCTCGTTTTCATAATTATCGTGATTCTATTCTCATCGAGTAAAATCTATCTATGAAATCTTGACTAAGTTCTCAAACTCATAGAACTCACGTCAAATTCGGACCTGGATGAGGGGGTCTGGGGGCAAAGCCCCCAGGAAAATTTCGGGAACACGTCCTTTACTTTGGCTTAAAACGCTTCTCCCGATCACATGTTAGCTGGTGGTGAAATAGAATTGTTGTAACAATATAACATTCTTTGGTTTAGAATGTATTCCATCTTTACCAGTGGTCAATTGAAAACTTTCACAACTTGGTAACAGTTTTTTAGGAATCCCCACCAAAGGAACATTTTTGCACAAACACGCTGCACTTTTAATTTGCCTGAGAACGATTCTCGCAATCCAAATTGCCTGGCCTCAAAATGAAAATCTTGACAATTCTGTTTTAATTTTTGTCTCGGAAATTTTTCAAAAAGCCAACCTATACATTGGCTTAGAACGACTCTCTCAGTCACTTTCCATCATCTCCGAAAGATCCTTACCCTACATTACCCTCATTCCCAACTACTTTCTCCTAATTTGCTATTTGAAAAAAAGACTCTTGACTTAGATCTCGGAGGGTACAGGACGTTGGTCTAGGGGTTTCACCACAAGAAAAAAATTCCGAGTCAGTGGCCTACAGATCGTCGGAAAATGCAATTAAGACAGCAAGATTGCACAAACCTGTACTCACATTATAATTGCCAAAATCATCGGCCTTACCCCCCCCCCCCCCCAATAATTTTACACCGGAATTAGAGGAATCAGAAAAGTGGTCCTGGAGAACATTGGGGGGGGGGGGGCGACCGCCCCCCCCTTGCCCCCCCCCTCCCGGCGCTTCTGTTATTTACAGACCATAGAATAACTAGAATGATGAGATCTGATGTTGATGAATTTGAGTAGTACCTTGCACTTTACTCTGAGCACATCGTTGGAATATCGGAGAAACATGCAAGCAAGTAGCCTGCGCGCAGACTTTACTAACTGCGCAGGAGAAAATGAGAGAAAAGGAAAATTAGCGCAGGAGAAAACGAGAGAAAAGAAACTTTTCTCTCCTTTTCTCCTGTGCAGTTAGTAAAGTCTGCGCTCAGGCTAGCAAGCAAGCAGATACACTGATCAGGGATCGGTCTTTCTGAAATCTTGAGGCAGTGTTGTTTTTATTTCATCTTATTTTCATTCCTAATATGATTTACACATAACCCTGTACTCACTTGTTCCACGGTTGCACTCTTCTGTTTTGCACTCTCTTTTGAAGGGCCGACATTTCCTGTTCGTAGCTCTGGAGGCACGTTGGTCAGTTCAACGACATGAATTGGCACAGATAAAGCAGGCTACAAGAGCAAAAAGCGTCATCAATTCGATGTGAAGTTCAGTTAACAACTCAAGGATATTTGAAGAATGCCAAGGGTCGTTATCAGAGGTTTGCCACGTGTTTAAATGTAGTTGGAGACAAATCAAGCCCCTGATAATGAACATACGGGAAACATGTCGGTGAAAAAAGTCTTACAAGCTAAAAGGCCAACGAACTTAACAAAACCATATTCCTGCTAGCTCTAAAATTTATCCACAAATCTGGTCGATCCAAAGAACTCCGTTATAAGCCACTAAAACACAGCCACCATGTTGCATGTCCCATTTTATTTTATTGTGTTATTTGTTTTTCTTTGGTTAAGTCGTGTATTTTGACGTCAATCTCAAATCAAATGCCACGCAAAATTTGCAATAATGCCTAAATTACCCATCAAAAACACTCAAGTCCACTTGATCGCAGATATTTCTTGTGGCAAGTAATTTTGAGACAGGCTACAGTAGTTTTTAGCTCCATGTCTAAATGGCCTCGGGTAGTCACAGCCTTTTGCTCCTCGGGTTATCATTCCAGTAGTATTGTATAGTAATTTGTAGGTAGTGTAAGTAATATATATAATGTAATTTTTTAGTGGATATAAAAAAAGCTATAAGCTTCACAAAATAGAAGCTGAAAGTAAGTAGAGAAGGCTAAATAGGAGTGAAAAGTGAAAAGCTGAAAAAACCAGATCAATAAAGTATGGCAATACTTTTGGAGAATGCTTAGGACCTAAAACAGACTTCATAGGCTAAACAAAACTTGTTGAGAAACCATGATTTGACAAAGTGCCATGTATGTAGTTGATAGTTCCCACATAAAGGACCGCTGTGCAATAGATGTTAACCTACCTTTGTTTCATAACCACTTGCAAATAAACTGTAGATCGTAGATTCTTCGATGTTATTTGATTGACCACCCTGGGAAAGAAGCAAGAGAAATATATAAAACGTCAAGTTGTTTTCAATACTTTAATCTCATCGATTGGGAATGATGGTATGGACAACGATCTTTTATATGTACAGCTTGAGTAGAGGATGCGGCTCGACTCATTTATTGGTACAATGATTGATTGATTGATTGATTGATTGATTGATTGATTGAATGATCTGAGTGGTTCATTTGTGCATCATCTTCCTTGCCATTTAAGGTTTTATTGAAATAACACGATGTAATGGAGCGATGGCAAGTAATCAAAACCCTTCAGCAAAATAAAACAGAACTTACCAAATTCCGGACCCAATCACAGAATTCCTTCGTCACTTCGTCGATTCCAGTTTCCTAAATTTAAATTTGATGAATTAAAAGCAATGTCAGTTGATCAGATGGATTTCATAGTTTAGAAAACAAATCTTTGTTGCAGTCTTACAGCCATCTTACACATTAATCAAATAGTAAGTCCAAAACAAGCTGGATTGGTGAGGTCCTACAATCTAGTCGGTTCTCGTGAAGGTGAAGTTGCGTTTTTAGCGTCAAGCGCTGGGATCGCAGAAGTAGAATGGGCCTAATCGAGTCCGCGACCCCTTATCATGACGCTCAAGTGGTGGGGCTCTACCATGTATCGAAGCCTGTCCGCCTGACCGTTCTGGCTTACACCTCTGGGCCACAACACCTTCTATGATGAAAGTAATCTCAACAGAGATACAGCAAAGGAATGCTAAAGACTATAAAGCTTAGATGCCATAGTACAAATGCTCTAAAAATCCTCTTCAGTTCAGAACATGCATGAAACATGGCCACTTTCTTTCTCACCATCCAAGAACCTAAATTTTCACTTACTACTTCACTTAGAGTTCTTACAACATCATAGCAGAAGTCAGGCAAGTACAGCAAATCAAACATACATAATTTTCTGATTTTAAAGTGTTATAAAAGTAGATTCATTATTGACAGGTTCTATCGTGTCAATTAAAAACCTGACTTATAAATCAAGAAGCATTCCAAAACAAAACAAACCTGTGTTGGCGATTCTTGTCTTTTTTTAAGAGTCTTAATTCTTTCTTCTCGGTTTACTTCAACTTGTTCTTGTAACCATTTATATTGCTTTTTACTTACTCCCTCAATTGCATCTTTATAACTGAAACATAATAGAACAATTTATTTTACTCCACGTCTGTCTCAAATTTTGTATTCTGAAGATGTAGCATAGAAATGCTTCAAAGCGTCAAACAAAACATGGCTTAGTCTTAACTTCCCAGGGGGAGTACTCTGGTATATTCAGGATAGGGATGCTCAGGTTACTTTTTTGGGTCTAAAATTTAGGCAAGGATTATTTTTTTGGGTCAATGATTTGTACAGTTATTTTTTTGGGTTGAAGAAACTCTGGCTTACTTTTTTGGGTCTCAAATATGAGAAAAAGTAAAAAAATCGGGGAAAATATAATTTACAAACAAAATTAGAGTCAAGCAACAGCACTAAAATAAAAAAAAACAAATATCCAAACACATTATGAGAAATCTAATCAGTTAGGGCATTTTTATGCAGATTTAAGATACTGACTTCATAACTTTTGGGTATGTAAGGTTGGAAAAAATTATTTTTTTGGGTCTATTTTCATGCTAGAAATTACTTTTTTGGGTTGATGCGTTGTACCCCAGCCTGAGCACCCCTATCCTAAATGTTCCTGAGTACCCCCCCTGGGCTTAACTTATTAATAATTTTATCACTGGATTTGCTCACTGGATTTGTCTACTGTTACTACTTTATGGAAATGTCGTCAACCTGAATTTGTCTCTTCTTTCTGAACTTTGTCAACCTTACTATGATTGGGAAGGACTAAAAATGAAATTTAAAACGATAATCGTCGCAATCTTGGTTTTCGATTTCTGTTTCAAATATTCTTAAAACCCTTTTCAAGTCTTTATGTTAAGTACAGGGTGTCCCAAAATAATTGTTCGACCCATGGTAACTTGATTCATTGTGAAATTGTAACACGTATCCCCAGGGGGAGGGGGGTTCTCAGGTATATTTAGGATAGGGGTGCTCAGGCTGCGGTACAACGCATCAACCCAAAAAATAATTTCTAGCATGAAAATAGACCCAAAAAATAATTTTTCCGACCTTATATACCCAAAAGCTATGAAGTTATGAAATCTTAAATCTGCATAAAAAGTGCCCTAACTGATTAGATTTCCCACAATGTGTTTGGATATTTATGTTTTTTGATTTTAGTACTGTTACTTGACTCTAATTTTGTTTGTAAATTATATTTATTTATGGATATTTATTTATAACTGATTAGATTTTAATGTGTTTGGATATTTAAGTTTTTTGATTTTAGTACTGTTACTTCACTCTAATTTTGTTTGTAAATTATATTTTCCCCAATTTTTTTACTTTTTCTCATATTTGAGACAAAAATAAGTAAAACAGAATTTCTTAAACCCAGAAAATAACTGTACAAATCATTCACCCAAAAAATCATCCTTGCCTAAATTTTAGACCCAAAAAAGTAACCTGAGCATCCCTATCCTGAATATACCAGAGTACTCCTCACCCTGGGCACGTATCACTCAAATGTAGGATCTATGTACTTTTATTCTCAAAAGGAAAAACTTACCCAGTACAAAGTTCTCTTGATGGTTTCCCTCTTGTCTTCAAAAGAGAAAATGACATCTTTTAGTCACATGATGATTCCAAATTATTTTGAACATTTGATGACCAAAACATTATTCATTGCACAAAACAAAACACCCCATTTTCAGAGTTGGCAAAAATTGTTTGTGCCTTCGAAATTAGCCTGCGTGCAGACTCGACTGGTTTACGAAATCGAATTGAGTTGAATGGAAAATTGAAAATTCTCTCCCAGAATTCTCTCCCAGAAGTTTCAATTTTCCATTCAACTCAATTTGATTTCGTAAACCAGTCGAGTCTGCACGCAGGCTACTTCGAAATGTGCTGTGCTGTTTTGTGGCAGGCTACTCTCCTGTATTTCAAAATAGCAGTTATATAGCTACTTCTTTATAAAGATAGAGCCTTTGCTGTGAAATGTTTACATTGCTACATAGTAAAAATTTTATACAAAGTTGCTCCTGCAACTGGTGATCCAAACTGAATTGACTTTTCCATCTCTGCTTTCTTTCTTAAAGAAAGCAGCATACATTCTTAACTAACCAAAAAATGATGTACAATTGTTCGGTTGATCCATTTTAGCCTTCTTCCACCCAATTCCTCCTCAAGGATGGTGTTGCTATTGACCAGGAGAATTTTTATCTCCATAGGCACATTGCTGTTCAACAAACATCATCTTAAATCTATGTATAAAATCTTACTTACCTCGTTGAAAATATCATCTGTTGCATTGGACTTGAGATCATCTTCTTCTTTTGTTGACTGTGAAAATGATTTGAGAAAATCTGTTGAGATTTGGCAAACAAATGAAAACAATTGTACACATATGTTTCAAAAAATGAATAAATAAACAAAGATTTAGAACCAATGTCACTTTTTCATATAGCACACTAGAGTAAAAATGGGCAACGTAATTCCGCGGAAGTTGTTGGAACTATTGCTGTTTTATAAACAGTATGTTTCGCGGAATCAATGCTCCTTGAAATAAACAGAGTAAATATTACTTAGTAAACAGAGTAAATATTACTTACTTTGAGGGAAGTTTCCGATACTTCATTATTGAGACTCAATGCTGGATCAAGTAATGTTACAATCTCTTCAAACAGCTGCAAGAAAATTTTCATATGAATAAATTTGTACACTCTCTCTTTTTATAAGAATACTATACATTTTTCCAGCCTCAATATTCTTAAGAAATTTTTCATAAATATATTCTAAAGTATTCTTATTTTTTCAACTCTGATATGGTTTCAGGGGAACATAGTTCAAAGAAATGTCATATCATTATTATCATCATTATTATTATTATTATTATGATTATTAGGATCAGTCAAATCATATATCAAATTGTTAGGACTCTCCTTGTACAGAACAATACACACGGGCGCATTTCACCTCTCTCAAGATTAATAAGACATAGATTCTCAAACAGATACTAAAAGATTTTCAATCCCATGGCAATAAATGTGCAAACGATATCTCTCACCCATGAAAAAGTTGCATTTTCTCTGTTGTTCTGAGCGAAGAGTCCTTTATGATTTGATCAAGTATTTTAGGCCTTTTAGAGTCATTTTGCAACCACCAAGTTTGTCTAAATTTGAACTTTCCAATTTTTCCAGTGCTCGTAAGAAGGCGAGCAAAATCACAAAAATACTTCAACCTTTTGGCTGTCAAGCAAGTATTGATTCATTCCAATCCATCCAGTACTCTTGACGCTATGAATTCTCAAACGTGGGAACTTTTTCTGGTTCACCTGGTATGCAATATACTTACATCAGTAGGTACCGAATCTTCATAATGTGGGTAAAGTGCTAATGGATGCTCCAATAAAACTGTTTCTATCTCTTCTATTCTTTTTCTTCTTCGTCTCTGTAGGGGTAGCTCCCTGTAACAAAATGGAGGCTATCGTACTTTCAGAAAGTCTACCTAAAGGAAATTTACCGTAAAAGCTCTATGCCCCCCTCTCTACTAAGCCCCCTCTCTATTAAGCCATCCTCTCTAATAAGCCCCCTCTCTAATAAGCCCCTCCCCTCTGAGCCAAAATTTAAAAATAAGCTCCCCTCTCTATTAAGCCCCCCCCCCTATATCAAATTCCAGTGGATACCAAAGATTTCCCATTTATTGAGCTAGATAAGCTTGCATGTTAATCTTGTACCCTGGGTACCAGAGCCTTATTAGCCTTATTAAAACATTGGTCTTTATTTTCTTTTCGTCCCCCAACTTTTTAATAAGGCTCTGGTACCCAGGGTAGTTAATTCTGATATGTTTGAGATTGAATTTATATATTTGACTTGTAAACTTGTATGTTGAATCCGCAAATGGTGCAAAAGAACCAAAAAGCTATCATCTGTATCCCTGTCAATTGATTTTGTGAATAAGCCCCCCTCTCTAATAAGCCCCCCTCTGGAGGGTCTGAAATTAAATAAGCTTTTACGCTTGATAGAGCTTTTACCGTATATGCAGTGATATACACGGTTGCAGCACCTGCATACGCAGTGATATACATGGGTGAATTCGGGGAAAATACTTCTACCCTGAAGTAGCTAACGACTGTCTGTACTACGGCAGATATACAGAGGACATTATAATGATCTACAAGGCGATGAAGAAAGATTCAAGACGTTTGCCGAAAGGCTGACAGCAGTGAAGAAAGATGAAACATAAAAAAATAAATAATATAATAAGTTATCACAACAAAAATAGCTGAAGAAAACGCCTAAAAATCCATTGTTTATTTAACCATGCAATCAAATGGCATATGTCAAAGTTATAGAATACAATGTAGATATCTTGACCTAGGTGACGTTTTTAACAGTGTCAATTCCCTTGAAAACCTACAAACTATTCAATAAATTGCTTTTCCATAAATTACAGACAGCAAGGTTATGTTGATGTTTAGCTTCGCTTCCACAAGTTCGTTGTTTTGAGAAGGTGAATACTGTACATCAATCAGAAACTCAGATCAACCCATAGTACAAAAGCATTTAACTTCACACTGGTTTAACACTAAATTTTTCAATACACAAGGTTTCTTAACTTTTTTCCTATTTTTCTTCAATGCAAGAATTATTGTACTTTCTAACGGATTTGTTTCAAACCACCTTGAGCGAGAAAAAAGTTCTGTTATTAGCTCAAAACATGAAATTGCGTGAATATTACTCAAGAATGAAGGTTCTGCAATACATTTGCCACAATATTCTTGAATCTAACTTTGCTTCCAAAATAAAGTAAGACTAAAGGTTACATTTTTGGCCGCTAGGATTACTGGTGGTTTCTTACAAATGAGTTCCTTATTAAAAACATACAGTACTCTAGTGTAGCCACAAATCATCATGTGGCAATACAGTAGTTTCAGCAATTAAACATAAAATTTCCCTAATGAACAAAAATATCAAGATTAGGGTAAACTATGGTTAAGAATACAGATTGCAATATTCTAATCTTAGCATTGTTGTCAGTAATTCATTGTGAATCCCCAGGAAATACAATATTTCTAGCTACTTAAAGCTAATTTAAGCCCACTATGCATAACATCCTTCCTGAATGACAGTGAGGTGAGTTGCCAGGTCAAGCCTCCAAAGTCTTAACCACTTATGACTTAACCAAGCTTAACTTCAGTCACCTGATGGAAACTGTATAAACCGCTCCACCACTCACAGCATTTTGATCCATTTATCATGGAATTTATGTTTCATCCCAATTATTCATGTCATGTCATTATTCACAGTCACATCGATATGGACTAAATTCTCTTTGTTTAGAGGTAGTCTCCTGTGGAACACTCCAGATGATGAACTAAATAGAGCTGATACCTTATGAGAATTTTTAAAAAGGGGATAAAAGAGTGGGATGGCAAAAGATCTAAATGTTTAATTTTTGAATAATTTTGTTATATTGCAAATACTCTCGAGTACAGAATAAATGGGGGGATGAGAATAATCGGGGGAGGGGGGGGGCGTGGAAATGGTTCAATATGATCATAATAATTGGGGGGTTGGAACAATTGGGGGGGGGGGGGTGTTGCAAAATTGAGAATAGTTGTTTTTTTTCTTAGTTAAACACATATCTTTTTTATGTTAGTCATGTTACTAATACATTGTACTTCCTTTCTCGCGTGCGGGTCAGACAAACAAAGGAGAATAAGGTTAATAAATACAGTAAGTACATTTGCTTAGCAGGAATTGTTGAAAAATAATGTTCACTATCATTTCTACTTTTCAAGAATTAATAAAAGGGGTGTTGGAATAAAAATGGGGGGGGGGTTGGAAAATTTTTCAAAAATTAATAATCGAGGGGGAGGACGATTATTCGGTACTCAAGAGTAGTTAGTTTAAATTAGTTTTTAGTAACTATGTATTTACCAATTGGAAATAATGTTATGATGATGATGATGTCATAACTTACTTTTGAAAAACAGCCTCATCTTTGGGTAACTGTTTGGAAATATTTTGCTTTGGCTTTCTCTTGCTATCTGGATCTATTCCAAACAGATTTGGTTCAAGACCCTTTGATCCCTGTAAATAAATATAAAATCCATTACATTCTGCTATGAAGTAACCTAACATTTCTTGCTATGAAACTGTGTAATAACCCATCAAACCATTGGGTATTTACCAATAAAAAAATATCTTAAAAAATAAAATCTGAAGTCTAAATGTCAAATTTTATATAATATCCAACAATTTCATGTCACCTGAAAACCAGGCCTTTTCGTTTTACGCGGGCGATCGCCCTCGCCCTCGCCAGCGCCCTCGCAAAATGTTTTACGTGGGCTATTGACTGCCCTCGCTAAAACGTATTTCGCCCGAAGCTCCAACAGGATTTCGTTTACAAAAGACTTTTGGAACGAAGCCGTCTTGATATAAACTTGTTCCTTCATTCATCACTCGGAGCTCATACTATTTTACAGAATAGCTCTTCGACTTCTTTACAAAAGAAACCCGCTTTGAAGGCTAACCACTAGTGCAGCAAATAAAGCGAAGAAAACCCAAACGAAGTCTAAAATGTCAATGTTTCTCGATTTGTCTTTAGCAAAATGATTTTAACAAGAAACTTGAAAGAACTGCAAAACGAAGAGCAAAATCAGTGGTCCTTAAAAATTTCTTTGCAGTATTTGCGATATATATGTACTGACACACTTCTTCATCGTCATCGAGGTTCCCAGTTTAACTAAATCTTTCTTTAAGATCAGGATCTGTCAATAAAATGAATAGTACTCACAGCTTTCTTAACTTTCTTACAAAATCGTTCTCCAGTTTAACATTCTGCAGCCCTTCTCTGCTCCGTAGATCAGGCCAGTTTGAGTAAAGTTTTCTGACGAAATTTTAATTGAGACTTGGTTGTTTTGTTTCAAGGGCTTACATCCACTACTTACTCACGGGGCTTCACACTCAATCAAGGGAACAACAGGAAAGTGGTTGGCTTAACTGCTGTGACCTTTAGCTAACTCAGGAAAAATAATGGAGCAACAAAGAAGAACATTGCAAACAAATGGAATAAAATCTTCTTGTAACTTTGCATAAAAAAATTTGTGGTCTGTTCGAGTGGACTCTTTTCTCTCTGGTGAAGTGAACATGAAGGAAACAGTCCAAGTTGCAAGAACAAGACCTTGGAAGCTTTCATTGCTCATCAGTAAAAACAAGTAAAAACACGAGACTAGTTTAAGGGGGCGATCGCCCTCCTGAGCTTAACTACGAGGGCGATAGGACGCCCTTGTGGAAATTTCTTTACGAAAAGGCCTGCCTGAAAACCCATTTTTCTTCTGAACTTGAATCTGCTACCAGACCTGTTTCTCTTAATTTCAATGTTATTCAACGAATAAAGAAGGGGCAATAAAAATTAAATGTATTGCACATGTACCAATCATAGTTGCTTCTTAACTGAAAATTCCTGAGAAAATTCTTCCATCCATTCTTAGTAAAAAATCTTGCTGAAAAATATTCTTATCAGTGTGTGAAAAAGGATAATTTCTGCCTGACTGGTCTGGCTGCAAAATCAGATGATTATACTGTACTACTGCACCATAGCACCTTTTGTCATATGATCCAGGCCTGCACTGTACCTTTATAAGGAGATCTGTATCTTTTGGCGGTGGTTTGCCATCTCTAAAATCATCCACACCATCTTTGATAAATGTCCATGATGATGCAGCTAACCTTGGCTTCCAATCCTTTTTAGTCAATGGCTTGGTGTATTTCATGTTGAGACGTTCTTTGTACCTAAGGATTTAAACAAAACAGTAACTTCTACAGTCATGCAGCTTTAAAAAAGTGGGTGCAAAATTCTAGGATATTTTTCTTTGAATTGAATGGCTTGAAAGGAACTTATGGTACTTTGCTGTAAATCTGCCATGGACATTTTTGATATCTTGATTTCTTTCAATGATGGCAATTTAAATATTTTTGAAAAAATTCATGGAAAATTTTGAAAAAATTTAAATCATCGTAAATCGTAAACCAATACAGGAAAAATAATATAACCTTCAAGAAAACCATAGTTTATGAAGGTCTACGATATGTTGGCAAGCAGACATTTGTAGCTTCTTTGGTTCATTTATTTTATTATAGGCCTTAAAAAAGGATTTAGAAATTTGATAATGTCGTAAAAAAGTCAAGTCAAATTTAATGAAGAATGCCACCATTTTCAAACTAATCAAGATATCAATAAATTTCCACAGCAGATTTACAGCAAAACCCTAAGTTTCTTCGAAGCCATTTAATTAAAAGAAAACTGTAATAGCCGAGGCCTTAGGCTTACAGTGGCCCTAGGCTAGGCCTACACCATAAATAAAATTTAGGCCCATTTGGTCTACAACAAAGGGAACCAAATGATAAATTCGTTGATTTACTCACCATGGCTGGTGCCTAATACGGCTGTTATCTTTCGTTGGTACAAGAAGTAGATCATATTTATTTTCTGCCATATTCTTTTAAGGTTTCCTTGTCTGTAATGAGCTTCACCGCCCTGCTAAACTTTGCTTTCACTTCGATTCTCGCGCTTCGGCTTCGGCCTAGCCACAATTTCGTGATCTTGGAGCCTGGGAAAGAGTAAAGATCATCCGTTGCTAATGGATACCGCGAAACCAAGTCAATCGTTGTCAATAGCGATTGAATGCCTTGTCGACAAAATAAACCCCTTCTTTTCGATGCAAAATATGGGGTGCTATAACGGTTTCTATCTATCCGCCACATAATTTTGAATGTTAGTGGATTGAAAGAAAAGATTTTGAATTCTTTTACAATAGAAAGAATCTTGCAAATAAAATGTTCGCAAATTAATGGCGAGTTTTGCAGGGGTTTTGCATCACAAAGCATGCATGTTTGCGTTGTTGCAAATCTAATTTGAGACAGACGCATAGGCGTAGGAGATAGGGGGCTAGGGGGGGCTGCAGCCCCCCCAACGTCAGAAAAATTTGCAAAAATCATCCATATTCGGGCAGAAATCCGCCTCAAGTCGGGCAAAATTTTCTTGGACAGACGTTACATGTTCGCACACCTTTTTCTATGAGAAGAAACGTTGATTAGCCGGTCATAGCACCGTCTAACAGTTTTTTTTAATTCTACATTAAAGTTTCCGCTTACTGAAACGTTCTTAAAAATGTGTGTCTCTCTTTTGGTTGCATGCCTTATGGGTCATTATGTTTACCACCGTCACTGTCACAATTTTTTTCTTGGCATGACACACAGTGATCCAGAGCATGGAATAAATGCCAAAACACAAATAGTTGCAAATGCAACAACTTTCACACCTATCATAGAGAGGACACTTTGAAGTATTCAGAACAAAAATCCGTATAGAAATCGGACCAACTACTGCAGAGAAATTGCACTTTTAAGTTGCCAAAAATTGCCAGGCCATGTTTTTGTTTACATTTCCGGTGTATCACTTTTGAAATGGGCCTAAACCAACAATTTCAAATGTTCATTTCTCCAGTTGTATTCGTCCGATTTCAATAAAAGTTTTTTTAAATTGATCCTCAATGTCTGCGCAATTATACAACGTATCAGTTCTATGAATTTACATCAATTTATTTAATTTATTTGGCACATATTTGTCAAGGGGTATTTTTAGCAGTAGAACTACTCAAGACCCCTAAATTTCTTCTTTCCTGGTGCAAACAAAAAAAGTGAGGAAAAAAGAGTCTTAAAAACTCATTTCGCACTAAACTTCAGGTATCGATGAAGGTTTCTGCCAAAGGGTTCGTTCAGGTTCGTACATGTAAAATTTTTATAGCTGATATAAAAAATCGAGTCATTTAGGCCTATGTATGCTATTTTCTGTGATTTTCAATGATAGTATGTATATTTTTGTTCTGAGTGTTTCCAATGCATAGTTTTCGTTTTAATTGCACAGCTTTAATAGCGAGGGTTTAAATTCTAAATAAAAAGAGGCATTATTTCATTACCTAACAATCACATTAACATTTAAATGACTTGAATCGTACACGGGTTTAACATGGTTTACACTAAAATCACGGCAACAAGCATCTTATGTCTATGACTGTTAAGATACAAAGCTTGGGCTTGAGGTCCATTTTTTGATCTTGGAAACTGCACTAATAGGTTACAGGAAGGTGTGGTGTGCGGCAAAAGGATTTCTGTCATGACCCAATCCCAGAATTTAGGGAAGATTTTGATACCTAATCTTTGAATACGAGTTACGTTTTCACAAAGAAAAATTTTCGCTGCAAAACCACTGCAATATTTTTGTTTCACGTAAACAAAGCATTAGCAGGACTTTAAATTACCTAACATTATAGTCACGGGAAACAGAACAGTGTCAGAATGTTTCGTAAATGATAAGCCCCAGTACCAGAAAATTCACAACAAGATTATGAAAGTATACCCCGTTTCTATAATTTCTGACAAAAACTCCCCTAAATGCCTATATGACCAGAAATTTGAGAACCCCCTCGCCTGGGCTTTTAGTCTATAAAGTGCACTTCTGTTGTATAAGTCTTGAGAAGCGAACTTCATCTTGGACTTCAAATTAAAGGTCACACGAGCCTTAGCTTTTTGGTTCATTACATGTCGTGGGCAATGATAACAACTATATAGTTATCATGAATTTTATGAACTTATAGTTACTCCATAGGCTGTGTATTTATCACTTTATCTTTCTTTATTCAATACCTAATGCTGAATTTAAAAAATCCAAAGGAACTTTACATTTATTTTTGGTTAAGGTTGAGACCAGGCCCGTAGGAGCCTTTTTCAGATTGGAGGGGCACTAATTCACACCGAAGGGGTAAAGGTTCCGGAAGAATTGCTCGGTCAATGCCCTCTTTTCTTTTGGCAATGCCCTTCTGTACATTGCTGAAAGGGCATTTTATGATCGGAGGTCCTGAAGAAAAATAGGAAATCTACGAATCCAAATATATTTCAAACAGGTTAGCTAAAATCAAACTACAATAGGATAAGAATTGATATTTGATTTACAAAAGTCATCACACAGTTTTCATGGCGTCCTACGAAAGCCATGGCATGGCCAGAGTAAATTAAATGGGCGGAATTGAAATGAGGGGGTCTGGGGGAAGCCCCAGGAAAATTTTTGGGGCCATGCCCTTTACTTTGGCTTAGAATGCATCTCCCAATATCATGCTTGCCATTAGCGACAAGGAATCTTTGAAAGCGTTGTGACAGTTCTCTTATGAGTTGAAGCATGAGGAAAATGTTTGAAGAAACATCCTTTACTTTGGCTTAGAATGCATCCCCTGATTCCATATTTGCAAATGCTAAAATGGAAGATTTGACATTTCTTGGAAAATTCTTTCCCAGCTATACCCAGCTTTTTTCTATTCGGTTTCGAGGATCTCGTTGACCCGGCGTTGACCACGCCAGTGCTCGTTAGTTTAGCTATGATTATTGATTCTTGAAGTCTGGGTACTTTTCGCCTCTCTTGACGAAAGTGCTTCTGATGTCAAAAGAGTTGAGCTGTCCAAAGTTAAATTTCATGGCATTGGAATCTATGACAAATTCGCTTACGATGCTGACAAGGTTGAATTTATCAACTCTGTCGTTGTGCACATGTTTCACCATCAGGTGGTCGAGGCGGTAGTTTGCTGTTGTTGAACTTTGATAGGTCTTGACTTGCTTCATTGCCAAGGGCCTGTAACTGATGCCCGGAGGGGGGTACTTGACTTAAATTTGTACGGGGGTGTGCCTACGAAAAAAATTTTTTTTACCCTGCTCCAGAATTTTTTGCTCAAAATGATAACCTGTTCTAGAAAAAATTGATGAAAAGTATACTCAAAAACATGAAATTTGACCGAAAAACGACCCGATCTAGCAGAATATTCCCCTTTGACATGTTTTGACAACCTGCTCTAGAAAAATTGCCTCATTTTGATAACCTGTGCTAGAAAAAATTGGTGAAAACGATACCCTTAAAAACGGCACATCCCGGTCGGACAAATATACTAAGTACCCCCCCCGGGCACTGATGATCAGTTTTCTATGTTATTATGAAGAATGAAAAAATTCAACTTCTGGAAATTATTGGGGGGGCCCGGGCCCGACCGGCCCCAATAGGTGCTACGGGCCTGTTGAGACTGATTACAGAATCGCACAGACTGAAACTATTTTCTAAAAGTTATCTGCAGTTTAGAAGACTAAAACTGTCACTTCAAAGAAAACCTCTTGGTTTATAATCCAATTAGAGTTTTTGTGGAACGAGTACATCTGAAAATTCAGAGGAACTTTTGGTTGCAGACTGTGAAAAAGTTTTGTGTCAGTAAATCATGGCCCCTTTGTCCGGATGCTCATCAAATTTGCACCAGATATTCCCCATGCTGGACACGATCCATTGAAGCGACAAATTCAGGCATGTGAGAAGGAGACTTTCTTTGCATCAAACCAAGAAGAAGCGCTTTTTCCAAACATGAAAAAATGAACTATAGTTAATAGATCGAATGGTAAAGTTTGGACTTAAGCCTAGTGTTCCCAAGTCATAGACATAAAATGCTTGTCGGCTAGACTACGTTTGATCCACTTAAATGCTAATATGCTTGTTAGGTAATGACATAATTCCTCTTTTTATTTAGAATTTAAACCCTAGCTATTACAGCTCTGCAATCAAAACGAAAATTATGCCATGGAACCACCCAGAAACAAGAGATACATTCTAATCACGGAAAATGACAGAAAATAGCATACATGGGCCTAAATGACTCGATTTTTTATATCAGCTATAAAATTTTTACCTGTACGAACCTGAACGAACCCTTTGGCAGAAACCTTCATCGATACCTGAAGTGCGAAATGAGTTTTTAAGACTCTTTTTTCCTCACTTTTTTTGTTTGCACCAGGAAAGAAGAAATGTAGGGGTCTTGAGTAGTTCTACTGCTAAAAATACCCCTTGGCAAATATGTGCCAAATAAATTAAATAAATTGATGTAAATTCCTAGTACTGATACGTTGTATAATTGCGCAGACATTGAGAGTCAATTTAAAAAAATTTCATTGGAATTGGACGAATACAACTGGTGAAATGAAAATTTGAAATTGTTGGTTTAGGCCCAATTCAAAAGTGATACACCGGAAATGTAAACAAAAACATGGCCTGGCAATTTTTGGCAACTTAAAAGTGCAATTTCTCTGCAGTAGTTGGTCCGATTTCTATACGGATTTTTGTTCTGAATACCTCAAAGTGTCCTATCTATCATAGGTGTGAAAGGTTTTGCATTTCTAACGTTTTGTGTTTTGGCATTTATTCCATAATTTTGACAATCTGGATCACTGTGTGACATAGAGCGCAATATTTAGGTAGAAAAAAGGCTTTTTTCTTTTGATATTCTCGAATTGAGCTCTGAAAAGTTTCTTGGTGCTTCTCAAACATAGTACATAGAAGAGTTTCTTGATATTTTTGGTCATCCAAATAAAAGTTTCTTATCAACCAGTGTCTTACACACACACATATACGAGTAATATCCAATGGACCTCATTTGACGACAACCGATTCGAAAAATTATATTTCTCCACACTTTCCACGACAGATTAGACTTGCTCCTTCAGATAGACTTATTACAGTTGACGAAATAGACTTAGGGCAAGTCTAACAACAGATAGAACCAAAGGAAAAAATACTCTTTCATTGGCGACAAAAAAGATGGAAAAACGCTTAATTCTGACAGCAAACAGTAAAATCAAACTACATACATTTACGGCGAAATTCCCCAACAACTAGTGCGATATGTCATGGATGTTTTGACATGATCACCTGATTTGAATACCTATTTTCTATTTCTTAAAACTTGCGCTGAAAAAAAATTGAACATAGGAAACATGAATACAATTTAGAAAGTTGTATTTTCGACGTTTATTGCTGAAAATTAAAAAAAAAACAACTGTTCAACGTTCGAATACCTAGATTTTAAAAGAAACTTGACAGGGATCAAAAATAGACGATAGCACTGAAGAATTTTTTGTATTTATCAATGTAATACTAATTTGCTTTACTGCCTGTGGATTGGCCTGACGAAAGCCAGTCATTCACAAGGCAAGAAACAACTTCTGCACGGGGGAGTTTACTGAACATCCATGAATCACAGCCAGTTATGAGATGGAAGCATCTACATAACAAAGATTTGCCTGATCATAATAAATAGCACACTACAACCAATCACTCTATATTACAAAGGACATTTGAATAAAAAAAAATTACAAAGGTCACGGGTAGTTAATTAGAAAGTTCTCTTCTCTGGTGTGTCTGATAGGGAGTTTGTTTACTAACTACAACGCCAACTACAACGGCAACGCAACGTTTAATATGGTAACCAACGATACTAACTCATCACAATTCATATTCCTCTTTTGAAGGCCCTTGGGTAACCGAAATGCACTGCGATCGTTTGTTTTGTTTTGCGTGGATTTCATTCAACTTCCATTTTGTTGTCTGCCAGTCATCATAGTCTATAACTTTACTAGCAAAGTCTGTATGGAAACAAGGAAATATTATTGCTCAAGCACGATGAGAAAATATCTGAAGCAAGTTCTTGTAAATGTTCATGCTACCAATATGGCTGTATCTGGAGCTGCAAAGACGTGCTGCTGACTTGAGCGGCATCAGATCATCATTTTCATGCCGAAAGAAAATAACGCCACCTTTCCAAATAGAGCTGCAATGCATGCCGGATAACCAAGAGCCATTAATAGCGAAGACAGATAATACGACAACCATTTAATTACCAAAACTCAAGATTCTGAAAGTAACTATTATTACAGGGTTGAAAATGTAGCGCTCTATTAAAATTAGGTTAAAGTGTAACATATCGATCAAACAAACGTTTGTGGTTTTCTCTGTAAACAATCATAGCACAGATCTGTCTTGCGAGGCTTGGACACATATAGCAGACGAAATATTGCTCTCTCGGGCGTATTTACCCTATATTTCTGCTTTCCTTCCCTGGGTACTACAATCCCGATATGACACAGAAGGGCAGCTCCTAGTACAGTATGCCTGCTTTAACACCTGCTTACAGCTATCCTTGAGCAAAGGAGCTTATAGCCGGAAGTCAGACAATGTGGATTTAGGATACATTGAAGTACATAAACACAACGATGGAAAGTAAATATCTTTGTTATCCTATGACTAGAACAACCATTACTTGAAACTTCAAAAACTTTTCCGCTTTTTTACTTTATTAAATCTGAGGATTAGAACAAGTGGTTAAATTTGGTAAACGTTCATAAGTCTAAGTCAGAACAACTGAGATCGAAAATGTTTTCTTATCATTTGCCGGAAAGAATCGTTATCCGGAACCCCTGTTTTTACTGGGCAGAAAAGGTCTATTCAAGTGGGCTTTCGCTGATTTTAGGAGGATCTTAAAATGGCATTGAAACAGATTCTTCATGGTATTCTCCAAAAATTAATCCTTTCATTCATTTTCATTTCATTCATGTTTACTTAATTAGGCCCCGTTCATACTGCTCCGTTTTTGTACAAAAACGGAAAGGAAAACCTCCGTTTTTGTGAAAGTTTTCACACTGATCCGCACAAAAATGCCACAAAAACGGAGGTTTTCGAAAATGCTATCAAAAGTGGATATTCACAAAAACGGAGGTTTTTGAAAACGCTTCAATATTCAACAATGAGTTTCACAAAAACGGAGCAAAGTGAACGCACAAAAACGGAGGTTTCTCTCTCCGTATTCGTTATCAGGCGGATCAATGTGAACGGACAAAAACGGATGTTTTTTCCCTCCGTTTTTGTACGTGAACGGACAAAACGGATGTTTTTCCCTCCGTTTTTGTACAAAAACGGAGCAATGTGAACAGGCAGCTTGAATGCCACAAAAACGGATACAAAACAAAAACGGAGCAGTGTGAAGGGGTCTTAGGCACGGTAGCCTAATATGAAATAAATATGAAATATAAGCCCTGTCAGTCCATCGAGACTGCCTTTCAGGGAGCCGTGGCTCCAAGGTAAGAAGTTTGTTATGAAGTCTACCTCATCGGGTAACTGGTCTGTCTCCACCTATGCTGACTGCGTAGCTTGCATCGTTGGTCTGCACCATACGGCAAGCTGGACCTGTCTAACCTGACCAAGATAATTTGTTTATACATATGACGTAAAGTGTGCCGTGACCTTAGTTAGCTATGTTTTAAGCTTTAGTTGTTTTCATTGCCTTTTCTCTTTCTCTTTGCATCTCTAATTTCAAAATAGCAATGTCCTCATTTCGTATAACTTTCTCCATTTCCACTGGCGGTATTCTTCGATTTTTATCATACCACGCTGGATCCGGGAAGTAGTTGGCTACACCAGACAGGAAGACACGACGGAAGCCATTACGCCAGTTCTTTGGCCAGTTTTTCACTAAGTAAATCGGTAGCGGGAACACGGATGCCAACACAAGGACACAAGCAAGAATCTCTGCCCATGCCGGGTATTTCAGTCTTGTTGTTGAATTTTTCTCACCAGGACGGGCTGCGCTGAAGGGTTTCTGAAAATCAATAGCACATTGTTTAGACCACAGATCATTCAGTAAGACATCAATAAATTTCTGAACAAATGACATAAAAGCTACAGCAACGAAGCTGAATAACTGCAGTCCTAGCTTTCTTACAAAAAAAGTGCATTTAAAGACAAATGACGGATATATCGCGTCTAGTTTAAAAATAGAAAAAAAGATGGCCGAGTGCCTTCATTTGTTCAATTGATTTGCTAATCTCTCGAGATCATCAAATACAATGGAATATAATAGGGTATATTTAGATTGCCCAGGCCCCTAACTTAAATTGCCTTATATCTCCGTCATTTGTCTTTAAAGTCAGTCTTAAAGGACAAGTCTGGGGTTTGTAACATTAATGCCAGAAAACACACTTACCAACTGCTGCTACGAACTAACAACTTTGTCTGCATTATGACGTTCGTAATTCGTAACAGCTGTAAATTCGTTAAACATTCTGACAATTTAGGCCAAATATCGTTGCAATTAGTCCACATTTTTCCACGAGCACACGATAAAGAGGCTAGCAATGATTAAGAGGCAAGCATAAGGCAGCCTCATTTTCGTTGACCGCGACGTCAGAAGGCACAGATCCTTTGCGTTTGATGATGTCATGCTTCGGTCACTTAATTGAATACGGAATTTTGCAGAGAAAAGACGACAAATGGTTGACAAAAGGACGATACACCCTTCATAACAGTATATAGCCTCTTGTTTCACCACCAATTATACCAACCACAGACTTGTCATTTAAATCAGATCCACTCATTCTTTAAAAGGAACTAAGGTCCGGGGCTGGTAGGCAGTTTTTTAAAATTTTGGTCTATTTTGCTACCAAAAGTTTCTTACGTGTTTCTTATATTCTTAATGCTGCAAGTGTCGAGTTAAATTTTTTTGTCTCAAGGTTACTCAAATTACTTTGTAAAATCTCAAAACAAGTAAATAACATAATTCGCATTCAAAATAATGTCCAAACAGTTGCGATAACTGTACAATGTCAAAACATTTTTGAGTGTGATAGGAAAATTAAAACTGTAAACTACAAAAGTTTGTTAGCTTTTTCACTTCAGGCAGGGTTGTTTCTGATCTTTCGAAAATTTGAGCCTACAGTTTCTTACAAGCGGTTTTTTATGGAAAAAAAATACGTGTATCACGTTAAAATACCCACAAATAAAAACAGCTGAAGTGATTTCCATGAGTAATTTTGCGTTATTGCAAATCTCACGTAAAATATAATTTGAGATAGACTTTCAAGTTATACCTTCTCAAGTCAAATAGACGGATGTTTAAAAATGGATTCTGTGAAATTGAGCTTGACCTGAAATCAACCTTTTAGCTGTTCTACATAAAGTCTTGATCGAATGATATCTTTACATCGAGTGTCTTAAACAGTACCCCCCTCCCCCCTCGTTTGACTGGAAAAAGGAACAAAACGATAAGATATCGGGACTTTCAAAAAACGAGGTTACCTTTCCTAAAGTTTAAAGGCAGAAACACTGCAATGCGACAAGAAACAACAGCAAATGGTTTAATTTATTTAATGCCAATATTTCGTCCTGCCATGTAAGACTTCTTCTCCTTGTCTTCAACTTGAATGCACATACTTTGCATTTTAAAGTAGTCTGCCAAACACCGGAGATACGAGTTCACAAAGTCGAAATTTGAGTGTACCTGAAACCAGAGGTCTTGAAAGGGCCTAGCCATGATTTGACATCATGGGTAATTGTTACTTTGGACTAGAATTCATGTTGTTCATGTTCTATTGTTTAACAATAATCCCATGGGGAGACAATAATCAACGTGAACGACTTGACATATCTTACCTGAACGCATCCAGTGTATACTAAGTATGTAGGTTTATCGCTCGCAGTTTTCACGACACTTGCAATGAAAACAAACGTCATCACTATAGGTGAGATGTATTTCCAGCAAAGAGGGAAGAAAGCAAATGGTCGGCTGCCAGTCATGTATTCAATATCATTTGATAACCTGTTAAAAGAATGAAAAAATGATTAATACACCCTCTTGATAAAATGAAAATCAAATGCAAGATGTTCTATTTCATGACAGGAATGTGTTTCTATTAAACTCCTCGTGCTGCTTCTTAGACCTAACGGAGACCAGATGTTAGAATTACGCAGTCACATAAAAGGTATTTGTTAGCAAAGATATATATATGCCATATATGCCATATAGCCTTCATGGCAATAATAATCTTGTTTTGCCTAAAGCTAGGACGAATCAATATGGCATTGATACTATCAGGTTTATTGGTCAAAAACTGTGGCAGACTCTGCCAAGAGAAATCAAAGAGTCCCAATCATTGGAGATTTTTAAAAGAAATATTAAATCCATCAAAACTTCTGACTGCAGCTGTAAATTGTGTAAATTTTTGTATCAAATCTAGGTTTTTGTAATTAGACTTTAGTAAATATTCTGTATAGTTGGCCTTAATTAGTTTAACGCTATTGTCTTAGCTAACTTTAAATATATTGTTTATTCATTTATTTATTTATTTATTATATAAGGTATGCAGAAAGTGTTGTAAGTGATTGTTTGAGTTGGCCCCGCATGAACAACTTCCAAATGCCAAAGGGTAAAGACCGAGGCAAAGACCAATACTTACGTATCAACTCCATAGACCCATCCAATTGCAACAACTTGGAACAATGAAATGATCAAAAGTGGCAAAGGAACGGAGTAGTCATCAAATACTTGGAAGAGATAAAATCCATTTCCACAAACGAGGACTAGTTCTACAAAGAACATGACCACAGCAAGTATTCCTGCAAATAAATAAATGTCAGAGTTAAGCGAGCAACATTAATGCAAAAATGACAATCATGACATATGCGAGTTCTGAAATCCAAACTCTGCATGTCTATACGCTGTCTCAAACTAGACGCCCCCTGTTCTGCAAATTGTTTTTATAAAATCTTGTTTCTGTTTGTACAGAAAAAAGAGAAATCCTGGTTGCTCGCCAGCTGTTGCCTAGACGCTCCTTGAAAATATATAAACGCTTCTTGAACAAGGCGAAAGCCGAAAGCGACCTATTATGTGATAAAACCGAGGAAATTGGAACAAGCCATCGTTGTCCAATGGTAAAGAGGCTTGCCCGGAAAGCGTGCTCAAGTCATTGCTGTAAGGCAAACATATCAGGGAAACCTGCTCGTGATTTTGGCACGTTTTTCAAGGTTTCTCGAAGGGACCTTTTCAGCAAATCCCTTGCTAAATCTGAATGGAGTGACCGAATTCAGTGTGGACAAATTGTAAAAATATTTGAGCATGTAGGCTATTCAACCAGATATTGCAAAATAGCACTGCCTATATATTCCGGGAGCAGTAACCTTTAAAGAGACACAATAGCAAATTTTTGATGTCGGAAAATCTCAACGAGATTCTTCATGCACAAAGAAGAGACCTTGTACATTCTGAAAATGCATTTAGTAGTTTCGTGCAACTTCTAGAAATATCATAAAACAGTAAAACGAAAGGAAAAACAACGTATTTGTACCTACACTTTTCTGCGGCACGTGCGCATAAACAATGGAATGACAATAGACAAATTCTCGCCTTGCAAGTTTCTTTTCAAATATCTCGGTCAATTGAATTTTCGGTTTTGTGTATTGAATATATTTTCAGAATGTAAAAAGTCTCTACTTTATGCATAAGGAATCTCGTTTAGATTTTCAGACACAACAAATTTGCGATTGTGTCTCTTTAACGCCCCCCCCCCATCCCCCCGGGCCTTTTTTGACTCGCCCGGCAGATAATTTTGATAAAAAATGACTTTTGCCAAAAAGCATCGTTCCATTAAATGTTCATGAAAGAAAATAAAGTTGCTTTTAAGATTATTCGTAAAGATTTTCCGTGGTTGGTGAAAGCTAGCAAATTAGATTTTTCTGTGATCTGAAATCATTAATTTTTGATAAACTCAGATTTCTATATGGCATAACTAACTTTCCTGAAAGATTTCTGTCTACCTAAAGTATTGAAATAGCAAATTAACAAAGAATTGTTTACTTTTGTGATGATTTCATGTTTGAGTTAAATAAAAAACTGTACCTAAAATTATGTAAAATGTTTTGAAAATGCTTGAAACTAAAGAGGCTTGGATACACCTGGTTTGAAACAGACTTTAAAGGGAATACAAGGACCAGCAGCCTTTGCCATCTTTCGTTTTTGTTTTTATGAATTTCGTACAGTCAACTATTTTGGAAGCTGTGCAGAGCAAGTCACAGACTTCGCGCAAAGCATGCTGGTCTTTGTATTCCCTTTAAAGCCATGGTTTACCAAACATTCGAGATTTACTTGCCAAAAATGTGCTCCGGTTTCGCTAGTCGCAAAACATAAAAAAACATTGGCTGCATATAAAAACAAAAAATATTTCTGGAGCAATATTTGGCGACATGGTCAAACGGACAATCACTTAGCTTGACAAGCAGATATCAAATGTATGCCGAACAATCTTCGTTCGTATGACCAGGGCTTTGATAAAGAGGAAGTTTCTTACCCATGAAATATTCCTTTCTCATTGTAACGTATTTCAAATCATACAGTGGGGCAACAGCTCCCTCGAGAGTTCCAAACTCAGAATCGATTCCCAGCAGGATCAACATGAAGAAGAATAAAACGGCCCAAAGGGGTGACACATCCATCAGCAAGAACGCGTCACAGAATGTCATGAAAGCGAGGCCTGGTCCTGGACTGATCTCGGTCACAGGGATACCAGTCACGTGTTGTCGATGTCCCAAAAATGAAAATACAATAACACCAGAAAACAATGATGTGCCACAATTAGCAAGTACCACGGTGACAGCATCTGCATTGCAATTATTCTTTCTCGGCATGTAACTTGAAAATGCAATCAATGCACCAAAACCAATGCTGAGACTGTAGAACATTTGCGTTGCTGCATCCATCCATGCACGAGGGTCCAATACTTTATGCCACTATAAAAGGAAGAGTCCCTGAATTAATGCATATTTTTACTTGAGGGACAAGGTCCTGCTGTTGGATAAACGGAAATGACAGACTGTTGGCAAAGCAGGGAAAGAAAAACGAAAACAATTATTTTTTGATATGTCTCTGGATAAACCAAAATTTGGCACATCCGAATCGTGAGTGGGAGAGTTGACTTTGGCACTGTTATCTGAGAATGGCTGGCCCTCCTAACAGGTTTACTTTGTGTTTACATGGATAGCTAGACCTTCTAGAAGAGTTAGGCATGACGGTGTCAACTATTCGAATCCTGTCGCTTGCAATTATTCGATTGTTTTCACCAGCCGCCTAGGACGGCCAGCCCTTCTTATTACATTTACATGGGCAATTTCCGCCCTCTGAGGAGAGATATTCGGTACTGGGTAGCGAGATATCGCCTGGGTCAGCTAGTTCTTCTCTCATATAAATGAAAAATAATTCTGTAAAGGATTAGACCAGAGGGTGAGATCTCGAGATATCGGCAAAGAGGGCTGGCCCTCCTCCATACAAACAACACCTCAAGGCTGATTTCCACTCAGAAGAATTTTCAGAGCGGATGGAATTTTAGACAATACCGGGTGTTTTAAAATGATGTATTATCGTTTGATTGCATATATCTCCATAACTAATGAACCGTTTTCAAAAACTTTATTTTATCCGATTGCCGAAAGACTAAATTGTATTTAAGGATGTTGGTTGTGGTTTAAGCCGATTTCTTCATGTTAAAAAGAAGATCGATAAAGCTGCTCACATTCAACCCTTAGATAGCATGACAAAGAAACGGCCTTCTTTGCCAGTCAGCATTTTATATGTGATGCAAAAGGCTGGACTTATATGTCGTTCATAGAATATATGGCGTAGAGAATACAGATACGAGTTCAGCCGTTTGTATCATATCTAAAATGTTGACTGGAAAATAGGCCGTTTCTTTCTCATGCCATCTAAGGCTTGAATTTGAGCAAGTTTATCGATCTTCTTTTCGACATGAAAACCCATGGTAAAACCGCAACCAACATCTTGAAATACAATTTAGCCTTTAGGCAAATAAATAAAAGAAAGTTTTTGAAAATCGGTTCATTGGTTATGGACATGTAAGCAATCAAACAATACTACACCATTTTGGGACACCCGGTAGAAGGTTTGTCAAGTGTAACATTCTATTCAAATTCAAAGCGAAATTTTATCTTATGAACAAAATTGAAAATCAGCCTTTAAGGTCTCACAATAACACGTATACATCATCTTCCCCTCTATATGTAGATCTCACGTGTAGACTTAGACTATGAAAAATAACTGCCAAAAGGAAGAGTATGTTTGAAAGTGACAACCTACCTCAGGTTTGAAGAAAGCTTTGATTCCAGTACCAGCGCCTTCCAAAGTAACACCACGGATGAACAGAACAAACATGATAATGTATGGAAAGGTAGCTGTGAAATACACTGCCTGAATAATAAATACAACAAATTTCATCAAATTTAGTTCGAAATAAATGTGTTAAGATTGGAAGTTTACGCAAGTACGAAATAAAACAATAGTGTGATAAATGCAATAAAGTTTTTATAATAAAAATAGTTTACATCCCATTCTAAAATGCAGGGCCTATTTTGGCACATTAACTATATGTTTAAGCAGACTAGGCAGTTTTCCGGCATGAAAAACTGCAAAGTAATGTTTTTGATAAGACTAAATTGCATATATCGCACGAGGGACAGAACAAACACGAGACAAAGAACGTTTAGATCAAAGGCGTGGTGGCGTGGTGGCGTGGTGGCGTGGTGGCGTGGTGGCGTGGTGGCGGGGTGGCGTAGTTCACTAACGGATGAGTAAATAAATCCCTTTTTGAAGGTCACTGTCCCATGAATATCAAATTTGTGCTTATTTCAATTCGCATCAAAGTGCTTATATTTTACTTTATTTACTTGTTTACCATGAATATCAAGACGATAATATTGGCAAAGATATTCTTAATTGCTGGACATGTTCAAATCTATTCTACAATTACCCCGGGGGGGGGGGGGTACTTGACTTAAATTTGTACGGGGGTGTTCCCACAAAAATTTTTTTTACCCTGCTCCAGAATTTTTCGCTCAAAATGATAACCTGTTCTAGAAAAAATTGATGAAAAGTAAACTCAAAAACATAAAATTTGACCGAAAAACAACCCGACCTAGCAGAATATTCCCCTTTGACATGTTTTGACAACCTGCCCTAGAAAAATTGCCTTATTTTAATACCCTATGCTAGAAAAAATTGGTGAAAACGATACCCTTAAAAACAGCACATCCCCGTCGGACAAATATACCACCCCCAGGCAATTACCTGAATATAAAAAGTCACTCCATTCTGAAATTATGAGGGATTTTCTCGATTTTCTTGGTTGTGATTTCAGGCAAGTTTTTTCTAAAAGGTTCCTTGAAGGGGCTTTCTTAAGAAAATTCTTCATATTTTAGAACTAAGTGGCCAATTTTATTCAGGTAAATTTTAAAATATAACTGTGAAAATGTTCACAATGGCATTATATACTTGCCAATATCATTTTCTTGAGTTTTTCTTGATATCCAGGGAGCAATGACCTTTCAAACAGGGATTGTTTTAACTCAACCGGTATTGTGGGCCATGTGTAAAGTAGAGACAAAACAAGATTTTATTTCAAGAATTTGAGGAAAGTCAAGCCTTTTGAAAGATCTTCAATCTGGTTTCATTCCAGCCTCACCACATTTCATTGCCATTGTCATTAATCCAAACGTCCTCCAAATTACGAACAGACCATGATGGGCGATAAGAAAAGAGGAAGTTATTGTTCCCAGAGCAGTTTTGTCCCTCCCTGTTTCCCCGTGCCCAGTTTTCCTTGTATCCCCGTGTTCTTCAAATTTGAGTCACAGAAAACCTAAGAGAAGAAGAAGACTTCTTCCTTTTCTCCTATGCTTTCCCAGGCGCTACAACAACCTGCACGGGCATGGGGACAACGAACGGTAAAACTGCTATAGGAGCAACTACCACGTTTCCTATGGCCCATGTACAGACATGAATGAAAAGTTAATGAGATAACGATGAATGATGGAAGAGAAACTACATTATTGTCAAATCCCAGAAATTGCATTTCCAGACATGCGTACAGCCTAAGGTTACGAAAATGCTTTGGTACTGAGATACTCACACATCTTTTACTCACCAAAGGGTAGGCCAAAAGCGTCTTGATCTGGAGTGCTCATTCAAAGCAAACGTCATCATTTGCAATCTTGACATTTTACGACAAGATACGTTACCCTTTCGGTACTCATTTTACGACAAGATACGTTACCCTTTCGGTACTCATTTTACGGCAAGATACGTTACCTTGTTGGTACTCGTTACTGCATCTTCTTGTGAAATATGAAGATGGAAAATAGTTCTGCAGTCTGGCAAAGTTTTCTCGCTGGTTCTGCACTTCCAATCGAACCGACATTCTGCAACTCTTTTGACTCGACCTATATCTGCAATGCTGCAATAGACTTTGCATTATGATGATGATTATAATTATTATGAAGCCTATCGCATGTCTGGGAATACAACTTCTATGCGCTGCACCTTAGCAACAACTGGTCAACAACTACGGCCAACAACAGAGGCATATCAGACAAAGGACCAATTATTTTTAGGACATAGGCTGCCAGCATCAAGATATTCGAGACTTAGAGCCTTTCGGGCAATAATCTTCCCAGCGTTTGCAAGGACCACAGTCCTGCAAACCCCTTTCTACAGGTTTTGAAATGCTTATTGAATGAACTGGAAGCCCATGTCATTTGAGAACAAATGAACCAAAGTCTGACTGCTTCCTTCCATCAAAAGCAATACAACATAATGATTCAAAGATTTAAAAAGACAGCCTAATTTAAATTGTAAAAACACAAAATCCCATACTTCTAAACGTACAAAATTAAGAAGAAAATCAAGTTAAAATACAGGAATCGTTTCTGCATCTCTAAACAGAGACTGCAGTAACCTCACAGTAATAGACAAAATATCTCAAAGTCCAGTGCAAACACAGTGATTAGAAATAAGCTTTGAAGGTAGTTAGACAAGCGCGCAAAAACTGCCCCGTATTTACTGTTAAATAAGACAGTCAAACTGAATACAGTGAGTAAAGAAGAGAGGAAAAGTGAAATCAATATTTTTCTTACTGTTCCAATTCAGAGAATTCAAATCTTTAGCTCTCCAGTGAGAGCGAATCTGTTTATATTTCATTTCATTTCCGCTGAAAGAACCTACTTCAAGGTTCAAACTGTCAATTAGCCTAGCAGCTAGGCAGGCTCTACAAAAGAGCATCATTGTTTAAGCATTACAAAGAACAACACTAAAATGCAATGCAGTTAAACAGTTGATACTAAAATCAGTTAGCAGCACCACACCACCAAATGTTAGGTTTTTCTTTAATTTTGCATTAGGACAGCAGGCCTAGCCATAAGGTTTTTAGCAGGGAAGTGGACTTGCTCCAATTCTCGCTCTTGATCAATGAATACGGGAGGGGAAAGGAGGAAAGAGGAGGAAAGAGGGGGAAAGGAAGAAAGAAAGAGAGAAAGAAAGGGAAGGAGAGCGAAACTCTCATTCCCCTTTCTCTTCCCTTCCTTTCTTTCTTTCTTTCTTTCTTCCTTTCTCCGTGTCCTCCCCCCTTTCCTCCTTTCCCCTCCTGTATTTATTGATCAAGAGCGAGACTTGGAGCAAGTCCAGCAGGGAAGCAGTAAATGACTCTCCTAATGACGTTCAGGCGAGTTAGTTATAAATGAATATATATGAACAAAGAAAACAAAGATCTAAAGGAGAATGATTTACTACTATTCTGAAAAATTCAGGAGAGCAATCTACAACTCAGCCTTGTGGGAAGCATGAGCGATGGCTCTCCTCAAACAGCCAGGCCTGGGACAGCACAAGGGTGGGCATGTAGGTATGGAGATAATGGTCCTATGTATGTCCCAAAAATCGGTTTATTTTGTTCTTAATTTGACAATGTTTGTCCTCAAAACCAGGTTTCGTATAGGTCTTTAAAAATAGTTCATTTTACACTGCAAGTATGGACTATCTATATTTTGCGATCTATGTCTCCAAAAGTGGGTCTATTTCAATGCCTGAACCTAGACAATGCTGTCATCGGAATTGCTATGTCCGCAGAATCCGGACTTTTTTCGTGAATTTGGTAGACAAAGCTTGTCTGACAATCCTCTGCCATTTCATTTAAAATAACGGTTTATTTCTCAAGTAATTCTGGACAACTTCCAAACAAAAAGACGTCACATTTTGAAATAGTGTGGATATACGGTTTTTTATGTCTGAAAGACGACAGAGGTGGAACCACTTATGCGGTTTGTCAAGATTATATCTTGTATCTTGAGGACAATTTGAGGCAGATAGTTAAAAAACTTGTTTACTTTTAGAATAGTTTGGACACAGGCGGAAACAGTTTTGCAAAGACTGGGTAGATTAAAGGTGTCTGGAGAGACAAAAGTGGAACCAAGATGTTTGATACAAACTTAGACTTAAAAAGAGCTGAACACATGTCGATTTAGCAAAAGTTTCCATTGCAAATGTCTGTCCCCAAAACCAGTCTTTGGTGGACAGTAGATCACAATAATTCTCCAGAAAATGGGTAGATTAATTATTTCTCGTGGACATACATAGGACCATAAAAATTACAGTACATGCCCACCCTTGACAGCATACACATTGGAGAAGTAGACTTTGAGCTATTCTGCAAATGAGTCTCAATGGAGACTCACTCTTTATATACTCTTTGTACGAAT
The DNA here is from genome assembly GCA_039566865.1 of Aurelia coerulea. NCBI lineage: Eukaryota > Metazoa > Cnidaria > Scyphozoa > Semaeostomeae > Ulmaridae > Aurelia > Aurelia coerulea. The sequence goes on along the minus strand of CM076943.1, from coordinate 49,275,950 downwards.
TTGCGAATTGTTTCAACTGACACAAACAGTAAAGAAGTTCTCATGCTCGAACCAATCAAATAACATTAAATTGTCCGTTTCAACTGGTTTCAGAATAGCTGAAAGGTCTACAATCACATTTGAAAGGAGTTTCCAACCAACGGGCAAATAAAATGTGCCATATAATTCAAATATCACCAAAACCTTACATCTGGTGGTGTTACAAATTAGATTCAAAGTGTTTCAATTTCTCTTCTGTTCCCACAAGTCCACTTTCAAATTCAGTCAAAAATTTAGAGATCCGTTTCTTGACATCACGGAACTCATGAAATGTAATAAATAATAACACAGTAATCTGCGTGTTTGCATCTTTTCACAACTGACCAGCTACTAGGCTGCAATTGACACATGACTGAATCATGGAATAGAAAGTTACTGAATAAGAATACGTAACACTGGAGCAGACCTGGTCATAAGATCTTTGGCAGGGGAGCAGTATATGGCTCCCTGGTGATGTTCAGGCAAGCACTAGAGGGCAGTGAGAGCATAGCTCTCTTCAAATGACCAGGCCTGCTCAAGTATGTAAAAGACTTGGAAAGAGAGATATTGGTTTATAAGTACAAGTAAGGCATGGACACACCAGATATGTTGTTTAGATTAGCATAGTTAAGAATTTACTAAGTTTCTATCACAAGGCATTCATTAGATTTATGCATTTAACAGTCCACACTCTACATAGAAGCTGATAAAGACTTATGAAAATCGTCTGTGAGAACGTTTTACAGCAAACTGGTAATTGTCAGCAACTGCAAGTTACTTAGGCAACATTCCTAGGCAACAAGGGCAGATTTTGTTATACAATAGCAACAGTTGCGTTTGATTGACACCTCAATTCAAAGCGATTAGCGGATGCAGACAAAGCAAATTCTCTCAACCAGTAATTCAAAACAAACAAAGCCGCAAAAGTTTCCCCGAAACTAGTAGGGCAAACTCTCGCCTTGTGCAAGCGAAAGATGGTTTTTAAGAGAAGTTATGTGCTTATAGCGAAAGAAGAAGGGTAAATCTAAAGCTCTGTCGCTTAGGCCCGTTCTATAAGTCGTGCCGCGCCGTGCCGAAACGAGTGAAATTCGAAAAATTTTGTATGGTTCGGCGCGGCGCGACTCTTATAAAACCAATGTGACACTTTTGGTTTGACTGAGTCGAACCATATGCCAAAGGCATCTCGACTGGGTGGACCCTGGACCCGGTGCGACTCATAAAACCAAATTTCAGTCGTGCCGTGCCGCAGCATTTTGACAAATGCGCACAACCACAAAAGCCATTGTTTGTTGTGGATGTGCAACCCAACCATACCGAACATGCGCATGCGTCACTGTGGTTCGGAGTGGCACGGCCCGGCGAAAACTTTTCCTTGTAAAACAGAGGCGCTCCAAGTCGAACCTCAGTCGAACTCAAATTTCTATGGTTCGGCACGACGCGGCACAACTTATAAAACGGGCCTTAGATTATGTTTATTTGATTTAGGAGCTGTTTTGTAATCATTTCATTTTAAGCCCTAAAGATGCGAGAATTACAATGCCTTCTGCTCGGCTCCTGAATCAAATAAACATAATGTAAGCGACAGAACTTTAGATTTACCCTTCTTCTTTCGCTATAAGCACATAACTTCTCTTAAAAACCATATTTCGCTTGCAAAAGGCGAGAGTTTGTCCTTCTAGTTTCGGGGAGACTTTTGAGGCTTTGTTTGTTTTGAATTACCGGTTGAGAGAATTTCCTTTGTCTGCATCCGCTAATCGCTTTGAATTGAGGTGTCAACTGTTGCTATTGCATTACAAAATCTGCCCATGTTTTCCTGGGCACTTCACTTTCCTTCAAATTGCATTCAAGGTTTTACACAAGAAATAAGTCCTGTGCCCTTCAAGTTAAGTTCAAATTGGATACAAACGAACACAACTGTGCAATACACAATACAGTCTCGATGTTTTCAAGGTTCAAGCTGACATGCCCTTCATAATCTAATGGAAAAATGCTGCAGATAATTCCAATTTAGCAGCAGTTGGAACAAAAGTTTTAAAAACTATGACATCCAAAAAATATCAGCAAAAACCTACCTTTCCACTTGATTTGACACCTTTCAGGACACAAAGATAAGTGATAACCCAACCAACAAAAAGACAGCCAAGAAGTTTCCAGTTGATTCCACCACCAACATCATCAATGCTTGCAGACACTGTCAACGCTCTTTGATACCAATAAAACTCAGTAGGGTTATGAACACAACAATCTGGAAAACTGTCTCTTTTTATTTTCAACATTGATGTTATGTTCATCTCTTCTATAGTTTTATTAACTATTTTATTGTATGTTGTATAGTTATTGGCAATAACGGAGTATGGAGCATACCCAGGACAGTTCTCTAATTTCCATGGCAAATTTGATGTAAATGACACAAAGAAGTAGTACACACACCATGTTATAATCACAATGTAATAAAGACACATTGCAAATGAAACCATTACGCATCCAATACCAACTCCAAAGAAAGCTGGATGCACGTTGTTCCATACCCGGACCGCACTCTGCTTCATTCGTTGACCAAGAGCGTACTCCATCACGAATAAAGGTATTCCCTCAATTAACATCATTGTGAAATATGGAATCAGGAACGCACCTAAGGAATGGAAATATCAATAAGCAATTGTTCCAAAATATCAGCAGGATTTGAAAAAACTATGAGTTTAAACTGGAGCCAATGAGATAACAGCTCTTGCATAAAAAAGTTTCACTACTGTAACAATAGCAGGCCTAATTTTTCATGAAGAATAAACAGCTTCATTTCTCAGAACCTACAGCCTGAAATCTTCAATATTTACTTCTTTATGTAAGAGCATTTTCACCTTGGTTCGTCAGCGGTTCTTATTTTGAAGAACAAATCCAATGATTTAGTTTTCAACAGTGATAGTCCAAAGCATTAATTCAATTTGTGAATCAGAGGGCAAGAACAACCATGAAAAAATCATGTTCATGTCAATTGATACTTCTATTTGACAAATCCGTTATTGATAAGTGAAAATTCATTTGATATTAAAGTGTTATTGTTGTGTTCAGTTCAGAACTATACAAACGAAAAACTAACCTACAATGATGTCAGACAATATTACAGAAAATAAATACAATGATACAGAAAATTAATACAATACACAAATACAAAGAGGAGCAAATATGCTGTGCTAATTATTGTGCAAAATAAGAAAAAATATCACTTCTCAGTCATCTCATAGAAAAAAGCAAGTCTGATTCCAGTTAAATATAAAAATATTTCAAAGACAGAAACATCATTGGAAAAACTTTTTTGACAAAATTTAAGAACCTGATTCAGAACCAGCAGCCATATTTCATTACAGTCTTCGTCATAAGAAATTAGTCATGTGTGTGGCAAACCACACGCATAATTTTGTCCATGCGTGCGATTCACACTTCTACCTACGTTAATGGTTTCAAGATGGTAACAATTTCAGAAGCATACCAACATACCACAGTACCTGGATAACTCAAACTTAGTTATTGCAAAACACCCCATATCTTGGAAAATTTATTATCCCTTTAGTTTGGAATAATACACCGTAGAGGAAACGTGATAATTCGAACATATCTCCGTCTCTCTTTAGAGTTCGAGTTGTTTATCACCTGCACTGATTATATGCATTGCAACAACTACAACCAGGACTCATGATCAAACTTGTATCCAAGATGAAAGCATTACATAGATGGTCTAAGGCACTGTTTCCACTCATCTGTTTTCGATAGTTTTGGTTTGTGTCTGTTTTTCTTCACCAAAAATCGTTCCTATCATATTCTTATTGTAACAAACATGGAACATTGGCATTAGACAAACATCTTCATAAATTCCGTTTTGATTCGTTGTTTGTGTTTCTATTTCAAAGAGCGGTTCTTAATGCGTTTTGCTTTGAAACTGTTCCGTTTTTAAAACTTCCATATTCAAAAGCTCCTTCTTTATTATTCTTCGATCTTTGAAGAGATGTGTGAAGGGGTTTACCGGGAAAACGGTTTTAGATTTAATGATTCGGGATTTTGTTAAAAAGATGGTATTTGGGGTTTCCGGCAAAATGAGCTCACAATATATTATTGGGATTTTGTCATCTTCATAATGGGAACTCCAAGAAAGAAAACCCCGTAGAGGCGGTACCAACTGTGAAAAAGTTAGATGGACCAGGAAGGAATTTAACAAACAGCAAGTCAGGTATACTCTTGAGAAAACTAGGTACAGTAGACTTGGACAAACGTTGTATACGGCCATTTTTACGGCACTTGTGCTTAACAAGGAATGCCAGCCTAGAATATAATGGGCTGAACATGTCCAAAGTCAACAGTCCATTCCCTGCCACCCCTACTGCTTTGCAGTGGAGATTTCTCTCCATCGTACTTTAACAACAGGAGATTTTTCTCCCATTTCAAAGGAAACTGAGCAGTAAAAACGGCAACAAAGTTATCAAATTGTAACATCGATGGCATAAAACAGCTACCACATGGTGCTCAATCATGAAAACCTAAATCAGTTAGTCGCCAATGATTGTCTTACAGCATCGGCTATGGCTTCTCAAGGAGTTTCTTAGCACAATCATTGAAAGAAGAAACAGTTACAGGTGTCTGAGCGGCAGAGGGGAGCTGCTGCTGCAAATCATCCTTTGATCAATTGAAAATAATATTGACTACTGACAAAAATTTTTTGATTTGCGTATGGAATTCTGAAAGCATGAAATCTTCTTCCGACCTTCATTGTCGAGATTTCTTGCAATCTAATACACTCATTTTTTTTATAAGAAACTAAGGTCCGGGGCTGGTAGGCAGTTTCTTAAATTTTTGGGCCATTTTGCTACCACAAGTTTCTTACGTGTTTCTTATATTTTTATTGCCGGAAGTTTAGAGTCGATTTTATCTTGTCTAAAGGGCTCCCAAATTACATAGTAAAAACTCAAAACGAGTAAATAACATGATTCGCACTCAAAATAATATCCAAAGAGTTGCTTTAACTGCACAATGTCAAAATATTTTTAGTGTGATAGGAAAATTAAAACTGAAAATTGCAGAAGTTTCTTAGCTTTTTTCAATTCAGGTAGGGTTGTTTCTTAGCTTTCAAAAAATTGAGCCTACCGTTTCTTATAAGCGGTTTCTTATAAAAAAAATGAGTGTATCGACAAAGATCTTGAAGCGAAAAATAACAGCACTCCTGTATTATTTTTGCACTTCCCTGCTTATGTAACATGGACTTGGCACGTGCTTTGTGCTGCACAAACTTAGAAACTTTAGAAAGGCGTTTCAGTATGTTGTTTACCTTCCTTCTCCAACTTGCAAGTGTTCCTAATTACCACATTCTTTTTAATCCGTTAATGACTTGGGGTAATCTTTATCTACTTTGAATTGATTTTTGCACTTAATCAATTGGGAAAACCGGAAATCAGAATTACCCAAGTTCTTGACCTAGTTGTACCTTACCAGCACAGAACACAAGGGCAACAAGGAAGTAGATTAGCTACAGCAATTACGATCGCACATGAAAGAAGATCGCGATAAAACATCTCTTTTCTTATGGTTCAACAAATAGGATAGGCTATTCTAAGGAAGCAAAAAAATAATTGTCAAACATCTGACTCATGCGTGCGATAAATCGCTCGCATTATTAGCTCCATGCGTGTGCCAATGCGTGCCCGTGCGATCGCACGCATTAAAAGACGAAGACTGCATTACATACGAACCACATTCAAAAATAGAGACCAAGTTGCTTGCCATGATGATGTTGTTGGAAGGCAAATTTCAGTTTAAAGGACAAGTCCGGGGTTTCTACAATTAATGTCAAAAAGCAACCTTACCAACTGCTAAACACCAATAGTGTGTTCTTTCCAAAGTTTTGAGACCTCTTCTGTTGTAAATTCGCACAACATTTTTTGTAAGTTAGGCCTAATGTCATCGCCATTTTGTAACAGTGTGCGATAAGGCTGGCCTCGGTTTCGAGGATCGATTGTGACGTCGGAAAAACTTCAGAGTTTTGCAGGAAAACAGCCTCGTTTGGGTTGAAGGCGAAGTTAGCGCAATGATGTCATAAATAATGATGTCAGTTCGCTCATTTCGCAGATTGAGATATGCAATTTTGCAGAGAAAATAGAGAGAAAGTTGGGAACAAATGACACACCATTCACAACATTGTAATCTTTCATTTTATCAACAATTATTCTAACCCTGGACTGTCCTTTAAAGTAACTGAGACTGGACTGGAAATGCCATTGGAAGCAAGTTCCACTTGAAAAATCATTGTCCAACAGGGCAACGCCCAGTGGCTCTGAAATTTAAATTCAAAGGTTACTCACCTCCACCATGTTTCTGTGCCAAATACGGGAACCTCCACACATTACCAACACCCACGGCAAGACCAATTGAAGCAAGCAAAAATTCCACTTTGCTACCCCATGCTTCCCTACTCTCTGCTTCAGTCAGGGCTTTCTCTAACTCTTCATCAATATCATCTGTATCTTTTAGAAGATTATCTGATCTGTCAGTTTCACTGTCCTTCAAGTGGACCACCATAGCACCTGCAGAGCAAAGTATGATCCAATAGGTACAGTAAAAAACCGCACATAAGAACCTAAGATTTTGAACTCAGCCTGTTTAGGTTCTTGCGCAATGAGGAACATCCAGTAATCAGGGTGTAGGTTCTTAACATAGGGAAATATAAGAATCTAAATCTTAGCCAAACCTATTTACACTCTTGGCCCTATCCATTTCAACGCAAGCTTGCCCAGTTTCCCCTGCAGGCCCTGCCTATCACAGTTCTGTAAGTAATGTTTTGGAGTTCACGAAAGAGGTTGATTGGCAAACAGATTGCATTTATTTCCCAATGAATGCATGAAACGCTTTATTAAGAACCTATTTAAGATATCAGCCTGAAGTGGTTCTTACTTATTGGGTACAAAATACACTATTTCAGGCTGTAGGTTCTTAATGTATGAAGGTTCTTCTGTGTGGGTTTAATCAGAATACCATAAACGTTCTATTCAGCCCCCTCAATTAAGCCCCCTCTCTAATAATCCCTTCCCTTCTTAGTGAAACTATAAATACAGTAAGGTCTCTGTTGATATAGAGGTTACCAAAGATTTTCCATCCATTTCATGTTAACTTTGATATGGCTTGCCAAATTGCGCCTGACGCCTACACTTTTCAGTTTATTCTGCAAAATAGGGAAAAACAACTGAAGCTATCATTTATAGCTTTGTCAGTCATTTAACTTTGTCAATAAGCCCCCCTATCTGACAACCCCCTTCTGGAGTATAAGAAATTTAATAGAGCTCTTACTGTGAACTGTTGTTATGAATTCTTATATATGTAAAGAACACTTTGCAGCTCGTGAAATTTATATAATAAACAATATGAATCAAGAATAACAGATCAAAAGACAGAAATTTGCTTCTCTGTATATTTTACCTTTTATTCTTATTTAAAGTGCTCCCCTCCCCTTCATTTTTTAATTCATGTTTGTTGTTTGGTTACCATTGTTAAAACTACCCCAGGGTTCTTGGGTTCCTTGATAAATTAGTTGAAGTTTAAGTCAAGGGTTCTTGGTTTGGTATTTCCAATTTCCAGTGGTTTTGTTAACGATTCAAACTTTTTGGAGTTTTTGGACTTCAGCTCACTTCTTCAGTTATAAATCATGCTTGGATTTATTAATTAACCTCTCACATGTTTTCCTTGAGCTTTCCAAATCCTTCTGTTCCTGAGCAACAATATAATTTCCCACACAATGTGATACATGCAGCAGATTGGCAGGATTGTGGTATCCATCCAGGGATCAGACAAAAATAAATTTAAAAAACTCCATTGTATATGCACTAATAAGGCTTGCTCAGATACAGTAAGTAATGACAGATTTCAGCACTTTGCTCTGAATGAAAATGTCCTATTCCAAGCTAAGAGAATGAATAATGCTTGGACTTAGGGCTATTTCCACATGTGACGAATTCATTAATTCAAGGATCTACCTAAGTAGGGCTTTCAAAGATTAAAATGATATCCAGAAGATTTGTGGATGAACTTAGGAAAGCAACAGAGGTATTAAATGTAAGTAAAGTTATAATTTAGCTTCTACAGGAATTAATGGCATTATGCTTAAGGTAGAAGAATACACTTAAGAGGGTTTTTTTTGTAAGCTTGTATCTCTGGTATAGGACTTTGCAAATGGTCAAACTAACAATTTCCAGTTGCCTTGGGATATGATAAAGTAAAATGTGAAAAAAAATTTTTTGTATCAGGTCCCAATTTCGGGATACGCCCTATTTTGGACCACACCTTTTTCCGCATATCCAAAAAGTTCCTAAATTGTGTCAAAGATATTTTCTGAACCAAAACAGGTATGACTGAGAAATTTTGAACAGCAAACAAACTATGATGGATCTGTGATATGAGCCTATCTTGGCATGTTTAGGGCATTCAGAGGTGTTGCTACTCTCATTTGAAAAACATGACAAAATTTATCATAAATACACATCATACAAAGATCAATAACTTTCAGAGTAAGGTATCCTTGGTTACAGATTGAGCCTTATATCACAGCTCAAGCATAGCTGAAACCTCTGTCCAAATCTGACAGTGATACCTCTGATAGTTTTCTTGCAATCCTTGCCACAAATTTTGAAAAGGGAGAAAAACTGCATTTTCGGGAAATTGCGATCAAAGTTTAGCAACCAATTCAGTGTATGATAATGTGCTCATTTTAGGCTAAATTGCATCATATTGTTACTAGGGTCCTTCCTTATCTTCAAAGTAGTATATATGTCTTTTATTCCTGTCCCTGGTTGATCTTGAAATTTCTTTTGTCTTCTCAAATCATTTTGTCTTTCTCAATTATGCGCGCACCATCTTTTCTTGCAACCCTTTCTGTATGCTGACATCTGATATTTGTCAGGATGCAATCAGAACTCATTCAAAATTGTTTTGAACCAACTGTTGATGTGCTGGAGTGATGCTAGACTGTTCACCAAAGGAAAATTTGAGCTTTTTGGCTAAATTTGGGTAAATGTTTCCAAATAGTTCCATTGTCAGCTTCATTTTTGTTTTGCAACCAACAACAGGGAAAAGCGCACAGGCAGGCATTGCTCAGGCCTGTAAAGAAGACTCTCAACCTTGTCAGGAGCTACTATAGAAGGATCCTTGTAATGACGCATCAGTGGTATCCCATTACTGTTGTCCTTCTATCTAGAGACCATGCAACAAGAATCTGTCCCAGCGGTGCAAAGGTTGTGCACATGGCATGGTAACAGTTTGAAGTAAACAATGATCTTGATTATTCACAAGAATCCTATGGGCAGTAAATAAATAATGATATTGCAACCCTTTATTCATTTTCCATCTTCAGTCATTCAATGTTTCTTTGTTTGAGCATGCATCATGATGATGGAAAATACCACACACAACCCACATCTCCTCACATCCTTCTCTAATCATATCATTACAATTTAGCCTGTCAAAACTATGGTAATGAGTTTTAGTCGTCTCCTGGTACATAATTGCTTTTTGTGAAGGGTCACACTTGTCCTCAGCTTTTAGTTTTCAACCACTTTATAGATTTAGGCCATTATTAGTATGGCCTAACTAAAACGCTCAATCAAGTCTCGCTAATGGCATCAGGCTCTGTGTTTGCATTGAACATAATCGTTGCCTAAGCATCTACTAGTCTTTCTTCCTGTTCCTCTAGCTGATTCCCAATAAATCTCCTCCATTTGCTTCCAATAAATCGTTGATTTTCAATTTCCAATTCGAATAAACTCTGAGAAACTCTGTCGAAGCAAAATTCGGCCACAAGAAGCAGCCTCTTTCTGCCCCAGCCTCTCCTTTGCTGGAAAAGGAATGGACAGGGGACAAGAAGAGCCAAGGAATTGCAGGGAAGCCGGATTTTGGGGCAAGATCAGATGTTTTGCCCTGTTTTGCCCTGTTTTGAGTTTCGTTACCATGGCAACGCAGACTCTTGTTTAGAGTGGGGTGTACACAACGTGGTTTTCCTTGGAATTGGTACTGAATATGACCCAAAACAACATTGTACCACATTATACACAGTTTAAGGATGCTATAAACAAGAAATCTCAAAAAATGATTTTTTTCAAAATTCAAGTGTATTCTTCTACCTTAAAGAGCTGAGAGCTACATCCAGAAATTTTTATCTAACTCCCTTGTATTCCATGTACAAGCAGCTTTACACGAAAGACAACTCTGGCACGGAGTTACAAATTTTCCAGTGTTCTTCTGTTTTTCTCATAAAGATTTCCAGTTGGGAATTTACTTTTTACATTCAGAATTTACAGGCCAGGTTTAATCCTTCCATTTTGGCTATTTTGTGGTGATTACATACCACATAATTGAATCTACAAAGAGGATTGGGCCCAAAACTATGGCTGCATTCCTCCCCTAAGGGTCTTTTAACTAGATCATAGCTTGGAACTTGCCACCCAAGTTTAAGCAAATTTGCTCTTTAGCTGAACTTTTTATACCAATCTTTTGAAAATTATGCATAACCATTTTGAAAATAGACATTGTCCTTAGAACGCAAATTCACAATAATGAATTGCATTCCTTTATCAACATTGTGAAAATAATATTGACCAGCACATATCACCAAACCAAATTTTCAAACCCATAATATTGCGAACTATCAACCCTGACCTGACAGCACAGGCGCAGTGTTTTTGTGCGATGGAGACTGTGGAGGGGGGACAGTAGCGGTGATGGGGAAATCCGGGGACAATTGTAACACAGGGCAATTGTAACAATGGTTCTTGCGCCTAGCAGAAATGAGCAAAGAATCTGAGTTTTGCACAGAACATGCCTATTTCAATCTTTTACATACCACTTGAGATACACAAATGTTCATGCAAGTTTTTGAAATCTTTCAGGGGAAAGATATTTTTTGAGCATGAAAGTAAATAGGCGCTTCCACTGTAAATTTGTGTCAGAATGATTTTGCTCTTGAGCAAAAAAATCATTTTCATATCATGGTATCTACTCTTATTTAGGATCAAAACTGTGTCAAAACTTTTAAGCTCCACGGCTCATGAGATGTAAAAAGGGGACTAATGATTGTACAGGGGTGTTACAATTGCCCCATGGCCGATCAATCGTCTGGCTTTGGTGCAATTTCTAATCTAGTCAAACAATGTGCATTGGCCATATGTATTAGTATTAAAGCATTAAATGTTGAAGTTTGTGAACAAAAACTATTTTTTCTCCATCTTCTCAACTTTTTTCAATAGATGCATCAAAAGTTACAAAGAAGCCACGTCTTATTTTTAATTTGTTCTTTTTCAAGCAATGAATAATCTGCTACTTGGGGTTATATTTTGTTCTGGGAAAAAACAGAGTTGTGCAATAATTATTTGTAATGATTTTAAACATATGTAGCACTTGTATATTTAGGATAGGGGTGCTCAGGTTACTTTTTGGGTCTAGAATTTGGGCAAGGGTTACTTTTTTGGGTCAATGATTTGTACAGTTATTTTTTGGGTTCCTGAACTTACGGCTTACTTTTTTGGGTCTCAAATATGGGGAAAATTAAAAAACTGGGAGAAACATAATTTACAAACGAAATAAGAATCAAGTAACATTACTAAAATAAAAAAACTCAGATATCAAAATACAATAGGGAGAAATCTAATCAGTTAGGGCACGTTTTTACAGATGTAACATCCCGTAAGATACTGATTTCAAAACTTTTGGGTATATAGGGTCAGAAAAATTCTTTTTGGGGTCTATTTGCATGCTAGAAATTAATTTTTTGGGTTGCTGCATTGTACCCCAGCCTTAGCACTCCTATCCTAAATATACCAGAGTACCCCCCTGGGTCTCCCATACCCTGAAAACCTTATAAAACTTTGCTGTAGGACAAATCTTAATGGATTTCTGTCATGGTAACAAATAAATTTTTGCCAATAAATAGACCTAAGTGTGTTTCACAAAAAAGTATACATTTATAAAACATGAGCGCAGGTGCATATGTTTTCCTTCTGGTCTATAGGATGGATATTTTGGCTTATATTGGCTGCATAGCAGGAAGGCTGGTTTTGTGGATTGTGCAAAAAACTGTGACCTGATGCTGTTTCCACCAGAAAAACCTTGCTTGATTCAAGTTGCTTCAAGAGATGAAAGATGGATGGTGGTTTCTAGAAACAACTGCTTCTCTCAAAACACAAATCAAATAAATTATTTACAAGTGCACATGCTGGCCTGGTAGGGAGACCACAAAGACAGCTTTCTGGCCTTGGAAACGAAACAAGGTTGCAAAAACAGCTGCAACACACCCATCTAACATAAAATATTTGCAAACCCTACTTGGCAAAACGCAAGGCCATGTTCTCATCACACTGAAATTGATCTTATGCCTTTACTGCCTTCCATTTCCGGAGTGCAAAACGACTGCAGAACGCTTCGTCTGGGGAATTTCTAAGCAAACAAACCAGTAACACTATGAAGGATATAAGGTTGTAACATTTTTAAGATGTAGCTGAAGCAGAAATTAAAAGGTCGATTTGTTTGTACTCGATATCTGGGAGCTATTCCACCGTCGGTGACTCCATTACTTCCCTTATTTGATTCAGATCTTTCGTAAGTAAATAATAGGCACTTTCGCCATCAACACATACGTTGTTGTCTTTGTCCCACACAAAGTGAAGTCCTTGCGTTCCATTTCCAGACACCAAATAAGTTAAACACCCCCCCCCCATAGTAAATTCCCAGTAAATACTGTTTCCTGAATTTCTAAAATTTCAAAAACGAACAATACAATACCAAGAATTAGATAACAAAATGTATCTTATCTTAGTTAGATGATAAAACGTGTTCATCAGTTTAGGCAGTATCTTTTTAATTTCTACCATGAAAAGCATCTCTTGGTGATTGGAGCATGATCTACACAGGTTTTTTACCAAATACAATCAATGTTCAGTTGGGGCGAGCACTGCACCACCACCACGGGCCAGCTCATGAAAAATTAGGGCCTAAGCAATAAGCATGATGACCATGTGGTATCACTATCAACCGATTTAGCTTCAACTCAAAACCAACTACGAAGACAAAAACTTCATAAACATATTCACAATATGAAACTGCATCAAACACACATATTTCTAACCTTCTTCGGCCATCTTTTATGCTTTAACTTTGTGACTTTCGCCAGCTTGAGATTTGAGGCAACAACCTACGCACGCCTTCAACACACAATGATCTGACGTACACACGAAGCGGGGAACTTCATTCATTAATTAAAACAATCACAATCCTAATATGGGAGCAATTACCTAATTAGAAAAGTGCATTCTCCTGGAGGCTTTCAGAACAAAAGGTATTGTTTAGATAAGGCGGAATACAAAAGAAATATAATATAATAAGAAGCGAAATATAAGAAACAAAAGAAATTGGCATGGTTCCATATGGTTTACTACATATGGACAACCTGCAGCAGGTTCTCAGAGAACTATTATGTGTGCAACGATCGTTTCCAGGGGGTAACAACCCTATAAATTATAATCTCAACAATTAACTACACTCTTTTTTTTATAAGAATACTATAAATTTTTTCCAGCCTCAATATTCTTAAGAAATTTTTCGTTTTGAGCCTTGACATATTCTTAAAGTATTCTTATTTTTTCAAATCTAAAATGGTTTCAGGGGAACATAGTTCAAAGAAGTGTCATATCATTATAAAGAAATGGTCGAACGAAAGAAATGTTTAAGCAATTGAAACAATAAGAATGTTCTGAACATCGCAAAACAGGCAACTGCTGAAAATGAGACACAAATATGCAAGCTGAGGCAGAGCAATATTCTTATTATATTCTTAAAATTTAGATGATTCTGAGCCTGAATATTCTTATAAACAATATTCTTATTAAAAAAAAGAGTGTACAGTGCACGATAACTTCTGTTGAAAATTTGGGTTCCACGCTTGATGTTTTCCCTTTAAAACTTTTCCTGAGATTGGCTTTGTGGTGAAAGGTAGTAGGCCTTTTTCCCCACCCAGAAAAACCTTTGGAATATTTACGAACACCGCAGGTGACGTGCAATAGATCAATGCAGCTGATAGTAAACTTTTAATTCACAATCAGTCTCGTCTGGAGTAAAATTATAGAAAAAAAACTGTCTGCACTATGACCTGATAGGGTTTTGGGTTTGTCATACAAAAATGGGCAAGGTAGGGGATGGTGATATCTCTGTCCCCTTAGTTTTTCCCGTTGATGACGCATTGGCTCTATTTATGGAGTTTGGTTGCCCTGTGGTGTGATTCCCGCAGGCATACCACAATTGATTACATTATTCATCAAAAATTCCTGCTGAGATTATTCAAAACAAAGCCTCGTTCTTCACTGGGAAATTCACTGGATTCACTGCACACACCTGCCTGCGCAAAGACTTGGTTATAGTCTGTCTTCGATATGGTGTCCTCGAGGGTCTTGACGTCATATTCGTTGTTGGCGCAGAGTATTTCCCATGTTTCCCATGACAACGAACCACACAAATGACGAAGATGCGAAATTTGTACCAACCATACCACTCCATGAAAATTGCGTAAGCCAGTGGAAAAAGTCCCTTTGTCAAAAGAATCCCTACAAAATCCCAATGTTTTCAAACACTAAGTACGATTTTTGGATTGACCAAAACGTTTGAAATGGTTTATTCTTGAGAGAAGGTATAAGATTTCTCAGGAAAGGAAAGAAGCAAATGGGGGACGTGCCATCGGCAACGGTATCGAGTTTCACTATTTTGGTATAGCACATATTTTTGGTCATCGTAGTACTAATACCAAGGGTGTTAGGACACGGATATTTTGATTACGTATTTATTTACCTTGTTTTGATCTTCGTCTTGTTTTCTTGTCTTGTTTTCTACTCTGTTCTGTTTCCTCTTGCTGATGTAAATCCCTCGTGTTATTTGAATATATTTAATATGGCATTGCGGTTTGAAACCTTTCTTCTGCGAAGGCGCGCTAAGACACAGGAACACAAGGAAGATATATTCAAATAACACGAGGGATTTACATCAGCAAGACGAAACAGAACAGAGTAGAAAACAAGACAAGAAAACAAGATGAAGATCAAAACAAGGTAAATAAATACTTAATCAAAATATTCGTGTCCTAACACCCTTGCTAATACTTTACATACCAGTTTCCAATTGAAAAGACATGTAGGGTAACAGATAAAATTGAAATTGCTTACCATTTTCGCTACTTGTAGAGCTCTTAGGCTTGCTTGATACTGAACCACGTGATCTTGCTGAGTCACCTTAAAAGCAAAATATCATCATTTGGTGCAATACAGTAACTCAAATGTATATCTCATACCCCAAGTAGCGGGGAAAATTAGTATAAAATTGATAAATAGGCCTACTGCCCTTTCTACCTTCGTGCTTGCCAAATTTTGTGAAAACACGAAGTATTTATGCTCAGCAGATTACGTTCACACGATGATACCTGGTGAGCGCACGATACCAATCTGAGAACAGTGAAAAATGTGACAGCAACAAAATATTAGCAAGCGTCCACAAGATACCACGGAGCTCGCTCAATACTCCTCCAGAGAGGTCACTCGCTTCGCTCGCACTTAAGGTAGTAGTATCGAATAAAAATTTTGTACAACATTTCGTACAAAATAAAGGTGTCCGCAATGCTCCATGAAGATACCGGACAATTTAAACCCTATTTTAACCGCGTGAAAAAAGGGATTTCCTACCGGAAACCCTTTACTTTTGGGGTCTGGAACACAGGCTACCGGGGGCCCCCTAATTTTCTCCGCAAGTACAACAGCTATGACAATGAAACTTGCACTGTGTCATATTAGACCATTTCGCAATTTGGAGAAAGAGACTGAGGAGAGCGCGGCCCATTCTGACAGCCTTGGCAACAGGGAAATCTAGGGAATCCCCTCTTCTGCAGTGCAAAGTGTACGGCTGGCGGCTCGCTCGCCCAAACTCGAGTTATTTTCGATTTATTTGCAACTTCTAACAGTTATGCGTTGCTTGTTTAGTATGGTAAGTGTTGTCTTTGGATTATTTAGCCGTTTTGCAATCTTTTCGCTAATTTGTGAATGTATTTTGAGCCATTTTATTTCAGTTGTTTCCCTCGACTTTGAAACGGCTCAGTTTAGGCCCAGCTGACCTACGACGACGTTTTGCTTGTTTACTAGATAATTGAACGCATTTACGGCAATGCAAGCAAATTAAAAGTATTGTTTGGAATCCTCCAAAGATTCACAATGAGATTGTGTACTGTTTTGATAAATTTAACAAGCAATAACAGGTCAAACCAAGTCAATTGAAGTCGAGGAAGATGATGCAAGATCAATAGGCCTAATTTGAGCCGCCTCAAACTCGAGGGAAACCACTGAAATAAAATGGCTCAAAATTTATTTACAAATGAGCAAAAAGATTGCAAAACGGCTAAATAATCCAAAGAAAACACTTACCATACTAAACAAGCATCGCATAACTCTTGGAAGTTGCAAACAAATCGAAAATAACTCTATTTTGGAGAGGGATGCCAGCGAGCTGCCAACCGTACACTTTGCACTGCAGAAGAGGGGATTTCCTAGATTTCCTACTTGTTGCCAAGGCTGTCAGAATGGGCCGCGCTATCCTCAGTCCCTTTTCCAAATTGCGAAATGGCCTATTGAACAAGGGAGAATCTAACAATAGACCTTTTAGCTATTCTGAAAAGAATCAGAATCGAACGATATTTTGCTACATTTTGTAGAATTTTCGAATGTGCACAATAGTGATAGAAGCTCGAACGCCACTCGATCGAATCTCGCATATAAAAATGTATAAAAATAACGCTCGATCCAGGCTCTTTTGCAGAATAGCTAAAATGTCTATTGTATCAATCGATCTCTTGTAGCCTGATTGGTTGCTAGGCAACCAAAAACAATGCAAATTTTGACACAATCAAGCAAAAAGGGCCTACTTTTAGCAAATAACTAGATAAAATCACCCAAAACCCATCCAAATACCTGCTTGATAGCATTAATTCGTAGTTTCATATAGTTTCACAGGGATATTTTTGGTTTCTAATCAATTAACTAATTAATTAATGACAATTTGATTCGATGCAAAGTTGTTTGCTCAATAATGATGATCAAAAATATTAATTTCG
The DNA here is from genome assembly GCA_039566865.1 of Aurelia coerulea. Taxonomy (NCBI): domain Eukaryota; kingdom Metazoa; phylum Cnidaria; class Scyphozoa; order Semaeostomeae; family Ulmaridae; genus Aurelia; species Aurelia coerulea. The sequence continues at coordinate 49,258,774 of CM076943.1, read as the reverse complement.
CATACATTTGGTGAGATCAAGTACCTTCGTCAATATTTGAAGTCATTCCACGAGTTTTGAATGCCAAAATTACTAATTTATTAGAAATATGACGTCAAAAAGATTAATGACGTCATATAATCAATAAACTGCTGATATCAGCAAAAATATAGATGAACTATATATCAAATGAAATTACTCATTGAGACGAATCTAATGGTACATGGCACAGGGTGTCCCAGAAAAATTGTTCGACGTTTGATTAAATATTGAAAATCAACGATAAAATGTACAGGCTCCTTGGTAGATAACCCTATTCCTAAGATTATAATGTTTGACGCCAGAATCTTTCGAATCCGCTAAGAATTCACGGAGCTACAAGCTCTTGAAGTTCAAATTTGTGCGAAAGCTGAAACCAGACGCCCCTAGCTGACTTGTTTTTCAAAACGACGTCCAGAAATCAAGGTTTATGTATTACCTCTGATTGACATCAGAGCAAATCAAATAGGACTTCAAAATTTATTCAATTGTTGTAACCGTTGCCAAATTTTACTTAAGAATCCAAGTATCCAAACCGTTGCCAAATTTTACTTTAGAATCCAAGTATCCAAAAACATGGAATGAAAACGTAATCAATGAAAGACGGGGCAATTCCAAATTGTGCTGAACAGGACTTCTCCAAGCATCCATAAGCTTGATTCAATGTTACAGAAAGCTAGTTTATTGAAAGTGCTTTTTAAATTCCATTTGATTTAATTTGAGCAGACGAGATTCTACTTTCACAAAATATACAATTTAGGGGCGTCTGGTTTCAGCTTTTGCGCTAACTTGAACTTCAAAAGCTCGTAACTCCGTGAATATTTAGCCGATTTGCTGGCTCCTTGAGTCTAAAATTAATTTAAAATCTCAGCAATCTGGTTATCTTATCACGAAGCCCATCTAGGCCTATTATTTCGTTATTTTTTAATATTCAATCAAACGTCGAACAATTTCTTTGGGACACCCTGTATACATATTGTTGAGATTCAGTAAAACAGAAAGAAATTAGAGCCATTTTAAAGAATTTCTTTGTGACCACTCTCCAAATAAGGGCACGTGGTGGTCACGTGGTCAAACCATAGGTATTGAACTTGTTACTAGTAAAAGTCGGAAAGTTTCAACGTCATAGCCAGCATCCTTTGAGAGCTATTAAAGAAAATCAGGTAGGGGGCGAAAAGCACCCCCCCCCCGGTTAAAATAGGGTTAAACACGGCAGGAAATTTGACAGCAACAACCTCGTTGCAATCTCCCCAAGAATTTGATCTGGAAGAAATGTACCTACACCTTAAGAATCGATCAGATTCGTCTTAAAAAAGCGGCGAAAAATATTCCGTTTCCATCTTTTTCGCGAGTTCATACGATGCCGTTTTCAAAATGGTCCATTTTCAAAATCTACCGTGTTAAAAATCTGCCGACAAAAATGTCCTGATTTTGCATGAACGGATCTCAAGTCTATTCTTGTTACAGTTGATGAAATGCATCTTGGCAAAAGTTCTCGATCGCCAACTGCATTTGTTCCCAGTCCTCTGTGATGGAAAGTAGAACAACCCACGGCTTGATATGAATCTTGTTTGAAGTACTGCCGAATAATATATCGGAATCTCAAAGCAAATGACAGTGAATTTGTGTCAAAGTTGAACTATAGGTCTCTAGATGAGACAGATCCGATCAATGCGAATTCAATTTATTATGAAACGAATATGATAAACTTTCTGATCTCTAAGGTTAACTTTTCTTTCATGATATTTGAGAAGGGATCACCGCCAGCTTTTCTGGTATAATAACACAACTCCGTCAAACGTATTCTTTCACATCTCCCCGAAAAAGCGATTCCGTGTATTGAATATACTTTTGTTTGGACTTGCTGCGGTTGTGCAGGAAGAAGGAAATCAGTCCCGTCCAATTTTTTTCCAGAACATAGCTTTCCAAAAAAAAAAACAGCAAATGACGGCTTAAAAATGGTAAGTTTGGATGGGTTGATAAACAGGGCCATTTTGAGAGGGGGAGGGGGGTCCAGGTACAATCGTGAGCCTGCTCCCTCTGAGGGGGTGTATCACCATCTAAAAATCTCGTACACCTTTGCCAGAAATCCCCTTTTTCAAGAAAATCCTCAAAAAAAAATCCCTGGAAAGTTCTGCGTTAACGGCTCTTTAAGGATTATGTGCGAAAAGACGGATTCTAGCCAAACAATGGACGAGAATTTTGGGAGTGATTTGCTAGACTAGCTACACTAGTCCCTCGATTTCGCTGTTGTTGTTGTTGCTGATGGCCAGCTCAATGAGGGACTAGTTGCCAGAGAGTGTCTCAAATCGGAATTTTCAGAACGAAAAACCGAATTGTAAATCTGATTGGAGCATTTCGGCTAAAACAATAGAAAATTTTTTTGTAGCCAATCAACTTTTCGTCTCTTTACTTATTTTTACTGGAAAACCTCCCTTTGAAGTAGAGGCCTGTTTGGTCTGAGTTTTTCAAGAAGAAGCAATGGCGTCCGGCGCTGTCGTCGCAGCTTGATCGACCTGAAGAGCAGAAGCAAATGAAGCTGAAGGAATTTAGCTAGCCATTTGGCATGATGAAGTGGGCACTGGGAAGAGATATTTGTTTGTGCTCTAACAGGAAATGGCAAAATGTAATGCTGTTGTGATACTTGAGAGGCATTTTCAAGACAGCAGTGAGTGTCAGTCTGTCAGTACACTGCAGTGTAGTGTAGGCCTACTCTAAGTTCAGGTTAGTGATTTTTTCGTTTACATTTGGCTCGTGTATTTCAATTTCAGGGCCTCCGATGACTTGGGGACCGGGGGGGCCGGGGGGCCACGCCCCCCACATGTTTGCAAATCATGCCGTTTTGAAAGGCAGCTCATCATCAAGTCATCATCATGTTATTGTGTTGTGGTAATTCTTTGTATCAAGTTTGGCCTGCCCCCCCCCCCCCCCCACTTTTCTGATCTCGTCGGGGGCCTTGAATTTCTAATATTATCTAACTGCAAGCATGTTACTTGGCAATGTTGAGCTGTTGTACTTTATCACCTTAACAGTTGTTTTGGTTTGAATGCATTTGATCTGCCAAATAAAACAATCTTAGATATTTTAGAAGTTTAGAATCTTTATAAGTTCCATATGTGATCCAACCCCCCCCCCCCACCCCGTGTTTGGATCACATACGAAAAGGAAAGGGTGATATAATTTTTTGCTTGTGATTTAACAAGTACTTGTTACTTTATCACATTGATGTTGATGTTCTTAATTCATAGGGGTTTGTTTAAAGCAAGATATCTGCTTCATTATTATCAGACCTCGCATCAGCATGCATTTAGGTGGCACTTTTCTTGGAGAGAGTTTGTCTATCTGATGCAGCAAATCACTTGGAGCAAATATAAAGAACAGTTCCCTTGAAAATTCCTTGTACTTCAGTCCTTCAGATACCACTTAACTGATTGCTAATGATAATGTATAATGATGATGAAATGTCTAAAACTTGTAAAGTCTTTGGTTCCTTCCTTTATCTTTGGTCACTCTGAACTTTGGTCACTTTATCTTTGGTCACTTTGATAGGGGGGGGGGGGGGGCTCTCTCTTTGATTAGTTTACCTATTGAGAGAGCTCCTTTAAATAATTCTCTCCATGGTGAATTTATATATATATGAAACTGAAACTCCTCTGAAATTTCAAATTTATGTTCACTGTCCATGCTCAATTTTGTCAGAGTCATAAACTGTCTAAAATTCTTTCAAATTCACATGAATGAAACTTGGTATCAATGTGTTGTTTTCTTGAGTCATATTTTGATGATTACTGATCACAGCAGCAACAACAACCAAAATACTAATTCCGTGGTCCGCGTTTTACGCATGTAGCGCTTATGAAAACGAGGCTATCAAGTTATTCCGATTTCAGACACTGTTTGGCAACAAGTCTCTGTATTAGCGACAAATCAGTTCTAAGGAGCATACAGAGATTGTGTAGCCAGTCTAGTGACTTGCCCCTTGGTAAGCACCAAACAGTGGGATCATAATCATCATCATGATCATCGTTAATTTATTTTACGTAGGCGATATATTAAAAAGAATAGCTAAGTTCCAGCTAATTTAGGCCTACTGGGAAAAGGAGGGGTTTGGCATTCTTTCAAATGAGCGTTGTTGGGGATTTTTGAAACAAAAAAATTTTAGGGGATTTTTTAAGTAAATAAAAGAACTCCTGCTAAAGCGAATGAGATGGAGTGATTTGTCCTTCTCGAAGTGTACTAATCATGGAAAAAAGGGATGCTTTGCCAATAGAATTGGTTGAAAAAATATGAAGGGCCACTGTATGTGATTTTATGTTGACAAGACAAACTGTTCCATCCATTGTGTGTTGCGACAATCCGATAAACTGTGTATGGGGACAGAATGTCACAAAACCTCTTTGACCGTTTCTTTCATGACTTAAAGCCCCAGGTGGTCATAAATCGCTTTTAATCACAGTTGCACAAAGACAGATCACAGGGGACCATGGTTTACAGGTTCAAAAGTTCAAGCCAATACAAAAGATGGGATCAAATGTTGCCTAATAGACACCTTCGTTCTCATTTCAGTTCTTATGTCAGATGATCATATTTGACCATGGGTTCTATGAAGATACAATGTTAGCCTTTGGCCTAGTTTGGCCTAAAATGCCCAAAAATCAACAATATTCACAACAAACCTCCTTTCCTTTGTTAATTAAAGTATGCTTAGCATCAATAAGATTATAAAACCACCATGTTTGCTCTTCTTCGGTGTTCATCTGCTATCTTATAATCGAAAATATTCAAACACGCTGCAAAAGCAGCCACCATGCGACAGCTTACACAGTTAGGCCTATCACGTGTAAAATGCTCCTCCAGGAGAGAAACCGTTTGGAGGAGCAACTAAGAGAAAAGAACTTTTCTCTTAGTTGCTCCTCCAAACGGTTTCTCTCCTGGAGGAGCATTTTACACGTGATAGGCCTAACTGTGTAAGCTGTCGCATGGTGGCTGCTTTTGCAGCGTGTTTGAATATTTTCGATTATAAGATAGCAGATGAACACCGAAGAAGAGCAAACATGGTGGTTTTATAATCTTATTGATGCTAAGCATACTTTAATTAACAAAGGAAAGGAGGTTTGTTGTGAATATTGTTGATTTTTGGGCATTTTAGGCCAAACTAGGCCAAAGGCTAACATTGTATCTTCATAGAACCCATGATTTGACATTATAAAATCATGAATTCTCTTTTGGGTCAAGTAAGTGCTACTTTGCTAAAGTTATTCACTTGTTACACTTGTTTTTATAAGAAAGCAAGAATTTGAGCCAGCACAGAAAGTTCCTTATTTTTATTATGAGTTTTTTCAAAGTTCCATAATAATCTCCATGTTTACTTGGCTTCCTGTGCCCTCGTGAAGATTCCCCTCGTGAAGGCATTTCAAAGCAAGATTTTTAAGCCTCTCCAATGTTTAGATATTATTCAAGTACCTTAGGAATAATATGATACAGGAAACAAGTGAAAACAAATTAAAATATGGTAAGGATTTCCTTGATCAAATAAATAATTTCTTAACTTAGATTTTCCCAGTACTGGAGTTTCTAAAATTTTTGGCAATCTGAGAGTTGAGTTTCTTATGGGCAGTTTCTTATGAAAAATACGTGTATCATAATATAATACCCAGAAGGTACTGATGTCTAAACTTTGGCAAAGCTTCAAAAAACTTTGTTTCGAAATGTTCAGCGTGGCACTAGACTTGCCCAAGTCTATTTCGTCAAAAAAAATTGAAGGGAAAAACGAAAAGCGGTATACTTTAAGATAAACTTATAACAGTTGACGAAATAGACTTAGGGCAAGTCTAGGGTGGCACAGCCAACAGGAAAAATATGAAGATTGTTTTGGAGCCTTTAACAAACTCCTAAGAATCTCACTCAGAGTACTCATCAAAAGTACTGGCTCAAAATTAAATTCTTAGTTTCTTACAAACAATTACGTGTGCGTAGTCCTGTGTGAAGATCAAACAAATGCTGTTGTTGTTGTTTGTGGCTTCATGCCACATCTTTTCTTTATAACTGTCCTTTGCACTTCTGTCACATTCTAGGTACAATGGGTAAAGATTTCCACAGCTATTTATCGTTCTTGCCATCACGAGGTACTGCATAATGGATGGCTGTGTGCGCCGGACAGACGTTGAAAGGGCAAAACAGCTAAAAGCTAAAATGGGCAACGTGACTGAGGGGTGGTGGCAATATGCACACTTTTCAGCGACCAGGGATGGTCCACATATCTTTCTACGGGAAGGGGGTTGGTAAAATGATTAAAAACATTGCAGTTTTGATACTGTACATCAATTTGCTAAATTCATTCCGAAAAACAACACAAAAACAAAATATAGGTATTGTTGGGGATATCAACCATCATGTTTGGTTTGTGAAAAGAGTGTGGGTGGAGACTCTAACCACAACCCAAACAAGGATTAGCAAAGAAACAAAGAGATTCTCGCGCATGGTAATAGGTTTCCCAGCTGTTGATCTGCTTAGAACTTTACCAGCATAACAAAAGGCTTAGACAAAAGGGGCAGTCCTCGGTATCCTCAACAAGGTACTGGGCTTGGGCTGGATACTTGCGATGGAGGGATGTCATCACGGCTACTTGTCAGCAATATTTACTAAACTGATGTAATCTAATGCCAATGGGATACCGTCTCCTCGTCGTAGCTTTTTCAATATCATTGCCTTGAAATCATGCAAATAAGAATGCGCCGCCTTGATTTTACTGGTGCAGTTGCAGTCTCTGTCACAGAGCTAGTCTCTCGAGGTTTGTAGATACCACTGAAAGCAACCTGAGACATTTCGTTGGTGTATTTGTTGACAGATTGCGGATTACTTGTGTATATTACAACACCAAATATAAAACCAGTAAGGGCTAGTAGCAGTCATTTCCTCACACTTTGGACAAGTAGGAACAGAAATATTACAACGGAAGAAGGAAAACAAGCACGTTCGTTACAACAAGGGCAGATGATGGCCTACCTTCCAGCTCGATGCAAATGCATCATCCTTCTTAGCTGTCCAATACGATAGACCTCGACTATTTACCTTATAAAACTGATCACTACGGAGGAAAACGCGATTACTTAACGTATGTACATCTTTTTTTGGAAATGTGGGACATAAGCCGAAACTAGTGGCAAACTTGTATATGTGCTCGTTTCGCAGCCAAAGCCGTCTGGCTTTCAACATTCAACGCCATGAAATATAACAAACCTTTCTTCACTTGATGTAGCTCCATCTCTTGCGTCATTTTGATATCATCAATATTTCTGTTTTGATCTTTCTTTTACCAGAGAGACATATAATTTTCTATCACTTCAATCGAGTACCTTTTTGTCAATTCATAGATCAATTTTGCTCTCGAATGTTCGTATATTTATTGCGCCGTGCTCTTCAAGGCAACGCAGTACGCAGATCGTATAAAATGCAAACAAAGATCGACTCATATCGCTGGTGGCAAGCTGTGATGAGACGATGCGAGAGCGGAAGTAAACGATATAATTTCACTGTGTAAAAACACCCACTGCGCTGTGCAAAAGATGGTCTTGGGGGCAAGAATGTTCTATCTGCTTCCATGAGTAGTAGGACACAATTGGTTTGGATTGGAACAAATTAGGTTCTTTGCCTACCTCGAAATGCCATAAACATCCTTTCCTTGACTTTGGCAGCCTTTCTCAGCCATATTTTATTGTTTTGACGTCTTGGGTTCTATGCTATATTATTGTGCTGCATGTTTTTAGGCCAGTTTGATGTTTGATCAGTTTGATCAGTTTGATGGAGACCACTGCGTAGGATAATAATGCGCAGGAGAGTTAAGGTGGTCATTCCAAGGTTTTTGGCCTAAAAACATGCAGCACAATAATATAGCAGAGAACCCAAGACGTCAAAACAATAAAATATGGCTGAGAAAGGCTGCCAAAGTCAAGGAAAGGATGTTTATGGCATTTCGAGGTAGGCAAAGAACCTAATTTGTTCCAATCCAAACCAATTGTGTCCTACTACTCATGCTGCTTCTTGGCCATATCTGAGTTTCAAACACTTGATGTAGCTTGACAATTACAAGGTTCAACAAACCCAGTTCCTTCACGCTTTACGCGTATTTTTATATGAGAAACTACGAATTTGAGACCCAGCACTGAAAGTTTCTTAAAATCGTCGAATTTTAAGTACTCAGAGTTTTGGAAGTTTCTTGAAGGTTCCATAGCTTTCGCGTTTACTTTCTGTGCCATCGTCAACATTTTCAAAAAGAACTTTTTTCAACACTTTCCAATGTTTCGAACCTCAAAATTGCCGAATTACTTTACACGTATCTTTTTTCACAAGAAGCCGCTTATAAGAAACTAACTCGTAGATCGTCAACAAGATTAAGAAACTTCAGTACTTACGAACTTAATGCTTTTTGCAAAGGAAATCCTCAGTATGTTTTTAATTTATTGTCACTTGTTTCTTGTACTGTATGTCAAAACTTTTGACACACAAGAAAAACAAGTGACAATAAATTAAAAACATACTGAGGATTTCCTTTGCAAAAAGCATTAAGGTTACTGTATCCCTTCAGGACGATAAAAAGTTTTTTCCGATCAATTTTTGGATTTTTAGATCATTGGATAGCACACACATCTACCTACAATTTCTAATAATTTCAAGAAATTTTACTTTATTTTTCAGCAAATTATAAGCAATTTAAAGCAAGGTATTTTCTGCTAGGAAAATGCTGTTTACATGACAAGGATTATTTGAGAACTAAAGGTTAAAGGTTTCAAGTGCCTTTGATTTCCAGTTGAATGGATTTTGCGGTTATAATACCAATTATTTCATTGTAAACTCTGCACTAAATACATACAGGATTACTCTGTTTACTCTTGTGGCCAGATTGAAGTTAGTCATTTTCAACAGTGGAACTGTACGCTAAGAAACTGTTTCAGCGCTTTTCTCAAAATCAATTTTTCAGCAACGAATGGGTATTCATACAGGTCCCTGTACCCAACGCCTTGATATAATTGGCTGAAATTTGGCAGACAGAAAGAAAAGGCACAGGGGGACCAAACTGTGTCTCACTTTTGAGAAAAATTGCATGGTCCAAATTTAACATTTGAATTAATCTCAAAACGAGGCCAGGGAGCAAGGGGCAAAATTTTTTTTATTAATTATTCTGAAGCTAAGGCATGCAAAAGAAATTTGAGACACACTTTGCTAGATTAATGTGTTGAGAACGCAAAAATCTCATTGAGTTTTAAATGAAACATATCTGGGGGGACAGGGAGGTTCTAGAAGGGGGAAGGTCCGATTTTCACGTTTTCGGATGTATAACGCCCAATTTTCGGATATTTGTATTCTTTTTGGCTCGTAAATACTCCCTATTTAATGACGAATCGAATGATGTATAGTTTATACGTGTTATGTCGCGGGTGTGATAATCAAGAGAGAAAACACCGTGAGTGGTCACTGAAGGGATACAGTAACCTTAAGTTCGTAAGTACTGAAGTTTCTAAATTTTGCTCACGATCTACGAGTTAGTTTCTTATAAGCGACTTCTTGTGAAAAAAGATACGTGTAAAGTAATTCGGCAACTTTGAGGTTCAAAAGCTATAATGTTTGTACTTTTCTACTAAACACAGGGTCAATTTAGAAAGAGGTCCCATGTTGGAGATTGAGACCAAAACGAGACAAAATCTTGTCTACAAAACTCCAAGTTCTTTGATGCTTTATCGTTGTGGTAATTCATTTGCCCCATTGTCAACCTCGTCCCAGGGCCTTACGAGCTTGCGTCATCAAGAAAAATGCTTTGCATCCTAATACAATTTAGTTTGCAAAAGCAACAGGGCCCCATTTGGGTTTGGACATGTACAAAAAACCCATTTCCTTCTGCCTGGCCATATCTACTAGAAATTCTAATAATTCTAATAAGTCTTCATTGAAATATCTGCAACTTGGTTCTGTGGTTGTAATCTGGAGTTACACGATGCCAAACAACATCATGGAAATGTGTCGCAAAAAGACTTAGAAATGGCAGACAACCACAGAAACCAAAAAAGAAAATTTGATAGTATTTGTTCGTTAGAATATTAGCATCAATTTGGTTTTGAAAAGACACTAAGGGGGCTTTTCTTGCGATATGCTAAACAAGGGCAGATTTTGTAATACAATAGCAACAGTGCGTTTGATTGACACCTGAATTCAAAGCAATTAGCGACTGCAGACAAAGGAAATTCTCTCAACCAGTAATTCAAAACAAACCAAGCCGCAAAGGTTTCCCCGAGACTAGTACGGCAAAGTCTCGCCTTGTGCAAGCGAAGGGTGGTTTTTAAGAGAAGTTACGTGCTTATAACGAAAGTAGAAGGGTAAATCTAAAGTTCTGTCTGGCGGATTTTTTTTATTTGATTCAGGAGCCGAGTAGAGGGCATTGTTAATTCTGGCTTATTTAGGGCTTAAATGAAACGATTACAAAACAGCTCTTTAGTGGAACCAGAATGCATTGCAACCTTATCTGTCAACGTGGTTTAATTTCATGCTTCATGGAAACAATTTTGTGATTTCGCCACAGGGGGGGGGGGGGGGTTCTTGGCCAAATTTTGGGTAGGGGTCTGGCGCGAGAATATTCAAAATGGTACCGTTGGTTAGACTAATTTTTACGAAAATGGTACCCTTGGCTAGAGCTATTTGACCATTCTCTGGACCAATTTTTACGAAAATGGTACCCTTGGCTAGACCACTCTTGACGATTTCCTGGACGAATATTGCCAAATTTGTATCAAATATGATATCATGACACCCTTGATGACACCCTTGTCAAAAATGATACCCTTGGCTAGACCATTGTAGGCCAAAATTGCAAAAAAGTATACCCTTGGCTAGACCCATGGCTAGACTAGACTAGAAGTACGAAAAAGTATACCCTTGCTCACAGCACATCCCCAGGTACCTTTACTATGGAAACCCCCCCCCCCCTCCCCGTGGATTTCGCTCCAATCAGCAGCACATCGATGCACCTCCAGATGATGTTGTTCTATTTAATCAGTGAAGTCCCAACCTCGTACCTAAGGCCACTGTTAACCATATCCTTTGCGAGTCGTTTCTGGCCTAAAGGCCTAAATTCTTCCTGCCTTGCTTTTCATTCAACACACAAAGGATTATATTTGACAATGGGTCTTTAGCGTAGACAAAGCATAGAGTCCGAAAGCTGATGGGTTCCTTTCTCCAATTTCAAAGGGGTATTTGCAACAAACATACCTCCCATACCTTGCACGCTCCATCTGACGAGGTTGGTGCAGTCCGATCTAGTCTAATACACCACACCAATGGAACACCAATGAACACCAATGGAACACCAATGAACACCAATGGAACACCAATGAACACCAATGGAACACCAATGAACACCAATGAACACCAATGAACACCAATGGAACACCAATGAACACCAATGAACACCAATGGAACACCAATGAACACCAATGGAACACCAATGAACACCAATGGAACACCAATGAACACCAATGAACACCAATGAACACCAATGGAACACCAATGAACACCAATGAATACCAATGGAACACCAATGAACACCAATGAACACCAATGGAACACCAATGAACACCAATGAACACCAATGAACACCAATGGAACACCACTGAACACCAGTGGAACACCAATGAACATCAATGGAACACCAATGAAAACAGCGAAACACCAATGAAAACCATAGTCACAAGAGACCATGTGAAAACAGAACAACACCAATGATAAGGGCAGTGGAAAATATTGAATAGCAGTTTTCTCAGTCATGGTGCAGGAAGGCTGCAGCATTTCTTGCATTTAAACAACGTTTGATTTATATTCCTTCCATGTAGGCTGGATGCATTCAAAACTTTTGAAATAAAGCCTGGTGCACACGTATCTTTTATAAGAAACTGCATATAAAAACTTAACTCTCAGACTGCTAAAAAGTAAAAACCTCTAGTACTGTGAAGACATACCTTAAACAACAGTATTTTGATACAGAAAATCCTTTGCATAATCTTCTTAATTTCCACTTAATTCGTGTATCATTACTCCAAAGGTACTTTAGAAATGCCTGAACATAAAAAAGGTTTCAAAAACTCTGTTTTGAAATGTTCACGAGGGCACCAAGGGTGGTGTCCTGCCAAAGGAGCTACAGCCCTTCTCGGCTGGAAGCATCTAGTACCCCCCCCCCCTTCCGTGGGAGGAAATACTGAGTTATTTTCGGAGTAAATTTGGCAAAATGATGCAAAAATTTAACAAATTAAAGGAAAAAGTGCAAAAAAATGGAAAACACCTCTATTTTTTAGCGATTCATGCAAGGTCGCCACACCCCGATTTAACTTCATGCAGTCAGAATGGGGACAAAGGTCACTCCTCAAAGGGCGAGATGCCTCCAGCTTTGATGAGTGTTGATTTTGATTGAGATTGAAACTTGAGAGCGATGCAGTTTTTTGGTATAATTTGTATTGTATAACGCATTCAACATTGTAATGATGCGTCGTTGTATAGATCACTTCGCTGAGATGTTATCACTAATTTCTTATCTTGGCAAACTTTTATTTGTCATGGATACAAGTGAGATTACGAAACATTAATCATTTCTCATCAAAGAGAAATTCCTCAAAAATATAGTCGGTGTTCATTGGTGTTCATCGGTGTTCCATGTTCCATTGGTGTTCATTGGTGTTCATCGGTGTTCCATTGGTGTTCATCGGTGTTCATTGGTGTTCCATTGGTGTTCATTGGTGTTCATCGGTGTTCCACTGGTGTTCATTGGTGTTCATCGGTGTGCCATTGGTGTGGTGTTTTAGACTAGACCGTGCAGTCCCCCCCAAACAAAACAACGATCGCAAGGCACAACACCCACCGAGTTGGTCTCTACTTGCAGCGTAACTCCAAACTGGGCAGTTTAACAGCATTAACGCACTAACGCAGCGTAACGAAAATTATGCGACTGGGTATCATAATAGGTAAGAAATTTATGCGACAGGGTATCACAAGCAAAAATTGCGTTCTACTATATATTTGAGATGCAACATTTTTATGCGACAGGGTATACTTTTAGCCTATTTTTTATGCGACAGGGTGCAGGGTGTGGAGAGGCTTTCTGCACACCCCCGTCACTTCCCTAGTCAAGTACCCCCCTCCCCCCCCGGGTGACAATGCTTACGGCACGCGAAAGTCACACCACAACTAGATAAACAACAGTAGATAAACCCACTTTATCACCAGATAAACCCAGTTTATCTGAGATAAACTCAATTATTTATGATAAATTTATAACAATTTGTGACTGCGGACGAGAAACAACTCGCTTCCAATGTCTAACAGACGCGATTAATTGATAGGTCTCTGAAATAAATTTCTTGGAAAGGGCACTTTTCTGCCCCCACGCTGCCCCGACTGCCCCTGTGGCTCCGGCACCCTTGACGGAGTGCACATCCCCTCATCAAAATACACTAAAACCCCCCTGCCATGCAGGCATATCTAATATCTTCAGATCCTTTCCCTCTTGGCGTGACTTCTCATAAGCGAAAACGCACCATGCAAACCCTGCTATTTATAGAATGTGATTGTAGAATATGAATAACGAAAAGGAAGGAAATAGAAGTAAGGCGCTGCAACTGCGCTGTACGAAGCAGGCCAAGGAGAGAAGGTGCGGGAGGCCGGGAGGAGGGCGGCCGAAAAGGGAGGATCTAACGAAAGTCAAAACGACAAAGCAAAAGAATAAGAAAGCAAGAAGGGAAGACAGCTCTTAGGCCCGCGGGCAAGGAAATCACTTTTACCTGCAAAGTTTTCAAATGGTTGCCTGTCATCTTCTTCACTCAATGATCTTGAATGCAAAACAAATTTGAGTCCTTTTAAGTCGAGCGACATCTTGCTATTTCAGATATAATCTTCACCAAAACAAAACACACTAACCAACCAGACATCTGCCTTCCTTCCCAATAGATCCAAGCTCAATTTGATTCTATCAAACGCACGTTGAACAAGCTAAATCATTGGGGTTTCGATTGTTTTTGCATATGAATAATACAACAGGTTCGTGCGTAGTTTTCAATAGAAATTCAAAGCCGCTTTTCCATAAACTGATCTCAACGTATTCAACAGTTTTGTGGTCCTTTGTCTGCACAAAAGAAACTCCTTAGACCCTGCATAATCGCTCATAAACAATTATTTCCCATGCATTATCCTTATCATCATGACGTTAGATAACGTAGGCATGGTATGATGGTCCAAATATTTTTTTTGGCAGTGAGCTAGCCTGGGTATCAATCAGACTTCAGACTCTCTAACCCCCTCTAACATATTAACAGAGAGTCTGGTATCCAGGGTACCAGTGTGCAAAATGTCCACAGAAACATGCATGATGTCTTTACTACGATTTGATAGTCTGTGTTCCAGACTACTTTGAAAAGGTGGTCTGGAACACGGGCTATGATTTGATGTAAACCGCAAACCGCAAACCGCAAATACCTTTTTCTGTAAGTTGATTTCTCAAGTGTTTCATTAATCTTGACAGGGTGGGGCTATGTCACTAGAATTTCCCAAGGTCTTTTATTTTTTACTTTTATAACAAACATGGAAATAATTTATAAAGCGAATGAGGACTTTACAGTATTTTTCAAATTTGGAAAGCAGGAGATCCAGTACCCTGGGTACCAGACTCTCTAACATAAAATTGAGATTTTTGTAGGCCCTGGGGACGAGGTTGGCCCCCCTAAATCCACCACTGGCACCCAGTGCCCTCCGGCGAACACAGTCAAGTTGACGCACAGGGAACCAGGCTGATCAAACCTTTGATCAAACTGTATCAGAGCTGCGAAGGAGCATTGGAGGCACACTGGGACTAGACTAGCTACACTAGTCCCTCGATTTCGCTGTTGTTGTTGTTGCTGATGGCCAGCTCAATGAGGGACTAGTTGCCAGAGAGTGTCTCAAATCGGAATTTTCAGAACGAAAAACCTGATTGTAATCTGATTGGAGCATTTCGGCTAAAACAATAGAAATTTTTTTTGTAGCCAATCAACTTTTCCCCTCTTTACTTATTTTTACTGGAAAACCTCCCTTTGAAGTAGAGGCCTGTTTGGTCTGAGTTTTTCAAGAATGGCGACCGGCGCTGTCGTCGCAGCTTGATCGACCTGAAGAGCAGAAGCAAATGAAGCTGAAGGAATTTAGCTAGCCATTTGGCATGATGAAGTGGGCACTGGGAAGAGATATTTGTTTGTGCTCTAACAGGAAATGGCAAAATGTAATGCTGTTGTGATACTTGAGAGGCATTTTCAAGACAGCAGTGAGTGTCAGTCTGTCAGTACACTGCAGTGTAGTGTAGGCCTACTCTAAGTTCAGGTTAGTGATTTTTTCGTTTACATTTGGCTCGTGTATTTCAATTTCAGGGCCTCCGATGACTTGGGGACCGGGGGGCCGGGGGGCCACGCCCCCCCACATGTTTGCAAATCATGCCGTTTTGAAAGGCAGCTCATCATCATGTTATTGTGTTGTAGTAATTTTTTGTATCAAGTTTGGCCTGCCCCCCCCCCCACTTTTCTGATCTCGTCGGGGGCCTTGAATTTCTAATATTATCTAACTGCAAGCATGTTACTTGGCAATGTTGGGCTGTTGTACTTTATCACCTTAACAGTTGTTTTGGTTTGAATGCATTTGATCTGCCAAATAAAACAATCTTAGATATTTTAGAAGTTTAGAATCTTTATAAGTTCCATATGTGATCCAACCCCCCCCCCCCCCCCCCCCCCACCCCGTGTTTGGATCACATACGAAAAGGAAAGGGTGATAGAATTTTTTGCTTGTGATTTAACAAGTACTTGTTACTTTATCACATTGATGTTGATGTTCTTAATTCATAGGGGTTTGTTTAAAGCAAGATATCTGCTTCATTATTATCAGACCTCGCGTCAGTATGCATTTAGGTGGCACTTTTCTTGGAGAGAGTTTGTCTATCTGATGCAGCAAATCACTTGGAGCAAATATAAAGAACAGTTCCCTTGAAAATTCCTTGTACTTCAGTCCTTCAGATACCACTTAACTGATTGCTAATGATAATGTATAATGATGATGAAATGTCTAATATTGTCAAGTCTTTGGTTCCTTCCTTTATCTTTGGTCACTCTGAACTTTGGTCACTTTATCTTTGGTCACTTTGATAGGGGGGGCTCTCCCCTCGATTAGTTTACCTATTGAGAGAGCTCCTCCTTTAAATAATTCTCTCCGTGGTGAATTTATATATATATGAAACTGAAACTCCTCTGAAATTTCAAATTTATGTTCACTGTCCATGCTCAATTTTGTCAGAGTCATAAACTGTCTAAAATTCTTTCAAATTCACATGAATGAAACTTGGTATCAATGTGTTGTTTTCTTGAGTCATATTTTGATGATTACTGATCACAGCAGCAACAACAACCAAAATACTAATTCCGTGGTCCGCGTTTTACGCATGTAGCGCTTATGAAAACGAGGCTATCAAGTTATTCCGATTTCAGACACTGTTTGGCAACAAGTCTCTGTATTAGCGACAAATCAGTTCAAGGAGCATACAGAGATTGTGTAGCCAGTCTACACTGGGACGGGGAAGTCAAAAATGGCGGGAAGAAAGTCAGCAAAGAGAAAAAGAAATGTTAACAGCTCCAATCTGGTAATAATTCGGGTTTGTTTGGTTATGATTTAGCAGCAATTCATGATAATGGAGTAATAGATGCTGTCTTGTTAATACAGAAGAAAAAGAGGGCAATCACAGTGTGTTTAGGCCGATTTGATTTTTTAAGGCCCGTTCTGTGGCACTCCTTTTTTTATGTGGAGATTTTCAATAGGTTATTCAAAATGAACGACAGAGAATAAAAGAAGGCTAATTAATTTTGTATTTTGGCGGACACACTTTTGACATCCCCTTTCCCTTGTGTGTGTTTGAATTTTTGAATTCTGTACCAATAATATATTGAAAATGCATCGATCGTCGTCACGTCACATGTGACGCCAACGAATTACGAACCCAGGCGGAATTCGTCAGGCATTTTACTGGAGAAGGCCACCATGGGTTTCTGAAGAATGTTAAGATAATCGATAGGCTAACAGGGGGAATAGCATGCAGGAAAGCTTCTGGCAATATAGGCTGGATTCATTTGCCCCCAAGGATTAAATACTTTTTCTTACTAGGCAGGTTGATACATAGATTTAATTTTTGTTTAAATTTTGGTTGTTTTTTTTTTATTTTTGCACTCAGCTTTTCGTTAGGGACACACGCTGTTTTTTAGTCTATCACTTGTTTTGTTATAACGCACATTTTTTCATATCCCGCAAGACATACACCGCAGCCGACTTTAGCAGCTCTTAACTCTGCGCTTTTTTTATCTTTCTCGTACCGCCTCTGGCAACACCTTAACAGCTTTTATGACTCATTGTAATGAGTAGTATCTCGCTTAGACTATTGCTTTTCTATTGTTTATGTATTTTGGAGATTGATATATATTGCTCTGTTTGATTGGCAAGAGTTTATTACTGATGAAGGCTTATGCCAAAATGTTTAACGAATGTGTTTTTTCTGAGTTTATATGTTATAGCTTGGTACAAAGATCGAATTAGAATAAGGAAACAAACAAACAGACTGCTTGTTTAGAGCTTTCGAATGATATATAGTTTTTTATATTTTAATGAAATTAGAACAAATTTTATGCCGTCATCAATTCTATGATGTCATGATTGTAATTATGTAAATTAAAGTTTTTTCATTGAGTTTTACTAAATCGATCATGCCGATCTGCAGTTGCTGAACCGTTATTTCATAAGGAAATGCTGTTTTAACACATGTCATTTTCCGACTGCCTGAAAAATGTGGGGAAAATAACATGGCAAAAAATGTAATTTCTAGACAAAATGACAATCTATTGACTTGACTGTGTTGATTTAGAATCAGCATGATCGATTTGGTAAAATTCATCAAAAAAATTCATGTAAGCATGATAATCAGAAAATGATGTCAATTACGACATAATGGGACTGATATGATGATGTCATAAATATTTGTCTAACTTCATCAAAATATAAAAAGCTATATATTATTCAAAAGCTCTAAACAAGCTGAATTCAACTGTGTCATTTAGAAGCTGATAAAACATACCTGTGAAAAGATATACAGTACATAGTTATATTAGTTCTCAAAATGTCAGCAATTCACAACATCAAAAATGACACTTGAAGGTCAGAATTAAAAGAGGTACCAGGTGAATTCTGAATCTCTATGGTTGATTTGGTACAAGTAGGGCACAAAATCAAAGGTTAGCATGATTGTTAGATCGTCAGACAATGTTCCCTGTCGTGTCTAGAACCAAAAAAGCACACAGAAGTATTACCATACCGGGTGAGTCAAAAAAAAGTTTACACGTTTGGTGGGCTGTGGAATAACAAGTATGTGGCTGATATTCAAAACTAAAAGTTTAATCTATCAGTCAAAGGTTAACTTAGATGAGAAAATTTTGTTTGGTAAAATCATTCATATTTAAGACCCAAGAATTAGAAAAATGCCTGTAAGGGGTTTGTATGGGAATCGAGAATTCCACCTTCCATTCTGGTCCGTGATTTACTTGCTATTGAAATCAAAATTCTATTTCTGAAACTGACTGTTGAATTGAATTTAAAATTTCAATGCAAAATAAACCATGGGCCAGAATGGAATGTGGAATTCTCGATTCCTATACAAACCCTTTACAGGCATTTTTCTAATTTGTGGGTCTTAAAGATGAGTGATTTTACCAAACAAAATTTTCTTATCTAAGTTAACCTTTGTCTGATAGATTAACATCTTAGGTTTGGATATCGGCCACGTACGTTTTATTCCACAGCCCGCCAAACGTGTAAACTTTTTTTTGACTCACCCGGTACACTATAATGTCCACAGAACAACACTCAGATTCAGCTCCAGAACAACATTCAGATTTAGGACAAGATTCGCAATTGTCTAACAAATCATCTGTAAAATAGAGCACAGTCAAATCTCAATCCTGGCTATATATTGATTTATTTTCCAATAGGGGTCTGCATTAAATCATTTTTGGACGATTTGTAGAGATAATTGTGGAGATGAATTAAGATGTGGGAGAGATTATTAGAGAGAAAATAAAAATTTTAAATCAATATTTGAGAAAGCAGTTTGACATTGATTTTGCCTGAATTTCAACATTTGATCACGGCTGCCCGGCCTATTCCTTGTTTTCTAGCCCAACCCCTGCAAGATAAAGATCTGCAAAAAATCACCATAAGCTAGAGCGTAGTCAAATATATGGCTAAATGGTATTATTTTTTTCAAATAAGTATCTCTGTTACATCTTTTATTGGTGATTATGACAGCTTTTTATCATGCAGAGGTTGGCTGGAAAATGAGGAACAGGCTGGACAGGCGTGACATGATCAAAAGTCAAAATTCCGGCAAGATCAAGGTCAAACTGCTTTCTCAAATGTTAATTAAAAATTTTTATTTTCTCTCCAATAATCTCTCTCAAATCTTGATTTTAAAAATTTTTTTGTTTTTTTCAAGAAGGCAAAGAAACAAAAAGTCGAAGAAGATGAAGAGGAAGCTCCAATCGATAAAATAAGTATGAATTTACTGGCACACCTTATTATTGCAGCATAACTTCATTAACAGATTTGAGAAATTGTTTTGTGGTAGAAAACTTGATGATTGCATCATAAAGCATTACTTAAAGCATTTTCTGGTCAGAGTGCACATATTTTTGTAAGAAACTGCTCGTAAGAAACTCAACTCTCAGATAACCAAAATTTAAGAATATTATTGTATTCTATTTGTTTTCTTGATCATATTATTCAGAGGGTACTTGAGTTATGTCTAAACATTGGAAAGAAGGCTTCAAAGATTTTGTTTTGAATTTTTAGGATGGTGCAGGGAGTAATGATGATTGTTATGAAATGCATTGTATGGTATTTTTCGTTCCTTTTGTGAAAAGTTTTCCTTTCAATGACGCCGCCTCTAAAGGGACCATTATAGAATCAAGGTTGCACTGACCTTTTAAGGCTATCCCTGCTATTTTAAACTGATGGTTTTTTAGATTAAATTTTTACCTCTTTTAGTCATAATATATTGTACATTTGCCCTTTTAATTAGACTTATTTTTTACTAAATTCATGTTATATCAAGTTTTTGATTTAACATGGCTAAATTACATAATACATACATGCATACACACAACGTTTAAGAAATTCGTAAGAAATTCTGAGTACCCAAAATCTGATGATTTTAGGAAACGTTTAGTGCTGGCTCAAATTCTTAGTTTCTTACAAAGAAAGATGACGTATGGGATAGCAGATCGTAATTGTAAGATGAAACAAGAGTTTTATGCCTGGCTGTGTTTTTGAAATAGCCAATCAGGAAAATTCTTGCTAGACTGGATATCTGTTGATCTTTTTTGTAACTGTCATCTTTTGAAATTATTCATGCTATTTGTTTTATTCAAGCATGTGTTATCAAAGATGAATTTCATGAGAAAATGAAAGAACTGCTCAAACTTGAAATGCCTGATGATTTTTATGAATTCTTTGTATTTTGTAAAGACATGGAAGCAGATTCACCTAAAGGTAAACTTGAACCTCTCTTTGATTTTTCATTTTTTTATAAGACGTTGCAAGACTTCCTCAGAAAATTAGAAAAACAACACAGGCCTTTTGCACATTAACGTGACAAGGACATGTTACATTACAATGAGAATTCCTGAACCATATGAAAGACTGTTAAGTGTAAATTTTGGAAGCAGGAATTCGTAGGCAGGAAAACCATGTTAATGTGTGCAAGGCCTGTTCCATTGAAATCTGGTCAGAAAAGTAAGTTATTCCGCCATCTAGGACCACATTAACCAATCAGGTCATGCCAATCAGGCCATGCATGATCGTTGGAAGATTGGTCAGTGTTGGACAGAGCTAACAAGGAGTTCAACTTGCTCATTCGTTAAAGTTTATTAGTTCTACGTGATCAACCTTCAGTTAATTCCCAGCAGTCTTTCTTTCCTTTAGCTTTGTTTTAAGGTATTATTGTCCTTTTGTGTCTGCCCCTTATTTCCTTTTCATGTAGGATTTTTGTCCAATTCCGAGGTTGACTGTGCAATTCACTTTCGGAATTTGCAAAATTTAATGCTGGAAATGTATAAATGCGTCAATTCAGGAAATCCATGGTTTATGTGGAATATCTTCCAGACAAAAGATGTAGCCTATAACTGTTAGCTTTAAGAGCAAGAGATCAATTAAAGGGTGGAAGGGTAACCAGGGAATTTCACCAAAAGGATATTTGTATATTTGTTTATTGATTGTTGTTAGTTTTTCTCTTTGTGTCAATAGTTTGTCTTAATTTGTTCAAACAAGAACTTTTTTTAACCAACTGTAAATAATGATATGATAATAATGATGAAACTTACCAGACGAAAAATCACAATTAGAAGTAAAGACTTTCGGCTATCAATCAAACTTTTATATTCTGCGCATTAGGAAATTGTCAACACTTCAAGTTCTTTTTGGTTCGCTTGGTACGAAAGGCATGAAAATTGCTGATAATGACAATCAAATTTTTGTTTTAGATGCACTATCTGAGGCCTTTGGATTGACGCTTTGTGGACCATATGACATAATGACCTGGAAATTGGACAGCAATGACACTGGTACATCTGATGACGATGATGACAAAAGTCATACCAAATATCATTTACACTCAAGATTCTTTTATGACCCTCCAGAATTTATGACTCTTGTTAAAGAGACGGAATTTAAAACTGGTTTTCACATGGGATTTTACCGGTAAGTGATTAAAATTTTATATGGCTTGCCTTTGACGTAATAGTACTCCCTTATAGTTACTGGGTGACCCAGAAAAAAAAGTTCCCACTTTCAAAAATTCGTAGCACCACTTGTACTTCATGGATTTGAATGATTCAAATTCTAGTTAAAAGCAAAAAGATCAAAGTTTTTTTGTGATTTTTCTCGTCTTCTTAGGAGCACTGAAAATATAGGTAAATTCAACTTTACAAAAATTCCATGTTTTTAAAATGACTGAAAAAGGGCCTAAAACACATGATCAAATCGTTAGGACTCTCCTCACACAGAACAATACACACAGGCGTTTCACCTCTCTCAAGAGTAATAAGACATAGATTCTCAAACAAATACTAAGGATTTTCAATTCCATGGCAATAAATGTACAGACGATATCTCTCACCCATGAGAAATTGCTCTGTCTCTGAGGTTCTGAGCAAGGAGTCCTTCATGATTTGATAAAATATTTTAGGCCTTTTTAAGTTACTTTGCAACCACGAAGTTTTTCTAAATTTGTATTTACCAATTTTCCCAATGCGAGCAAGGCGAGAAAATTCACAAAAATATTTTAATATTTTGGCTGTCAAACAAATATTGATTCATTCCAATCCATCCAGTACTCTCGATACTATGAATTTTCAAAAGTGGGAATTTTTTTCTGGCTCAACCGGTGGACAGCAC
Source organism: Aurelia coerulea (assembly GCA_039566865.1). Taxonomy (NCBI): domain Eukaryota; kingdom Metazoa; phylum Cnidaria; class Scyphozoa; order Semaeostomeae; family Ulmaridae; genus Aurelia; species Aurelia coerulea. Next base: position 49,236,223 of record CM076943.1, on the reverse strand, counting down.
TATAAATCCTTATAAAAAGGTAGAGAATTTTAAGTACGATGCTAGAACATATTCTTTCAAATGTGCTTGATTTTTGCATTTCTAGATAAAGGAGGAAATTTCCTTCAGGTGATGCCCTGGTGGGGAAAAGGCAAATTTATTCCCATTGGATGCATTTATCAAGGATTTCTATGGTGGAATATTCGGTTCAAAGTTCTTTTACCTGTTTTGGAGCTCCATGTTACCATATTGGGCTCAACTGTAATCCGGTCGACGTGATTTATCATTTATCAAGAATACGTTTAAAGGCAGAAACACCGCAATACAACAAAAACAACAGCAAGTGGTTGAATAAATTTTATGCCATAATTTTTTGGCATAACATTTTTTCAACCACTTGCTGTTGTTTTTGTTGTATTGCGGTGTTTCTGCCTTTAAACTTATTAATTTATTCGTCACCGCAAGCATCTTCGGATCCGACAATCGACGTTGGTATCATGGCCTTTCCTTTCTCAAATTATTTATCAAGGATAAGCTCTCACCAGGGCCATCGAGAGAGGGGCCGGGTCCCAGGGTCACGCCGTTGTATCCTTGGGCCACACCATCCTATGCACCGTTAAATACGCGCTGGTGAAGGTGAAGGTGCTTTTGGATTTCATTTAGAATCTCAGTGGGCCTGCGGGCTTGAAAGCGTTCCTGAAAGAAAACCATAACAAAGAAAAAATACATACCTTATTTCTTGCGGACCCCTAGAGGCCCCAGGCCCCCTGGTAACTACCCTGGCTACCCCCCCCCCGCATTCTCGACGGTTCTGGCTCTTGCAAACATGGATTTTCGTCTTTATAAATCTCCTATCTCTTTCCGGCATTTGAAGTAGGCCATACTCACAAAAACGTAAATTTAGTGGTGAATAATTCATTTAATACACCCAACCTGGATATCACTGGAAAGAAAATAGATTGTGCTTTCAGGTGGTACGCATCAAATTGATTCAGATATCATCGTTTCTTGAAAAATCGTGAATAATGGTGGGCTGCGTATTTTCTACGACACCCTGTATAACTAATTTCACGAATTTCATCTTCCTTCTGAACTATAAAGCTTCAGAAAACCTGATCTGTCTTGTTTTTCACCGAAATATGCGCCAAAATCGTGTTGACGCTCCACGTTTCTCTGACTCACCCAGTATGAGATCTCAAAGATTTAAGTCATGGTTTCTCGATGTATGATAGCTGTTAATTGAATTCGTAGTTGTATAATTTTCTCATTTGTCAACTATCCTTTTTATTCTAGTGACGCACCAAACGAACTTCCTTCATTGGTTGCATCTAATGAATCGGAAATTGGCTGCGAATTTCAGATACGTGGAGAAAATTTATTTGCTGCAATAAGGTTTGTAAAACTGTTCATGAGTTATTCTGGAATTTGAAATTTTATGAAGATGTCTGCCTGGTCAACAGCCGTTTGTAAGACATTTAAAGGGGCTGTGCCGCCATTTCATGGACATTCGTGGGGAATGAAGTGCATCAAAACTCTTCTTCTGAAGCTATGCTGCAATGTTTTTGAAAAATGATAACTCGTTCTAGTATGATAACGATTGCCGATCTTGAATAAACCTAAAGACCATCACTCTGATGGTAACCATGGCATACAGTAAAAACAGGACCCTGGGACCCTTAAGTTCCAACGAGAGACAGGACCCTTAAGCGTTTTTGTGACTTTTTTCGAGGTCAAGGGAAAATGTGCGTCTACAGGGTGTCCCAAAAAAATTGTGCCCTGTTTGCCTAAAGATTGTGACAAAACGGCAAAAGATTCTCGCCAAACTTTTGCATGATGCTGCTCTTTAGATATTCAATTAAAGTTTGCAACCATCCCCGTAAAAATCCGCTGAGAAATGATGGAGCTATGACCTTCAGAAGACCAAATTTGCCTGATGACTGAAACCAGCGGTCGACCATTTTGTCTTACTATTTTACAGTGATAAGTATCTTCACGTGAAGTAAGAAATAATTTCTGTGAGGTCAGAAAGAGTGGAACTCTCCGAGGATTATCGGAATTTTCACGAGAGCTATGACATTGGAGGCTGCTGTTTCATTTTCAATCCACGAGGCTATTTATCGCTACAAAATAGTAAGACAAACTGGCCGACCGCTGGTTTCAGTGATCGGGCAAATTTGGTCTCCTGAAGGTCATAGCTCCATCATTTTTCAACGGATTAAAATGGGGATGGTAGCAAACTTTAATTGAACATCTGAAGAGCACCATCATGCAAAAGTTTTGCGAGAATCTTTTGCCGTTTTGTCGCAATCTTCAGACAAACGGGGCACAATTTTTTTGGGACACCCTGTATGATAATTGACTTCTCCGTCCTTCCAATTGAAACCTGTTTCAGAAGTTTTCATATATTTAAAGCATTTTGCTGATATCTTTTTTATTTTAATCCAGCTCATATGGAGAGGAAATGCTTAAAAAGACAAAAGATAAGTCAAAACAAGAGAAGATCAAAACGGTTCTTGCAAAGTTGAAGAATGAAGCGAAAAAGAATTCACAAAAATTAGATTCGGCTACTCGTTCGATCAAAGCACGGCAAAAGAAAGTTGTGACAAAATCATTTCATAAAATCGGATTGGTTGTTCCATTGGATCAAAACGAGGTTGGATACAGGCCTTTGAATCAAAGTGATGGTGAGTGAATCCTTCGTCATAATTATTTTAACCATCCTTGCTGTTTCATTTCTGGCGCAGTGGAGATATTCATAGTCCCATTTTGGTTTCATCCCTGCCAATTTATCATATGTTTTCTGTTACCCCATGACTCGATAAACTTGTACCATTTAATGTTTTACTTTACCTAAGAGAATATATGTTTTGATAGATATATTCATTTGGGAAAATAAGTTAATGGGGAATCCAAATTTCCTGAAATGCTGCAAAGCAAATGTCAAAGAGGAGCAACGGAGATGAAATCCCCACGCGGAAGGATTTTTGGTGTTCTATTGTTAGCCTGTTGTATTCGAAGTGATTTCGACACGTGCAAGGACATTGTTTCGCTAGAGGAACAAAAGTGTGCGTCGTAGTCTTAGATGTTCAAGAAAAGACGCAACCCAACTGTAATTGAAAATCTTTTATTAGATGTAATGCATACCATCTGCAAGTGCAGTCGTTCTTCTTTCTCATGTTATGCATTTTGGATACATTAATGGAAACATTTATCTTGAAATTGATATTTTAGTGCATATGGCCAGACTGTGTTCAAATATGCTTTGGGAGCAAAATCAACACTTTTTTCCGTGAAAAGTTACAAAACAAATTTTGTCAGGACATTTCAGGCCTAGAAGCATTTTAGGCAACACTTTCGGTAGGAAAAGGCAAATATATTCCAATGAGATTCATTTATCGAGAATGGTAAAATAAGACGGGACGGGATTAAACTTCCATATAAACGCAAACTGAAAATTGTATGTGTTTCTATAGGCAGCTTGGGTATCCCAGCAAGGCGAGATATCCCGCCTAGGCGAGATATCCCGGCAAGGCAGGATCATGTAAGCAGCCCTTAATGTCCTATCATTTACCTGTATCTAAAGTAGGCCATTCTTACGAACACATAAATTAAGTGATGATTGAATCACTTGATACACCCAACCTGGATATTATTGGAAAGAAGAAAGATTGTGCTTTCAAATGATATGCATTAAATTGATTCAAATATCATTTTTTTCTGAAGAATCTTGAATAAAGTTGGGTGACGTTTTTTCTGAAACACATTGTATATTACCTTCAGTTTGTTCCGTTCATTCACTTTGAACTTTGGCATTGAAGGTTGTTCTCAATGTTGATAATTTTTATCGGTTCTTGCTATGTAATTTGTAGAACAATTGATTTTTCATTTTTTTTTTCATTTCAAAATTATTTATGCACGGTAGCCCCGTCAGTCAGTATGACTGATTTTCAGGGGGCCGTGCCAAAAACTTTACAAATTAAAAAATCTACTAAAATTAATAACGGGAAAAGGAAACTAATTACAACCATAAATAATTTATCTACAACTATTTACAATAAATTTACAACCGACCCTTTATCTTGTTCTTAAAAGAAGATAAAGAGGGAGCTTGCTTGGCCTCGCGGCTGAGATCATTCCAGATTTTTGCTCCACGAAATGCGAACGCTTTCTGTCCATTACTAGTTTTCATGAATGGCACTAGCAAGTCAGTTTCGGCATTTCTAAGGTTGATAATATTGCGATCAGAATTTCTAACAAATAAATGCGAGAGATAATCAGGCGCGAGACTATTAACAGATATATATACAGTTGTTGCAGTCTCACTTCTGATCATATCCCTCACAGTTGGCCATTTTAACTCTGTAATCAAAGCTTCGGCAGGAGCATCGTAGCTGCTATTTGTAATAATTCTAGCAGCACGATTCTGCAATTTTTGAAGCTTAACCAGTCGGAACTCAGCACAGTTCCCCCACACAGAACAGCAGTACCGAAAATGTGGCTCTACAATACCTCTATATAATTTGCAAAGTACAGTTTTTATATATATATCCATAGTCTTCATTAAACTACTGGGTGTCCCAAAAAAATACTCCCGTTTCAAAATTCACCAAAATTTGATTACATGGCCGATCTTAAATTTTCTTTTTTTTGTCAAGTAGATAAAGGACCAAATTGTTTTCCAAGGCATAGCTGATCTTGTAATTAGTTTCAAAAATAGCAAATTTAGCTCTTTTTAGGGCTACCTGGTTTTGAATCATACTGCAAAAAGCACTGATGATTACCAGATCTTTTTTTTGTGCATGTAAAACTTTTAGTTAAGTCATAAATCACAGAAATAAATGCACACTATCATTGGAGACTTCAATGATGATAAAAATCTGAAACATGTGACTCTTAGGCAAGATTGAGTATTTTGCTGAAAAACTATAGCTCAAAATAAGGTTTTTCAACGTGTAATTTGTCTACCTTGGTACGCCAAAAGAAGACATTTTATCACCTGTGAATATTTTTGGGTCTTTGACAAAGCAATTCAAAAAGAAAACTTAAGGAAAGGTTTGATGATCAATTTTTGGTGATTTTTAAACAGGAGTACTTTTTTGGGGACACCCGGTTGCATTATTAAATTTTCCTTTTCGGGAAAATAAGTCAACAGCGGATTGAAATTTTCGGAAAATTTTTCAAATTAAATAATGAATTTTATCAAACGAAATTTTATAAACTCGGGTGATTTTATTTGCAACTTGAGATGGCAACATATGATGAAATATTGAAGAGAATAATATTACTGTAAGGCCATTGTAAGGCAGAAATGTAAAGGAAATTTGTTCATGATTTTGGGCACGTTTTGAAGGTTTTTTAAAGAGTTTTTCTCGAGAAAATCCTTCATAATTTCAGAATGGAGTGGCCGATTTCAATCAGGTAGTTTTTATCGTAGATTTGAACATTTCTACCATTAAACTATATATTTGCCTATATCATAATTGTCTTGATATCCGGGAAGCCGTTACCTTTCAAACGGGGATTCTTTTTTCTGACTCACCCGGTAGCTCGGTAATGATTTTCAAATCTCAAGTTTTTATCAATATCAATCAATTCTCACCGAAGAAGCCGCCGGAGGGCGGTGAAAATTTTGAGACAAAATATGAAACGTGTGATTGTGTTTAAAATAATAGTTTTTAATAGGGAGGTATGAAGTTACCAATTTATAACTTAGCATACAACATATACGGGATCAGATACGATCGATGCCGCTAACTTTTGCTCGACATTGTTTTATGACTGGATCTTGTGTTTGCTCAAAAAGTAAAAATCACTTGTTTCGTCATTTCCCCAGTTGCTCGAATTAGAGTCTTTAACGGCATGTTCTGCTAATAAAACATCCTTTTCGCCACTTTATCTCTCTCGAAGCTTCCTTACTGGAAAGCGTTTTTTGTCAAATATTGATTGATGCAAATTGTCTCTAGTGAATAGAAATACGATTTTATCAAGATATTTAGATTTTAACAAGATTAAAAATCATTAAAAGTAATTCAATCATGTCAAAATTACATGGCAAGTTTTATAATATTTTGACAACCATGTCTCGCTAAGGAAACTGGAAGGGCAAAGAAACAAATATGATTAATGCAATATGGATCTCGTTAGATCTTCTAGAGCGATAACACTTTAACAAGGTCAGATTAGGTGTATCAACTATTGGTGTCTCGGAGGGCCTAAACTCAATTTTACAGCTTTACTGCGCATAAAGTCGTCGAAATTCCAAACATTGTAGAAATAGGAGAATACGAGTATTTTTTATTTGAGTTCTTCCTAGAATAGCCCATCTTTTCCACTATCAAAAGATACGAAGCTTGTGGTCATTGTGCCTAGGATAGCCTGGAAGCGGGCAGTTAAGCGCCAGGTGACATCCAATTTGAGACGGATTTTAGCGCACCAAACATAATGGGAAAAATTAGAAGATAAGTTGATGCCTCAGTAGGATGATGAAATTGAAATTTTAAAAATTAGTTGAATAGCTTTCCTGTAAGATTTTTCAAGCAATTGATACATTTTTTCGACTCACCCGAATTCCCCTCTCGTATGTGTAGGTCGAAACAAATTTGGCATTGTTTTTTAGATACCTACGTGCAAAGCTCTCTCCCTCCTAATACTCTAATTTCCCGCCGCTTCTCTTTCTTTGCAGCTTCACTGAAAAAGTTATGCAAACGAATATGCGAGGCAAAGAGCGAGAGTGAAAGAAACCAAAGTCTAGATGAACTTCATGAACTAATTACATTCGTCCAATTCGCCAATGATGAATGCGATTATGGAATGGGCCTCGAACTAGGCATTGATTTATTCTGTTATGGAAACGAGGCTCTACATGGCTCTGTGCGTCAGCTGTTGCCAATGGCATATTCGCTGCTAGGAAGAGATTTATACGCTGATATCATTTCTAAACATCTTGAAGATAGAAGAAAGATGCCTATTGATATTACGAGCAGATCAGATAAAAGTTGAACGGAGAAGGTAAATGTTTTCTTGTTAGAATTAGGTTGTTCCAAGAAATACATTTTTGTTAAAACCAAATATAATACATAATGTTTTAGGTAATTTGTTGACCAAAGCCGCAAAATTGAGTTAATTTTCATTTTGGCTTGGCTTGGCTTGGCTTGGCTTGGCTTGGCTTGGCTTGGCTTGGCTTGGCTTGGCTTTACGCTTGACTTGACTTGACTTGACTTGACTTAAATTGAGTTTAAATGACTTGGCTTAACTTGAATTGAAGTTTTCTTCACTCGAAATTTAATTGAATTTACTTGAATCTAGTTGTATTGACCTGACTTGGCTTGACTTTACTTGAGTTGAAGTGACTTGACTTCGACTTAACTCGAATTGAATTTACTCTGAGTTGAAGTGACTTGACTTTGAATATTCCGGTTTATTATAAACTTCAGAAGGCATGTTATTTGACTTGACTTGACTTGACTTGACTTGACTTGACTTGACTTGACTTGACTTGACTTGACTTGACTTGACTTGACTTGACTTGACTTGACTTGACGACTCGACTCATTGTCTGATAAATTGGGGGGAAATTTGGGAACGCCGTTTCTTGCAATTTTTTTACAGGAATTTTTGTTCATTATAAATTTTTTGAATTTTGGCTAAAAAGATTTCATGCTCTTGTAAGGCTGAAGGAACATTTCATACAGTAGGCTCTCTTTTTGATCCGTTTTGCATTTAAGATTTTACACATGATTTTCTCACAGTATTCTGTTCAAAACAGCATAGTGGGACCGAAACATCTTTGAAGTTTGAAAACTCGTAAAAAAATTTTGATCCAAATATGAAACGAGATAAAGTAGCTTGTCTGGTTCTATGTTAGAAATCCGCTAAAACAGCGCTCATTCAAAATCAGTTTTGATAGGAAGTATTCCCAGAATGTTCTTCTTTCCCAAAAAGAAAAAAGTTATCGGCCTCTGGATTGAATCTTTATCATGCAAATGAACGACCAGTTAGCGTAAAGAATTGAGTTCAGTTTCATTGTCGATTGTCATAAACAGCATTTCACTAATGGCTGCATTTTTGTTAATATTATATCTGCTTCAGAACAGTGACAAGTATCTGAGTAATCCTCCAGGGATAAGATGTACCGGGTAAACCAGAAAAAAGTTCCCACTTTTGAAAATTCATAGCACTAAGAATACTGGATGGATTGGAATGAATCAATATTTGCTTGACAGCCAAAAAATCGAAGTATTTTGCGATTTTTCTCGCCTTCTTACGAGCACTGGAAAAATTGGTAAATTCAAGCTTACAAAAACTTGATGGTTGCAAAATGACTGAAAAAGGCCAAAAATACTTGATCAAATTATAAAGGACTCCTCACTCAGTACAACAGAGAAAATGCAATTTCTCATGGGTGAGAGATATCGTCTGTACATTTATTGCCATGGGGTTGAAAATCCTTAGCATATGTTTGAGAATATAGATGTCTTATAACTCTTGAGAGAGGTGAAACGCCTGAGCGTATTGTTCCGTGCTAGGAGAGTCCTAACGATTTGATGAAGTGTTTTAGGCCCCTTTTCACTCATTTTGCAACCATGACATTTTTGTAAAGTTGAATTTGCCTACATTTCAGTGCTCATAAGAAGACGAGAAAAATGACAAAAATACTTTGATCTTTTGCTTTTAACTAGAATTGGCATTATTTAAATTCATGAAGTACTTGTGGTGCTATGAATTTTCGAAAGTGGGAACTTTATTCTGGTTCACCCGGTAGCGGTACATAGCATAGTTTGACTTAGAGAATAATTAAATACAGAGAAAAGAGCATAAGATTTATTACTTTTTGAATTGTGTATGCAGAATGCATTTATTATTCAATGAAGAATTTAGAAGGATATCATATTGTATTTTTCAGAACATTTATACCAGAATTGCTGGAACTTCGACATATATCACATGACTTGGACGCGTTGTTTAGAGACACATTTTCATGTATACCAAATGTCGAACTCTTGCCACACTTAAGAGCAAGGCAACGTTACTTTGAAGAAGAAGAAGAAGAGAATAGAAGAGTAGAAAGTTAAAGGTACACTTTGTTCTTATATTACTTTGTTGTCACCTAAGAAACCATCAAACAGAAACTGCTGTGGCCGTATTAATTTACCTTTAAAAGTAGGCAGAAGACATGACTGTTGCATTTAAAAATGAAAAATGTTAGTCACTCCCTGAAGAGAACGTACGTTCAAAAGGCCTTAGTGTGCTGATTTAAAGTCTTGTTTCTTTGCCTCCATCTTCTTATTAGTTTTTAGTATTTCATCTACCAAAATTGAAAATGAAGAGATACACTTATAGGTTTAGCGTTGAAGGTTTAGGCAATTATGTCGTTTGTTCGAACCCTTGAAGGACAAAGCTGTTGTTGTTACAAGAGAAGCATCGTCGACAAGGCAGATGATTTGTAAAAAACAGACGGTTCTCCAAGATAACAAGGTATTTTTTGCATTCTTTACATTTTACTTTGTTGCAATTTTCAGCCATGGTTTCAGATCGGATCCTTTATATTTGCCATCTAGAGTTGAATGTATCAATGAGCTGAGACTGTTTAGCTGCATTAAAGTTGACAAACGAAACATAATTTGATTGAAACAAAATTACAATCATAGGAGTAAGATTTATTTACCGTAGAAAATTACGAAACAGGTTTTGTAAAAAAATTTCAGGCCTAGAAGCACTTGAGGTGATGCCCTCAGGTAGAAAAAAGACAAATTTATCCCTATGTGAACCATTTATAAAGAATGATAAAGTAAGCTCTCGCAGCGATAGATTTTCGTCTGTTTAAATGTCCTATCACTTCTCAGCATCTGATTTAGGCCTTACTTACGAAAACGTAAATTTATTGATGGATAATTCTATTAATACGCGTAACCTTGCTATTATTGAAAAGAAGAAAGATTATACTTTCAGATTGTATGCGTCAAATTGGTTCAAATGTTGTTATTTCTTCAAGAATCTCAAAAAAAGTAATGTAGCGTTTTTTCTAAAACACCCCATAGATATACTTTTTGTGCTGCCTTGCGAAGTGAATTTCCAATCAAGCTGCTTTTTACATTGAAGCAAATCTTGACAAAAATCAACACTAACAATAATTGTTTCATTGCAGTATATTTTGATGTTTCATAAAGACATCAACGTACGGAGATATATATTTTCGAGGCAACCTGGATTCCTCATTTTGAGTGAAATAATCCCCATCATTTTCCAGTCGACATTTTGTGAAAACTCAACGTACCTGTGGATTTGAAGTCGTCTTTGGGAATCTTTTGTGTCCAAAATGATCGACCTCTGTTCCTTTTTCAAATTTCATCCTCCAAAGCAAATTTAGAATTCAGCTTTTTCACATCTTCCAAACTGGACTGGATAAGGAGGGAACAGCCTGACAAATGAATAAATTATCCTATATTTTAAACTGTTTTTTTCGGACGGTAGGCATAACTGTAACTAACCAAGCAACATCTCTAAAGATAGCAAAGCCTTTCCGCTTTTACCTTGGTTGTGTTGATAACATTTGCTTTCAAAAAGTTACATGCGATCTGGCTCGTGAAGTTTTTTGTGGGTCACCCGGTACGTATATTTAAATCTAGGAAATATAAGCCATTATATCAACGATGCTTGTCGAATCCAATAAGGATTCTTGCAGGGATCCATATATTTAAATCTCTTCGATTTGTTGTGGTAGGTGTCTGTATGGTCGGCTAGAAGATGACTTTTTATCAATTGAAAACCCTCCTTAAAATAGCTTTAATAAAAGTAAGTGTACGCATATGTTTATGTGGGAAACTTTGGTCTGGAGTTGGTAGCCTTTTTTGCAATCGGAAGATTCTTACGAAGTTCTCAAATTTTAATGTACAAAACATAGACTTAAGTTATCTTTGCTTAGAGGACTTCAAAAGTAATTTTGAAAATTTTGCGCTACCTGGCAAACTTAAAACTCTAAATTACAAAAGTTTCCCAGCTTTTTCAATCAAGGTAGCACGGTTTCTTAACTTTTGAAAAATGGAGCCTACAATTTCTTAGAAGCGGCTTTTTGTAGAAAATATGTGCATTTATTGATGTTCTTTGATGTTCTCACGCGATTGGTTGTCTAGTAGCTATTATTTTTGTTTAGTGATATCACTTCTTTTAATACCCATGTAGACATACGAAGATTATCAGAATCTTTCAATTTATGTACAATTTCTCTTCAGCTTCTCGTAGAAATAGGTCTTTTGAAAATGGATATATTCAAATGTGACTTGAAACGGTTTTGATGAAGGTACATGTACAAGGTGTCCCAAAAAAATTGTGCCCTGTTTGTCTGAAGATTGTGACAAAACGGCAAAAGATTCTCGCCAAACTTTTGCATGGTGGTGCTCTTCAGATGTTCAATTAAAGCTTGCCACCATCCCCATGAAAAGCCGTTGAAAAATGATGGAGCTATGACCTTCAGGAGACCAAATTTGCCCGATCACTAAAACCAGCGGTCAGCCATTTTGTCTTACTATTTTGCAGCAATAAATAGCTTCCTGGATTGAAAATGAAACAGCAGCCTCCAATGTCATAGCTCTCGTGAAAATTTCGATAATCCTCGGAGAGTTCCATTATTTCTGCATCACAGAAATTATTTCTTACCACACGTGAAGATACTTATCACTGCAAAATAGTTAGACAAAATGGCCGACCGCTGGTTTCAGTCATCAGGCAAATTTGGTCTTCTGAAGGTCATAGCTCCATCATTTTTCAACGGATTTTTACGGGGAAGGTGGCAAACTTTAATTGAACATCTGAAGAGCACCATCGTGCAAAATTTTTGCGAGAATCTTTTGCCGTTTTGTCATAATCTTCAGACAAACGGGGCACAATTTTTTTGGGACACCCTGTATTTGAGTGTATCTTTTAAGTTACACACTCTGACGACCACACCAGTTCGAACGGCCTTTGTGCGCCAAAATTTAATTGTGTCTTCATCCTCCGATCTCTGACTACCAGTTGTATGTCCATGATGTATTCAGATATTTGGTTGGTTGTCTAGCAGCTAATACCTTGTCGATTGAGAATACTTCTGTTAATACTCATACAGACATACATAGATTATCAGGCTCTTTAATATCTCATGCTTTGTAACAATATTTCATTGTCAAATATTTCTGGAAATAGAATAACAAAGACCTCTTCAAAATCATTCTGGCCAAATCGGCTTTATCGTGATAAATCATTCCTAAGTGGTAAGCCACCAGCCTCCCTCCAAAAGGACCCTCGAGTTGTGCTCATCTCATTTAATTGAGTTTATGTTGTTGTTGTTGCTAAAAAGAAAAGAAAAGAAAAGAAAAACACAATAATTTTGAAAATAATCAACGTATAGTAAAGTACCTGAAGTTCCGTTTAAGCTATTAAGTCAAGCGATAAAGCATCAACCAATCATGCAACGTTGTTTAAAGATTTCATGCCTATGCTGTTTTATTGTAATTGCTCTTTTTACACTTCCGACTTGGCAAATCAGCCGTAAAAATTCCTTTCAAAGGATAGTATTGTTGAATAATCAAACGATAAAATCATTGACCAATCCTGCAATGTTGTTTAAAGATTTGATTCATATGCTGTATTTTGCAATTGCTTTATTTACACTTGCGACTTGGCAAATCAGCCGTAACAGTTCCTTGCAAAGGATTTTATTGTTGAATAATCAAACGATAAAAGCATTGACCAATCATGCAATGTTGTTTAAAGATTTGATTCCTCTGCTGTATTTTGTAATTGCGTTATTTACACTTGCGACTTGGCAAATCAGCCGTAAAAATTCCTGTCAAAGGTTACTATTGTTGAATAATCAAGCGATAAAAGCATTGACCAATCATGCAATGTTGTTTAAAGACTTGATTCCTATGCTGTATTTTGTAATTGCTTAATTTACACTTGCGACTTGGAAAATCAGCCGTAAAAATTCCTTTCAAAGGATACTATTGTTGAATGATCAAACGATAAAAGCATTGACCAATCATGCAATGTTGTTTGAAGACTTGCTTCCTATGCTGTATTTTGTAATTGCGTTATTTACATTTGCGACTTGGCAAACCAGCCGTACAAGTTCCTTGCAAAGAATACTACCATCAAAGCTATATTAAGCCCCCGTGAAGGCTTATTTATTTTTGGACACTCCAGCTTATTAGAGAGGAGGGCTTGTTCACAAAATCGAAAGACAAGGATACAGATGATAGCTTTTTGGTTCTTTTACATCATATTTTGCCGATTCAACATACAATTTTACGAGTCAAATACATGAATTCGGCGCAGTTTTTCTCAAACCATATCAAAATTAACATGCAAACTTATCTAGCTCAATAAATTGGAAATCTTTAATGCCTACAATTCAGAGTTCGAGGTCTCGTTTCAGTCAATCTGACAAATGCATGGTTGATAATTGTTGAAATTAGGAATAAAATGGTTGTTTCAAAAACAGCAGTTCTTCTGTTCTCCAGCAATTTATAACAAGCATTAGAAAAAAGGCTTCATAGCATTGTATAATGAATGAATAATATTCTTGCTGCACAATTTAGAAAGATTTATGCTTCATCCAAGGATGCCATGCTTTTCTTCTTGAGTCCCTGGATGGTTATGAGAATAAGAACGGTGTTACTAAACTATGGAATCAGCCAAAACGAGCCAAAATGATCCAAAACGAGCCAAAATGATCCAAAACGAACCAAAATGACCCAGAACAACCCAAAAACGAGCTAGAATGACCCAGAACGACCCAAACACGAGCTAAAATGATCCAGAACAACCCAAAACACACTAAAAATGACCCAAACAGAGCCAGAGGGACCGCCCAATGAACCAATAAATCGTGAACAGAGGCCTGGATTGGATTTAATGCAACACTGTTCGTTGGCAGTGTCGTATTGATGCATCAATAACTGTAAAAAGCAAGCTAAATGCCTAATGCCAATTTCAGACCAATTTTTGACATTTTTCTTCTCCAGCATTTGTTTGTTCTGAAGCTGCCTCTGTCAGATCCACCTGCCTCGAAGAATTAAATGCTGACTGAACAGTTAATGATCTACCATCTTTAGCAATAAAAATGAGAAATTTTCACCCCACCTATTGTTCTACTCCTGCAGACTCTAATAGTTTCATAATAATAATTTCATAATTTTAATCATCTGGTAGCATTTTTTTACATGACAATATGCAACTGCTCTGCCAAGTCAAGCTGTTTGCTGCTGCTGAGTCAAGCTGTTTTTCGTGGGATCAGATCTAATGATGATAATTGGGGTCTTTTTGGGTCATTCTGGGTCATTCTGGGTTATTTTGGCTCGTTCTTTTGGTTTTCTGGGTCATTTTGGCCCATTTTGGGTCATTTTGGTTCATTTTGGTTCGTTTTGGATCATTTTGGGTGATTCCATAGTTTAGCAATACCGGAACAGGAAAGATCCCTACCTCGCTGGCCAACGCTAAAGGGGTAAAGCTACGCAAGACGAGGGACTTTGTGCTTGGCCAAGGATTTCACAAAATTTGTTAGTACTTTTGATGGTCAAAGAACGACAGAAACTAATGACGCTTTGGAGTATCGTGATATAGAAATCTGTGCAGCGCAACGTCATTAAAATGTCAAAAAGGTTAAATAATGAAACGCAAGAGGAGCCGAAATTTGTTGTCTGTTGACCTGAGACTTTTCCCACGCTTACACGGAAAACACGCAATGTGGTTAACAGTAAATCCATCTTTGTTGTTAAAATAGGAGATCATTTTGCACATGATTTTTCATTTTATCCTCAGGCTCTGTCTGCAATATTCTCGAAGTCTGTAATAACAATTTACTGATATCAAATGTGATAAAAAATATACTACTGTACCTGGCATCACTTCCTTCAAGGAATTATTAACACTTGTCTGCTGCTTTTGCAGCACTTAAAGACAAATAACGGAGATATAATGCGACTTAAGTTAGAGGCCTGGGCAATCTAAATATAGCCTATTGTACTCTATTGTATTTGATGATCTCGAGGATTATTGGACAAATGAAGGCACCCGGCCACCTTTTGTTCTATTTTCAACCTAGACGCCATATATCCTACGAGTTGAAATTTAACTCCTCAAGAATTGATTAAGCTTGGAAGCATAGCCTGATTATAGAAAGCATTACACTTTTGACTTTTTATATACATATTTTATTCAAAGGTAATGGGCAGAGGTAACATGTCCGTCTAAATTTAAAGCAAAGAACCCCACCCTTTCTTTTGTCTCTTTACCTCATGCGTGTGCCAATTTCAGCCGTTCCTCTAATATACATTCTTCATTCTTGCCCAATCCCTTTTTCATGAACACACCTTTTGACCCTGCCGATTACCTATAAAATGCAGATGTGCCGGCGACCGTCATTATTGGCCGTGCAATAAAAACTCGACCAAATATTTCTTTAGATACTCCAGATCTCACCCATAGGAATAGCGTCACCTTAGCTGGTCACCCCTGGTCACCCCTGGTCACAAGGCGCATTGTCCGTAGAATTTCCCCCGTTCATTTGATGTGCAATAAACATGGACCAAATATGTTCTGTGAATACAGAATTCGCTTTTCAAAAGTCATGGACCTAAATACAGAATGTCACGCCTCTGGAAATAGCCTCACCCTCACTGGTCACACATGGCGCCTTTCTTAAGTCGGTTCCCTTTATGTCTGCAAACGTGTAGACGATTGTGGAAAAGGGACAATTCGATTTTGGTCCATGTGAACCTGATGACTGATAAATCAGACAAGAAAGTGAAACTGTGGTCGAGTCATGATTTTGTCGCCTTGTCACCTACAGGGAGTCTCAATCATTCTCATAGTCATCGTCTTTTTACCTTCTTCTATCCTACTAATTTCTCAAAATCTCTTCTTTCATACCCAAAAGACTTCATGATTTATGCCCGTCAGAGCTTGTTTAGAGTTTCTTACTCTTTTTGACATAACAACAGTAACAGACCAACAGACTATCTGTATACCTTGAGCTTGAGTAGCTTGAGCCACCCGGAGATAAATGGAGGGAGGTAATCTGAGACTATTATAGGACAAAGAAAACTCCAACGTGCGCTATACTTTCTTCAGCTAAACGATACACGTTTTTTTTATAAGAAACTGGTTTATAAGAAACTAGTACTACGATCACAGGAAGCCCACATTACAGTTAATTTAAAAAATGTTTCAAAAATATTTTATTCAAATGAAAATACCTTCCCTTTCGTCACTATAGCGTGTGTTTACGTCTTTCCAATTTGTTATTTGTGAAATATATACAGCACTTTTTGAGAGAGCACAAGGAAACAAGGGACGTGCTCTCTCAAAACGTGCTGTATTTATTTCACAAATAACAAACTGGAAAGGCGTAAGAAAACAACACACGCTTTAGTGACGAAAGGGAAGGTATTTTCATTTGAATAAAATATTTTTGAAACATTTTTTAAATTAACTGTAATGTGGGCTTCCTGTGCTACGATGACCAAACATTTAAGAAACAATAGTACTACGCTCAAGAACAGATAAGAAACTCTAAAACTTTATTTCTGTATGTCTCTCTTATTCTATATCTCTCTAACAAAGGTACCTTAGTCTTTTCTTGACTTTTAACCACAAAATTGGTAAATTTTTGCCTTGATGTGCATGGCTTCTTCTTGATGACAATGTCAATGCAAAATGGAAGCCCTTTGTCGAGAAAAAGGCTCAACTTCGAACAATACCGCAATTTTAGGCCCAAAAATAAGAAACTAATTAAGAAACTTTTACTACTAAAACACCGAAATTTTCATGCGAAATTAAGAAACTTTTAGTACTAAGTGCTGATCCAAGTTTCTTATAGAAAAAACGTGTATTCACACACGTGCCGATATAAAGAAACGAAATGGGCTAATTTTAGACTTGGATATGTAGCTCTTGTGTTGCGTTTCATTCACATTCGTTGCTGTTCGTTTTTTCGGCTCTTAAAATTTCAAAGATAAAGTATTGTGGATAGAATTTACTCTGTGAAATAGTGAGCATTCTAGCTGTATCTAAAGTTAATATATGATTCCACCAGACGATGCAGAGTAGTTTCATTGTTCTTTACTTAAACGAATGGCTCATAAACATTTCCATCGTTAGGCTATTGATTTCTGCCATGAGACAAAAGCTAGATTTCCGTTCGGTGCAATTCGTTGGCCCGGGCTCGTTGCATGAGCTAGATTGATTGGCTAATTTCGAGGCGACGTCAATCAAAGAACCAACTCCTTTGTTTCTTGACAACAAGAATGTCAATCAAAGAACCAATTCCTTTGTTTCTTAACAAAAAGAATTTCAATCAAAGAACCAATTCCTTTGTTTCTTAACAAAAAAAAGTCAATCAAAGAACAATTTCCTTTGTTTCTAAACAAAAAGAATGTATCTTGAATTATATTTTTTGCAAATGGAAATTTAAATCAACTCTGCCATTTTCTTTGATCCAACATATTCAATTTTACGAACATGCTTCATTTGTAAGCACCATTCCATTCACGATGACCCTTGATTTATTTTATCTTCGCCTTTCCTATTTTGCTTTGTGCCAATTTTAGTTGAATTTTCTGTGAATAGCAGAAAAATAGGCACGTAGTGATAAGAATTAAATTATTCCGATAGAAATTGGAGCACCTTTTTGTTTGACACTAAATCCTCTGCGAGGCATACGAGTAATATGATACATACATATGTGTGCTGGGATCGAACCCGGGGTCTTCGTGTCAAAAGTTTCTTCAACACTCCTCTGTAGATTTTAATTCTCCAATTGTAGTAGCCCACTCACGAGAAATATATTTCACCGTGTCAGCTGATGCCGAATGATTCTACATATGTGTGCTGGGATAGTTCTGTGAAATCAAGAAAGGGACTTGTTGGTTAAAGATGGCGACAAATCGAGCAATAATCTATTAATAACTTATCCTGGTTTTGTCCGATTTTAGGCCTAACCATACCTGAGTTGTAGCCTCTGCGAAGGACATGAGTAATTTGATAGCCAATGTTGGAATGATACTGTGACGGCAAGGAAGGGATTTATTGGTTGAAAATGGCGACAAATCGAGCGACAATCTATTAATAACTTATTTTGGCTTTGTCCGATTTAGGTCTAATCATACCTGAGTTGTAGCCTCTGTGAAGGACATGACTAATTTGATACGCAATGTTGGAAATAATACTGTGACAGCAAGGAGGGGATTTATTGGTTAAAAATGGCGACAAATCAAGCGACAATCTATTAATAATTTATCCTGGTTTTGTCCGATTTAGGCCTAATCATACCTGAGTTGTAGCCTCTGTGAAGGACATGAGTAATTTGATACACAATGTTGGAATAATACTGTGACAGCAAGGAAGGGATTTATTGGTTAAAAATGGCGACAAATCGAGCGACAATCTATTAATAACTTATTTTGGCTTTGTCCGATTTAGGTCTAATCATACCTGAGTTGTAGCCTCTGTGAAGGACATGACTAATTTGATACGCAATGTTGGAATAATACTGTGACAGCAAGGAGGGGATTTATTGGTTGAAAATGGCGACAAATCGATCGACAATCTATTAATAACTTATCCTGGTTTTGTCCGATTTTAGATCTAATCACACCTGAGTTGTAGCCTCTGTGAAGGACATGAGTAATTTGGTACGCAATGTTGGAATAATACTGTGACAGCAAGGAGGGGATTTATTGGTTGAAAATGGCGACAAATCGAGCGACAATCTATTAATAACTTATCCTGGTTTTGTCCGATTTAGGCCTAATCATACCTGAGTTGTAGCCTCTGCGAAGGACATGACTAATTTGATACGCAATGTTGGAATAATACTGTGACAGCAAGGAGGGGATTTATTGGTTAAAAATGGCGACAAATCGAGCGACAATCTATTAATAACTTATCCTGGCTTTGTCCGATTTAGGTCTAATCATACCTGAGTTGTAGCCTCTGTGAAGGACATGAGTAATTTGATACGCAATGTTGGAATAATACTGTGACAGCAAGGAGGGGATTTATTGGTTAAAAATGGCGACAAATCGAGCGACAATCTATTAATAACTTATCCTGGCTTTGTCCGATTTAGGTCTAATCATACCTGAGTTGTAGCCTCTGTGAAGGACATGAGTAATTTGATACGCAATATTGGAATAATACTGTGACGGCAAGGAAGGGATTTATTGGTTAAAAATGGCGACAAATCGAGCGACAATCTATTAATAACTTATCCTGGTTTTGTCCGATTTAGGCCTAATCATACCTGAGTTGTAGCCTCTGCGAAGGACATGAGTAATTTGATACGCAATGTTGGAATAATACTGTGACAGCAAGGAAGGGATTTATTGGTTAAAAATGGCGACAAATCGAGCGACAATCTATTAATAACTTATCCTGGCTTTGTCCGATTTAGGCCTAACCATACCTGAGTTGTAGCCTCTGTGAAGGACATGAGTAATTTTATACGCAATGTTGGAATAATACTGTGACAGCAAGGAAGGGATTTATTGGTTAAAAATGGCGACAAATCGAGCGACAATCTATTAATAACTTATCCTGGTTTTGTCCGATTTAGGCCTAACCATACCTGAGTTGTAGCCTCTGTGAAGGACATGAGTAATTTGATACGCAATGTTGGAATAATACTGTGACGGCAAGGAAGGGATTTATTGGTTAAAAATGGCGACAAATCGAGCGACAATCTATTAATAACTTATCCTGGCTTTGTCCGATTTAGGCCTAACCATACCTGAGTTGTAGCCTCTGTGAAGGACATGAGTAATTTGATACGCAATGTTGGAATAATACTGTGACAGCAAGGAAGGGATTTATTGGTTAAAAATGGCGACAAATCGAGCGACCATCTATTAATAACTTATCCTGGTTTTGTCCGATTTAGGCCTAATCATACCTGAGTTGTAGCCTCTGCGAAGGACATGAGTAATTTGATACGCAATGTTGGAATAATACTGTGACAGCAAGGAAGGGATTTATTGGTTAAAAATGGCGACAAATCGAGCGACAATCTATTAATAACTTATCCTGGCTTTGTCCGATTTAGGCCTAACCATACCTGAGTTGTAGCCTCTGTGAAGGACATGAGTAATTTGATACGCAATGTTGGAATAATACTGTGACAGCAAGGAAGGGATTTATTGGTTAAAAATGGCGACAAATCGAGCGACAATCTATTAATAACTTATCCTGGTTTTGTCCGATTTAGGCCTAACCATACCTGAGTTGTAGCCTCTGTGAAGGACATGAGTAATTTGATACGCAATGTTGGAATAATACTGTGACGGCAAGGAAGGGATTTATTGGTTAAAAATAGCGACAAATCGAGCGACAATCTATTAATAACTTATCCTGGCTTTGTCCGATTTAGGCCTAACCATACCTGAGTTGTAGCCTCTGTGAAGGACATGAGTAATTTGATACGCAATGTTGGAATAATACTGTGACAGCAAGGAAGGGATTTATTGGTTAAAAATGGCGACAAATCGAGCGACAATCTATTAATAACTTATCCTGGTTTTGTCCGATTTAGGCCTAACCATACCTGAGTTGTAGCCTCTGTGAAGGACATGAGTAATTTGATACGCAATGTTGGAATAATACTGTGACGGCAAGGAAGGGATTTATTGGTTAAAAATGGCGACAAATCGAGCGACAATCTATTAATAACTTATCCTGGCTTTGTCCGATTTAGGCCTAACCATACCTGAGTTGTAGCCTCTGTGAAGGACATGAGTAATTTGATACGCAATGTTGGAATAATACTGTGACAGCAAGGAAGGGATTTATTGGTTAAAAATGGCGACAAATCGAGCGACAATCTATTAATAACTTATCCTGGTTTTGTCCGATTTAGGCCTAACCATACCTGAGTTGTAGCCTCTGTGAAGGACATGAGTAATTTTATACGCAATGTTGGAATAATACTGTGACGGCAAGGAAGGGATTTATTGGTTAAAAATGGCGACAAATCGAGCAATAATCTATTAATAACTTATCCTGGTTTTGTCCGATTTTAGGCCTAACCATACCTGAGTTGTAGCCTCTGCGAAGGACATGAGTAATTTGATAGCCAATGTTGGAATGATACTGTGACGGCAAGGAAGGGATTTATTGGTTAAAAATGGCGACAAATCGAGCGACAATCTATTAATAACTTACCCTGGCTTTGTCCGATTTAGGCCCAACCATACCTGAGTTGTAGCCTCTGCGAAGGACATGAGTAATTTGATAGCCAATGTTGGAATGATACTGTGACGGCAAGGAAGGGATTTATTGGTTAAAAATGGCGACAAATCGAGCGACAATCTATTAATCATTTATACTGTTGTGGTTCTATGTTTAGAAAAATGTATGATGTGCAAATCCCTTTCCCTTCAATTGAAAGATTAGACAGCTCCAAAAGAGAGTTAACTGGAAATTGAAATGTTTCTTTATCTTC
The DNA here is from genome assembly GCA_039566865.1 of Aurelia coerulea. Taxonomy (NCBI): domain Eukaryota; kingdom Metazoa; phylum Cnidaria; class Scyphozoa; order Semaeostomeae; family Ulmaridae; genus Aurelia; species Aurelia coerulea. Next base: position 49,214,772 of record CM076943.1, on the reverse strand, counting down.
TGTGCTACATCTCACAGAACAATATACATTAATTTACAAATATATGTCATACAGTTTGACTCAAAAAGATCCCCCTGTTTGAAAACTCATTGCAGCAAAAGTACTTGCGCTATAATCATGCGAATTGGTTTTTTTAAGTGCTAAAATAATAAAATTCCTTTTTTTGCTAATTTTGAAACTAATAGTCGCTTCGTTCATTCAGAAATTTCATAAAATCTGCCTTGCACAATCAAATCGTTCAGATCTTTTAGAATCGATATGAAATCTTTTTCAGAATCATATTACAACTAATACCGGGTTCGCCAAAATAAACTATGCACGTTTGGCAGGCCACAATAAATCGTACACCGGACCAATTTTGAAGATTTATAGCATAATCTTTAGCAGAAAGCCTGAATTAGATTCTCGGACTTTTTGAAAATTTTTCGATTCTCATTTTTAGAGCTAGAAGCAAGTTTCTTAAAATTTTCGTTTTCGAAAACACTGAAAACGATCAAAAAACGTCACATGAATGAACAAAGAGAAAACGTTTTCAGGGTGATTTTGGGGTTTAGTACGAACTCTCGTACAGCAGATTACAATTAGTCGATTTCTAAATCCCAAATCACCACGAACAAGTTCTCTCTTTGTCCATTCATGTCGATTCTTTAGAAAACTTGATCGATGTTTTTTGGTCGTTTTCAATGTTTTTGAAAACTGAAATTTTAAGAAACTTGCCTCTAGCTCTAAAAATTGAAAATGAAAAAATTTAATCCCAGTATCTAATCAGTGCTTTCTGCTAAAGATTAAGTCATAAATCTTCAAAATCGAACCAGTTTACGATTTATTATGGCCTGCCCAACATGCATAGTTTATTTTGGCGCACCCGGTATTGATAAGTTGAAACCGAAGCGGAACTGAAATTAAAATATTTTATTTTTAGCTCTAAAAACAGGAGTATTAAGACGAGTAAAGCTGACAAGTTCCATTTCTTTTCTTAGAGATAGCTTTGATCGTGCGTTTTATGCCATTTTCTGGGTGTTCTGCAAAAACGTCTTTTTCAATCTTTCGAGTTTCGTTTTGAAATTACCAAAAACTACAAAAATGTACTTTAGTCTGTTGGCTATTAGAAAAATCAATTTTAATGAATATAGTGCAATCATTACCTGACTGACGTTTCAAAAACGAGGCAATACAAGAATCCCACCAATCCCATTGGTCAATCGCACATTTCCCGCAGTTTTTCCGTAGCCTTGTATAGTACGATATACAAGGACGCATTTTTGACTCCACAGCAACTGATTTAGGCCTGTGAGATTTACAATAAACTCAAGCCACATAACAGTAACTAAATGCGTTTTTTGAGTCATCCTGTATTCAACGTTAATTTCAAACAATGCTATAATCTAAAATCATTCTTAAACTTTCTAAATAAACTGGACCAGCGTGAGCTACCTAAAGATAGAAGTTCATGAAAAGTTAATACATTAAAACTAAATAGGAATTTTAACTAAATAAAATAGAGATTAAGATTTAAACTAAGTATAATTAAAGAAATTTGAAACAAAACACTTTTCATTCCCCAACCCTATTGCCACTTCAAATTAACTTGCTAGTATGCCTTTCTTTATTAGAAAGATTGATTTTGAGTTCAGGCTCACAATGTTTGACACGTAGCTCGATTTTGCCTATAAATGTTTGTCTTAAATTTGCTGCAAAATTTTTCACGGAAATTCACAGTACAAATACAGTAAAAAACCCACATATAAAGAACCGTCCTCGTATAAAAACCTGAAGCCTAAAATCTGCCGTATATTATGCTTTGTAAGAACCTTTTCACACTGGTTTTTGCACAGTTTCTTATTCTGAAAAAACAAATGCATTGATGGAGCTTTTTAACTCCGACTGTCCGAAAATTTATTTCATTATCGTATAGATTAAACTCCTCAATCATCTACAGTATACGAGGCGGGCTTTCCCAATGGCCAAATCCACTAAAAGGCCTAAGAAGTCTGATTCCACCATATCGCTACTGTTCCAGCCTCTATGACGATGTTTTGATTTAAAACAAAAAATTTGTTCAAGCTGCAAACAACGAAAATTTGTCATAAGTACTTTTCAGAATGGACTAAGTGCATCTACTATACCCGCAACCTAATTTAAACATCCACGGACTGATTTCGTTCATGAATATTCTTATGCAAAGGAATTCTCCTTTTACATCAAAAACCCCAACAGCTTGGTTTGAAAACGGTAGGTTCAATGTTCCTTTTGCTTTCCTTTCTTGCTTGTTAGATTGCCGCTAGGCAGGAGCTGAGTGATACGTCATAATTTTGTGGTAGGACAAATTCAGTGAACTTATCTGGATTAAGTGACCGCTTCGAGATATGTCCACTTGAATTTAATAGGATAATGCAATTATGCTATTTTCCCAAATTCACACATCTAATGTGTCATAACTCCTCCTTCTCTTTAAATAGCTTGTATTTACTTGGGTCGATTCAAATCATCAGAATGAATTCCTAAATTCGTGCTCATATCCTACTTGGTAAAGGCAGACCTGCAATGGCTGTTTTTTTTAGGCCATCCTTGGGAGGCATTATTTTCTGCTTTGATTCTTTATTATTCTTATGGTTCTGATGATACTTGGTTTCTTTACAACATCTTTCTTTGCCATGCCCTTGGACTGTTTTTCGTTTTTTTTTATACTTTGAGATGAAAACTCAGGACTACCCCAAATTTATGATGAGCTTGGTAAAATTTATGATCCTTACTTGGAAATGCATGTTTTCCCCTTTTGTATATCAATTTATGATACAGTCGAAGGGATGGACTTTTTGCTCATCTCCAATGAAGTTTTCACCAGCAGCTTTTCAAGAACGTTCTGATTTAGGCAGTTGCATCAAAATTTGTGGTAGTTGCATGTGTTGAAGAATTTATTAATTCCCCTCTTTCAGATATTTGTAAAAGTTTTTAATTTTAGAAAATCTGAAGATTAAAAATGCTTCTGTTATTGAAAACATGCAGGGTGCAGCAAGAGCAAATGTTGTGAGACAAATAATCGAGGTGAAAGAAAAAACAAAGCGATTTGTCTTCCTTGAGAATAGACTTTAAACCACTGAGTCAATTGAGCCCACACTATTTTAACCAGCTTGAAGGAACCTGATGCATGGGTAGCAAGCAACAGGCTTGCAACATGTTTCAACTCTTTTTTACTCAACCGTTAGCTGTAACATTATCTGTGCTTATCTGCAAATTTTCTCAAACATTGAAATTATGATCCATTCTAAATAGATGCATACACCCTACTTCTAAAAGCTAGCTAATTGTCCCAGTTCCATTTCATGGAATAGTCACGATTTTCACGATAACATTAATTCAATCCCTGTCCAGAAATTCTCAAAGATAGTTGATACCTGGATTTACCGGGTGACGTAATAAAAAGTGAAACTTGTTTGAAAAATCCTCAAAGTTATATCATGTTCTCGATTTTTAAAATTTTCTTTTGATGCCTTTTATCCAAAGGTAAATTAATTTAAAAGGTGATCGTTATTCTATTCTTTTGTGAGAGAGTTGACGAAATAATGGCATGAAAACCTAGACTTATGACTTTTCGTCCCTTGTTTCCCTGCGTTCTTTGATTTGCTGATATCACTCGGTAATAGGGACTCATACCATTACTCTTATAAAGTGGGCTGCCTATAGGCCCATATGGAGTGGTTCCGTATTTACCAATCAAATTGCTAGAATTTAGTTTTCAACCAATAAGGAGGCGCTATTTAGCCAGTTGTTGTTGTTGCATACAAAAAACCGTTGATACGGCCTAGAGTTCTCTTAGCTGCGATGGATAAATTTTGTTTCTACAGAGGAAGATTACTGCTTTAAAGGTGTATATTTTGCAGTTAGTAGGTGAGGAAAACATCATTCTTTGTACTACAAGTTTGCATGTCAATGTTGAAGCTCTTTAAACCAGAAATTGAAGCGATTTCGTTAAGTGTGCGAGAAGTCCCGCTAGTTTAGGCCATTTTGAAACAGGGGGCCCACTTTATAAGAGTAATGTTATGAGTCCCTATTGAGCAAGTGATATTAGCAAATCAAAGAACGCAGGGAAGCAAGGGACGAAAAGTCATAAGTCTAATGAAAACCCACATTTTGAGCAATACTATATTGCAAATTGTTGTATTTTTGGCAAAGAAATTAGGTTGGTTCTTACCATTTCATGTGAAAATTAAAGTCCTACATGATGCAATAGGTTAATCAAGGATCAAGGGCAATGTAACTGCATGCAAATTCAATTTAATCATCATTTCTTGTGATTTTGGGGCATGCTTCAAAACCATGTAACTTATAAATCATAAAATTCCAAAAATTCGAATCCATTTCAAGACTTGGTGCAATATTGCTAAAATCAATTTAATCCGTGAAGAAATTTTGATGATCGGTACAAAAATCAGATTTTGATTATTTTTCGAAAGTTTCACTTTTTTCTTTGTTACCCGGTTGTTGTTCCCAATTCGTGACGAGCTGTACTGCCTTCTTTCAGAAATTTCACCAACGTTAGCCCATTTCAATGAGTTAACAAAGACAATTATTTGTCGATTAAGGTATCGAGCAGTCCGTTTCATCTCGTTCATCCTCATCCCTCTTTTCTTTCATTCTTCGATTTTGAAACCATATTTTGATATGTTTTTCAGTTAAGCTCAACGCTCTTGCAAGTTCAATTCTACGAGCTCTTGAAATATATCTGCTGTAATGATATTCTTTTTCCAACTCAACTTGTTGTGCTCTTGTGTAAGTTGTTCTTGTTCGCTTTTTCACTTTCGCTGATCTCCATGATTTTGGTGGCTGCTCGTCTCCTCTTTCTTCTGCAAAGAGTATAATTAAATATCTCATATTTCTGAAAAATGTTCACAAAATTATTTCCTTAGTAGGGTCTGGTTATTAGGCTACATTATTCCTTGGTTACAACGAAATATTCTGGAGTTTAATCCCTAGGGGGGGCACTTAGCACATACGCATACGGGGGGGGTGTCAGTCCAAGAAATTTTCTGGCAAACTAAAAATATAAGTTCAACTTCATTGCAATCTCATTGCAACCCAAAAATATCAGCTAATTTTGTACTTACGCTCCTGTAAACAAGCATACAATATCATGAGACAATGTAAATTAAGGTCAAGGTTTGTCAGGGTTGCCTCTAAACAACCCAAACGTATCAGTATTCAGTTTGATTCTATTTGATGCCAAAAAATATCATGGCCATAATTTCATTTTATTTGGACACAAAAATATCACTTTCAGCAATATTGTGACCCAGAAATATCAGACTCAAATTCCCATGTGCATGTGCTGAGTGCTGAGCGAGGCTTCAGCATCACCCCACCCCTTGCATTCATAGCACAACTTTGCATGCCACGAAATATGTTAGAGAAATCAAAATGAAAATGAAAATAAAAAACTAAACCATATTTCGTCAGCCCTCTAAAGTTGCGTGAAGACAGCATAGGTTCCAAATCTTTGAAAAGGTTGGTGTAAAATTTAATGACCTATTTCTTTGAACCGAATGGCTTCAAGAAACTTCAGCTGTTTTCCTATAATTCTACCGTTGAACTTTTCCAAAATCTTCGATATTTTCAGATTTAGAATGTTTTTCTTTTTTTCAAGAACTCAAGAAAATGTTTCAAAAAAACTTACAACCATCGTAATTTCTAAACTGTTCGACGCAACATGAAATAATTTCCAAGAAAACTATAGTTGACGAATGTCTACAATATGGTATCAAGCAAAAGTCTATCACTCTTCTGGTTGATGATTTAGAATTTAATGACGTCACATCCTCAAATGAGTTAGAATATAAAATACGCTGTGATTTCGAAAAATATTCAAAATTTCTGAAAAGTCCACCGGTAGAATTATTTGTAAGTATCTAAAGTTTCTTTCAAGCCATTCATTAGAAGAAATAGGTCATTGAATTTTACACCCACCTTTTTATGCCGATTTAAAGATTTAGAACCTATGCTCGTGAAGACAGACTGGTATTACAATAGTTTAACAAATTTTGTGTTTATTTTTTATCGCTTGTCCATTGGTTTTGCCAGAGAATACCATAGATTCAGTAGACTCATACCAACTTCATTTACCGCGCTAAAGTTGCGTGGAGACATAGTGGCATTACAATAGGAAGGTGCAAGGATTGAAAATATCTTTATTTGGTAGTCCACATGTTTTCACAGCCATAAATGTCTGTGAGTATGGCCAACCAGCAAGTGTTTGAATGAACTGTTACTTTTCGGTTTTATAAAATGAAAGAAAGCTCGTTCCAGGTTCTCAAATATCGTATACGTTGTGGTCGCGTTTTGACCATTCCCTGCTCAAGATTGAAACGCAGACGTTATTTGGCGACACCAGCACCTTTTCCTTAGAGGGTGTCAAGTATTTAATTGCTAAGAATTGTCTTACATCCAAACTCCATGGCTTAACCGAAATTATTTTCAGATTGCCATTGGAATGTTACTAAGCACATAGGTATAATCTTAAGACGCTAGGGTCAAGAGCGTCTTGCTAAAATTGTCATCAATGCAAACCTGCAAGAAATCACATGATTTTTGACAAACTGTCAACCAGAACTTTGTTCAAACTCCTCCTAAAGACAACCCCTACCCCCTCTACTAAGGTTATTAAGCACATAGGTATAATCTTAAGACGCTAGGGTCAAGAGCGTCTTGCTAAATTTGTCATCATTGCAAACCTGCAAGAAATCACATGATTTTTGACAAACTGTCAACCAGAACTTTGTTCAAACTCCTCCTAAAGACAACCCCTACCCCCTCTACTAAGGTTATTAAGCACAGATGTATAATCTTAAGTCGCTAATGTCAAGATTTTCTTGCTTAATAGTTGTCATCACTACAAACGTGTACCTTAGAAGATATCATATGATTTATGTCAAATTGGCAGCCCCACCCTTTTGTTTAAACCTCTCCTAAAGGCAAGTCCCTGCCCCCTTCTACTAATGTTGCTGAGCGTCTTGCTAAAATTGTTATCAATGCAAACCTTCACCCCAGAGGATATCACATGATTTATGTCAAATTGGCAGCCCCACCCTTGTTTAAACCTCTCCTAAAGGCAAGTCCCTGCTCCCTTCTACTAATGTTACTGAGCGTCTTGCTAAAATTGTTATCAATGCAAACCTTCACCCCAGAGGATATCACATGATTTATGTCAAATTGGCAGCCCCACCCTTGTTTAAACCTCTCCTAAAGACAAGACCCTGCCCCCTACTACTAATGTTACTGAGCGTCTTGCTAAAATTGTTATCAATGCAAACCTTCACCCCAGAGGATATCACATGATTTATGTCAAATTGGCAGTCCCACCCTTGTTTAAACGTCTCCTAAAGACAAGACCCTGCACCCTTTTACTAATGTTACTGAGGGTCTTGCTAAAATTGTTATCAATGCAAACCTTCACCCCAGAGGATATCACATGATTTATGTCAAATTGGCAGCCCCACCCTTGTTTAAACCTCTCCTAAAGACAAGTCCCTGCCCCCTTCTACTAATGTTACTGAGCGTCTTGCTAAAATTGTTATCAATGCAAACCTTCACCCCAGAGGATATCACATGATTTATGTCAAATTGGCAGCCCCACCCTTGTTTAAACCTCTCCTAAAGGCAAGTTCCTGCTCCGTTTTACTAATGTTACTGAGCGTCTTGCTAAAATTGTGGTCAATGCAAACCTTCACCCCAGAGGATATCATATGATTTATGTCAAATTGGCAGCCCCACCCTTGTTTAAACGTCTCCTAAAGACAAGTCCCTGCCCCCTTCTACTAATGTTACTGAGCGTCTTGAAGACTATACAAAAACATGATTTTCATCAAATTGGCTGCCCCATGGACCCTTGTAAGCCCCTCCTAATGTTACCCTTCTTTGCCCTATTTCTTGGGTGATGAGTTATGATCGAGCTCGAAACTGTTTATGTTGGAAAATACCTCTATGGGCTGTGATAAGCAAACATGCTTTACCCATATATTAACATCACTTTTGTGATAAGTGAATATTTTGACCGGCTAATTTTAAGTGAATGCAAATTGTGCATCTCATTTCTTTGTTAGTGTATACTTCATAAAAAGACAGCTCAGGTATTTATTATTTTGAATAAAGTGTGGTTCAGTTCTTTCTGTCTTTCCATTTTACCAACCATTGCAGGAATGAATACATGTTTTAAAGAGTTTGTCTTCTCCATATCTGACCGTATTTTTAGTACCAAAATTTATTACCCATGTTCATCTTGAAATGACCCTTAACATGCAAATATAACGATAAATTAATGTGAAATTAATGTGATCTTAAACCAATTTTTGAAGATTAGATCACCTGGTTTGTTGAAATATGGCAAGTGTCGGGATGTATTATGAGCTTATGCCTGATAATCAAATATTTGAAAAGATTGGTGTAAAGTTCTATGATCTATTTCTTCGAATTAAATGGCTTGAAAGAAACTCTAGCTACTTTACTATAATTCTACCATCGGACTTATCAGAAGTCGTCAATATTTTCAAACTTACAGAGTTTTTCATGAGGGGTCTATCACCGGCCTTGGTTCCAAATCTTTAAAAAGATTAGTGTAAAGTTCTATAATCTATCATGTTGAATTGAATGGCTTTTGAAAGAAACTTTATCTACTTTGCTATGGCTGGACTTTTCAGAAATGTTCAATATTTTCAAAATTAAAGTGGTTTTCATCAGGGGTCTATCTCAGCGGCCTTGCTTCCAAATCTTTAAAAAGATTGGTGCAAAGTTCTATAATATATCATGTTGAATTGAATGGCTTTTGAAAGAAACTTTATCTACTTTGCTATGGCTGGACTTTTCAGAAATGTTCAATATTTTCAAAATTACAGGGGTTTTCTTGTTTTTTAATCGTTCAAGAAAAATTTTAAGAAGGATTTTTAAACTTTTTGAACAAACAAAGAATAATGCCATGGTGTCAAGCACAAGTATGTCACTTTCCTGGTTTACGATTTAGAATTTTAATGACGTCACATCCTCAGATGAGTTGGAATTTGAAATACACTGTAATTTTGAAGACGATTGAAGATTTCTGAAAAGTCAAAATTATAGCAAAGTAGCTAAAGATTCTTTCAAACCATTCAATTCAAGGAAATACTTCATAGAATTTTACATGAACCTTGTTCAAATGCAGAATGGTGACAAATGCAACTGTAGGCTCTGCAAAACATATATTCCGAAAGTTTGGTAAAAGATAAACATCTGTAAATAAAGAAGGAAATTTTTCACCGATATTCGTTTTAAAACACTGTAGAGTTTGTAAAGTAGGCCTAAATTAGCTATGATTTAGCTATTTCTTTTTATGCAGCCTTCGCAAAATATATCGATGATGATGATGATGATGTTGATGATGATGATTATGTTGATGATGATGAAGATGATGATATTGTTATGAAAGAATAGCTTACAGATGGAACAGAAGGAAAATGGGAAGAGAGTTGTAACCACAGTCTGTCTTAGCGCATGGCATGGAAGTTGCTTCTGTAGAATCAATGCGTGCGAATTTCCGTTCTTTTTTTCTCTTGAACTTCTTTCTTGTTGACAGGCAAAGAATATCTCTCACAATTTTGCGATTCAGTCTTGAAACGAAAAACAAGTTATTTTCAGATCTATTACAGATGGCATCAAATTTTTGACAGAAGCAAAACAGTTTCATATTCTGGATTATCACTGTTTCCAGGCCCATATTTTTGTCCCATCTCCAAATTCCTGTCTCATTGAGTAGCACATAACAAGTAGCTAACTAATCACCTGCCTTTTTATGAAGTGGCATATGGTGAACCCGCCTGTAACAGCTCTTACCGCCATTGATTTGTGTAGTATTTGGAAAGACCCCGAGGTGGTACATTTAAATAGGGCCCAAGATAGGGTTGTAGATAGTGTGCATGAAAGATGATGGTTTTTACTCAAAATGTAGAAAGTGGTACATTCGTAGAAAGCTTGGGGCCCTGGCCCTCGGGAGTAGCTCTAACCCCAACATCACGCGTTACGCCACTGCTACGTGCTACATTTTAAAGAGCTTGTGTAAACAGTGGAGATCGTGTGGAAAATAGATGATGGTTTGTACTCAAAATGTAGAGAGTGGTACATTCGTAGAAAGCTTGGGGGCCCTGGCCCTTAGGAGTAGCTCTAATCCCAACCACCATGCGTTACGCCACTTCTAGGTGCTACATTTGAATAGAGCTTGTGTAAACAGTGGAGATCGTGTGAAAAATAGATGATGGTTTGTACTCAAAATGTAGAGAGTGGTACATTCGTAGAAAGCTTGGGGGCCCTGGCCCTTGGGAGTAGCTCTAACCCCAACCACCATGCGTTACGCCGCTTCTAGGTGCTATATTTGAATAGAGCTTGTGTAAACAGTGGAGATCGTGTGGAAATAGTTGATGGTTTGTACTCAAAATGTAGAGAGTGGTACATTCGTAGAAAGCTTGGGGCCCTGGCCCTCGGGAGTAGCTCTAACCCCAACACCATGCGTTACGCCACTGCTAGGTGCTACATTTGAAAGAGCTCGTGTAAACAGTGGAGATAGTGTGGAAGATAGTTGATGGTTTTTACTCAAAATGTAGAGAGTGGTATATTCGTAGAAAGCTTGGGGGCCCTGGCCCTTGGGAGTAGCTCTAACCCCAACCACCATGCGTTAGGCCACTTCTAGGTGCTACATTTGAATAGAGCTTGTGTAAACAGTCGAGATCGTGTGGAAGATAGTTGATGGTTTTTACTCAAAATGTAGAGAGTGGTACATTCGTAGAAAGCTTGGGGCCCTGGCCCTTGGGAGTAGCTCTAACCCCAACACCACGCGTTACGCCACTGCTACGTGCTACATTTTAAAGAGCTCGTGTAAACAGTGGAGATCGTGTGGAAAATAGATGATGGTTTATACTCAAAATGTAGAGAGTGGTACATTCGTAGAAAGCTTGAGGGCCCTGGCCCTTGGGAGTAGCTCTAATCCCAACCACCATGCGTTACGCCACTTCTAGGTGCTACATTTGAATAGAGCTTGTGTAAACAGTGGAGATCGTGTGAAAAATAGTTGATGGTTTGTACTCAAAATGTAGAGAGTGGTACATTCGTAGAAAGCTTGGGGGCCCTGGCCCTTAGGAGTAGCTCTAATCCCAACCAACATGCGTTACGCCACTTCTAGGTGCTACATTTGAATAGAGCTTGTGTAAACAGTGGAGATCGTGTGGAAAATAGATGATGGTTTGTACTCAAAATGTAGAGAGTGGTACATTCATAGAAAGCTTGAGGGCCCTGGCCCTTGCGAGTAGCTCTAATCCCAACCAACATGCGTTACGCCACTTCTAGGTGCTACATTTGAATAGAGCTTGTGTAAACAGTGGAGATCGTGTGGAAAATAGATGATGGTTTGTACTCAAAATGTAGAGAGTGGTACATTCATAGAAAGCTTGAGGGCCCTGGCCCTTAGGAGTAGCTCTAATCCCAACCACCATGCGTTACGCCACTTCTAGGTGCTACATTTGAATAGAGCTTGTGTAAACAGTGGAGATCGTGTGGAAAATAGATGATGGTTTGTACTCAAAATGTAGAGAGTGGTACATTCGTAGAAAGCTTGGGGGCCTTGGCCCTTGGGAGTAGCTCTAACCCCAACCACCATGCGTTACGCCACTTCTAGGTGCTACATTTGAATAGAGCTCGTGTAAACAGTGGAGATAGTGTGGAAGATAGTTGATGGCTTTTACTCAAAATGTATAAAGTGGTTCATTCGTAGAAAGCTTGGGGTCCTTGGCCCTTGGGAGTAGCTCTAATCCCAAACACCATGCATCACGCCATTGCTAGGTGCTGCATTTGAATATAGCTCGTGTAAACAGTGGAGATAGTGTGGAAGATAGTTGATGGTTTGTACTCAAAATGTAGAAAGTGGTTCATTCGTAGAAAGCTTGGGAGCCCTGGCCCTTAGGAGTAGCTCTAATCCCAACCACCATGCGTTACGCCACTTCTAGGTGCTACATTTGAATAGAGCTTGTGTAAACAGTGGAGATCGTGTGGAAAATAGATGATGGTTTATACTCAAAATGTAGAGAGTGGTACATTCGTAGAAAGCTTGGGAGCCCTGGCCCTTAGGAGTAGCTCTAATCCCAACCACCATGCGTTACGCCACTTCTAGGTGCTACATTTGAATATAGCTCGTGTAAACAGTGGAGATAGTGTGGAAGATAGTTGATGGTTTTTACTCAAAATGTAGAGAGTGGTATATTCGTAGAAAGCTTGGGGGCCTTGGCCCTTAGGAGTAGCTCTAACCCCCAACCACCATGCGTTACGCCACTTCTAGGTGCTATATTTTAAAGAGCTCGTGTAAACAGTGGAGATAGTGTGGAAGATAGTTGATGGCTTTTGCTCAAAATGTATAAAGTGATACATTCTGCGAATAATGTTATGAAGTAGGATATGGTGAACCCGCCTGTGACAGCTCTTTCCAGGATTGATTTGTGTAGTAATTTGAAGGATCCTCAGTTGGTACATTTAATTAGGGCTCAAGGAAATATAGTACATGATGTAGAAGGTAGTTAGTTGATGCCCGGATTGATAATCAAATGAAACTAAAGTTGAAAACTCAAAATGTACAGATTGATGCATTCGTGCGAATTTTGTTATGAAGTGGAATATTGTGAACCCTCCTGTGACAGCTTTTTCCAGGATTGATTTGTGTAGTAATTTGAAGGATCCTCAGTTGGTACATTTAATTAGGGCTCAAGGAAATATAGTACATGATGTAGAAGGTAGTTAGTTGATGCCCGGATTGATAATCAAATGAAACTAAAGCTGAAACTACTCAAAATGTACAGAATGATGCATTCGTGTGAATTTTGTTATGAAGTGGAATATTGTGAACCCTCCTGTGACAGCTTTTTCCAGGATTGATTTGTGTAGTATTTGGAAGGATCATCAGGTGGTACATTTAATTAGGGCTCAAGGAAGTATAGTACATGATGTGGAAGGTAGTTAGTTGATGCCCGGATTGATAATCAAATGAAACTAAAGCTGAAACTTCTCAAAGTGTACAGATTGATGCATTTGTGCGAATAGTGTTATGAAGTGGAATATTGTGAACCCTCCTGTGACAGCTTTTTCCAGGATTGATTTGTGTAGTATTTGGAAGGATCATCAGGTGGTACATTTAATTAGGGCTCAAGGAAGTATAGTACATGATGTGGAGGGTAGTTAGTTAATGCCCGGATTGATAATCAAATGAAACTAAAGCTGAAATTATTCAAAATGTACAGAATGATGCATTCGTGCGAATAATGTTATGAAGTGGAATATTGTGAACCCTACTGTAATAGCTTTTTCAGGAATGATTTTGGGTAATATTTGGAAAGACTCTTAGGTGCTACAATTAAATGGAGCCCGTGGAAAAATTGTAGACGCTGTGGAAGTTAGTTGATGCCTGGATCGATAATCAAATAAAAATTGTCCCTGTAGTGTTGTATAGTAAATTGGAACGTGTAGTAGTATGTAATATTTATTGTAATATTTAAATGAATAGAAAAAAAGGAAAAATTGAAACTAAAGCTGAAACTACTCAAAATGTACAGAATGATGCATTCGTGTGAATAATGTTATGAAGTGGAATATTGTGGACCCTCCTGCAACAGCTTTTTCCAGGAATGATTTGTGTAGTATTTGGAAAGACTCTTAGGTGCTACAATTAAATAGAGCTCATGGAAAAATTGTTGACGGTGTGGAAGTTAGTCGATGCCCGGATTAACAATGAAATGAAATTAAAGCTGAAACTACTCAAAATGTACACTGTGATGCATTCGTGTGAATAATGTTATGAAATGGAAAATAATGAGCACACCTGTAACAGCATTTACCCCGATTGATATTGTTAGGATTGCGTGATTGAACATAACAATTCTTCGCAGTGACGTCTTTTTCAAATTTTTTAATCAATCAATCAATCAATCAATCAATCAATTCATTTAATAAAATCCTACATGTACATATTTAATAACTAACCGAAGGGTTTTCTATTCTATTTTCTAATCAATATGGCTGTCTTTATTCTTAATGTTATCGGCTTAGTGCGCGTGCCGAAGTCATATTCTGTGATATGATTTTACATGCAGGTTAATTGGACAAATGCTGCAAAGTCAGCCGTGCGGCTTCCGAACGAAGTATGGAGATGGATATGCTGAATTTTATCGGCTTAGTGTGTGCGCCGGAGTTAGCTTTCTGATATTATTTTGTATTTCTTGAATTGGATGATTTTGTCCAGTTACCCACACGGTCTTGAAGCAGAATTTACTTTTTGTATCTTATCGGCTTAGTGCGCGTGCCGAAGTACAATTCCCTGATATGATTTTACTTGCCAATTCAGGCAAATTTCGACTTGTCTGTTGTGCGACTTTGCAATGAAACTTCTGTTGCTGCATTGTCTCCAAAGCAAACTAAATTTTGTTATCTAAATCAACATGTCAGCTACATACAAATCATCAGCATTGAATAATCTGCTGAGTCGCTAGCAAACTACAGGTTTGGAAACATTTTAACTTCTTTGAGTCACCCGGTACAAACATCTTCTTGGATTGAAATTTCTGATCGAAGTTGATGCAATGAAGTTGATGTTGGACGTTTTGATCGTGAATCTGCAAATTAGTGTCTATCTCCTATATTAAGTAGATTGAATTCTATGGCCTTGGACTGCGACGATGACATATGCATAGTTTGTTCTTTGTACTGTATTGTAATTTTTAGTTTATGTATTGTTATATCCCTAAGGGTGATTTTTCCCTCCCCTCTGGTGAGCGACGGGCTTCCATTGTTCAGGACTTGTCTCTCGCTGGAACGGAGGGTAAAGTTGCCCTGAGCTGAATTTGCACTTTAGGCGCCGTTCTTGACGCTCTTTGGTCTCATAAAGGCTGGTTTTCATATGTCGCAATTCATCGCATTTCATCGTAATTCATCGGAATTCGGAGTCTACGATCAATTACGATCTTTTCCGATATATGAAAACCGGTCAAAGTATCTGAAAACTGTGCATCCTAATTCATCCTAATTAATCCTATTTCGTCGCAATTGATCCCATCGAATCAAAAAAGTTTGTTTCTTGCGATGAAATAGGACGAATTCCGACGAATTCCGATCAATGAAATATATGAAAACCAGAATTGCGACAAATGGGATGAATTACGATTCGTCGGAAGCAGAGCAGACTTATACATCACCACCCTCATTGCTAATGATGGATCGGTCTTCGTTAACTCTGTCAGTCTCGTGTTGAGGAATGAGGACCAGAACGCATTGTATGAGTCTACGAGCGGAGCACATAGTCAAATTTCAAGATAGTGACTAACGCAGATTTTATGGAGAAAAAATAAAGACAAAACCAAGAAGGCAAATAAGCAGTAAACTATGTTGCAACAGCAGCCTTTGATTCGCTATGGTGACCATTCTGTGTTCTGTTTGTTTTTGATTCTGCTTTAATTTTCGTGCCCAAAATTGATTTGAAATGCGCGCTCTTTTTGTTCCCAAGGGTAAATAGGATGAAATGCGATGAATTACGATCTATGAAAACCTGAATTGCGATGAATTACGATGAATTACGATTCCCGGTTTTCATATATCGGAAAGGATCGTAATTGATCGCAGACCCTGAATTCCGATGAATTACGATGAAATGCGATGAGTTGCGACCTGGCTTTGCTGCGTGCGCCGCATTGAAAAATCGCCTCAAGTGTAAATTCGGCCTTGGTCTTTCCTTAGTAGTGCAACGTTAATTTCCTCTCTAAATCGTTTGTAAATTTGTGATGTGTGTAGAGGCAACTCGATAACGTTTTGCGTTTTGTTTGTTTGCCTCCACCTCAACAATAATTAAATTTGAGTTTTGTTTTTTGTCTTTTAAATTTTAGTCATTTAGTAAAAAGTAGTGTCTGTAAAGTCTTGGTGGTCAATGTCGAATTACACGTATCTTTTTTCATATGAAACTGCCCATGAGAAACTCAACTCTGAGATCGCCAACAAATTAAGAAACTCCAGTACTGGGAGAATATAAGCTAAGAAACTATTTACTTTGATAAAGGAAATCCTTGACATTTTTCACTTTACTTTCACTTGTTTCCAGTATCATATTACTCGTAAGGTACTTCAGTAATGTCTAAACATTGGAAAGGCTAAAAAAATTTGTTTTAAAGTGCTCACGAGGGCATAGGTGGTGAATATGAAGATTGTTATGGAACCTCTAAAAAACTCGTAAGAAACTCTGAGTACTGAAAATCTGATAATTTTAAAAAAGTTTCAGTACTGGTCCAAATTCTTAGTTTCTTTTAAAAAAATACGTGTATTGCTATTTTCATTATTCTTCTTGATAATTTTCAAAGTGAAAATATTTGGTAATCATTGACAAAATGGGATGACAGTTGTGTTCACTGCCCACTAAACTACCACGTTTAATAGCTCTTAGTAGCTTAGTAAAACTTGTTACGAGATCCTAATTTTAGCAAGTAGACTAGCTATAATATAGTTAAGATGTATTAACGCTGCTTCATTCTGCAGGACGTCAAGTTTTTGCACTACTGTAGCTATATGTTATGCAGGAAATTTATCAGGGAACTGAAGAACTAACTATGTATACTGGCTGCACTACAACCGTCTGCTCCTAACAGTTAATTTCTTGTCTTGCATAGTTGCTGCCTTTCCTTGTCATTTGTTACCTAAGAATACTGTGCAACACTGAACACTGAAATTTGTTTTTCTCGTTTTACACCTACGAGTTTAAAAGTTCAAATCTTCCTTTTTAACCAGTAATCTGCCTTAGCTTTGTTGTTTTGTTGTCTGTTTTGTGTAATGTATCTTTAATTTTGTCGTTTTTGTTCTTTGTTTTGTGTATTGAAAATTAATTTGAATTGTAAGTACCATCCATAGTGAAGACCCGGTGACTTTATGTCTTTCTTCACTATGGATGGTACAGTGTAATGTAAGTATAAATATTGTAGTTTCTTAATCTTGATAGAAAAAAAAAAGAATACTGTGCTGTCGGTCGGCAAACAACGGCGAAATATAGCAATAATTAACCAGAGCTACTTCTGTCTTTTGGCAGAAAATATTCAAGGGTAAGTGCCGTCTACTCGTGCCTGGTCGTTTAAAATTCATTTGTTAGGAGATGCATCTTTTGATTTTTGTCATAAATTTGACTTAGTAAGAAATATAGTGACAATATTATAGCATTTTGTTTCATAAAGAGGTGCTGATTTAGAAATTTCTATTTATGAAATCGCTGCTCTGTTTCCCCAATTCCTCACTCCTTTATGTCTTGCAGGTTCTCACTAATTTTCTTCATTAACATCAAAACATTTTCAGTTTCGCCTTCAGATTTCTGTTAATTGACCTCTAACAAGAAGAGCATAATAACCGATACTGTCAATTCTATGTAAGTTATCATCCATCGAACACGAATTGCCCGTTTGTGAAACATTGCCCCTAATATTTTACTTTCGCAAAGTTCTTGAAAATGATGTTCTGAAGCAAAGTCGTTTTATTGCATCGAAGGTGGCCAATTATTATGTTATCGAGTAACCTCTTTTAGGACTTGACCACGAAACTTCAAGAGAAGATAATAGTGTGTTAAACGATTTCTAGGCCGTGATAAAACTCTTTAAAAACGCAACTTCTGCATTAAACCGCTTGAGAGTTTAAGCATTTTCCCATGCACTTTATAAGCACAATCACTCAGGGTTGAAGACTGCACTCAGGGTTGAAGACTGCAAACGAATCATTAGAGATGCTTATGTCTGTATGATATTCAAGAGGGTTCAAGTTTTGTGACCTTTTCAAACTTCAAAGTTAAAATAGGATCAGCTTGGACGTGTTGTGATATCATGAATTAATGGTAACTGCAATGAGTTGTACGAATGAACTACAGGGTGTCCCAAAAAAAATGTCCCCTGTTTGTCTGAAGATTGCGACAAAACAGCAAAAGATTCTCGCCAACATTTAATATGATGCTGCTCTTCAGATGTTCTACTAAAGTTTGCTGCCATCCCCGTAAAAATCCGTTGAAAAATGACGGAGCTATGACCTTCAGGAGACTAAATTTGCCTGATGACTGACACCAGCGGTCGGCCATTTTGTCTTACTATTTTGCAGCGATAAAATAGCTTCATGTGAGGTAAGAAACAGTTTCTGTGAGGTAAGAAATAGTTGAACTCTCTGATGGTTATTGGAATTTTCACGAAAACTATGACATTGGAGGCTGCTGTTTCATTTCATTTCATTTCTTTTCAACATCCTTTTTGGAAACCCTGTATATTAAAGAAATTCGGATGCAAAAAATGACAAGATCTTTAGCAAGATCTTTCTTACTGATGTCTTCATCAGGGTGTGACTTACAAGCTACTTTGCTAAGTACGATGTGTTCTTTATGTTCGAAGCTCTTCAGTATCGTTTTTGAACTAATGAAATGTCAAAGATAACCTTGAATAGTCCAGGAATACCTGTTGTTCTGGAACTCAGATATCCAAAAATGCGTTCAATGTCCAACCAGATCATGCTGCTATGAACCTTCCAAAATTTTGCCGTATTTTTCATGTGATGTATTTAGAGCCAGGTTAAATTATTTTCAAGGTTTGATTGTGTGATTTCGTACTTTTAGAAGTTTGCTAAATACAGCACAAGCCTTGCACGCGTTAACATGAAAATTCTTTACAATTTGATAAGAAGTCTTGAGCCATATGAAAAGACTGTGAACTTTTCTAAACAATATTTTTTGGCAGGAAAACCATGTTTATGTTCGCCAAGGCTGTGCTGTATATCCTTGTATGTATATCCTTGTATGTACAGTTAAGCCCGACATTACTAACTAATTCACAAGATATTTCATTCCTTGAAATGTCTCTTGTAGCACTTGTTTCAGTCTTTTATCACATTCCTACGAAATTTTAGCCACAGTCAAATTGGTCCTCAAATAGAACGATGCAAAATACTCAGAATTTGGCATAGGTATGAATAATTTCGGGCTTCACTGTAGCTCCTATATCCTTGTTAAAAGTGTCATTCTAAAATGCAATCGTTTTGATTGCGTATCAAAAAAGGACAACAGTTCTTCAGGTAGGAAGAGAAGGAATCTACCGGGTGTCCCAAAAAATACTCCTGTTTAAAAAATCACCAAAAATTGATTATCAAACGTTTGATAGATTTTCTTTTTGAGTTGTTTTGTCAAAGACCCAACAATATTTATAGATGATAAAATGTTTGCTTTTGATACAGTAAAGTAGAAAAATTACACGACCTTATTTTGAGCTGTAGTTGCAAAAAATATTCTATCTTGCCTAAGAGTCAAAATGTTAAGATTTCTTATAATCATTGAAGCATCTAATGACAGTGCCCCTTTCTTTCTGTCATTTATGACCAAACAAGAAGCTTTACATGCACAAAGAACTAATTCTGGCAATCATCAGTGGTTTTTTGCAGCATGATTCAAAACCAGGGAGCCCTAAACCAATTACAAGATCAGCTATATCTTGAAAAATAATTTGGTCCTTGATCTTCTTGACAAAAGAAGAAAAATTGAAGATCGACCGTGCGATCAAAGTTTGGTGATTTTTCAAACGGGAGTACTTTTTTGGGACACCCTTCCCCGGTAGCTTTTGGCGTTCAACGTTTCAAGCATCTCTGACAGAACGAGGTGTCTGGAAAAACCTGCGATGCAGAAAATGAAATTGCTTTACCTTCTTTTCTAGCTGGACTGCTGCTTGTTTGGATGTGCCAGCATTGTTAATTGAAACCGTTAAATTTGAGTTAATTGTTGTTGAGAGAAGATAGGAAGGAAGAGAGGTGTTTGGTTTAGCCTGCTTAATGAGAAAATCGTCAGAGGTTTGAGAAGGCCGGGCATAACGATAATACCAAAGAGGAAAGGTTATGAGAAGATGAAAATTCCGGAAAACGATCCCATATTTGCTGATGTAATGTTGAAAAGAAGCAGACATTTTGGTTGCAGTTGTAGGCTAGGTACATGAATGGACAATGATCTAAAGTGCACAGGAAAGAAAGCAAAATGAGCATGCTTCAAAAGCAAGAGGATGTAGCCAGACAAATTGTCGATCTTTTGCAGCTATGTTTGTGCTTGCTCCCCTTTCAGCATTGCAGTCGAGAAACTTATCGACAATAGCAAACAATACTTTTGAAGAAGCAACATCAATACATGTTAACTTACTACAAGCCCACTACAAGTCTCAGTTTGCATCTCAGCATGACTATGGTCTCAGAAAGCGTAGTAACAGAGTGTCTCAGAGGGTAGTAAATGAAGGAAAACTACGCATCATGACAATACGGATAGAAAGCAATCTTGTAGTAAGTCAATGGTACAGGCTGCCCTGTAATCCATATCTTTTCTTTTGCAAAATTTGCCCTTGCTGGCGAGCAATGGCTCATGGCGAAGGGTTTGTGCCGATGTGTGAGGCATTGCTTCTGCTCTCCCTATGATTTGAGCATGTGTTTCTTCATTAGGCGAAGGTTTTCATCATGTGAGGTATTACCACTGAACTCCCTGTGACTATAAGCTGTATTTCTTCATTAACGATGGCTCGTGTCGAAGGGTTTCATCGCATTTCATCGCATTTTGATTATAGAGGTCGTGGACTAATTTATTCATGCTGAGTTACCAATAACGCTATCAACGGGGTTCCGTTCATGCAACTTGCAACATTTTACCAACTTGTCGCTCTCAACCCAAGAATTGTCCCATAGTTTACTGCACAAGTATCACGAGATAGTGAGCTTTGTTCTAGTAAGGATCCAGCGTCTTAGAGATTATTTTCAAAGATATGGGAATTCGAAACTGAGCGCATAAACAAGTTGATTAGAGCACAATGATGGTCGCTTTTGGTTGTTTACAAACACCCGCCTGACTGGTATGAAACTAGGGTCCAAGGTTAGTTTCACCCTATACCAAGATTGGTCTCCACTCTATAGCAAGCTACTTTTACAAGGGGTTGCTTTCTGCAGACTCTAACCATTAGATATTTTCCTGCAGAAATCTGTTAGTTAGTTCATTTTATCGAGAAACAGAGCACCTTATTTTTGTGACTGTGTTTGCCGTCTCCTCATTCCTAAGCTCTTAGAAAAACACAATTCTATGGAGCAACGAGGTACAGTAAATCCCCGCATATAAGAACCTACTTTTTTGAGAGCTAGACTGAAATAGGTTCTTATTTTAAAGGTACTAAGCCAAATTTCAAGGTATAATGGTTCTTATTTGAAGAGTACCTTGCGTAGGCCATTTTAGAACCTTCGTCAATGATTTTCAGCCCTGTTATATGTTTTGGCAAGGTTATAATATACCTAATAACCAATGCTAAGCTTTCAAACAGCAGGGGAGGAGATTCAAACTTTAAAAGCCCACTGGGACAAAAATGAACTTAACAATGACAATCCAAAATCAACTTTGCTACCCCTGCTATAACAACATATTTTTCACCAAACTGAAACAGGTTCTTAATTACAAGGTGCATAAGTTAAGAAAAACAGCCTCTAGGTTCTTAATTCTTTAGGTTCTTATATGCGAGGATTTACTGTATCTCTTATTGATTGGTCAGGCACAGAACTCTCGCTGTTCATTAATATAGAAAGTATTCCTGCAAACAAGTCAGCCATTTGTTGAATGAGATAACCTTAAACAAAACCTGTTCTAGAAAGGCCTAGAAAGGAGAGAAATGCTTTGAAAAAAGAGTTGCAATTTGAAGGAATCATGCCTTTGACGTCATGCTTCTTTCTCTTACCTCTTTCCCTCAGCAGCAGGGGATTAAAAACTTATTGCATCTTACAAAAAGGTCTGCCATTTGCTGCATAGATTAAAACAGCAAGGACGATTCAGAAGATGAGAATTAGTTGCAAGGAAGAGTCAACATTTTGAAAGAATCGTTCCGTTAACTTTATATCTCAGCAGCAGGGAGTTGAAACCCATCGTATCTTGCAAAAATGTCTGCCATTTGCTGCATAGATTAAAACAACAATGATCGTTAAGAAGATGAGAATTAGTTGCAAGGTAGAGTCAAAATTTGAAAGAATCATTCCCTTAGCTTTGTATTCTTATCCCTTACCCTCAGCAGCAGGGGATTAAAAACTTATTGCATCTTACAAAAAGGTCTGCCATTTGCTGCATAGATTAGAACAACAAGGATCGTTCAGAAGACGAGAATTAGTTGCAAGGAAGAGTCAAAATTTGAAAGAATCGTTTCGTTAACTTTGTATTATTTTCCCTTACTCTCGACAGTAGGGAATTGAAACCCATCGTATCTTGCCAAAAGGTCTGCCATTTTTGCTGCATGCATAGATTGAAACAACAAGGATCGTTAAGAAGACGAGAATTAGTTGCAAGGAAGAGTCAAAATTTGAAAGAATCGTTCCGTTAACTTTGTATTCGTTTCTCTTACCCTAAGCAGCAGGGAATGGAAACCCATCGTATCTTGCCAAAAGGTCTGCCATTTGCTGCATAGATTAAAACAACAAGGACCATTAAGAAGACAAGAATTAGTTGCAAGGAAGAGTCAACATTTGAAAGAATCGTTCCCTTAACTTTATATTATTTGTCCGTTACCCTCAGCAGCAGGGAATTGAAACCCATCGTATCTTGCCAAAAGGTCTGCCATTTTTGCTGCATGCATAGAATAAAACAACAAGGATCCTTAAGAAGATGAGAATTAGTTGCAAGGAAGAGTCTAAATTTGAAAGAATCGTACCCTTAACTTTGACAGTTTCATCTTCAGATCCTTCTTTCGGTGACGTATTGCCTTTGCCAAGTTTCCCTTCACTTGATAATGTCGTTAAAGTTTCAATAACCTCGGAAATATCAAGAGGCGGTAGGTTACTGAGATCTTTCTTCGTTTGGTTGCTTTTGCCATCTTTAGATTCTATTGTTGTGTTGCTGGGATATCTCTCGTTTCGATCAAATCGACAAGATCTTAACCGTACATCTTCACTCTCATTTGCATTGCTCGTTGTAGTATTCGGGCAAACAGTTTTGTTATATTCAATTGTAGTATTATACGTGCTAGCATCTTGCCTATACGATTCTGGTATATTTGATGTTTGATGTGGCATGTAACTTCTCGATGATGGTCCGTTATGCGTTAGCCTTTGCTTTCTATACCAATACAAACGTTGTGTTGTCATGTTGTCTTCAATGTGGGTATGTCCCTCCATACGTAAACCCCTTATGTCAGCTACACTTCAATTTATCCTTGTCTATCTGTCTGTCTGTCTTCTCGACTCGATGAGGTTTCACTTGACAAAAATAACCCGCTGGTTCTACCACTGTTTCTCTTACCTTCTAACGACCCAAGGTCTGGCCGAGGTCACACAAAACATCGATTACGCACTTATCCTAGCCTTTAGCGGTCTCTCACTTTGCCTATTAGCGGCCTCCACCCCATGCAGGTGAGCGTTCAATACTTCTCTGCAAAGAGTCCTTTAGCTGCAGGGTGGCTCGACACAATACCTGTATGCCGCAAAGCTGTATGCCTGTAGCCCCTAATTCTTGCATTCCCAGTTGCCTCACCGACATGTTGTTGCAATGCTATTTTAATTTCATTCGATTTAGATTAGTTAACTTTGCATATATTGTATACATTGTTAGCTATGTAAATATCGAATCTAAATAGATGAACAACAACAACAACAGCATAAACAACAACAACAACAACAACATCATGCATTAATGAAAATTGCACTGAAGTTCGCCCTAAAATTGTTTAACCTATAATCGTTTTTAGCCATAGAACTAGGTTTTTCAGTGTTTTGACCTTGCAAAATGTTTAGCATTTTATGAAACCGTAATGTCTTCTAATGAGGAATCTATAAGTCGCTAGATTCTTACAAATGTTTGAACATATCACTCGAGTCATACTCTTTTGTAGAAAAGCTAAAAAGATATATTTAAACAACATTGAGGCAAGTCTTTGTATATACAAAATCTTTGACTTGCAACCTTGGTATATTTATGAGTGAATCCTCCATTCCCTGGAAAGATTGTAGTATTTGTATCCATGGAAACAATGACATGACTTGTAGAATGTTTCATTGAAAACGTTGTGCTGGGAGTCTGGTATCCAGTTCATATTTGTCGCATTTTCTTATCAGATTTGCATAGAGTTTCTTGGGCAAATGGCCGCAGTGTAACGATTCACAGGCATTGGTGTATGACGGATGTAAAAGGAGTCTGGTGACGAATTATATGTTGACGACACCACCGTTTTGCATAGCTAGCGTTGTGTGGGCAAGTGGCTACAAAACCTGTAATTCATGCAGCCTCAGAAGATGTCTGTTCGTAAGATGGCAGCCAGTTGGTCGTTGTCGATGTGCTTTGGGGCGTCTTATGGGCAAGTGGCTGTAATGCTTGTCTTTGCATACAGCATGCAAATGGCAATGTTGTTTCGGGAGTCCAAAGTGGCGTCACATGGGCAAGTGGCCGCAAATCGGTTTATATCATAGTATGGTACCAGTTGCATACTTTCCATATGTATGCAAATTGTCTTGGGGGCAAGCGGCCGCAAACAGTCTTGTTGCGTATAGCACATCACAGATAATGTTGCATATGAAGGAATCTATCCAGTCACGTTTTAAGCCTGTGGCCGAAGGGGCAAGTGGCCATAAACTGTATTGTACGTCACAGACAATGTTGTATAAGGCGTCTGACTACCAGTTGCATCTTTAAGCTTGTGGCCGCATGGGCAAATGGCCGTAAACCGTATTGAGCGTCATGGGTAACCAGTTGCATATTATCGATTTGTATCCATGGTGTCTAAGGGGCAACTGGCCGTAAACCGTATAGTACGTCACAGCCAATGTTGTATCAGGAGTCTGGCGACCAGTTGCATGTTGTCGATGTGGTCATTTGTCACATAGCGGCAATCCTTTGATCAGGTTTTCTATCAACCATAGTGTTTCTCTTGTCAAATCGAAGTCGCGGCCACATGGCTCCGCTCGTCCTCCTGCGGTTGTTACTCAGAGTTTTTTAATTCGATATTTCCTAATCCTGATTACACTTTTTTCACCATGCAGCACTTGACAGCCTCCCTTTCCACTTGTTTCGTGACCCTGTTGTTTTTTCGGTTTTTGGTTAGAAATCATGTAAATTCTTTGCATTTCATTGTGAAAACAGCACTTGACAGCCTCACTTTCCACTTGTTTCGACTTGACCCTGTTTTATTTTCAAATTTTTGGTTAGAAATCACATCGATAAGATACCATGAGCTTCCTAGATCACATTTTGGACCAGATCAATCAGCATTTTGTGTGCAGCATCCCACCACGCATCTATAGTTTTGACTACTTTTAACCCAAACTACGACCTGGTTTTCACTGCTTTTCCAAAACAGCCTATAGCTGTCATACATGCCTATCGATCAGAAATCTTTAGTGAACATTTGGCGCGAAAATGCAGAAATCTTTTCGTGTTAAAGAATTTTATCTGATCCTTGGGCCACAGCAACCGATTGTTTCCTATGTGGAGGCAGGACCAGGAAAAACGGACGCCTTGAAAGAGATTCCTTCGCTTAGCCGTCTCTTGTTATCAACTACCCACGCTCCTCCGCAGAGGCTGATAAGAGTGTGCAATACTGGGAACATTGTCACTGTTTGAACAACGATTGTACATTAACAGTGACTCATCCGATCAGGGTGCGTTTGATTGTTACCATTTCTGAAAACGGTAGGCTTGGGCAGCACTTTGAGGATGATTCCAGGGGGAGCGAAAGACAATTACTATCCCTTGGCCATTACATAAAGAACATGTAACAAACAACTGTATGCGGATAAACACAAGAAGGGCTCAAAAACACCGGGCCTATGCTGTCAGGTCAGAGTTCCTAGATATCACTATTATTGAAATAATTGGGTGGCCTAAGTTCCAAAATGGTCTGCAATAAAGTTTGTTTTTATCGACTTGTAAATTTTACATGAGACAGTCATGTGTGGTATTTCAAAGGTTCTAATTTGTTACTTATCATGATTTGTTGGAAAACTTTTATTTTCATGACACGAAGGCAATAAATAATTGCTGTCGAAATATCAACATTTTGTTTAATTTGATCAGAAAATATAGAATGTTGTAATCAATCCATCGAGATGAAATATTGATCCGTTATGTTGAAACTTGCTAATGCGTTGATTTGTGCCATTCAGTACACCCTTTACGACTCCAACAACCAAGCTCGCTGTAGGTGCCACATATACTAGTTTGGACCTCCTGTGGAAAATTTTTACCAAATGATCGATGCCTTTTCCGGAGAGACGCGGATAGACAAGACACCACGTGCGTGAGACCATGAACGTAGGGGAAGATAACGTGTAGGGGGGCTGCTTGATCTACCAACAGACGCCTTGAAAGTGTTTACCAACATTTTTTTCCCGACTAAGAGTGGGTTTTTGCCCCGAGGGGTTGCTTGACTTACATTTGTGTGCCCACGAAAATTTGTTTACCTTGTTCCAAAATTTTTCGCTCCAAACGATAACCGATTCTAGAAAAGTGTGTAAAAATTATACTCCAAAAGATAAGAATTTGACCGAGAAACAACCGGATCTAACAAAATACCCCCTTTTGACATGTGTTAGCAACCTATACTGTAGAAAAATTGCCTTCTTTCGATACCCTGCGCTAGAAAAAAGTGATGAAAGCGATACCGTGAAAAACGGCCCATCCTCGTCAGACAAATATACTCAGAACCCCCCCCCCCAACGCCCGGATTTTTGCCCTGCCTTTAAATACGAGCCTGTTTTGAGAAAAAACAGATATGAGAGATGATGCTTTTTTCCATTGATTTTCATTTATTGTTGCTAAATAGTCTCGTCCAATAAAAACTCATCCGGATATAAGAACCTACAGTCCATCTCAAATTAGATGTCACTTGGGATTTGCGATAACGCAGAATTCTTTTGCAAAACACTTCTATTTTTGTTATTCGCGGGCAAGTAAATTTTAGACAGACTATAGTGGATTAAAAACCTACAGCAAGGGCCTTAGGACGACATTAAAAGATCTTACCTACCCAACGTTGTCCTTGGATGTTTCTTCGTTGATTATGATCTTGGTTTTGCCTTTCAAACGACATATATCCCATGTTTTCTCAAGTAGAAATGAACTGTCTGATCGTTTCACTGTCGTCTCTTGGCAGCCATTTGCAATTTACATAAAAACGATCAGACAGATCATTTCTACTTGAGAAAACATGGGATATATGTCGTTTGAAAAGCAAAACCAAGATCATAATCAACGAAGAAACAACCAAGGACAACGTTGGATAGGTAAGATCTTTCAACGTCGTCCTGGGGCCCTTGCCTACACGTTGAAATTGTCCAATTAAGTATCATTTTGTACGAACATATCCATTGTATTAATTGTTCAAGAACCCAGGCTGACTTGCAAAATTGTAGGTTGTTATACGTGGGTTTTTTACTTTATCAACAGCTTTTTTCTATCAACAGCTCTCCTTTTTACAAATATTCCGTTGGCTCAAATGACACCTCGAGTTAATTTCCTCTTTTATTTCCTTTTCCTGATAAGCAAAAAAATCTGATAGAATCTATATAAGGACATGCCCATATTTATTTCTCTTATTTTATCCATCCTCGTATAGACGTAAATCCACATCGATAAATGCTTACTAGCAAGAAAACTCTTTGACATCGTTTAAGAACAGAAGACCCGAAACTATCCAATACTACCCCATTGACTGCATTTCGTAAACTCCGTGAGTAGAAAACACGGCGATAAAATGGAAGCTAAAAGCAAAAAACTGAATATAGTCCTAAATATGATGGACTGATGAAATATAATGTATGTCGCTAGGTAGGGCTGAAAGTCATTTGATTGTGAAATACCAGACGCCAAAGTTTGCCTTTTTGCTAGTGGTAAAGTAAACACATTTCAAGCTTCAAAAGTTCGCAGTTATCTCTAGCTTCTCCAATGAATGGACAGTTGCAAAGAAATATCAAACCTGGGTCTCTTGGAAATATTTATTTTACCACGAGCCCCCTTTCTAATAAGCCTTCCCATCTTAGCAGAAATATTAAATAAGCCCCCTCTCTATTAGGCCCCCCCCCACTTACATCAGATGCCAGAGGTTACTAAAGATTTTACTTTTATTTCTGCGTTAAATTTGTGTACTTGCGACTCTGAAAATTGTATGTTGATTCCGCAAAATATAGGGTAAAAGAACCATAGGGTGTCCCAAAACAGTGTGCCCCGTTTTCCTGAAGATTGCGATAAAACGGCAAAAGATTCTCGCCAAACTTTTGCACGCTGTTCAGATATTCAATTAAAGTTTGCTACCATCCCCATGAAAATCCGCTGAAAGACGATGGAGGTATGACCTTCAGAAGACCAAATTTGCCTGATGACTGAAACCAGCGGTCGGCAATTTTGTCTTACTATTTTACAGCGATAAATAAATTAATGGATGAAATGAAACAGCAGCCTCCAACGAAATAGCTCTCGTGAAAATCTCGATAACCCTCAGATTGTTCCACTATTTCTGACCTCACAGAAATTATTTCTTACCTCACGTGAAGCTATCGCAGCAAAATAGTAAGACAAAATGGTCGACCGCTGGTTTCAGTCATCAGGCAAATTTGGTCTTCAGAAGGTCCTAGCTCCATCATTTTTCAACGGATTTTTACGGGGATGGCAGCAAACTTTATTTGAACGTCTGAAGAGCAACATCATATAAAAGTTTTGCGAGAATCTTTTGCCGTTTTCTCGCAATCTTTTGGCAAACAGGGCACAATTTTTGGGACAACCTGTATAAAGCTAACACTTATATCCTTGTCACTTGACGTTGTGCATGAGCCTCTTTCTAATAAGCCCCCCTTTTTTCAAACTTTTCCCCACCAGCATAGCGTTCAAATCTCTGCTAAAAAGTTGGTGTAACTTATATTTCCTTTTCTTTGAAATGAATGGCTTGAAAGGGACTTAGGATGCTTTGATGTAATTCTGCCGTGGAATTCGTTGCCTTGGTTTTCTCTAAATGGCGGCGTTTATCATATTTGAGGCTAGGACGTCATTAACTTTCTGAATTGTAAACCAGCAGAGTGACAGATATGTGCTTGCCATTTTGCCACCATATTGTACTGGGTGTCCCAAAAAAGTATGCAGATTTGGTTTCATCCAGCGATGTGAATTTAGTTTTAATCAATATCTAAATCTCTTTCAAAATGTTTCTCGATTGTTAGCTTGAACATATAGACCTCATTTATTGGCATTGGTGCTTTCAGAGCAGAAATCCCGGCGGGTCAGCTCTAGGGGTCAAGTGTAACCATGCTTGTCTGGCAACTTTTCAAGTTGACCCTTTTCTCTGATTTTGGATGGAGAAAACAACCCCTTTTACAGGCTTTTCTCTGACAAATTTGGAAAATAATGGCCCTTTTTATAGGATTTCTCTGACAAATCTATAAGATAGGACTTATCAAGTGGGGTGATAAATAGCGTGGTGAACATATATATCAAGCTCTATATAATGCTACTACAGTATTACAGGCCTTACCCACATTAACATGGTTTTCCTGCCTAAGAATTCTTGTTCAGAAACATTTGAAGTCTTTGTGTGGCTCAAGAATACTGGAATTCTTATCATAATGTAAATTCCTGTCATGTTATTGTCTACATGGCCTGTACTACAACTTGTAAATGTGTGATACTTGAATAACAAATGCCAGTGTGCTTGCTTATATGATAGAAAATGGCTACACTGCAAAACACCATTTGTTGACAAACTGCTAAAATAACAAAATTGGTATGAATGTGACTATGCACTTGCAGTTAACCAAAAAATAATGATACAACTGATTCAACAAACATTTACGATATGTATCATTATCTGGGAAATCTTTACTGCTCCAGCAGCTAATTCCTAGGAGGTGAAGCAAGAACATACACAATTCCATCTGATCTGCAAATATAATATTTAGTTTATTCAACAAAAAATACAACTGTTGTGTTGGTGAATCTAATTTCAGTTAGTAAACATGTAAAGTTAATGGCAGAGATAGGATTATTTAGGTAGCATATATGATTATTCTCAACAAAAGCAAAAATTCAATCAAACAAACCAACCATAATATTATATGGCCATGCATGGCCTAAGTCAAAGCTTGTTTGACTTAGGCCATGCTGGCCATATAATAATATCTACCGGCATTTGCAAAATAACGGGCACATTTATCAGCGATGAACTACCTAAGGCTTGCTACACTAAACGGCAGATTTCAAAGCAAAAGTGAACTCTTACCTACAACTTCAACCAAGCTCAAAAGAGAGGTATTCTCTCTCCAATATATCCACCGCCATCTGTGGCCAAATAGAAGCAACAACTACAACAACTAACATTTTGGCGCGAAAAACCAAAGAGCCCCTACTACACACAGCCAGAGTACCAGAGTACTCCTGAATGAAGACAAGAACTTAGATGTAAGATTTCTATTCCTTTAATAGAAGTCGTCCAAGGCATTGCTAAAAGTCGGTAATTAGCTACCCTGGCAAAAGGCAAAGAAGGAAGCTGAAGCCGATGGTTGGTAATGTTGTTTTGTGCAATGAATTGCCATTTTAGGCCCAACAAAGGGCAGCCAGTTGACATTGTTGACTGACAGTAACAGAGAATAACACACGAGACAAAACTAAGCAACCAACAATCACTTGCTTTAAATCATTTTACCTATAGTCGAGTCTTATTTGCAGTGAACATAGCACATCAGACACACAAATAAGGATAAACTATCTTGTTTTGAAGAGGAAAAAACATCTGGAATTCCAAACTTGGCAATAATGGCAATGTCAAATGTTGCATTGTAATAACAGTCAAAGCAAATGTGCAGTGACATTACTATGATTGATCAGCATCAAGCATATCCAGCAAGGTTGTGTGCTACATGTTGCTGATGCTCTGTGAACAAATGAATTTGTTGCCAGTTTGAGATAATATTTGCAACATCCTTCCTTTTCGCTGAGGTGTAGTAAAAAGCTTTTGAAGACAGACAATATTCCATTATTTCTATTTTGAATAATTGAATATTAATCTTTTACTGGTTCTAATGTCAAATTGTTTATGTTTCCATTTTCAACTTGCAATGGGCTAACAATTAGTGCTGTTAAAAAGGAGATAGAATTGGTTTCTGCATTGCAAGGTGATTGCACTTGTTTTTTTGTGTGCATCAACACCATCTGCATTAGCTAAGAATTCTCAAGGATCTTTCAAATGTTCTCAATGCACACAAGACTTCTTGAGGGGTATAAGAAAGACTTCAATGATTCATTCAGAATTTGCAAGAATTTCCAAAGAATTCTTAGCAAAGACAACAGTGGTGTCAATGCATGCAAGACCTGTAATTTGAAAAAGATATCATCACCTGACTTGAATTGATGTTGCAGTTAGTTGTTGTTGGTTTCTAGTGATTTTATCATTTAACATATGACGAAACATGCTGGAAATAGATTTTTACCCCTTATTATGAAAATCTAGGATTTTTTTCTCGAAAAACTACCCTTTTTCCTGGTTTCTCTGTCCTAGATTTGATCAAGATTTTGCCCCCTTTCTCAGAGATTTCGTAGACGAGCATGGTTACACTTGGACCCCTAGAGCTGACCCGCCGGGGCAGAAATAGCCACCTTCTCAAATTTGCGTCTATCTCCAAACCAGAGCTTTAGCGTTTTGGCCTAAAAAATTCTTGAAGCACGTCGAATAAATCTGTGAAAGCCTTGTTAGAATTTGAACAATATCAGATCATATGATATTCCATTTGCTAAAAGTCATCCTTTAAATGCAGTTTCTCAACTTTTCTTTAATTTCAATTTTATATTTCGATTATGCTTCAAGAATTTGCTTAGGCAAAAAGGCCAACGCTCTGGTTTGGAGGTGGATGCAAGTTTGAAATTTCAAGGTTAATATTTCTACTCTTCAAGTTAACTATCGAGAAAGTTTTTGAGAGTTTAGGCATTGATTAAAGCTAAATTCATATCGCTGGACCCAACCAAATTTGTGTACTTTTTCTGGGACAAGCTATGGTTTTTTTAAAGATTACACTGTCCTTCCTTTATAAATTTAGGATTTGCGATTATTGTCATTTTCCAAAACTTTCTGATACTCCTTTCAATAAAAAGAAAATTGCCACCATTTTGAAAATAGTCATGATATGAAAATCCCCATGGCAACAAAGTACCTGAAGTTCCTTTCAAGCCAGAGATTTCAAATAAAAAGGCAATAGAATTCTACATGAGCTTTTTGATAAAGATTTTAACCTTATGCTGAGGTGTAAAGTATGGCTCCTTTTTTGCCGAGTCATGTGATATCATTCATATTAGAACAACACAGGGAAACAAAGTGCTGTAATGATACAGGGTGTCCAAAATTGTGCCCATTTGTGTGGCCACTGTGTTGTTCTGTTCTTGACACAGTTGCGTAGGATAGACTTTGACTTAGAGCTTGAGACCTTCTTTTAGCCAATAGGCCATAGGCGCCTACCTTGTAGGAACTGTGTTTATTCTCAGTACTGTTTTCGTGACATAGTACACAGAGTAATTGCTGTACTGTTAATCCGTGTATAACATGAATTTTCAAATTATAGCAACTGTTAGTGTTGACCAATCAAAAATCACGCTGCCTAGTTCACTATGGTCATCTTCTATAACAGTTGATCTCGTATTACATCAACACCGGAATTTGAAACCACAAAATTATTCTCACGTCATCTTGATATGACAGCAATTACTCTGTGTATTATGTCACGAAAACAGTACTGAGAATGTACACAGTTCCTACAAGGTAGTCGCCCTTGATCTTCAAAGATAGCACTTTCTTAGCCTGCGTGCAGACTATACCCAAGGAAAAGGTATAGTCTGCGCAGCGCCGCTCACTGTTGTGTAGTGCGTGCTTCAGCATTTATTTCGCAATGGTGATAACAAAGAAAGCTTATTGTTGTAGCAGCCAATAAAATAACTTTCCCGTGAAACAAGGAAGCAATCAGATTTGAGAACAGCCATCGTGTGATTAAATCTCAGGTTTCACTTTGTTCTCTAGGCAAACTTCATTAGCAACACAATACTCTGGAATTTTAACTACCCTACTGCAGACAATAAACAGACGCCAAGGAGAAAGGGTCATTCAAATGCCATTGAAATAAATAGCTGACGCATACAATACACGAAATTGAGCGGCGTTGCGCAGACTATACCTTTTCCTCAGTTAGGTATTGTCTGCACGCAGGCTAGCACTTTCTCGGCTCTGCAAAATATCAAAATCACATCACATACATTTTGAAAGAAAGGCTTCTAGCGTTGTTGTATTTGATTGTCTTCTATATTTGAAAATGACTTAAAGGGGCTGTACAAAATCGTTGTAAACAATCAGAAAATACAGGATAACCCGCGCACGTGACTAAAGCCGTGGGTTTTTAATGGCGGCCAGTTTCATCGCAGCTTCTACGTAAGTTTCATTGCAGTGTTTTCTCGTCCATGCCTATGAAATGTGATGGAACTTTTGATATCCATTAAAACTTTCAAATCTTCGGCATTAGAAAAACAGAGCAAATCCTCCACGAAAGCTTCGATCACTAAGATTATCGCAGATACTTTAGATCAGTATTCTTTGTGCAAAATCGCCTTTAGCTTTATTGTGTTTAGCCTAAACACATTTGATGATTTGACACGCAGAGCCACGCAGAGAGGACGGGTTGCACAGCCCCTTTAATCTTATTGCGTTGTCCGTAATGATTCAATATAAGCCTTTTTGAACCGTAGACAAAAATTCCGAAGAATGTTTTCTTGCAGTATTGAGCAGTATTCACTTTATGCTGTTTTTCAATCAGTTTTTTTGACTTTCATTTGCCATAAATCAGCAACCATTTGTCCGATTGGCTAAAATATGGTTTCAAATTCTACGTTGAAGCCTATCCTGCGCAACTGTGCCAAGAACAGAACAATAAAACGTACAGCTCCTCCACAGCAGCCACATAAATGGAGCACACTTTTTGTCGACACCCTATATATCTTCTCTGTCCGCTGCAGATTTCCACCGTTAATAAGAAAGGACGTGCATTGCATGGAATTGAACGATCTTCTTATCCTTAACATAACTAATTCAAAATTGATTTTATAAACATAGTAAACAGCAAAAATAAACATCTTTAAGAGATTTAACCTGAAAGCACATAATTTAAACAGCATTCGCACGTTGCTCCTCACTGAGTAACAAAAGCACGAATTTGTGTTCAGAACATGGGTAGTTAGACGCTGCATGTGTACTAACATTGACTTCATAGTGAGATTGATTTCCTTCTACAAGGCGTCCCAAAAAATTGTGCCCCGTTTGCCTAAAGATTGCGCCAAATCGGCAAAAGATTCTCGTCAACCTTTTGCATGATGCTTTTCTTCAGATATTCAATTAAAGTTTGCAACGATCCCCGTAAAAATCCGTTGAAAAATGATGGAGCTGTGACCTTCAGAAGACCAAATTTACCTGACGACTGAAACCAGCGGTCGGCCATTTTGTCTTACTATTTTGCAGTGATAATCATGTTCACGTGAGGTAAGAAATAATTTTTGTGAGGTCAGAAATAGTGGAACTCTCCGAGGATTGTCAGATTTTTCACAAGAGCTACGACATTGGAGGCTGCTGTTTCATTTTCAATCCATGAAGCTATTTATCGCTGCAAAATAGTAAGTCAAAATGGCCGACCGCTGGTTTCAGGGATCGGGCAAATTTGGTCTCCTGAACGTCATCGCTCCATCATTTTTAATGGATTTTCATGGGGATGGTAGCAAACTTAAATCGAACATCTGAAGAACACAATCATGCAAAAATTTGGCGAGAATCTTTTGCCATTTTGTCACAATCCTCAGACAAACGGGGCACAATTATTTTGGGACACCCTGTTAACAGCGTCTTTTTCTGTTTCCTATCCTTCAACAACCGATTGAGCTCAATGACGAGAATGACGAGCCTAACTGTATTTTACCCGCCATTTTGTTAGTGATGTGACTTCTTTCGGTCTTTCGATATCTCCTCCGCAGAACTAAAAAATATTCCTCCGCAGATACATATTAGCCGTAGCGCTCCTCCATAGAAGCAGTGTCTGATTACCCATGCTCAGAATCATGACTCTGAATATAAACAAATAGCCAACTCTACCAACACACGTTACCTGATTT
Organism: Aurelia coerulea; assembly: GCA_039566865.1. NCBI lineage: Eukaryota > Metazoa > Cnidaria > Scyphozoa > Semaeostomeae > Ulmaridae > Aurelia > Aurelia coerulea. The sequence continues at coordinate 49,179,575 of CM076943.1, read as the reverse complement.
GAGGGTAGACTTAATCCCCTCGTCTCGATATTTTCACTCCATTTATTTTTACAGTACGATCACTGCAGCGGAAATATGTTATTGCGCAGGAGCATTAAACGTCGGTTCATCAATTCAATTCAATTATAAAACATGTTGTTGTTGTTGTGATAACTGGGACTTTGTGTTGAGTCTAAAGTTAGGGTTGTTCCGTTGAGAATTTTCCTTATGTTGCCATGTTTGCTTTGGGTAAAGTTCGTTGGAGATTGTTGCCTACATATAAAGCTGCGATGTATCACGTCTTTTTCCTGAAGTTGGCTGGTTGTTCAAATCACCAGATATCTTTGCGCGTAAAAATATTACTTAAAGCCCGTTTCCAGTCAGTGGGATTCTCCGAGCGGGCGGAAATTCTATTGTTTACAAGAGTTAATGTCGCTTGGAATTTGAATAGAAAGTCACGCCTGAGTAACCACTCATGGTATAAAATTCCGCCCGCTCGGAAAATTCCACCAACTGGAAATCAGCCTTAATGATAGGATGGATTTGTGACGACTGGAGCTAGAGTCGAACTTACACCATTTCATTCCTGGGTATTCGTGTTTCTATTGGGGTTACCATACTAATGATGTCACAGAGAGATTACATAAAACTACCCTAAACTACCCATTTCCTCATTCGAAGCTCAAAGAGCTATTGTTACCCAGGATCATTTGCAGGCATGCTGCTATTTCAGACAGCTGGAGATCAAATTTGGCCAAAGTGAAAAGTGAAATACATGGATGCAAAATTAGTTGAACTGATAAGGAAATTTGACTTCAGTTCACATTTCTATCAATCCAACTACCGTAAAAACTCTATTTAGCCCCCAGCTCTATTAAGCCCCTCTCTCTCTAATAAGTTCCTCCCCTCTGAGCCAACATTTTAAATCAGCCTCCCTCTCTATTAAGCCCCCTCACTTATATCAAATTTCAGAGGCCACATCATTTAGCTAAACAACTTGGCATATTAATGTTGATATGGTTTGGGATAAAATTGTGTCGAATTGATGTATTTAACTCTTAAAATTGTATGCTGAATCCGCAAAAATATGTGGTAAAAGAACTGAAAAACTATCACATCTATCCTTGTTACCTTATTTTATGAATAAGCCCCCCCCCCTCTCTCTAATAAGCCCCTCCATGGAGTATCCGAAATTAAATAGGTTCTCGGGGGGCCTAATAGAGCTTCATCCGTACTGCAATGTAGTTCATATTTTCCGCTTAAGGTGAATTTGATTTTCAGATGGCCTGGAAGTGTGACAATCGCTTTAATTTTGAATTTGCCCGTTTTCGATCCTAGATACTGATACTTCAAACGTTACAAATTAGATATATACACAACTGACAAGCAGACGACAGTTATAAGTTTCTTTTCAACAAATTCATTCATCATGCTCTTGCAATGACGTAAAAACCTTCCCAATAATTCCCAGCAGGTGTGAAATGCATTTCATTTAAATTCCAATTGCCTGTAAGAAAAGTAATGAAAACTTTTACGGGACGCTTGAATACATGATATGCATATTGACGTCATAATCACGTTCGAATCAAATTGAGTGGCAAATTGAGTCCAAAATGGCGGACGCATGACTCGAGTGTTTTGCCTAGGTCTTCTTCTCGGATGCAAGAAGCACACTTGGAAGCTAATCAGATATCTGATAATTAGTAAAAATGTCATGGAAGAATTTAGAAAGCTAAAGTTTGTTTAATTGCTAAGCCATAAATAGCAAAAGGAACTTTTTTTTCAAAAATGAATTTTAGATTTAGGCCCACGGGTTTTCCCCGACCCGTCAAATAGCCTGAAAAACGGGCGGATCTGGGGCGAGGGAGAAGGGCTGGCGATGAAACTGAAAAAAGGCGCGCAAACGCCAGCTCCTCCTGTGCGGGATCAAAGATGGTGAAGAGTTGCAGGGTGCCTGGTTGCACAAATAAATGGACTAAAGATGGAGTACTGAAATTTCATAGAATTCCAAAGCGCCCTGCACGGCGAAGCCAATGGCTCGCTGCTCTGAAGCTCGACGACGGTGCTAGCTTGGACAGTGCGTGGATTTGTGGAAGCCATTTTATATCTGGTAGGCCATATGTTTTTCAAATTTTTTTCGACTCGATTCGTAGAATTTCGTGGGTGCTTTCGCTAAAAAATTTCCAAGAACAGTAGCACAAATATCCAAGCATGGAACTTATGCATAAAGATGAGAACGAACTGTGGCAAGTACAGTATATCAATAATTAGTCTGTTTTCCTTCGTCTGTGGGAGAGAAGAACGCCGACCCAACGCATCCAGACTTCGTTCCCAGTATCTTCAAGACGACCTCATCACCCAAGAAAAGAGCAATTGAAACAAATCTTTGTCGTCATGAAAGAACACGTCAACTGGGAGAAAGACGAGGACACAGTGAGCCTGCACCGTCGCCATATCTTTCGTGGACAAAGGCTGCTCTCGCTGCAGAAATAGAAAGGTTGCAAAGTGAGAATGACAGCAAGCTGCTCGAAAACAGCCAACTGAAGGAAACAGTTTCTTCACTGCAGCTTGACAATGCTTCATTGAAGTCAGAAGTTTCCTATTTGAAAGACATTATTTCAACCACGTCATTTGACCAACTGCCCCTCGAAAAAGATGACCACAAAGTTATGTTTTTGACAGGTTTGCCATCTTACCAAGTAATGATGAAAGTGTTTGGTTTTGCTGATCCATTCATCCAAGACCACTTCAACAGGAAGCTGGACAATTTTCAAGAGTTTCTTCTTGTGCTTATTGAGGCTGCGACTCAACCTTTGTGAGCATTACTTGGCCTACAGATTTGGCATTCACCAATCCACAGTTTGTAGAATCTTTTACAAGTGGATTATTGTTTTGTCTAGACGACATGCTGCCCTTGTTTTTTGGCCTCAAAGGGATGTGCTTAGAAAATCAATGCCTACAGCTTTCAAGGAGCATTTTGCTAAGTGTGCTGTGATCATTGATTGCTTTGAAGTATTTACTGAGAGACCTCAGGATTTACTTGCCAGAGCGCAGACATGGTCACAATACAAACACCACAATACTGTTAAATTTTTGATGGGTATCTCCCCCCAAGGCACCATTATTTTCATCTCAAAAGCATATGGGGGTAGATCATCAGATGTTTACATTACTGAAGATTGTGGTATTCTTAGTAATTTGCTCCCTGGAGATGTAGTGCTTGCAGACAGGGGATTCACTGTAGAAGATTCTGTGAACTACTACATGGCAGAGCTGAAAGTCCCAGCATTCACCAAGGGAAAGCCACAGTTGTCGCAGAAAGAAATAGACTGGTCAAGGGAGCTGGCACATGTACGCATCCATGTTGAGAGGGTGATTGGTTTGCTGCGGAACAAATTCACTATCCTGCAAAGCGTCATTCCTGTCAAATTATTGATGAGCAAGTCTGGTGAAGATGACATGGTTCTCGATGACATCATGCTGGTTTGTGCAGCTCTGTGCAACCTCTGTGAATCTGTTGTGCCACTGGATTAGGCCAACGTTGCACAAATTTATAAAAACAGCTTTTTTAAAAGCTACCAAATCTACCTTGGCACTGACCGGTTTCTCATACAACTCACATTTTCTCTGCGTTTTCCTGCCAGTTTATTGTTTTTGGGGTTGTTTGAATTTTAGGATGAAGCATGAAAGTGAGATTAGCTTCTTGGAAAAATTTAGTGAATAATGCCAATAAAGGTTTTTGAATTTAGTTTGGAATTTGAAGAAATAAACTTTGTCTAATATAAAATAAAACAATCTTTGTTAGCACCTACATATGGCTCTTTGGAAAAACAAACTTCTCCTCATTCATTTCAAGTGCCAAGTTTCCTCCATAAAAATGATGATACTCTGACTTCAGTTAGTTTCTACTCTACAAAGGGTCTTGGATAAAACAGTATTTTGATAATTTTTTGCAGTGATCTGATGAATTTTCTGCTGTATACAACATTGGTAGAAGCTCCAAATGCAGTCATTTTCTGGTGCTCAAAATGCTCAACACTATCATATTGGTTAGAAAAGGCAAATTTGTGAAGGAATATCATGTTGCTACATCAAATTTCTCGTTGAAACTTGGAACAAAACTGCTCATCAAATTCAAAATCAATTTTCGACTCTCATACCTTTTTTCAAAATGAACCCTTTGTCAGTTTTTTTAACGTATTTACTTTGTTCACAAAGCATCAAATTTGGAGTGCCCAGCTCTGTAAAATAGTTTTCCAAATGTAATATTAATGTGATACCATGCTCAAGCCAGTTGGCACCATACCCCCTTTCCCAAGGAGAAAATTGACACAAAAAATGAGAAACTATATCGTGAGTGCTTGGCAGCTGTGGTGGCTTTTAAAAAAGCCGTTTTATGTAGGAAGTGATAGCAGGTATTACAACTGCATCTTCCTCTTCTGGCCAAGTTTGGCACAGGAAGGGCAATACCATTTCTTCAATCTTGGTGAAGACTCTAGGCCAAGACATGTCAGATGGAATCTTTTCATGTTACAACTTCTTGAACTGCATACAATTGTGTCATCTGAAGAGGGCTGTTGGCAGTAGCAGCAAGGTGCATCTTCTCTTTCTTCATTGCTGTCCATGGAAATGCTTGTTGATGGTTGTCCACGCCTCTCTGTGTACCACTTGCAAGTCAGTTCTGGGAATATGCAATGTCGAAACAAGTTTTCTGCAATTTGGAGGTTTTTTTCAATGAAAGATACATTTTTAGGAATCATTTGAATGAATGAACCTTTCTCGCTCCAAACCACAAAAAATGATGCTTCTATATTGCATACTTCCATCCGCATCTGTAGCTGATAATAGTAGGAATGATCCTTTCTCAAGCTGCAGATGCCATTAACATTTTCCAAGCAGAAACCCTTTTCTTCTGTGGCAACTTCATGTGGTCTTTTCTGCATTGTCTTGCACAAGTGAGGACATTTTACTTCCACAACAAACTTTCCATGGCACTGGCAGGTGAAGATGGAATCTGGAGATGCACCAATGAAGGGATGTTTTTCAGATCTGTAAAATCCTGCATCTGATAGCCTTGCATCTTGATGAACAGGAAATAGCTGCTGTTGCAAGTGCTCAATTGCAGTCTTTTCATGTTGACATCCATATCTGGTTGCAACAGTGCTAAACTTGCTTCTGAAAGGGTAGCAGATCCCTGAAATGAGGCTCTGAGAGGGCATTGCAGGGTCTGTACGACATGCGGCTTTAAACCTGCTTGCTGTGATGATTCCAGACCTTTGTTGAAACCATAAATTTGAACTGGCCTGACCCCTTGTTTTCTCCTCAATTATTTCTACCTCATCTTGTGCGATAGAGATATTTGAGAAGATTTCGTCACACTTGGTGAGAAGCAAGTGGTAGGGCAGTCCAGCAAATTTTTCACTATACAAGGATGTAAGTGGAGGCTATATCCTTGCAGACACAGGAATGAAATCATTACAGAAAGCTTGGTGTGTTGGCAAGACAGCACTGTTGACCCCAGTGACCTTGATGTCAGCAAGAAAGGACTGTAATTGATCAGATGAGAGTACAGGAACTGCATCCCTTGATTGCTGCCTCTCCAGCTGTGCCTTGCTTGTTTCCATGTGGCTACCATCTCCAGATATCATACTGGTAAACCTTCTGGCTGGAGCAACAAACTGAATTTGATTCACTGCTGCAAACTTCACTTTCTTCAAGGAAGGAGGCAACCAAGAACAAAGTTCAGACGTACATGATGGTGTTTGTCGCTCTTTGAACTCAGCTACGCCTTGAACATAAAAGAGGATTGCACCAACATGTGAACAAACAGAGCCCTGTCCTGCCATGCATGTACAGTGTGCATTTAAAACTGTACCATCTTCGTGTACAGTCAACCAGACTTTGTTGGAAACTTTTGAAAACATGCTCTGGGAATGTCGAACTTTTCCAAAAAACAAATACAGGTCTGGCCTAATTTCTCTGCACACGACATCATATGTTTGGCCGGTGACAACAAACTGGTATGCATCAAGACTTTTATAGGCTTTCATCTGGGAATGCGTGTAAATACTCGTCGAATTCACCAGGTGTAAGTAGATATCTGCAAATGCCACCTTAGGCCATCTTTCCGGCTCAATGTCGAAGTCCTTTTTCCGCATTCCGAAGGGGTCAGCGATGTTTGCTTCCTGCAGTTTCTCTTCATAACGGTTCTTCAGGTCACCTGACAAGCTCCTGTGATACGCAGACATCAAACAATCAGCAGACAAAGGATTGCAGGCGCTAGACAAAAAAGACGCGCTTTCTTTGTCCGCCATTATGATCTCCTCTGCCACTCAAAAATTCCTGTGACGTCAGTATGCAACAAAATGATAATTAGATAATTGATTGATTTGATAGGTTGATTGATATATTGGTTGACTGACTGACTGATTCGTTGAACCAGTGATTGATTTGATTGATTGATTTGATAGGTTGATTAATATATTGGATGACTAATTGACCGATTGAATGATTGATTGATGGATCGATTGATTGATTGATTGATTGATTGATAAAGGGATGACTTGATTAAGTTGTTGAATCATTGATTGATTGATTGATTTGCTGATTGATTGATTGATTGTTTGATTGATTGCTTTGTTGCTCGATTGATTAAGCTGTTGAATCATTGATTGGTTTCTTTGATTGATTGATTGATTGATTGATTTGTATAATCCTTGATTGCCTAATTCCATTGATTGATTGATTGATTTTGTTGGTTGTTGGTTGTTGGTTGTAGGTTGGAGATTGTAAGAACGCAGAATAGAAACAAAATATTTGTATGAGGTAGTGCAACATTGGCAAAATGGATCAACGGCAAATTCATTGCTTTCAATTTTATTGTGATTTATTTGAAAAAAATCAATTTTTTTGCACTGGTACAAAATTAAGTGACTTATGTTGCTCGTACCTTGCCTAGCTGACTGCAAAAAGAAGTGAACTTAATATGTAACGATAAATATCAGTACCTGGCGCAAACCATGACTAATTTTTCATTGTCATTTCTTCTTTGTTTCTTTCGGCAAAGCTGGAGCTGAATCGCTTCTTCCTTTACTCGATAACATTTTTGGCTTAGTCCCTTCAATTGAGATGCTGTGGCTTTTTGGTTTCATTTTCTCTCTCTTTTCTTTGCTTTTCATCGATTTGTCAATTGCTGAAATATTTAACAACCAAATAGCTGATTTTGATTTGTAAGTAATGGATGAAATTATCATGTTTGGGAATTTTTTTTAGATTAAGATATTGACCGATATGAAAACAGTCTAGGTTGAGGAACATTTTGAGCCATTGATCAAAGCTATAATTCACATCGCTTGACCCAGCCAAATATGTATACTTTTTTTTCTAGGACAAACTATGGTTTTTTGGAACACTGTCCTTCTTCTATCGATTTAGGCTCTGCGATAATTATGATTTTTTCAAAACTTTCTGATAGTTTTTTCAATAAAAAGAGAAATCCCATCATTGTGTAGCCCAAAAAAATGAAAGTTTTTGAAAAATCACCAAAAAATTCGATTATGCTGCCAATCTTCAAGTTTCTTTTGGAGCCAATTAAAAATGCATTTAAAAACAGATATTACAAATGTTTTCAATTTAATAATGCTGTGATGCTACCAATATTTTCATGATGATTTTGAATAATAAATTCCTTACGTTTCCTTGGCTTCCTTCCTGCCGTTGCTCCAGCAGCTACCATTGCTGAATTCATTTCTTCCCGAAGTAAAAAACTTTCTCAAAGTATGATGATTCGATTTCACTTGCCTAATCCTCCAAAATGGTTGCCCCAATTCTCAATCTACTGATCAGCAAAGTTTCTCTTTCCTTGCCAAACGATTCCCACCACTGCGCGTCATGTATGTGATATGTTTATGATCAAAGTTCCTTGTTTGTTGTGTTTTCAGGCAGTTGTTTTAATTTGTAATGCTGACCTAGCGTACGATGCCAAGTATCAATGTCCTTTATAAGCCTTTATTTCTCTTCTTTCTTTACCTAACTTTATTTACGAACACCAAGTCTTAATTCCGACTGCGTGACTCCAGTTTTCTCCTTGCATGGCTCCCATCGAAGCGTCAATGCAAACAATTTCTTCAATGTAAGTTTTGTAAATTTGTTAGGCTCAGGCGAATAAGCTGCTTCGTATCGATGAGTTTAAACTAAGAAGTAAGATTAAAAAGCCATGGGATTTCAATTTAAGAGAAAACCATAAGAGGATCATGGGGTCATGCTTCGAAGTTGGTTTAAAATGATTGGATTATATCTTTGAAATTCATTCTTTTTGCTTTCGTGGTTTTTTTTAAAGGCCTCTCAAATTTTGTCCTGTTTTTGAATGGACGGTTCTCTTCATGTCTTGCGAAACTTGCCTCTAAAACTATTGCCTGCATTAGCTGAATCTGGAAAGGCTAGACAAACAAGATTCTCTGCTGCAATAGTCTCTTGCAGGTTTTCTGAAGGTTTGACGAATCACATTATCGGTCTTTGAATTGAAATCCCCTCTTATATCTCGTAAGAGTGCCAAGATTTTTTTTATTATACCGGGTGAGTCAACAAAGTAAAAATTTTTGGTGGGCTGTGGTATAAAAGTACGTAACCGATTACCCTGGGTACCAGACTCTCTCTAACATGTTATGTTAGAGAGAGTCTCGTACCCAGGGTGTTAACCGATATTCAAAACTAAAATGTTGACCTATCAGTCAAAAGCGAACTTAGGTATGGAAATTTTATTTGGTGAAATCATTCATCTTCCAAACGTATGGCATAGCAGTTTGGCATCAGTTTGGCATAGCAGTCTCGTTTTGAATAGCGATTACTGGGACTCATCGTAATCAGACTCGCTCCAAGTGTTGATATTGATCAAAAAACAACCGCAAGGGGGAGAAGAGGAAGAAGACAAGGGAACTGAAAGGGAAGGGAGAGCGAGACTTTGAGCTTTGAGCTACACGTTCCGAACAAGATGCTCCATTGTCTGCATCGGTGGCTTTCTTTCATGTTAGCTGGAGGAGCCAATCCAAATTATTAATCTATGCATTAATACGACCACTTGGATATGTAGATCTTGCAAATGAAGCTTTATTACAACTTTTATTGTATGGCAATATAGATTTTCCCATTTCATTAAATAGACATATTCTTGAGCTTACGCTACATTTTATCCATGAAACTGGTCGATTCGAGTGAATTACTGTAGCCACTTACCCATTCCTTCATAAGCCACCCGATTTTTGTCGCGTATTTAAAGAAGTTAAAGTAGTTTCTTTTCTTTTATCATCTTTATTTAATGGCCTCGGGGTAGACATAGCCTTTTGCTCCCTGGGGTTTATCGTCCTAGTAGTATTGTAGAGTAATTTTGTAAGTAATGTAGTTCGTAATGAATATTGTAAACTTTATTTGGAATATATTATATAAAAGAAAAAAAGGAGCCAATCAAAATTAAGCATATGACTTCCGAGCCTCGTTTTCAGAACGTGCAGTTCACAAGTTTCGCTCTCCTTTCCTTTCCCCTTCCCTTTTTCTTCTTCCTTTACTTCTTCCCTCTTGTTTGTTAATTGATCAAGAGCGAGACTTGTAGCAAGTGCACCGATTTGACAAACTATATTCTCTTATATTACAATACTGCATTGCTTTTTTCACTTGCCCATGCCCCGGGCGGACATTTTATGATCAAACTAAATTTCTTAACAAAACTGAGTTTTATAAGTAGCATTCATAGGATTTACACTCTTAGCTTGGCTTTCGTGGTTTGGAATGTTTTCAAATATGTGATGTTTTTCATTTTGCTCGGCTCTTGCTAGCCTCGCCAAGAGATTTACAAGCTGAGCTTCTTTCTTAAGTGAATTTATTTTGAAAGTAGCTTAGGGAGGATTTTTGGACATTGTTAAATTTATGATTGTCTTAGTTTTGTCATCACGGCTTGGAAAGTTTTTCATATCTCTAGCCGCAAGCTAGATATGCCAAGATATTGTAACTAAATTTGAAATAAGTTTAGCTTGTAAAGTAGAATTTCGGGGATTTTGGGTACAGATCTATCCTCAATGTTTAATTTGACGAGGCCAAAAGACTAAAGCTCTGGTTTGAACATGGAGACAAATTTTAACTTTCAACATCAAATTCAGCTCCCAAAGCACCAATATCAACAAATGAGGTATCTTTGTTCAATTTAACAATCAAGGAACATTTTGAAATTGATTGGCTATTGCGCAATTCTCATGCTGGACCCAGCCACATATGTGTATTTTTCAGTAGCATATTTTTTTCATTTCTTCTGACAGGATTCGCTATAAAAAGTTCCATGGGCCAGAGCATCTCAATAATCAAATCAATAAGGTAGTTGTGCACAGACTTCTTGAACTTAGATTAATACAGTCGATTACAGTCCGTCAATTTTCGCTCGCAATTACAAAGCTCTTTTACCTACTTATCTATTGAGTAGAATTATTTTACCTTCTTATTTATTGAATTGAATTGCTCGCTCAAACAGGTTCAAACAGTAGATTGAGCGAAAAGGTTCAAATCAAAAATATAAAAAACAAGCGAAATTTACAACGAATTTTAATCAGTCTACAGTCTTTTCTGAGGGAGCTGTAATATAGTTATCACGTGATGGACTGTAAGCACGTGATGTGACATTTAACTGTGAGGAATGCGTGAAAGTGGTACCAGTTGTAGATATGAGTACGGGAGCATGAAATGATGATTCGAATCTAGATATGCCTCATTATTAGCCTACCCTACGGTCACCAAAATACCATATCTGGCGACGAGGATATAAACAAATTAATGGAGCGCTGAATCAAGCCTCAAAATGGCCATGCTGCCGAGTTTATATTTTCCACCCTTTGATGCAAGGGGAGATCCTTCTAGCACAGGACAAAGGTGGACTGAATACATAGAACGCTTCGAAAATTTTCTCACTGCCATGGAAATCGACGATCCTAAACGCCAGCGTGCACTTTTATTGCATTTCAGTGGAGAAGAAGTCTATCGCATTTTCAAGACTTTACCAGACACTGGTGAGGCAAAAGATTACAAAAAAGCAGTTGAAAAGCTGACTGGATACTTCCAACCAAAGAAGAATATCGAATTTGAACGATATACTTTTCGCCAAGCTAATCAACATGAAGCTCAAACGCTAGATGAATATCATACTCGATTACAACAACTTGCCACTCATTGTGAGTTTAAAGAGAAAGATGCAGAGGTGAAATCACAAATCATCTCAGGATGCTCGTCAAAAAGGGTCAGACGAAAAGCACTTCGCGAACCAACACTTAAATTGCAAGAACTACTTGACTTTGGTCGGTCTTTAGAGATTTCGGAAGGCCAAGCTATTGGAATAGAACATGCAACAACAGACATGTCAGATCTACAGGTGAACAAAGTAAAATTTCGACCTAAGCCACAAAGAGGCAATAATCAGCGAAGGTCGCAAACACGTGCCAAGACATGTTTTAATTGTGGTGGATCATATCCCCATACGCAAGAAAAACCCTGTCCAGCCAAAGGTAAACTGTGTAGAGCATGCAAGAAATCAAACCATTTTGAAAAAGTTTGCCGTTCAAAGCTGCAGTCAAACAATCCCGCGAAAATAAAACAGCGAAAATCGAATCGTGCAGTGCAAGCTGTTCAACCTGGAAGAGACACTGACGAATCCATGTCACAGTCTTCAGACTCTTCAGATGAGGAAATTCTATTCGGAGTACAAAGTTTGCAAAGGTGTACTTCGAAGCCCCCAAAAACTACAGTTAAAATTGGGAAGTGCAAAATTGATGTCATTGTTGACACTGGAGCAAGCATCAACATTCTTGATACACCCACTTTTGATAAGATCCAAGTACAGAATCCAAAATTGCAACTTACGTCATCTACCAGCAAAATATTTGCATATGCATCAGACGTACCGTTAGACATTGCTGGAAAATTCGAGACAGAAGTAGAAACACGCAATCGAATAACGTTCGGGACATTTTATGTCGCAAGGAAATCAACAGGGAACCTTCTGAGTTTTCAAACAGCCACTGAGTTAAACTTGCTACAAGTCAATATTGATAACGTTCAAGAAGGAAATCCTGCACAACATCCGTCATCGACCATTCATCCAATGGAAAGACGCAGTGTACCAAGTGCTAATATGTCATCAAGTTTAATAAAAGAACATCCAGAATTATTTGTTGGTGTGGGAAAATTAAAGGACACGCATATCAAACTTCATATCGACGAACATGTTACTCCGATCGCCCAACCAGCACGCCGAGTTCCTTTTCACATTCGAAAAGCCCTTGACAAAGCTCTCGACGAACTCGAAGACAACGATATAATTGAACCAGCCATTGGAGCGACTCCTTGGGTTAGTCCTCTTGTAGTATTCCCGAAACCGAACAATCCCGATGAGATACGAGTTTGTGTCGACATGCGCCGAGCCAATCAAGCGATTACACGAGAACGACATCCAACACCGACCGTCGACGAAATCATTCATGATCTCAATGGTGCAACTGTATTTTCCAAGCTCGACCTAAACAAAGGATATCATCAACTTGAGTTGGACCTCAACAGCCGAGGTATAACAACATTTGCAACACATCGTGGACTTTATCGCTATCAAAGACTTGCGTTCGGAATTTCTTCCGCTGCCGAAGTCTTTCAGTATCAAATTCAAACAGCTCTCGCTGGGATTCCTGGTTGTCGCAATCTCAGTGACGACATAATCATATTTGGCAAAACGCAACAAGAACACGACCAAGCCCTTCGCAATGTTTTTCAGAGGCTCCGCGAGAAAGGACTCACGTTGAACAAGAGAAAATGCACTTTCAACAAAGCCAATCTTAACTTCTATGGTTATACATTTTCAGCTGAAGGCATGAAAGCTGACGAGAAGAAAATTCAGGCTATCAAAGAAACATCGACACCGAAGACCGTTTCTGAACTTCGTTCTTTTCTCGGACTCGTGAATTACGTTTCTCGTTTTATCAAAGATTTCGCTACAATCGCCGCCCCACTTCGGGATTTAACGAAAAAATCGACGAAATGGACTTGGATTGATCAACATCAAGCTGCGTTTGACAATCTGAAAGAAGCACTGACAAGTAAATCTGTCGTGGCGTACTTCGATCCGAAGAAATCAACAGAAATTCTTGTCGATGCCAGTCCAGTTGGATTAGGAGCGATTTTAACACAGAAAACAGTGAACCCTGATGGCTCAATTCAAGCAAAAGTTTGTGCTTATGCAAGCCGCACATTATCCGATGTAGAACGCCGATATTCTCAAACAGAAAAGGAGGCCCTCGCAATCGTTTGGGCTTGTGAAAAGTTTCATCTTTACATTTATGGAGCTCAATTCAACATTGTAACTGATCATAAAGCTTTGGAAATTATTTTTAACAATCCAAACTCACGACCGCCAGCAAGAATAGAACGTTGGAGCTTACGGTTACAAAATTATGACTTCACAGTCACATTCAAACCTGGAAAGGAAAATCCAGCCGATTTTATGTCACGACATCCAGTCAACAATTCGAAGAAGAAACATAATATTGCCGAAGAGTATGTGAACTTTATCACACGTCATGTTACGCCTGTTGCCATGACTTCTCATGAAATTCTAAGTGAAATCACAAAGGATTCAGTTATGACTGAACTTAAATCGATAATTTTGGATGAAACCTGGCACAAAATGTCAGAGATACCAGACTTGAAGGTTTTCAAGAAGGTAAAAGAAGAACTAACAGTGACAGACGATGGATTTATTTTGAAGGGAACAAAACTAGTAATTCCAAGTAAACTCAGAAATCGCGTCGTTAACCTCGCACATGAGGGACATCAAGGCATTGTCAAAACCAAGTCACTTCTCAGAGAAAAAGTATGGTTTCCCGGAATTGATCAAATGGTTGAAAATATCGTAAAGAACTGTATTCCTTGCCAAGCTACGACTGCAAAAGAAAAGCTAGAGCCGTATAAAATGTCCAAGTTACCCCGTGGACCTTGGGACAAGGTTTCAGTTGACTTTAGTGGACCGTACCCTAATGGTGAATATTTACTCGTTGTTATTGACGAATATTCTCGTTTTCCGGAGATCGAAATCGTTCGTTCAACCGCTGGAAAGTCGGTTATACCGAAACTCGATCGAATTTTTTCCTCGTTTGGAATTCCTCGTGTTGTAAAGTCGGACAATGGACCGCCTTTTAGTGGATACAGATTCAAGGATTTTAAGAATGAACTTGGCTTTCGCCATCGCAAAATTACGCCACACTGGCCACGCGCAAATGGTGAAGTCGAGAGATTTATGAGAACATTGAACAAAACTGTGAAAGCTGCACACAGTGAAAACAAGGTGTGGCAACGTGAATTGTTTACATTTCTAAGAAACTATCGAGCAACGCCACATGTATCAACAGGAGAGACACCAGCTAGTCTTATGTTTGCACGAAATATTGCAACAAAATTGCCTGAAATAGCAGCAAAGAAGCAGAACGATGAAGGAGTCAGAGAAAAAGACCAAGCTTCAAAAGAAAGGATGAAAGGAGATGCCGAAAAGAGAAAGCAACATGAATGTCATACTTTCAACATTGGAGATACTGTTTTAGTAAAAACAGATCGCAAAAACAAATTGAGTACTTTTTACGATCCAAATCCATATGAGATAACAGAAATCAACGGATCAATGATAACTGCAGAGAGAGCAGATCATCAGATAACAAGAAACTGTTCCTGGTTCAAGAAAATACCAGAACAGCGCAAAAGCTTAGAAATCGATGAGGACGATACTTTCCCAAGACCGTGTGATACAGCGCCAGGAGGTGATACAAATGAACAAGTTGAACGACGCTACCCAATACGGCAAAGGAAACAAACTGACTTTTATTTTGGACAGTGATATGGACACAAACAGAAAATAACAAAAAAAAAAATAATAAAACATTGTGATTAAAATTCGAAACAAATCTTAAAAGAAGAAGGAGTGATGTAATATAGTTATCACGTGATGGACTGTAAGCACGTGATGTGACATTTAACTGTGAGGAATGCGTGAAAGTGGTACCAGTTGTAGATATGAGTACGGGAGCATGATGATGATTCGAATCTAGATATGCCTCATTATTAGCCTACCCTACGGTCACCAAAATACCATAGGAGCTGTCTTTATAATGCTAGCAATGTAGCATCAGCAATGTATAGAATCTGATATTCTAAGGGATGTCCACAAAAGCTCTCCATATTTGATTTCATGGATTTAGTTTGATTTAGAGTAGCATCGCCCATTATGGCCGGTCGCAAGAGAAATAAATTTCAGGGGACTGACGACTGGTAATTAAATTGCAATTGCACGGAAAATCTTCGCTGACATCTGTTTTATCATGATTTGACCTTCACTGAAGTTTCAGTTCATTTGCATTGAAACCCGACGAGATGGTTTGTGCATATCTCTAATTGATTCTTTCAAGTATTGCAAATTTCATGATTCTATTTACATTCCTTCCTTCTTTTTCGTTCGCTCGGCACCTTGCGGTTAGAAATTTTTAAAATGTGCTTTGATTTTTCAGAAGTCCTGTCTCTTGAGAGGAAATCTACAATGAAACCAAAGCAAAGTGACTTCTGATTCAGATTTAAGGTTATGAAGTCTGAGTGCTGCTAATTGCTATTTTCGTCGCCCATTATGCCCATCAGTTTACCAGAGAAGTTTCCAATCGCTTCAAAATATTAAAATGCAACATTTATTTAAAAAAACACCAATTTGGGTTAAAGTCTTACTTTCTGACTTGGAAAATCATCGACACCCAAAAAACGCAGCATTATATTAAGTCTATTTTCATTTTAGAAGCTATGCCAAAACTCATCCATCCAATCACAAAAGATAAGGCAGGATTTAGAACAACTCGAAGCATGTATTTCAATTGCCAAAAATCGAAGTTTAAGTTAATTATTATTGATATTTTTGTGTTTAAAGTACCAAATAATAAACAAAGAACAATAATTAAAACTGTTTTTCTTCTTAAGACTTTTTACTGGAGAGTAATGTTCATTGTTTCTCCTGCGGCCATAATGGGCGACGCTGGAAGAAAACGACGTTTTTACCCCCTCCTTTGAAATCTTCTAAAATCAGTATAAAGAGTTTACGTAAAAAGTCAATACTTTGTGATCTTTTTCTCCATTAGTTGGTGATATAATCTGGCTATTTGGTTTTTTCATTACTTGCTCTCTTTCGATCTAACTCAGAACTTCGCGACGACATGGGCATAATGGGCGACACCACTCTAGTTGCACAAAACAATTAAGAATACTAACGAGAATTCTGATTACAAGATCCTACATTTTTGCTCTTTTCCAGACCTGATATACATAGTCTACTTGTTTACATCTTTGCAACTGAATTCAATTTAAGGTGGCAGGAACTACTTCGATATCTGAGACGAATGTATTAAGTCTTGTTTACTTACCATTGGAACCAAAGTAGAAAATTCATTCGCAAAGAGCAGCTTGGTTTGGCGGTTACTTTGAGTTGATGGAACGCTGCGCATGCTACTCTGCAGTGTCAAACTGTATCACGTGAATTATCAATAAATCATGCAGGGTCTTTCAGAAAGAACGCAACCCAACTAGAATTGAAAATTAGAAAAAGTGATAAGATTTTAACAATTGCAATTTATGCCATCATAATCAATCATATTTCCAATGATATCCAGTTTGGGGACATTAATGGAATCATTCAACATTTTATTAACGTTTCAGTAAGTGTTGTCTATTTTAGACACAGGAATGTGATTGGACATTTGCACAGGCAAAATCTCATCTTAGAGAACTTATTCTATCAATTTCGATAAATGTATCTCATGGGAGTAAATTTGTATGTTTGCTTTCAAAGTGTTTCACCTCAAGTCCTTCTAGGCCAACAAGGGCAGATTTTGTAATACAATAGCACGAGTTGCTTTTGTTGACACCTCAATTCAAAGCGATTAGCGATCACAGACAAAGGAAATTCTCTCAACCAGTAATTCAAAACAAACAAAGCCGCAAATTTTCTCTGAAACCCAGGTAGCTAGCTCGCTCGCTGTGCATTCCATCAATTATTTCTAAGGGCAAACATGAGCATAGATCGAAATAAGTTGGATATATCTACACATCTACTGCGGGCATTTTATTTCTTTGGTCCAGAAGCTGAGCAGTAATTGTTTGATAACACCCAAAAAAATAAGAGAATTGAATCGCCTCCCGAACGGTTTTTGAACCAAACAAATAAAATGCCCATAGATGCATCCTTCTCCTTTCGATCTATGCTCATGTTTGCCCTTAAAAACAGTTTCTGGAATGCACCACCAGCGAGCTAGCTACCTGGCTTTCAAAGAAACTTTTGCGGCTTTGTTTGTTTTGAATTGCTGGTTGAGAGAATTTCCTTTGTCTGCAATCGCTAATCGCTTTGAATTGAGGTGTCAACAAAAGCAACTAATGCTATTGTATTACAAAATCTGCCCTTGTTTTCTAGGCCTGAAATGTTTCCCCAAAAATCCTATTCGTGACATTTACGATAAAAAAGTCTTGATTTTGCTCTTACAGCATGCTGCATTTGAAATTGACCATACTTACTAAAAGATCAATTAAATAATAAATAATGTCATTAATGTATCTAAACTGCATATCATTAGATAGACGAAAGCAGACGAAAGATTGTACTTTCAGATGGTATACATTACATCTACTAAAATCTTATCATGTTTTCGAGATTTTCAATTATAGTTGGGTTACATTTTTCCTGAAACACCCTGTAGAAACTTATATAAATGTAATAAAGAATTTCGAAAATATAATGAACTCAAACAAATTACGTTTCGTTTTCCCTTTTCATCAGAAATAAACAGTTGACAACCTGAGTAATCAAGTACTGTTAGCCGCTGTTAGCTGTAGCAAAATATGTAGCGAGTAGCAATAATTTATGATTGATAATTAAGGGCCGTAGGAAGCATCTTCTGATTGGGGGGGGGGCAATTGTTCTTAAAACAATAGAGAACAATACATCTGATTAGTAATTGTGACGTAGCACCATTGTTTTCAAAATTATTGAGGGGGCTTCAGCCCCCCTGCCCCCCCCCCCGCTTCCTACGGGCCTGATAATTTTATAGTTGTAATTTATTTACAGGTAACTATAGAAGTTAATGAACTTTGAAAGATACTTCATGTTCAAGGAACGCTGCGCATGGTGCTCCGCAGTGTTAAACTGTATTTCTGTTAGTTGTAGCAAAGTGAATAGCCAGTATCAATAATATGTAATTCATAATTCGATAGTAATAATTTATTTACAAGTAACTAGAGGGAAATGAAGTGGAAAGATGGCGGTTGCTTTTTAAGATTAGGCCCATATCAGCTGTTCATCTAAGTTATATTAATCAACGTTTTATGTTTATATTTCTTTGCAATTTCGAAGCGACCTCGTGTTCTTATACAAACATTATATCAATCATAAATAACTTTATTCCTTGATCTTTTGTTAGGCCCGAATTTGAGCGTATCACATCTTATCGTTTCAACATTAGCAGCTGTTCGTGCAAAGAAATGAGCGAAGCATTTCCTTGTCTAACGTAAAATGGTCAGGCATTTCGTTAAATTTTAATGAAGAGATTACACTCTATGGTGTACCAATGCGTATGTCGTTCTTCCTCAAGCAGTTTCCAATCGAAACTTAATCATTTTAACTGATGATTTAAAATTCTAAGAATGAAATGAATCTTATCAATTTAATCATGAATTTTGAATGAACGCCACAAAATTTGAACAACATGAACAAAAATTATGAAAACTTGTGTCTGTTCTTAATTAATTTTTTAATGAAGATAGAGAATTGTCTTTATTTCGAATTTCGTGCTACTTCATGGACTAACGAAAACTTGCGTTAGTCTTTTTTTCTAAATTTTAATTCATTGAGAATAATTAAGAATGTCTTAATGCGCTATGATACAACAGCTGGTACATCTGAAATCAGGGGGGCTAACAAAAAAAATCGATATATCAGGTGAGACAAAGAAATGGAAAGACGTTTGGAAGCTTATTTCCCTCAAACTATTTATCAGATTCCTCTGAACTTTACACGTTTGGCGGGCTGTGGAATAAAAAGTATGCGGCCGATATCCAAAACTAAAATTTTAATCTATCAGTCAAGGATTAACTTAGATTATGAAATTTTGTTTGGTAAAGTCACTCATCTTTAAGACCCACAAATTAGAAAAATTCCTGTAAGGGGTTTGTGTTGGAATCGAGAATTCCACCTTCCATTCTGGTCCATGATTTACATACGTGCAATGGAAATCAACGTTCTATTTCTGAAAATGACTATTGAATTGAATTTGAATTTCAATGTCAAATATCGATTGAATATCGATTGAATATCGGCCACATAATTTTTATTCCACAGCTCCTCAAACGTGTTAATTTTTTTGACTCACCCGGCAGATGTTTGGAAGCTTATAGCCCTCAGACCATTTATCAGATTCTTCTAGACTAATAACATACAGTAGTGTCCCGCATATAAGAAACACAAATTTAAAAAACACAGACCCTGATTTTCAAAACAATACCCCGTTTCATAAGAACCTAGTACAGGTCTGAAAAGACATTGCTTCTTATTTAACAAGACTAAGCAAAAAAACACCTTCCTGGAATAATTATATCATTTACTGGAAGTGAAAATTTACAAATGCAAATCAAAATAATGTGTTTTTTATCACAATCATAAATTATGTGTCTGAGTAGTTGATCGATAGTGCATGAATTTGCTGATAAGAAACTTTACCCTGATTTGAATTTTACCTGATTTTATAAGAAACATGTCAGACCTGCAATTGAAAAGGTTGTTTCTTATATGCGGGACACTACTGTATATCATGAATGAATGCTCGAAACTAAGACGGTAGCGGATCACTTTTGATCCGATACAAAAAGCGTTGCGGATCAGCCTCCCGTTTACACGAGCTCGAAGTGATCCGATACACTTCTGCTCCGCTATCCGCATCAATATCGATCCTGCTACGAAAGCGAACTCGTTTTGTGTCGGATCACTTTTGTATCGGATCACTCTTGCTCTACGCCGTGTAAACGCAAGTGATCCGCATCAATTTTGATTCAGATTCATTACGAGGGTAATTTCCATACAAACGAGGTTTAATGATCATTACAGTTTGTTTTGAAATGTTGGTGTTGAAAGGAAATCACTGAAAATCCGAGAAAATCTTGAAATGTGCTCATCCTATTTCAATGGTGACCGCTGGTCCGCTACCGTGTAAACGAGACCGTGATCCGATACAATTTTGATCCACTACCGTGTAGACGGGAGGGTGATCCGTAACACTTTGATCCGCAACACTTTTGATCCGCTACCGTGTAAACGGGGTCTAAGTTAAACATTGAGCCAGACAACAGAGTTGCAATTTGTTCTCCTATGAATCATCTGGCAATCTTTTAATTGAGTTCCATGCTTCGGAAGTGGCTCATGCCTTCTAGCAAAATAATATCTGTCAGGTTAGCCAGAAAAGAGTTCCCACTTCCGACAGGCTAGGGTGAATCATACACTAGAAAAAATTCAAACATTTTTGATTTAATCTTTTTTCCGTGTCCCATATCATTCCTAGTTAATTTTGTCGATTTTTCGGATTCCTATTTATCGATATATGGATGATTTCTTGACTTTTTTTCTTCTGCAAACTGCCCAAAAAGATCGGAAAACAACGATAAAAGTTTCTAAAGACTGAAGGTGAAGGTGAAGTTGCGGTTTTTAGCGCCAAGCGCTGGGATCGCAGAAGTAGAATAGGCCTAATCGAGTCCGCGACTCCTTGTCATGACGCTGAAGTGATGGGGCTCTACCTTGGATCGAACCCGGTCCACCTGACTGTTCTGGCTGCAATGTCAGAAGATTACACCACTGCGCCACAACACCTTCAACTGAACTTGGCAGAATAAAGAGAGTGCTCCTTGAAATGACTAGGGAATTTGGAAATGGAAGATGCTGCACGAGCGGTCGCTTGACGATTGCACAACCTTAGTATCACTTTTACCAATACAAAGACTTTCAGTTTTTTATCATTTCTTTGAAATGGTACTTTCTATCTACTATAGTTTGTGCCTTTAGAAAATTAGGTAGCATGGTAGTAGGTTTTCACATCAAAAAGTCCTAAATCTGCACGCTTGTTTCAAACATTTTTAATTCCTTACATGCACAAACTACAGTAGCTAGCAAGTATTCTTTCAAAGAAATGATTAAAAACTTGAGGTCTTTGTATTGATAAAAGTGATACTAATGTTGTGCAATCATTAAAGGAGAATTCCGGGATAATTTTGAATTCGGCATTTTAGATGTATCTCGGGGCGCTGAAATCATTTCTGAAAAAATTTTTGCGAAATTCCTAACAGATTTGGAGTTATCGGCCCCCAAACACCACCCTGAGTCCATTTCCGAGAAAGCACGGGTTTGATTGCGCTTTTATCCCGCGGGACACTGTGACGTCAAATGTGATCAGTGGTATTGAGCAACATCTCAGTCAGTACTGTGGCTGAGTGCGATAAAGTTGTTTGGTTCGAATCCTTTCCAGTCTTATTCTTGCTGATAAAATGGCTCACAGTTCTGAAGAAGAACTATTCGAGGACGAAATAATTACAATCTATCGTTATCAACTGCAAGCTTTCATCTTTGAGCCTGGTGGAGAAGATACACGGACCGAGAAAGCGAACAGCAGTCAACTGAGAGGACAGCAGCTAAATTTTTCATCGAGGACAGCAGCGAAAGAGGAAGAACCAGATTTCAATCTGGAGCGAATTGGTAACACAGCATGGTAAGAAAACATGTTATCGATTAACTGAATTTATTTTTCCGATACAGGAGCGAGTAACGAAGCATTGATATGCAAACCAGGAGGCATTTTAAAAGCAACATCTGCAAGGGAGAGTTAGTTATCTAGGCTGCCTAGGCCTATCAACAACTATTTTCAGGAGCGAGTGTGGAAACTGTTCGCAAATGGCAACAGGTCGGGAAATGTTATGCCGTCGAGAGATATTGAGAGTCAGATTGAAAGCTGATGAAAATAATCCTGTCTGCATTTCTGACAATGGTGACTTCAAAGAAATCTGCTTGAACCAAGCTGTTGTCCTGACAGCATTGTATCAATACACTGAAGTTCTGTTTGGACATTATTTTGAGTGCAAATTAAGTTATTTACTTGTTTTGAGATCATACTAAGTGATTTGGGAGCCCTTCAGATAAAACAAAATTAATTCTACACTTCGGGTATTAAAAGTATAAGAAACACATAAAAAACTTTTGGCAGCAAAATCACCCAAAAATTTAAGAAACTGCCTACCAGCCACGGACCTTGGTTTCTTATAAAAAATGAGTGTATAATGCCCAGGTCAAACCCATTGTAAACAGAAGGAGAAGGGTAATGTTTTACAACTTCCACTGATAAAGAGGAATATAGAAAACCTAGCTTAGCCAAGTGCATTGCTTTTCGTTGCAGGTTGTACATATCATACATCAGATACAAACAGTTTGTCAGGTGGATTTGGCACAGGCTTGGAAAGCACAGATGAGAGAAATCAAGTAACATTACTAAAATCAAAAAACTTAAATATCTAAATACATTATGAGAAATCTAATCAGTTGTGGCACTTTTTACCATGGGTGCCAGAGCCAAAAATTAGAAATAAAAGAACTAAAAAAAGGAGATAAGAAAAAAGGCCAAAAACTTAAAATAAAAGAAATAAAAAAGGAAATAAGGGAAAAAACATTCCCTCTTCCTTCCCTTCCTTCCCTTTCTTAAATAATTTTCCTTGTTTTCTTTCTTTAATTTTGTTTTGGCTCTGGTACCCAGGGTAGGCACTTTTCTGCAGATTTTAGATACTGACTTCATAACTTTTGGGTATGGAAGGTCGGAAAAATTACTTTTTGCGTCCATTTTCATGGAAGAAATTATTTTTTTGGGTTGGTGCGTTGTACCTCAGCATGAGCACCCATATCCTAAATATACCTGAGTACCCCCCCCCCCCCCCTTGGTGACTGACAAGGTACCTCTGTTGACGTTCCTTGTTTGATCGACAAGAGGTGAACATCCAGCAACTCGGGACTCATCGCGTTTTGTCGTCGGGATTTAACCGCGTTTCAAGGAAGGGCGCTTGGTTCCTTTTAGTCTCAGCGATTCTATCAGTTTTGGGCCTTCTTCGAATTGGTGTTGGCATAATTTAGATTAAGCTTTGACTCTAAAATTAAAAGATTTAATTTTGCTACCTAAGCTTTCTGTGAAGCAGGATCCGATGGGAACTGGAAGAATGCTTTCTTTGGTGGTGGTCGGCTAGGCCCTGGCACTGAATCTCTCGTTGCAGCAGCATTTTCGGCATCACCGTGTTCTTTTTTCGACCTACTTTTCTCTTTCTGCTATCTTCTAAGCAGTTATGTGCACTACAGGCACTACAATGAACCATCTCAAAGGAAATATCCGGCCAAGGGCTGTAGTGAAAACTTTTATCAACAACGCACACACTGCACTTATGTTGGCTTTTGATTGCGTGCAGGAAACCACTGATCACAAATGACATCACAATAGGCGATTAATTCTCGGAAATGAGAACAACCGAGAATTGTCCCGCAGCAAAACGATGATTTCAAAGCGCAATTACTTGGAAACTATACATCATTTACAAAAAATATTTTTACGATGATTTTTATCACCTTCAACTACCCCTTTTAAGATTGACATGAAATTATCCCGGAATTCTCCTTTAAATGATCGCTCGTGCGACATTATCCATTTCCGAATTCCCTACCATTTTGAAGAGCACTCTCTTTGTTCTGCGAGGTTCAATCTTAAGAAAATTTGATCGCTGTTTATCGATCTTATTGGGTAGTCCTTAACAGGCAAAAAATTTCAAGAAATCATAAATGTATCATTAAGTAGGCTCCCGAAAAATTGACAAAAAATAACCAAAAATTATATTGGGCATCAACAAAAGATTAAATCAGAAATATTTGAAATTGGTCCAGTGTATGATTTTTCCTGGCCTTTTGAAAGTGGGAACTCCTTTCTGGTTCTCCCGGTATTTTTCGTGAAGATTTGTTCAATTGCCAAGACTTTTGAAACGTCCTTTCATTAAGCAATTACTTTTTACTTTAGTTTGTGCATAAAGTACAATTTATTATGCTGACTGAGAAATATACAAATGTGGTTGCGGTAGACTCCTTTTGGGGCATGGGTATGAAATGTGAGGAGTAATGATCAATGCAATATAAGTTAAGAACCAAGCAAGCTAAAGCTAAGGAAGACACCAAGCTAAGGATTGCGTCAGATAATCTCTTTTACCATAATCCTCTGCGTCTGAAAGAATTTCAACTGATTTGATTGGTTGATTAGAAAATTCCCTGACGCCAGCTGTAGTGCAATCGTCTATTCAACGGCACTTAGCCTCTAATCGAGAAAGCGTTTGGCTTTTATTCGTTACTGAATGATTGACTGATTGTTTGATGTATCAATTGATTGAATGATAGCTTGATTTATCAGTCATTTAATGATGTTTTGTCAGAATTTAGTTGGACTGTTGGATAGACTGATGGATTGATTCATTAATTGATTGATGGATTGATAGGTTAATTGATTAATGGATGGCTTGATTGCTAGATTGATTAATCGCTGGATTGATTGATTGATTGCTGGATTGATTGATTGCTGGATTGATTGATTGCTATTGATTGATTTGATTGATTGATTGATTGATTGATTGCTGGATTGATTGATTGCTGGATTGATTGATTGCTGGATTGATTGATTGCTAGATTGATTAATCGCTGGATTGATTGATTGATTGCTGGATTGATTCATTGATTTAATGGATGGACTGATGGACTGATTCATTAATTGATTGATGGATTGATGTATTGATTAATGGATGGCTTGATTGTTAGATTGATTGATTGCTGGATTGATTGATTGCTAAATTGATTGATTGCTGGATTGATTGATTGCTGGATTGATTGATAGATTGATAGATTGATTGCTTGATTGATTGGTGGATGGATGGATTGATTGATTGATTTGATTGAAATATGGATTGATTGATTCCAATGAGATGCCTTTATTAAGAATGATGAAATAAACTCTCACAAAGACGGTTTTGATTGCTGGATTGATTGATTGCTGGATTGATTGATTGCGGGATTGATTGATTGCTGGATTGATTGATTGCTGGATTGATTGATTGCTGGATTGATTGATTGATAGATTGATTGATTGCTGGATTGATTGATTGCTGGATTGATTGATTGCTAGATTGATTGATAGATTGATTGATAGATTGATTGATTGATTGCTGGATTGATTGATTGCTGGATTGATTGATTGCTGGATTGATTGATTGCTGGATTGATTGATTGCTGGATTGATTGATTGCTGGATTGATTGATTGCTGGATTGATTGATTGATAGATTGATTGATTGCTGGATTGATTGATTGCTAGATTGATTGATAGATTGATTGATTGATTGATTGCTAGATTGATTGATTGATTGATTGCTGGATTGATTGATTGCTAGATTGATTGATTGCTAGATTGATTGATTGCTGGATTGATTGATTGATTGATAGATTGATTGATTGCTGGATTGATTGATTGCTAGATTGATTGATTGATTGCTAGATTGATTGATTGCTGGATTTATTGATTGATTGCTGGATTGATTGATTGCTGGATTGATTGATTGCTGGATTGATTGATTGCTGGATTGATTGATAGATTGATTGATTTATTGATTGATAGATTGATTGATTGATTTGATTGAAATATGGATTGATTGATTCCAATGAGATGCCTTTATTAAGAATGATGAAATAAACTCTCACAAAGACGGGTTTTCGTCTGCGTGCATGCCCTTTTACATTCCGACATCTGAAATAGGCCACACTTACAATAAAGTCAATTAAATGCCAGATAATTAAATTAATACGCCCAACTTGGATATCATTGAAGAGAAGATAGATTATGCTTTCAGATGGCATGCATCAAATTGATTCAAATATGATAAATTTCTGAAAAATCTCAAATAAAGTTGGGTTAGGTTTTTTCTGGAACACCCTGTAGTGGAATGCTAGATTGATTACATCGTCGAATAAATAATAATATTTGTTTTGCGTGTGGTACTTCGTGAGGCATATGTAAACAAGTAATTCTTTAGTGATATGACAATATACTATAAAAGTTATACCGGGTGAGTAAAAAATGGGTTTACCCGTTTGGCGGGCTGTGGAATGATATGCATGCGGCTGATATTCCAAACTGAAATGTTAATCTATCATGCAAAGGCTAACTTAGATGAGAAAATTTTGTTAGCGGGGATGGCTCAGTGGTAGAACGCTTGACTACCAATCTGAAGGTTGGTGGTTCGAGTCCCTGCCCTGCCGAACCTGCTACAAAGTGTGAAAAGAGTCGCCAACTCTCTGTAATTCCAGACTAAAGGAGTCACGAGGTGTGGTCACATCGAGAGGAAGGACCAGGGCGCTGCTTCGATAACCTTCGGTTGCTAGATAGGAATGTATACAAAAAAAGATTTTATTTGGTAAAATTACTCATCTCCATCAAGACCCAAAATTTAGAAAAATGTCTATAAGGGAAATGTATGGCAACGAGAATTCCACTTTCCATTCTGGTTCATAATTTACTTGCTATTGAAATGAAAATTCTATTTCTGAAACTGACAATTGTAGTGAACTTAAATTGCCATGCCAAACTATGAACCATAATGGAACGTAGAATTCTCGATGCCCATACAAACCCCTTACAGGCATTTTTCCAATTTTGGGTCTTGAAGATGAGTGATGTTACCAAATAACATTTTCTCATCTAAGTTAGCCTTCGACTGGTAGATTAACACTTTAGTTTAATATCGGCCACTTACTTTTTATTTCACAGTCCGCCAAAAGCGTAAACTTTTTTTGAATCACCCGGAAGATCACAACATTTCGAGCTAAACCCTTCGTCAGGTGTGAAAGAAAGCGAAGAACGATATTCGAACAACAAATTCGAATGATATATATGAAGGATTAAGGGAACTCCAAAAGAATTTGGCGTCAAATAAGAATTGGAAAACGCCGTGATACGCATATAAGAAAATAGAAATGAAATTAAAAGAAAGAAAGAAGGGTAAAATGAAATAAATAGATAGGCAGATAAGTGAATAGAATAGATAAGGAAAATAAATAATTGTATAAAATATATTACATCGTCGTCGTCGTAATTATCGCTATTGGACGCTCAAACTACGATGGATGGATGGACGCTCAAACTACAATTTATGCAAACACTTCAATTCAATTAAAAGTTCAAGAAGGTGTTGTTGCTGTTGCGATAACTGGGCTTATGTAGTGAGATTAGTGGAATATTCTTCACTGCAGTTTTCTGAGGAATTGATATTGGAATGTGGTAGCAACAGCTTGAGCTAAGTTGATATGATTTCATCACGCCATTCCTCTACAATCAATCAACCAACCAACCAACCAACCAATCAATCAATCAATCAATCAAAATCTTTATTAATATGTCAAAATATTTTACTTACAGGCTAATTGGGGACACAACGAAAAGTATATAAAACTGAATTAAGATACAATATATAACATTACAATCTATTCATTAAAACTATACTATACTGGGTGCATCAAAAGGAACCATCCACCCCCGACAACCCACGACAAATCGCACACCAGACCAGTCTCGAAGACCCACGACCTATTCCCCAGCCAAAATCCCGAATTATATGCTATCAACTACTCAGGACCCCAGCCAAAAAGACCAAGCCACAGACCCCCGAAACCGCCTCAGCGCACGACCACCACGGCCTGCCAAAAGCGGACAGCTCCCTCTGACACACCCAGTTATCTTAATCCATCAAAGTCCTATGTACTAAGCTACAGTCCAAAAGGGTTTCTATGCACATTCTTCTTATACTTCTTTTGAACTGGTTAATTGTTGGCACCTCCTTAATTGTTCTCTCTAGTTTACTCCGCAGATATGGGCCAAAGTACCTTATTGAATTTCTACAAAGAAAGCAACCACTCTAAAATTAACGGCTCCTGATAGAAATAACGAAATAGGAACATGTCTGAGTTATTAGAATGAAGGATACCAAGGAAAACGAAATAACACGAATTGGTATGAATAATATTGAATATTTAGAATACCACAATTGTATGTGATAGAACCAGAAAGTAAGTTAAAAAATTAAGTGAAGAAAACTGTTTTGAGTTGTACAGAATAAGAATGCATTGTATTGTTGTGGTTCCTTGAATTGTCAATGCTCCTGTATGCCAGGTGGCCAAGTTGCATTTGTACCGTCCAGTAGCTATGTGATGGTACAGGGATGATGGAAGTCTACAATATAAAAGGTTAGACCCATAGCATGGTTTGGTGTGGAACTGCCAGTCTCCTTATTTGTGTGTTGTTTTCTTGTTTTGTTTTGTCCCTGGTATTGCTGTATTTTTTTCTTTTTGTCATATATTTATATCTTGAAGTTATTTGCAAATTGTAAGTACCGTTCTTGGTGCAGGCCAGATGACCTTGTGTCTTCTTACACCAAGATCGGTACAGTAGTAATGTATTTAGTTTAGTTTTAATTTATTATGAATAGAAAAAAAAAGTTGCATTTTATTGGTGCTGTTTACATTCCTTCAAACATTCATTTGGTAAAAAGTGCAATTTGTGAGACTTTGCAAAATCAATGCATCAATGTACCGGGTGACTAAAAAATGTCCCCATGTTTGAAACATCACTGCAGCAAAAGTAATTGCTTGATAATTATAGAGATTGATTTATCTAATAGCTAACAGAGTGAAGTATTTTTTGTATTGTTTGGTAATTCTTAAAGGGGCTCCGTCGTCAAACAGTATACAAATCCGTAAACTCGCACGTGTCGCCGATTATCCATTGTTCATCCATTGTTCTCTGCAGTTTGTTTGGTGGCTTCACCCAAGCCACCAAAAAGTGACCGTTAAAAATCCACTTATATCCGAGCAATCGTAGAAGATATGAATGTTTGGTTTGTTCCTTAGTGAAGTGCAAGGATTAATGCCCAAACAGCAACTTTCATTTTGAAAAAAATACGAAAATCCTGTGTGATATCACCTTTCAAAAAACTGCAAAAATCATCGTTTTGTTTACATTTTGACGACGGAGCCCCTTGAAAGTGTAGTCTTTTGACAAATTCAAATGACTAAAAAAATCCGCCTGCCAGAACAGCCAGAAAATGGCCTAAAACGTATGATCAAATTTTCCAAGTTATTTGCAACCTATTCGAAATCCTTTAGAGAATCAGTATGACTAACAAAATGATGAGCTGAAACTGAGAGAGAAACTGAAATTCATATCTTATTTATTGTTCTGAAAAAGGATTGTCGTAAATAGTAAAACTGACAAGCTGCGTTTCTTTATTTCAAGATGCCTTTGATTACCCATTTTCAGGCCATTTTCTGAATGTTGTGCAAGACGAATCTTTTTAATCTTTCGAATTAACAACAGGTACCACTATCTTGAAAGTTACCAAAAAATACAAAAAATATTTTAATCTTATTGGAAAAATTAATCCGCAAGTAATTTTGCTGCAATAGTTTTTCAAACAGGGGGGCACTTTTGTGAATCACCCAGTAGGAAATAAAATATCAGAACAGTTTTAAAGTTATCGTTAGACTTTGAGCTTTAAGGCTTTGAGTTCAAGCTTTGTTTTCCTTGCTTGTAAAGATTCTTATTCCTTGTAACACAAAAAACTTTGCCAAAACCCTCTAGCAAGCGAAACATTGAATTGCGTTACATATGGCCTATCGAAAACTTAGAAAATCATATTTCATTCCTATTGTCTTTGCAACGTTTAAATGTGGATATTGGTACCAAAAATAGTCTCAAAATCTTTTAGTTAGACTTTCTCCGGAAGATTAAATCAAGAATAATTGAAATCGACCAATTGGATCAGTTTTTTCAATAATCCGAAGTGTGCAACTACCATTTTGAAAATCTTTTTCAAACTTAAGATTCGTTCAACATTTTAACCTGATTTTTCATTTTCTTTTTAACAATGCTGTTCAATCAGTGGTATCTCCTAATCTGGTGGAATTCGACCTTTCCCTGTTTTAAGTTACACTTCATCGATCTTTAGCTCTTTTAAAAAAGAGACTGGCTCGAGCGATATCTTTATACCGGGTGCGCCAAAATAAACTATGCACGTTTGGCAGGCCACAATAAATCGTACGCTGTACCGATTTTGAAGATTCATGACTTAGTCTTTAGCAAAAAGCCTGAATTAGATTTTAGGATTTTGTGCACATTTTTTTGTTTTCACTTTTCAGAGCTAGATCCCAATTCACCAAGAAAAAGTTTTCTCTTTATCCATTCATCTCGATTCTTTAGAAAATTTGATCGACGTTTTTTGATCGTTTTCAGTGTTTCCGAGAAAGGGAAATTTTTAAGAAACTCGCTTCTAGCTCTGAAAAGTGAAAACAAAAAAATGTGCACAAAATCCTAAAATCTAATTCAGGCTTTTTGCTAAAGACTAAGTCATGAATCTTCAAAATCGGTACAGCGTACGATTTATTGTGGCTTGTCAAACGTGCATAGTTTATTTTGGCGCACCCGGTATATTTCATGCGAAACGTTTCATTGAGTGGCATTAGAGCTCTCAGCAATATGACACTATCACGAACTGTATGTAAGTTAGAAAATTATACCAAGTGAGTGGAAAGAAGCACGCCATTTGAAAGACTATTTCTCCCTAAATATCAAAGCAAAAATATGTCGTGAAGTCTGATTGAACAGCCAACATGTCAAATTATTTTTTGGATTTTTCCTGGCTAGAGTCAATCATTCAGTTCAGATTTTACGAGGGATATTCTCGATAAACTCGCGTCGAGAAGCCTTCAAAAATTTCCTAGTCTCACGACCACATTTCCCTTACATTTTAACCTTACGGCAATGACTTCAACACTATGTTAGCACGTGCAATTCTCTCGGGAGGATGAAAAAGTCTTTCCCCTGATATCAAAAACTTATCAGGCCCGCAGGGGGCAGGATGGCTCAAGCCCCCGATATTTCGAAAACAATGGTACTACATCACAAGCAATAATTAGATGTATTGTTCTCTATTGTTTTAAGGAACAAAAGCTCCCCCTAATCAGCAGCTGCTTCTGATAGCCCTGCTTATTCAAGGGGGTTCAATTCTCCCAAGAGGACAAAATATATGCTAATACATGTAAATGTCATTATTGTTAGGACTGAAAAGAGATGAAATTTTGATGGGCGTTTTCACTCTTTTTTGCAGGCTTTTGAAGAGGCATTTTCTATTGAAAACCTCCCATATCTACGGGAAGAAATGACCAATCAAAGCTAGATAAATTACTGAATATAATTGTGTATGTCGTCCACTATAAAACAAGCTAATTTTCAGTATTATTGCTTTGGTATTCAAGTAGCAGTGTTTTTTCAAACGCCGTGCTTTTTTTCCATTCACTGTGCACAGAAACATTGCCAAGTGGAAAACTGGCTTAAATGAAAGCATGTTTACTTTACTATTTTGGAACCTGAATATCAAGCAAATTTGTATTGATATCTTCAATCCTTTCCATAGTATTTTCAAGAAACTACCTTCATGCTCATCATCACCAATTACTCTAGAATGGTATGACAAATTTTGATTAAATTAATGATTGATTTGATTTGATTTCATCTAATGTTGACATCCAAGTTAGCCTTCTGCTTGCAATTGATTTTATCGGGTGTCCCAAAAAAAGTAAACAGATTTTGGTCAGGTCTAACGGTGAAAACTTACTTTGATGAATGGCTGATCACTTTTTAAAAGTTCCTCGGTAGTTAGCTTAAACAAAGATGGACAAGTAAAGTAAAACATTTGCTGATTTTATGCCGGAATAAGGAGTGCCGAATGTCTCGACTATCCCGTAAAATGGATCTTTTAGCCGATATTCGTCTGTCCTTCACTCAAAAGCCGAATTCGCTTGCCAAGATTGCAATAAAAACACTTTAATCGCAAATGATAATTACTATACTTTCTAATTAATATAGGGGAGACCGGAGTCAATTGTAACACTTTTTGGAAAACCAGCCATAGGCCTATCGTCTAAATAATGATTAGTTGCGGTCTCGGAGGTAGATGATATTATAGTTGCATCTCTTGGAATGAAATAAACCTTAGTTTCAATCATGTGGAACAAATTTTTGTAAGTTTTAAAATCAGTGGTCAAGTATTACAATTGCGACACATGGTTAAAACAATTGTTACATATCTTTAGAATCGTTACAGATAATTATTGCATGACCCTGTTTATTTCCCTTCACAAAATGCAACACCAGGTAACAGATTATTCATTGCTTCAAAAAGAACAGATTAAAAATAAGACGTGGCCTTTAGTTAGCCTCACTACATAAGGACCCTCAACTTACGCTCATCTAATTGAAGTGAATTAATATTGTTGTTGTCGCTCCAGTTGAGGGCCTTATGGACTAACTCTTCTCAAAACGGCAAAAATATTCTCGCCAGGAACAAATTTGTTCCTGGACCAATCAGGATGCAAGACTTGAAATAACTTGATGGGATTGGCTGATTCTTCTTCAATTAAAACTTCCCGCCAAAGGCAAACAAAAGCGTTCGAACAACGCGTTCGACTGAACTGCTGCAACGATCAAAATCTCAAAGTAACGAGCGAATTTGCGAGATCTTTTGCGCCCCCAAATAATCAAAATGGCACTTATAGGTAAGAGTTTTTTGCTTTAATAGCTTGAAGAAACATTCATCTAAGTACTGATAGCTTGCTTTGCAGTGTAGCACTTCAGGAAAACCTCTTTTTGCGGCGTTTTAGGGTCGGTGGTTTTGGGAAAAAATAGCAGGTAATTTAGGCCATGTCCGTTTCTGGAAGCGTAAGTCCATGAGTCGTAGTTATAGCGTCCATCAGCCTATCAATAGCGATAACCTACGAACATATAATCAGTCTAGTCTTTAGTTCTTTGCAAATTATTATGCATCAGTTGAAAATGATTGAATAGATTTAGAAAAAATGGTTACTTGTTTACAAATTTCAACATGTAAGTCTATAATACTACATGGATGCACATCGTTCGACCATATTAGAAATTGAATCAAAACCATTCCTTTGACACCGGGGCAATTGTAACAGCGTGTTACAATTGCCCCATACCTGGTCAGCTATCGTTATTTCCCATTTTTAAATCTCATAAACTGTGGACCTTAAACTTTTTCACGTAGTTTTGATCCTAAATAGATGCCATGTCTGTGATGTGAAAATGAAATTTTTTTCTCAAGGGCAAAATCTTTCAGATACAAATTTAAAGTGGAAGCACGTTTTACTTTCGTGCTAAAAATATCTTTTCCCCCGAAAATTTCGCAAACTTGGCTGAACATTCCTGTATCTCAAGTCATATGTAGAGAGTTAGAATGAGCATGTTCTGTGCCATCAGATTTTGTGCACTTTTCTGCAAGGTGTGAGAGCCTGTGTTACAATTGTCCCCGGTCTCCCCTACCACTATACAACTCTACAGGTACGATACCACAGGTAGCAAAAACTACGCCCGTGGCCATTAACATAAAGACATGCAACAAGATTAGAATTAAAGAAACAACTACAAAAAGCTACACATACAGTTTAAATACTGACAAAGACTGGGATCTGTTGCACATTTGATGTAAGGCCAGCAAAGGCGCATGATACCGAAACAATTGAGAGAAGAGAACCCCAATTGAGAGAAGAACAACGACAGTGATCCTCCTCCTGAGTGCCAGCCGCCCAAAACACTACGCAGATGCTGTCAGGTCATGATTTGCAATGTCATTCTTCTGAAATACTTCTATTTTGTGTGGATGAACTTTCATTTACGCTTCATTTGCCGAACATCAAATGTGAAGCAGACTTAACAAGGGATGGGCTTAACAACAAACATAGTCAATAACAAATTTACTTTCGGTAGAATTCTGCTAAAAAAATTAAAAAATGACTAATCGATCTGGGTGATCCCTAAAAGCGTTTAGTCTGTTTACCGCTTACCTAGCAATCTTTATCTGGGAGCAGAAATGTTAAAAGACATGCCAAATGTGTCAACACCTTATACGAATATAAATTTCAAGTATAGCAAGCAAGCTGTACTCATGAGCTGTCAGTTTTGATTTGCAGTAACGCAAAATGTCTCGTTCTATACCCTGAAAACGTTTCTATTCGCGGACATTGAAATTTGCCGTGAGACGGATTTTAGTCCTGGAGAGTCTATCACAAATGAGAATTCGTTGTAGAGATTTTGAAGAAATTAACTTTTAGGTACTGTTTAAGAAAGTTCTCCTTGAAGAAATCTGATCCATCGATGGATCGCAGATGTCCTAACGAATTCTCAAGAAATCTATAATCCGTTAATCTCCCCATTAGTGAAATAATAGAAATAGGAGGGGCACCTCTGTACTAATCGCAAAATCTTATTTACTTACTTAACGCCTATACAAATACCTCTTCTCGGAGTTTCTTTATCTTTTCTTCATGTAATTTGATGATAATGAAGATTTGCATATAATGCCTACGATTTTCTGGCGAGCAAAGAAGAAGGCAAGGATGTTTGCAGTTGTTAAAAGTCTCACGATGCTGCTAGAAACGTATTTCTTTAAGATAAACATTGATAGTCCTAAGTGTTCGAAGCGTGTTTACACGGGATGTTTTAATATTCTTAATTTCAGAAATGATCTTTTCTACCGGGCAAAAGATGGATATTGGATGAAATTGCCTGGGAATTTCATTCCTTTAAAGATATAGATGACAAATAGCCAACGCTTGTTGAATGAAATTTATCACGCTCAGATAAAACATCACCAAGTTGGTTTCATGTTTTTTGGAGATAAATTGCCACTTCTTATTTCATTACCTCTAGTTGCTTTAAAACAGCATTCATTTCTTTCATTTTAAATAAAACAGATTTATAAGAACACGATATTTCAAATGTAATATGATAGTTGTGAAACGCGGTACAACCAGGTCAAGAAGGGACACGTTTCGCTAATCAACTTGGTGACAGATAAAATCAAATGTCTCAATTTGTGGCCAAAAATATTAGTTAACGTTTTTTAGCTGGCTTTTAAACTGAATGGAAAGAAATAGTATTAAAGTTACACTTGTGAATAGAAGATATCTTGTAACAAAATGAGCAACCATGAGCTAGGCCCTTCTGTCTTTGTGCGTTGTAAGTCTTCTTCCGTTTTCTATGTCTTTCTAAATTTCATTCCTATTTTTGAATATCACAGATGTCTACATTAGTGATATTTAGATAAGAAATCAATGCTCTTTCTTCAAACTAGACAGCTTAATCTCCGTAAACAGTTTTTCATTTGCTCACTATCTATCAATTAGTGATTTATTTTGCATAAAAAACCAATCAGGTGCTGCCCTTTACACCATTGCACTGTGCACTGCCAAAGAGAGTTTTTTCTATTCTTGGCCTTTGTTTAGAAAAGTAAACCTTCTGTCTCCAAGCACATGGTCGGCCTTGGTTAGGCCACAATATTATCACTCAGCATAAACGGAGCGGTGGTTATAAATAGACCCAAGGACCAACGTCGCCAGTCTGATCTGTCAACGGAAGTAGTTAAACCATATTTAGAAGCATGAAGTATGAAGAAGGTTATGTCTGGAAGATTGCAGGATATTGGTTAGAAACAAAGTTTGTTATTAGGAAGAAAGTCGCAACGATATCTGATGGTTTAATGTGGTGAGTAAATCTGTCTTTTTATCTCAGGTGCACCTTTATCTACATCGAAGTTAAAGAGTTGGGATGTTTTGCGCTATCATGCGTAGAAGTTAAGATTTTATAGAAATTGTTTAAAATCACGGCCATGTGATTTGAAATGAAGAATTTTCAAGGCCTACCTTTAAGCAAGCAAGATCAAGAATGCTGAGTCAAGAATGACAACTGTATGTTGTAACAATTCCCAAAAGATCTTTTGCAAATTCTGTTCTTGACAAGTTGTCATCTTAGACCGCATTTACACTGTACGGGTTCAATTTTGATTTGCTACAAAGTTGTTGCGGTTTAATAGTGTTTAAATTGCTTATTCTATGGATGGAAGGAGCAACAGTTTTCCGGTCTAGCAGGAGCGGTGTAAAGGAGAGGCTTATCCGGTACACTCTTGTTACGGATCCAAAGTCGCACCGGTACAGTGTAAACGGGATCCTGGATGACAGATTCAATCTCGTTGGCCATGGTCATTGCTTTGTAAACTGTCGTATGGCATTGCAGTGATTTTCTTCAAGCAGAACTGAAGAATATACATACTCCAGAATCTACGCATGTCATAATTAAACATACGCAGTTACTCGAGTCTGTCTTATGAATAACTGTAAACAACAAGAAAAATCGATTGACAGAAAGTCCACTCTTCGGCATGAAACTTCTTGCTGGTTGTTGTCAAAGCTTTCCATCAATTTTCTCCAAAGTATCTGGTCTTCCACCACTTTACTTCACTGCGAGACAGATATTCTAAACATTGAAAATATTGTCACATTTCTTGGCCAAGTGTTATGGTCCTACACTGACGTGATCTGATCTCTTTGCTTTGTAGTGATCAATTTTTCCTGAGAATCATTAAGAGGCAAGTTTGGCAGCTCAGTCGAAGGAAGAATGAAATATGACTAAATAATTATCAAAATTGAGATCAACAAGAAGAAAAGCAAGAACCAATTGGAGATTGTAGGTATAACAAATTTTTGCACGTCTTACAAATTCATGGATTCATTGCAAGTACTATTTGCCAAAAATGTTTGTGAGATACCAAATTACTTTTTCTTCAAAATATAGCATCAACAAATCTTCCATAGAAATATTGTGCCATAATTCTGATAATTTCACACATTATTCGGCCATTTTCTAACCGTATATATCGACCCAGAAGCTTGCTTCTAAAATTATGTCTTCGGAAAATTTCTTCAGCGGCTCCAGGAGATATTCTGACAATCAAGATTTTGAAATGCCATTCGATTTTTACGATAATCTTACTTGCAATAAAGATCCCTTAGAAGGATGTAACAAATGAATAAACTAATGGCTGAGTAATTAGTAAAATTTCATAATCCGGTGCTAAGTTTTGCAGTAATTTTCTTTTGAAATTTTACTGTGTCATATAATCCCTTCAATTTCTAAATCATTAAGTCAATATATGACCACAGTTTAATTTGATTTTGAATGTTTATTTGAAACAGTTTTGATAGAAGATATATTTGATTGATGACATAGCAAGAACATCCGTTTAACAAAACATTTTCATTGATGAGGTTTCAATGTTTGGAGTTTCACGCAGAGCTCTTTTTTAGATAGCTGTTGGGGTTTATGTTTTGTTATGCTTGGCTGCTCGATAAGAATTTAATGAGATCTATGTTGAATAAATTCATGGAAACAGGATTATGAACGGATTACCAATCTTCCTTTTGTTTTGCTTTTGTTTTGCTTTTATCAACTTCATTGTGACATCAAGGCCGATGGACAAGACAAACAAAATGACATTGTGAGCTAAGCCATGCTTACATCATTGTTATCCGATTTTCCTACCAAACATGTTCATGATAATGCTAAGTAGTCTGCGATTTATATTGCGTGAGTAAATTAAGTCACCTGTGGTTTGGTACATATATACCAGATTCCTCAAAACTGATTGTCATTGTATCGATAACATGTCAAATGAAATTTGGCAATAAAATTTCGTTATCTATCATATTGTCCACATGGTACAAGCGATTTTAGTTGCAAGTGTTTTATCTCGGAACTCTTTGAAGGTAAAGGTAAAATTGTGGTTTTTAACGCTGGGATCGCAGACATATACCGGGTGTCCTAAAATGATGTATTATCATTTGATTACGTCCATAACCAATGAACTGATTTTTAAAAACTTTTTCTATTTGATTGCCGACAGGCAAAATTGTATTCGAAGATATTGTTTGTGGTTATACGACGATGTTTTCATATCGAGAAGGAGATTGATTTATCTGCTCAAATTCAAGCCTAATATGGCATGAGAAAGAAACGACCTACTTTTCCAGTCAATATTTTCGGTTTGATACAAAAGGCTGAACTCGCATTCATATTCTCTGAATTCAGTATAACTGTAAGTTCAGCCTTTTGCATCACATCTACAATGTTGACTGGAAAAGTCAGCCGTTTCCTTTTCATGCCATGTAAGGGTTGAATTTGAGCAGGTTCATCGATCTTCTTTTCGACATGAAAACATCGGTGTAAAAGCACAACCAACATCCTCGAATACAATTTAGCCTTTCGGACATCATTTTGGGACACCCGGTAGAAGACCTAAAGGCTGACCTCCACTGCAGTAGTTTTGGTGCGACCAGCATGCTTGCCTAATTCGCATGCCCTCTAACAACAGAGCATGCGCACTAGGGAAATGCGCTGGTCGCCGACCACAACTACCGGAAGTGGAGATGGGCCTTAATTGAGTCCACGACTGCTTGTCAATGCTCAAGTTGTGCGGCTCTACCTTGGATCAAACCCTGTCCACATCATTGTTCTGTTTGCAAAGTCAGAGATCCACTGTGCCATAACATCTTTAAAGACAGAACTAGAATTCTGGATCAAATTTGCTGTACGAGAAATGATCAAATTTGAGCCAACTAAATGTTATGATCTCAATTGATATGTTAGCTACACAATGAGGGTTAGATTTTCTTTACATGCTTTTGAACATTTACAAACATGTTACTGATCACAATACCTACAAACTACGCTACAGGACAGAATTTAGCTTTAATCAATGGTTAATCAATATCAAAATGTCCCTTGATAGTTAACTTGAACATAGGTACCCAAATTGTTGATATTGGTGCTTTGGGCGTTAAAATATTAATGTTGAAAGTTCAAATTTGTTGTAACCTCTAAACCAGAGCTTTGGCGTTTTGTCCTAAGCAACGTCTTGAAGGACAGCAAAAGGAGAAAATATCCCTGATAAAATTTGAACAATATTGGAATCATATTACATTTTGTTTGCTAGCAGTCACCCATTGTGCTGTTTTTCATTTTTCTTTTATTCTAATTTCAAATTTCTATGTGCCTCAAGATGATAATAATAATAATAACAATAATAATGATAATTAATCAATTAAAGATAATAACGATAATAATTTAAAACACAACTGTTATGCTTCCAAACGTTTCGATATAAGTCTTATTCAGTGTGAGCTATTATTAGCAGCCAAGTATTTATTGTAATAATAATAATGATAGTAATAATAATTTGTTTATTTATACTTTGTGTGAGCAATAGTTTTAAAGAAAACTAATAAATACCAACTATTTACAATACAAAGAAAAGAAACATAATGTAAACGTAAATATATACATAAATCTATGTCGCACATCATCTGCAGATGTTGCATTTGCAAGTATCTCCCTTCCAGTTCTTAATCATAGTTTTGAATTGCTTTGTGTTTTGAGCAATTTTTTTCGTGTCTGATACCGTGTTCCACAAAATGCTTCATCTAAATGACGAATAATTGTTCCCATAAACTAACGTATTTATTTTAGGGAGCTGCAGGAGGTTATTTGTTCGTAGGTCATATTGAATATCCTTTGGTTTGAAGACCTCAAACATGAAGCAGGGGCAAGTGGCATTTATGCAGTTATATATTTCAAGCACTAGTTTTTGCAAATTTTGCAATGGATTGTTAGCTCACCCGACCTTCTGCAAAGATCTTCAAACGTTGCATCATAGTCCCTATACAGGAATGTGCTTAGGCCAAAAGGCCAAAGCTCTCGTATGGATGTGGAGACAAATCTGAACTTTCAAGATAGATATTTTTTTATTCAAATATAAAATTTTACAATATATCTTACATTCTACTATACCTATTTAAATTTCTATACAACACTACAGGTACGGTACCATGGGGAGCGAAATACAATGACTACCCCATTGCCAATATATAAAAACATGAAATGTTAAACTGTATACAGTCATATTGCGAAACAATTAAAAATTAATGGATACTATACTAGATTCTGTCTCATATCAGATGTCAGGTCAGGGTTTCAATGGATTGAAAGATGTCACAAGTGCAAATCATTTTATTGTTGATTTAAGTAAGTAAAATGCCTGACATCTGATGTGAAACAGAAATTACAAAGAAAAGAGCTATTTACGATAAAGGACTTGGTGGTTGCATAGTACATAGCTGTAGTCTCGATAGATCTCAATGAAAGCGACCAGTTTCGTGGATGAAGCGTAAAGTTAATTCGAGTAGATTTTTTGTTGTAGATTGATATTTCAACCAATAACAACAATGAGGTATCTATGTTCAAGGTAAATATCGAGGAACATTTCGAAATTGATTAGCCATTGATTGATGCTAAATTCTCATCGCTGCTCTCAATCAAATCTATCAAATACTTTTTTCTGGGACACCCGATGCTCCTTGAGGCAGGAAAGATTAGGACATTTTTGACAATATATGAAATGACCTTATATCTGGCAAAACCACCTTTGTATTTTGGTGGTGAGTTGACCTCTTATCTTGTTGATATCTTTACTCTTTCTATCATCTCTGATCTTCTTTGTATCTTAGCTTTTCTTCCGAACCACGGCAGGTCCTCAATCTTGAACTTATACGTTCATAAAAGATAATGAAGATTTTTAAGTGCCCAGGAGATTATTGATAAGAACCTCGGGTAAAATAGAGATAAATGAATTTTTTGACGTTGTGGTTTATGTGATGGTGGTCGAATGAAGAGATCCAGCCAAACCAAGAGATAGATTGATTACATGCGTGTCAGTTTTCCTCATTGAATTGGATGATTTTATGACTACTTTACGCCATCTCCACCAACCAATCAGATCGCTACTTTCTTAATATGGTCAACCCATGTGCCTATTCTTGGCGTTTAATTGGTTGATTAGATCAAAGTTCGTCTTTTCGAAGCGAAACGACGTTCGAAACGACGTTCGAAGCGACGCTCGAAGTTTCTTTCGACGATCGAAGGATGGAAGAAGTTCGATTTTTCTTCAGATCTCTCGTAAGATTTTAGTCCTTGTTTTGAATCTGTTTCCCTGTTGAGACCTTGTATGAGTGAAAATAAAAACATCCGTTTGAAAACGTTGAACGAATACAAGGACTCACGTCTTCAGTCTAGCCGAGAAATTCATCCAGCCAAGATAACAGGTGTCCCAAAATCATGTCCCAAAAATATGTATCGGTGTTTGCTGATCTTCATAATCATGAAGTATGCACCGATTTCAATGAGCCATCTCTCATTCTGAAGCAAGAAGGTTAATTCAAACGGACGAAGATATTTTATTTCATTATAGTCAGTCAGTCATATGGTTCCAGATGTCTGGCCAATTTTACTTGGAAGCACTATTTGATAAGTCATGAGAAAAGCTGAGAAATTGCAACCGAATTTTCTGCTTTGATAAGATAAAAATGACTTCAATTGTCTTCTGAGAAACGTAACTAGGAAGCCCATGTACACTTACCTCACATAAGTATTGCACCACCTTACCCAAAATGGCGCCCAAAAGTGTCGTTCAGCTCAATCTACAAAATTTGCATAACAAAAGCAGCAGCATTTAAGGGTTTCTCTACCGGGTGTTTTGGCAGGAAAATAATAGTTAATTCGTATGCTTTTCATTCATTAATAAATGAAACGTTGGTTTTGTTGGTTTCTTTGACAAATTAGCAAAAACGTTCGGACAACACTGAACAAGATTTTGGCAGCATAACTGGAGGAGTAGGCCAAAACAAAATGAGAAACGGATAGATATCTGGGGGCAAAGACAACAACATTTTAGTGTTTTCAAATTTGGATTCTACAAACTTTATCGCTGTGACAAAAGTTTTCCGTGAGGAATGCCAGAAGGATAAACACAAAGGGAAAACGGAAAGAAACCATTCCAAGGTAAGAATATCCTTGATATTACTTTTATCACATTAACATTAATTTTGCTTCCTGGAAAACTTTAGGCAAGTGATTGACGCTTAAATATATGGATTTTGATGTGCTTAAACAATCCGCTTATTTTAATTTAGTTTTAAAGTAATTTTGAAATTTAACAAGTGACTGGAGCATGTTTTTTTAACGTGACTCCTTCTTAGAGAAATTAAAGTTCAGTTACATTGAATGACAGCCTTGTTACTAATTTGAAATTTCTTCTTTTATCACATTCAAAGTGGAAAACTTTTATCATGGCGATAAAGTTTGTAGAATCCAAATTTGAAAACACTAAGACTTTGTTGTCTTTGCCCCCAGCTTTCTATCCGTTTCTCGTTTTGTTTTGGCCTACTCCTCCAGCTATGCTGCCAAAATCTTGTTCAGGGTTGTCCGAATGTTTTTGCTAATTTATCAAAAAAGCCAACAAACCAACGTTTCATTCATTAATGAATGAAAAGCATACGAAT
This sequence comes from Aurelia coerulea, assembly GCA_039566865.1. Taxonomy (NCBI): domain Eukaryota; kingdom Metazoa; phylum Cnidaria; class Scyphozoa; order Semaeostomeae; family Ulmaridae; genus Aurelia; species Aurelia coerulea. The sequence continues at coordinate 49,137,116 of CM076943.1, read as the reverse complement.
TAACAATTATTTTCCGACCAAAATACCTGGTAGAGAAACCCCTTAAATGCTGATGCTTTTATTATGTAAGTTTTTTTTGATTTGGTTGAAAAACACTTTTGGCCGCCATTTTGTGTTAGGTGGTGCAATACTTATGTGAGGTAAGTGTACAGTGAAATATGAGAAATACATATTTGTTTTTTGGTTTAGCTCCTTAGAGGATTAGCTTGGTCGCTTTCTTTTTGAAGCTGAAACTTTGAAAAAATTTCATCGAGATTTTTAATTCTCTTTGAGGTATGCTAAAAAGTAGCTCTCAAGCAAAATAACCCTAACTCTGTGATGGTATATGGCCGATTCTCGTAAAATAATTTTCCTCATCTACGTTAGGCTTTCTGCTACAAAATGATTGATGTTTCATTCCAAAAATGATACCACGAGGAGCAAAATATCTTGTCTATCTCGTGGCACGAGGAAGAAGAAAAAAGGGCACAAATTACATATAACTATTACTTCATAAGGAAAAGTAATAAAAGGGGCCTTGGCAGTTTCTTGACGGATGGCAGAAATTTTTTTCTTTCTATCAAATAAAATCTGAACTAAATGTACAATAAATTACTGGTCCCAACTACAGCGAGAAAAGACATGCAGGCACCTGGTTCCCACTGCAAAAATGTGAATGAGTTCAGTCAAATCGACCAGTTTCATGGATAGAAAATAGAATTAACTCAAGGATATTGGATAGAGGGATACCGGGACAGTTTGGCAAAGGCCGATATATGATTTTTGGGACACCCAGTATTGTCACATGTTACCAGTTGAATGGCTCTTGTACTTTGATAATTTCAATGTTTGCATCATTGTGGAAAGATATGATGAAGAGGAATTTCTTCTCATTACCCATTACGAAACTCCAATGGCTTACAACATTATAGACCAAATCAAGTCACATTTGGTTCCAATAGCCTTCGATCATTGGGACCTCAAATCTGGAATGGGTTGTCAAATGAAATAAAATCGGCAGAAAATCTCAATAGCTTTAAAACTATGATTAAAAAATGGGATGGCCCGAATTGTAAATGTAGTGCTTGTCAATATGTGTCTGGAGATTAGTCTTTTTATTTAATTTAGTTAGTTTATTAAAATACTGTAAAAATATTTATTTATGTATTATTATATTCATCGATTTAGATTAGTTTACTTTGTATATTTGTACATAGTAAGCTAGATGTATATATTCGATGTAAAATAAGTTGACAAACAAACAAACAAAGAATAATAACTCGAAGATGATAAAGTTTCGTAACTTTGAATTGAATAGGGAGCGATTAGAGATCCAGACATCTTGCTGAAAGTTGCATGAAAATATTAATCAGGTATGCCAAAAAGAGTTGCCGTTTGAAAAATTCATAGTTGTTAGTCCTAGATTAAACATCGTATATTTGCCGTGCTGAATTTTATAGATGCTGCTAAAAATCTCTAAGTGTCGATTAAATTCGACATAAAAACGATGTTTAAAAATTAACTCACAAGCCGTTTTGAATGGTTAAAACGGCAAGACTTCACCAGTTCTGTCGTGTTACACGTCAAAAACACGACTTGGATTAAATATCGTAGACTATTTCTGCCGCGTTTAGTTAATCAATTCTAGGCAATGATCCCTGGTTTCTTCGTGTCATCAGCCATTGCGCTTGCACATTTTGAAGAAATGGCTATTCTAACCATTCAATGTTCAATCTAACATGGCAAAAGACGATCCTATGTGCCCAATTAGTGATGGTATTGAGGATACGGAACACTTTTTGCTGCTAGGCGAGACCTTCTCGACAGCATAGATGCGATTCTGCAATCAAATGGTTTATGAAACCGTTCTCTCCAAGAAATGTCAAAAATTCTCTTATATGGTCATGAAAGGTTACCAGCTGATGCAAATATGAAAAAATTATTGGCAATAGTAGAATACATCCGGGCTTCAGAACGCTTTAAATGAATGAATTTTAAATTAAAATTTCTAGTCAACATAGTTTCTTCTCTCGTGCAACGTAGTATGTTTCATCTTGTACCGTGCTTGTACCTGTAATCTTTATTTCAAGTATCCGTATTTTGAATAACATTTAGTTAACGTTAATCTACAATCTTGGCCAAAATACCTGGGACAAATCATAAAATTGCACTACTTCGGTCTTTGATTACGTGCCCCCCGCTCCCCCCTTCTCAAAGTTGCTTGAATCAAACGCCTTTCGACCTTCTCAACATTGAAGTAGGGGGAAGGGGGGATTAGGAGACTCTAAACGTATGTTTTCTCCTCGATATTTTAGGAAACATCATGAAGACACTGAAATTTGCCTGCGTCCCAGCTTCTTTTGGCCAGGATTGTCTGAAAATGATTGTTAACAAATAATACCTCATAGCTTGAGAACCCATAGAGATTTCTGTGTGAAATTTTAACACCGTCATCCCCAACACAAGAAGTGAGTTCTCAGCTATCTATGCCGAAATAGGCGTTGTTCGTTAAATTCGCTGAGCACCTTCTTAAAAACGGGCGTGGCAAAATTGCTGCAATTTTCACTCACATAAAGATTCCCTTATAAAAAGTGACATACATTAGGATTCTGAGCTTTCTTCCGCTATCGTAAGATTGTGTACTCCGCTGCTCTTTGAAAATGACTTATCATTGCAAGAAAGCTTTTGGCCTCATTGTTTGAGGTCCGGTTTCTTGTGAATTGTTCGGTTCTCACAACGGCGCTCCACAGAAAAATGCCCCATAATTTTGGGATAAGTCACGCTTTTTTGGCAAATTCGTCTGATTCCACATTTTAACATCAAAGTCCTCCTATTCATGCAAAAAAACCAAGTAAAAATTGCCTGGAAGTTGGAAATGTCACGGCGCTCCAAAATTAAAAAACTTAAAATAAACAGTTCCGGATAAGTTTCTTTTGAACTCTATTGAGAACCGTGAGAAATCATATTTCACGAAAATATCGATGCAAATACTGCTATAGGCTAATAAAGCTCATTTTTCTCATTAGAATGAGACAAAATTTGTTAGAATAGGGCAAACGTTGCCGACGTTATTAATGTTTAAAGTAGGGAGCGGCGTTGATAAATTTGATCCCTTTCTCAATTTTCCAGACTGTGCAAATCCGCCTTGCTGCTATGCAACAGGTATATTCTTCTTCAACAAAGAGTTGTGGATTACAATTCATCGGGCACAATAGACCATTCAATGCCGTCCAGGGTGAATGCAAGTTTGGTGGAGCGAATTTAATCTCATTGAAAATGAATGAATAGTTAGAGAATTGGCTAACGGTACATTTGAAAATAAGACAATTGCACTGCGGAGGCGCAGAATTTGCACTGATTCAAAAGGAACTTTGTTTTCAGTTCTCTTTGATAACTGTGATGTTTTCAGGCGAAAATCATTGGCAGGTTTCGTGCACAAGAGGAGTTTCGCTGAACGTCATGGGAAAATTTTGCATAATTTGATGACGTCATAGTTCTGATGGATGAACCAGTAACAATGAAAACATTAACATCTGAAGTACTCTGGAGTTAAGCCCACAGTTAGTGGCTATCCATTCATAGTGAAATAAATTGTCTGATACAAGTAGATTTGGATTCATAGAAACATATATGATAGGTAGTGAAAGCAATTTTTCAGACAATCTTGGCCAAAATACCTGGGACAAATCATAAAATTGCACTACTTCGGTCTTTGATTACGTGCCCCCCGCTCCCCCCTTCTCAAAGTTGCTTGAATCAAACGCCTTTCGACCTTCTCAACATTGAAGTAGGGGGAAGGGGGGATTAGGAGACTCTAAACGTATGTTTTCTCCTCGATATTTTAGGAAACATCATGAAGACACTGAAATTTGCCTGCGTCCCAGCTTCTTTTGGCCAGGATTGTAGTTGCATGTCTTTATGGAATGGCCATGGGGCCGTCATTGTCCTTTGCTCCTCATGGTATCGTACCTGTAGTCTTGTAAAGTAATAACTAGAATGTAGCCTGTATTGTAATATTTTATACTGAGACTCATGTAATCAGCCTACGTTTGGAGCAGAAATTTTGTTTCGTCGTTGTCGTTGTCGTTGTCGTTGTCGTTGTCGTTGTCGTTGTCGTTGTCGTTGTCGTTGTCGTTGTCGTTGTCGTTGTCGTTGTCGTTGTCGTTGTCGTTGTTGTTGTTGTTGTCGTTGTTGTTGTTGTTGTTGTTGTTGTTGTTGTAGTTATTTTTTCCTCCGTATTTATTTAGTAGTTTTTAACTTTATGTTATGGCCGCAGGGTAGACACAGTCTTTGCTCCCTCTGGTATCGTTTTAGTGGTATGGTGGAGTAATATTGTAAGTAGTGTAGCTAGTAATTATGTTATCGTAGCTTTTGATTGGATTAAAAAAAAAATCTTGCCAAAAAACTTTTTCAATTAACATGCCTTCTAAGCATGGCATGATATCATGCCATGAGGCAATGTATATTACATTTTTAGCTCAGCTGAAATATTTCTTACAACTGTAGCCTTTCACAGATAAGATACAGCTATATTTGCATATGTTATCCCAATAATTGCAAACAAAATTTAAATCAGTGGACTCCTCGAAAATGAAATGAGATATCAACGAAATTTAAACAGGAATTTTATCATTTGACAGTGATGTTCATTTGCATCAATACATATTTTCGCTTCAGATCACCTTTAAGAACCGTTTTTGATACCTCGCAGAAGTAAGAAAACGATGATTCACCTACATGATGTCAAGGTTCACATTCTTTGAAATTTCGTAATACAGAAACTGTGAAACCTATTTGAAAACTTACAACTTCATTGCCTAACTGAGGGTTCAACTTAATCTTGAGAATTTATTCATACTTGACAACGTATGATTTTAATTTTCAATTTTCAATGAAGGATTCCTGAAAACTTGCTTCCATAGACCTTTTAGCTATTCGAAAATAGAATCTGAATCGAAAGATATTTTGATACATTTTGTCGAATGTTCGAATGTGCACAATAGTGATAAAAGCTCTAACGGCACTCAATCGAATCTCTCGTATAAAGATACATAAAAATATGGCTCGATCAACGCTCTTCTGTGGAATAGCTAAATTGGCTTTCCCTAAAACTAGAAGTGATTGGCTCAATTTGATTAATTTTGTCAACAATTGAGATGGTAAAGTAATATTTTCTTAGCTCTGGCATTGCTTTCTAATAATACAGAAACTCTTGACATGTTACTATGCTTTCCCATCAATGCCGGGCTGGGCATCAGAGAAGTCTGATGCATAATTGTGAAGAAGCATTTTTCGTTGATCTCGTGCATATCAAAGAATATGGCTTTTGTTTAATTCCTAGTTTCGGAAGTAAATGATGCATCTGAAATTATCAAAAATACCTTGAAAATTGAATTGAAACCTCAGTAAGATGATGAAATAAAAATTTTACAAATTGATTGATTAGGTAATCCTGTACAAGTTTTTAAACAATGGATGCACGTTTCTGGCTCAACCGGAAGTTTATAGCCTAACAATGGTTGATCTGATCTGAACCGATAAACCTCAAAGACAACACTCTACTACAACTTAGGTGTTGCTCTCGCAAGGACGTGCTACGACCCTCCTTTATTCAAATAATAACCCTTGAGTTTGCTGCTGTTTCTCGGCATATTTTCCTTGGAGGTATTCAATTGCAAAATTTTCGCTCAATTGACGCTTGTTCAAGCTTTCCCATTATCTGAACTTCGAATGGATTATATTTTGGTTAGCTTGTTTACCATTAATAGTTTGTAACTAGCTTGCTTTGTTTACGGTTTGCAAATCATTTCAAGTTAATCAAGAGCAGACAGATTCAACTGACGTTATTTACACCTATTTCGGATGACGTGATTGTCCTTTTACGGAAACTTCCTTCTTCATACAAGTTAAGAACTTCGTACCACGCAAAGCATGTTAAGCCACAGGGGGTCTAGAAGTGTCAGCAAAGACTGTAGTGTTGGCTTCTTTGGTTCCCTGTAATCCATTTTGTGAAAACAACAGCTGCGCAATTCGATACAGATTACGTCATCCTTTCGGTCGGCCTGCTATAGGCTTTGAAGTTATGTGATCAATTTCATGATAAAGCATCTTTTGATTTCTCTAAACATATTCAGTGCCATGCAAAGCTGTGCCACTAGTGCAAAAAGTAGCATAATACTAAAACTTCCCAAGAGTATGGTCACATGACTTGAAATGGGTAAAACAAACCTGAGCCGATTAGGTCTATTCTTCCAGTAGAAAAACTTTCGTTATGTGAGAGCTGTTATCTCATTGGCTGCGTTTTGAATTGGCGGTTTTTTCAAATCCTACGCAGGCCGACCATAACGATGATGTAATCTGTATCAAATTACACAGCTGTTGTTTTCATAATCTGGATCACAGGGAACCAAAGAAACCAAAACTACAATCTTTACTGACACTCCTGGAACCCTGTGGTTGAGCAAGGGGAAATATTGTTCTGTATGGGACAAAGCGAGTTGACAGCCTCTAGAATAGATTTCATAAATTCAACACAACAGGCTAATGTTTTGCTTTTTCTTTTAGTTTGTTTTTTTGTTTTTTGTTTTGATTCGATCCAGCCAATTGATCCAGCCAACTGAATGCATTTGATTGGTTCAAATCTAACTTAGTTACTATGCGGTATAAGACCACGATGCCAATACAATTTGAAAACGGCATACAAAGTGCCGTTTTGGCCTCCCGTCTTCACGATGACGGTACCGGGTGTCCCAAAAAAATGTATACGGCTCTGGTTGACTCCAGCGCTGTGAATTCAGCTTCAACCAATCAATGTCTAATCACTCCAAAAGTGTCGCTCGATAGTTCACTTGAACATAGGTACCTTGTTTGTTGATATTGGTTCTTTGAGAGCAGACATGTTAACCTTGAAAGCTCAAATGTACCTCTTCCTGCAAACCAGAGCTTTAGCCTTTTGGCCTAAGCAAATTCTTAAGGCACAGCGTATAAATCAATGACAGCCTTGATAAAATTTGAACAATATTTGATCTTGTGTTATTCTGTTTCCCAGAGGTCACCCCCAAGTCACCCATAGGGCAGTTTCTCAATTTTTCATTAATTTCAGTTCTTAATTTCGATGTGCTTCAAGAACCCGGGATGGGGAGGTACTTGACTTTCAATTGTACGGGGGGGGGGGTGCACTCCAAGAAAAAAATTTTTCACCCGGCTTTAGAAATCCTCCCTCGAAATGATTGCCGGCTTTAGAAAAAATCGGCGAAAAGCATATCCCAAAACGTAAAAATCGGCGAAAAGCGTACCCCTAAACGTAAAAATTCGTCGAAAAACAATGAAATAACACGTTTGACAACCGGCTTTAGAAAAATTGCCTTCTTTTGATACCCGGCGTTAGAAAAAGGGCGAAAACGATGCCCGGAAAGGAGTGCACATGGCGTCAGCAAAATATACTAAGTATCCCCCCCCCCCCCCCGGGTTCAAGAACTTGCTTAGACCAAATGGCCAAAGCTCTGGTTTGCAGGATGACGCAAATTTGAGCTTTCAAGATTGATAGTTCTGCTCTCAAAGCATCAATACCTACAAAAGAGGTACTGTTCAAGTTAATTATCGAGGAACATTTTGAGAATGTGATAGCCATTGAGTAAAGCTAAATGCATATCGCTGGAGTCATCGAATGTCCAAATTCTGCCGGCAGAATTTTGTGTCGGTTAGGAAAATAGCAAAATTTGTAACTCTGCCATTTTAAAATTCTACCGGCAGCTTGGAGACGCACTCTGCCCATAGAATTTCATGCCGCTTTCGTTTCGAGGCTGGAAGTTTCTATGCTTCATCTTGTCCTTATTGTTCTCTTTGTTTATCCATCTTGATTGATTATTGGCGCCAGTTGCTATCGTCTCAGCAATTAGCATAAAATTCTACCTGCATCGTGTAGATGGAAGGCCACATCACACATTTTTATGCCGTTTTCAATTTCTACTGCCATTTTATAGACGGCAGCGCATTTTTTAATGTGGACTAAAATTCTGCCGTTTTCGAATTCTGCGGGCATCGTGTAAATAGAGTCTAAATAGTTTAATTGTCTATTCATCAACCCTGCTACTGCTAAAGAGGCTGGAGTTGAGCAATCAAGGAACCTATTGGCCATTTAACTGGCGATAAAAATGCGCACGCAACTGGTACCCATCCTCTTAAAAATACACGGTTGATTTAACATAGCCGTAAATAGCCTTTCATGGAGTATTAACCTCTTATTGTTTATTTTAGCAGGTCCAGTGGAGAGCTTAAGTCGTTTACTCAATCTTAATTAGATATATATAGTACGGAGTTGAACGCACACTCAACCTCGCAATAGATACCATGAATGGGGAGACCAGGCTTCGCGTTTGGGTACGAGACACTAGACCTGCTTGATTGATGTTTAAGAACAACAACGCCGTGTTCTTTGGCTCCGTCCATTTGTCTTGATTCAATGTACTTCCTATCAAGAATAAGATCGCCCCCAGCTGTAAGAGAAAGCATGCGCTAAATGTTTTCATCAGCAATAAGGTTGTATAAAAATTGTTGTGCCGGTGCCTTGCTTGATATACCGTCATTGGTAGGTTTTTGATATGATGCTTGCCAGCAAAAACGTTTATATTTCATCTTTCAGGGTGAAAGGTTTTGCATTTGTAAGATAGGTATTGTGAAATTGATGCTAAATATGTATATGTCCCGGGGGGGGGGGGGGGGTACTTATACATTTTTCCGTACGGGGGGACGTGCCGCCGAACAGGGTATAATTTTCAGGATTCCTACTCCGGGACAGGGTATCACTTTTGTATGGTCGGCTCCATGACAGGGTCCATATTTTGTATAATTGACTACATAATGTCGTTGTGAGCCATTTGCATTCCTCGAATGTGATTTAAATCATTTGGATGGCAACATTTCTGCTTTTTTGATAGATTTCTATCAAATTTCTATCAAATTCCCAAGGCATCGTACAATTTTGCATGAAGAAACTCAAGAACAGGGTATCGTTTTTTTGATTTTACTCCGGGACAGGGTATCATTTTTGGGAATTTTACTCCGGGACGGGGTGCCTTTTCAGATTTTCCAGCGGCGCGTCCCTATATTTTCGTAGACCAAGTACCCCCCCCCCCCCTCCGGGGTACATGTATGCTAAATACGGTTGGAGCTCCTACGCAGCGATACGTCTCATTTCAAACTTTCCTAGCTCCAACCATTTCAACCATATTTTGATAATGGCAGCATTCGATTCCTTGCTGTGACGAGAAAAGAACGAAGGAATAGCAACATTATCAAGCTTTACTCGCAATCCCGTGGAAGAGAAACAACACAGTGAGCAAAAAGACAATCTTGATCATAATATAGGCCACATCATCGGTGCATTGTTGCACATTGTGAAATTGATTCTATGAATGAACTTAAGATGGCTTGATTAGTGTCTAAAAGACTCGAATAGAAATTGTTGCTCGGTGCTTTGATATGATACTTTCAATGCTACATGTTTTACTTTTAGATAAGATTCTTGCCAGCGAAAATGTTTGTATTTCATACGAGATATCATTCCAATGAGTGCATAATGTGAAATTGACACCAATATAGTGAAGAGAAATTGATTTGTAGATTTGATTGACATCAACTCGGAGTATGCCAATCAAATCAGTTGGAAATCTGTAGCCCACGTGACATTTCCGTTTGCACCTAATTGGCCCTAATTGATAGGCAACTTAAAAGACCCATGATCTTCTCCTAAGAGACAACATTTCTACATTAACCTAAGGAGGGCTAAATTCCTTGTTTTCTTTGTATCATTTCTCAATTTTTTTACCTAATACTAATTCAACTAAAGCCGTCTTAAATTCTGATGAAATCTGGGTTGATAACTCAAAAGTCTCATCAACTTACACATATTTCTCTTTGAAAGAAACTACGAATTTGAACCAGTATTAGAAGTTTCTTGAAATTATCAGATATTGAGTTCTTAGAGGTTCTATAACAATCTTCATGTTTACCTATGCCGTTGTGAACATTTCAAAATAGGATCTTTTTAAGCCTTTCCAATTTTTAGCAATATTCAAGGACCTCCCTCCCGTGTAATGTGGTACAGGAAATAAGTGAGAATAAAACTAAGAATGCTATGGATTTCCTTCATCAAAATTTATGACTTTATTCAACTTCTTCAACTACAGGAGCAAAATTGAGCCCCGCCTGTTGAATCTAAAAATAGACATCGAGATTTTGCTTGTCTGGATAATAGATTAATACCCTGGGTAGGGTATCAGACTGAACAACTAACTTTCTTTATACTGGTCAAACCTGTGAGAGTTCGTAGTGCTTAGTGAAGAGCAACGAAATGACAACACGTCCATTTTGTTTATAGTCCAGTTAAAAGGCTGATTGTTTGAAGAACAATGGACTTACCACATGTTACCAGTGCGATAAAGCTGTTAAACCAGACAACATGCGAGGATCATATTGTTCATTGAAAACCACTTTATTTATCGTCTGTGTCTTTAACTTTTTGCGATCTATTGTTCCTTGAGAGTAATTGATTTCTAATATGTCTTTCAAGATAAGGTAATAATTTTTTAATTGTACTGGCTACACGTTGCAACAGATTTTTTTGCTACAATCAAAACAAAGCAAGTTACGATACGAATTGATTGTCTGATATGAATGTCATATTTCTTTCAAACGCCAAACTCCGGTGTTGCTCGTGTGGGCATTATGCTGATATTGTTACCCAGGGTCCTTCGCGGGCACCCATTTAAACCCAGGGTCCTTTGCGGGCGACCGATTGTCACCCAGGGTCCTTTGCGGGCATGTTGTAATTTCAGATTTTCTAGCAAGCAGCTTTGGCCTTGCAGAAAATAGAGATCCTCTCTGCAATAGTTGAGTAGATACAACAATAACAATAGACCTTTTAGCTATTCAGAAAAGGATCAGAATCGAACAACATTTTGCTACATTTGTAGAGTTTTCGAATGTACACAATAGTGATAGAAGCTCTAACGCCACTCGATCGAATGTCGCGTATAAAAATGTATTAAAATAACGTTCGATTCAGGCTCTTTTTTAGAATAGCTAAAAGGTCTTTTTGACTTTAGTTGACTTTTCTATCTGTTGAACCACTGCAGTGTAGATCCATATTTTCCGCTTAGGCCAAATTTTATTTTCAGACAGTCAGAAATTGCAGCGTGCCCGCAAAGAACCCAGGGTGGCAATGAAGTGAAGTGAAGTTTAGGTTTTTCAGCGCCAAGTGCTGATCGCAGAAGTAAAATAGGCCTAATCAAGTCCGCGACCCCTTGTCATGACGATCAAGTACACCTCCCAGTAACGACCACTGCTGAAACATTGCCCCACCAAGGTAGAAGGATGACCCGTCAACAAATTTGTTCCCCCGCTAAGTTTGAGTTTAGACACTTTCCCCGCCGTGTTTTTGTTGGTTCTCCGTTGAAACTTTTGTTTCCCCGTCAAAAATTATACAAGCTTCATCATAGATAATAGCCGAAAATGCCCTTGCCCGCCATGATATCTCTCATCCCCCGTTGAAAATGTTAAACTTCATGATTCTCCCTCTGTATTTGTTATGTCCGGTGGGGTCGTTACTGGGGGGTGCTCAAGTGGTTAGGCTCTACCTGGGATGAAACCCTAGACTTATGACGATGAGTCCCTTGTATCCCTGCGGTACCTTGCTCAACAGAGACTCATATTGAAACAGTTAAAAACCTGACTCTATCTTCTGCATTCGATCGATCGGGGCAAAATAAGTCTTTTAATGCTGCACTGTCCACGTTTTTAAGACCAAACATACCAGAGAAATCTTCAAGTACCTGCCGCAGCAACTTCCTTCAAATCTTGTCAAGTGCGTCTTTCGAATCGAGTGTTCGAAACTTATTGTTCTTAGCAAATCTCGCAATCTGATTGGTATGCTAGGAACCCCAGCATATTAGGACAAAATAGGGTCAACTTTTTCAGAGTAATAATATGAGTCTCTGTTGACTGAAGCGCCATCTTGAAGTCAAAGAGCACAGGGAAACAACAGACTCATCGTCATAAGTCTAATGAAACCCTGCCCACCTTACTGTTCTGGCTGCAATGCTAGAGGGTTACACCACTGCGCCACAACACCTTCAAAGGTTCAGAATGCCTTCCAAACCTACAAAATCTACAAAACCAAGTTGTGTTTTGAGAATGTCAGAGTCAATTAAACACAAATTCCGAGCCTACCCAGTCTACCGTTTTCAGAATTAGCTCCAATCAAATACAACCCTAGAAGTCTCCAAGCAAATTTAAAGCATCAATGGCCAAATTTGTCACGTTTCTGTCCGTGATGAATATTGTATACTTATTCAAAAATTGTTCGATTCATTAGCTAACTATTCACTATCCTTAATTAACCCATTTCAAATTCATTTGAAAAACCGTGACCATCGTGACAAATTTAGACGCAAAATCACACATAAAATCAATTAATTTTCAACTTATTCAACTCAGGCGTAAATTGCGGTTGGAATATTTCTTCAAACATTGTCACATAAGAAAATATGATTTTTTAAAAAGCATTAAATAGCCATTAGTCAGCCATAAAATGAATCGAGATAGGACAGAGGACTGGTAACCATATTCAGGATTAATCCCTTATTTGCGTTGTTAAAACAATGTACTTTCCTTTGAAATATTCATATGCTTTTCATCCGGTGTAAATATGATTGTTTACTGGTGATAACATCTTCTTGATAATCGAAATTAGATATTAATGAACTCTTTTACTTTCTAGATTACATATCTTGCATTTTCATATTGGTTTATACATCGTAGCACAGTCGTGCTGAATGCAAAATGATGTTAAAAATAGGTGAGGGAATATTGTCCATGTATTTCAATCAAAGACAAGACAGCAAAAATCCTTCAAAGTTGCGAAAAGCTAAGTCAGTTAATTTTGAATTTTACAAATTGCCATTCTGGCTCAACATTTCAAAACCAACAGGTTCTTGTGAGAAACAGGGGCGGTGCCATCCAGGGGGTGATTATGTCCCCAACCCACTTTCTTCAGGTCAGCATTTATTCTTAACCAAAAATGATGCAAAAAGTTGGGAATATTTTCTGGCAATCAATTCTGGCACCCTACTTCTTCAAGACTGGCATTGCTTCTGGTGAGAAATGCTGCTAATAGACCTTCTTGTTATTCTGAAAAAGAATCAGAATCGAACGATTTCTTGATGCATTTAATCTTAATTTTACAAATTTTGTACACTTTCATCGTATGCTTTAAAGCCAGGTAGCCAATGAAACTTCTGAATTTTGTAGAAGAAAAGTAGTCGACAGGATAATCAATATTTCTAAATTTACTTCTTCTCAGGATTTTTTGTTTTTCAGAGATTTCGTTTTCAGACCGGTTTTAAAAATTACCGCATATTCTATTTTCAACAAGAATTCAAGCAAAGTTTTGAAAACCTCTTGATGGAAAACTGATAGAGATTTCAAGAAAACTGTAGTTTACAAAGACCATGGTTTACAAAGGCATTGTTGACGATAAAATGATGGCACAACCCAAAAAACCATTTGAAACATAACTAACGCAGTATGCTTGAAACTATCAAACATATAAAAAAGGCATACAGCAGAATTATAGAAAATTGCTTGCTTACATTCCTTTAAGCCGTCCAATCCAAAGAGAGATGGAATGATTTATTGATTGATTGATTGATTGATTGATTGATTGATAGATAGATAGCTATCCACACCAAATTTTGAAGGATGTGTCATATATACTGGGTTTTACCAAATTCCCAAAGTTTCTATCATTTGCATGCTTGCAAAATCATACATGCTTTCGTCTTGATTAACAAAACACAAAAAAACGATATTAATTAAATACGCCATTAGGCCGAATGACAAACAGTGCTACCACCATTCTGCTTTTACTAATTATACAGGTGCTAATTAGGCTGGCTCATATTTGAAGTCAAATTGATGATGAAATCAGTACCTTTGACTTTGCACGTGCACTTAGTTTTTGTGCCTTACTCGTTATAAGATACACTGTTTCTCCATGGGTAGCTAGACACTACTGGTGTGCTTCTATGGAGAAGAACTCCTACTATTATGTAGCTGCGGAAGAATAATTTCTTTAGCTCTTCGGAGGAAGTAACGGAAAATCAAAATAATAACTCCTCCATAGTAGTGAATAATGTTTTCCTCCGCAAAAGAACAAAGCTGTGGGAATCAAGCACCACTGCGGCGTCCAACTAGGTGGCAACTACCCATGGTCCCTCATCATCAATAAATTAGGACACTCGAGCACTGCACAAATATTGCTCAAATTTTCTTAATGTATTCTCATTTTTTTGGGAAATTGGAGTACTCTACCATTTGCTAGCTGTACTTTATTATTCGGCATTACTTGATTAATATCTAGACAGAGGCAGGGCAGCCTTTGAACAACGGGCCTTATCTGGGAGCTGCGGAGGAGGCAAAAGAGAGGGAAGGGCCTGTAGAAATGGGCAGCATTTCGAATTCTATATATCTGATATGAGCTAGAAATGAGATTTGAGATATATAGCTTTCTTGTCACTTTTCCTTTAAATTGATATTCTGAAGCCCCACAATAATGTATTTGTGTAGTAACACGTAAGATTGATCGATAAAACCATCTTCATCACCTATGTAGTATTGAATTTCGGGACAAACAACAATAACGTTTTGTACCTCAGATCAGGTATATGGAATTAAAAAATATAGCCTGTTCCTAGAAACTCTCTTCTTCTTTTTCTTATCACTTTGAAGCCTGTCCAAAGGCTTCTTAAAATTGGCTTCGCATAATTGGGCACATAGAAAAAGGATGGTTGCATGGGAAGGCACTGGAGTTACCCAAAAAAGACCCAAAGATAAAAACGACAAAGAACCTTCTTAGAAACTGTTAAGAAAATGTCAACGAAGGTAAAGGTGCGAGGTGAAGTTGCGGTTTTTAGTGCCAAGCACTGGGATCGCAGAAGTAGAATAGGCCTAATCGAGTCCGCAACCCCTTGCCATGACGCTGAAGTGATGGAGCTCTACCTGGGATCGAACCCAGTCCACCTCACTGTTCTGGGTGCAATGTCAGAGGATTACACCACTGCGCCACATCACCTGTAATACTCAAAATCTGATAATTTGTGAGACACATTCTGCAATGTGTCAGTTTCTAAGTTTCTTGCTGTCGTCTTCATTACCAGAAGAAAAGATGCCCTAGTTCCACCAGTTAATGAAATACATTATTAAGCTGACTGACAAACAGTGCTACCACCCTTTCTGTCTAATAATTACACAGGTGCTAATTAGGCTTGCTCATATTCAAAGTCAAATTAATTTTCATTTCATTTTTCTTTATCTAATTAAAGGGGAGGGTAGCCCTTCAGCAGAAGTGCTGATTTTCAAGGGGCCCTCCCATAAAATGAAATAAAACTAAACTAAATTACACGTAGGTTTTTATAAGAAACTGCCCATAAAGGCCAGTTTCCAGTCAGTGGAATTTTCCGTGAGGGGGGAATTTTACACAATAAAAAAGTCATTCAACCCTACAGTTCTATTCAATTACAGAGCGACGTTTTCTCTTGTGAAAAAAAAGAATTTCCGTCCGCTCGGAAAATTCCACTGACTGGAAACTGGCCTTTAGAAACTCAACTTTCAGGTCTCCAAAAAATTAAGAAACTCCAGCACTGGGAAAATATAACTTAAGAAACTAGTTATTTTGATAAAGGAAATCCTTGGCATGTTTTTAATTAAATTTTACTTGTTTCCTACATCATATTACTCGCAAGGTACTTGGGTAATGTCTAAACATTGGAAAGGCTTAAAAAACCTTGTTTTGAAATGTTCACGAGGGCACAGGTAATGAACATGAAGACTGACATGGAACCTCTAAGAAACTCATAAGAAACTGTGAGTACTTAAAGTCTGATAATTTGAAGAAACTTTCAGTACTGGCCCAAATTCTTAGTTTCTTATAAAAAATACGAGTATATAAAATGATGAATATCAAATAATCATAATAAAAAACTTATTTACAGTTGGTTTGTTTCTAGTTAACAACATCTGATTAATGCCAACTATCTACAATACACAATATAACGAAAAAAGATAAAACCCTAAATTAATAGCAAATGTAGCATGTACAGTTGTTGCCATCCCAGCAACGTATTTCTTTCTTGAATTTTGCGAGAGAAGTTGTTAATTCTAGGTCATCATTAAGGGTATTCCACAATAAACTCCCTGTAAAGGATGGGGAATTTATTCCGTAGCGCTGAGAATTCACTGAGGGGAGCTTGCGCAGTTCCTTAGTACGAAGGTTATAGGGAACATCTTTCTTTACAAAAATTCCCACTTTAAAAGGTATAACTAAACCTATTAACAATGAAAAGTCAATTTACAATATCCGAAATTTACACTTAAGAAAAAACCTTAAATCGACTGCTTAAATAAGCTCAGGGAGGATGCTCATTTTGACTCGGCTGAGAGGCTCCTCCACAACTGTGCTCCTCTGAAAGAAAAACATTTATGACCGTTTTAATGATGAAATCGGTACCTTTAACTTTTTCACTGGCACGTAGTTTTCATACCATGCCTTTCATAAATTTGATAAATGTCCATCTAATTTGATTCTTAAAATAGTTGCAAAAGGATAGTTTTAAGCAAGGGCGCCTACCTTGTAGGAAGTGTGTTTATTCCCAGTACTGTACCCGTGACCTAGACTTATGACGATGAGTCTCTTGTTTCCTTGTGCTCTTTGTCTTCAAGATGGCGCTTCAGTCAACAGTGAGCAAGGTACCGCAGGGATACAAGGGACTCATCGTCATAAGTCTACCCGTGACCCAGTACACAGGGTAATTGGTGTCCTGTGACCCAATACACAGAGTAATTGGTGTCCTGTTATATGCAGTAATTTGTGTTTATCATAAGAAACTAGTTTTTTAGTTACAAGGATCAAGGGTGTTAGGACACGGATATTTTAATTGCGTATTTATTTACCTTGTTTTGATCTTCGTCTTGTTTTCTTGTCTTGTTTCTTCTCTGTTCTGTTTCCTCTTGCTGATGTAAATGCCTCGTGTTATTTGAATATATCTTCCTTGTATTCCTGTGTCTTAGCGCGCCTTCGTAGAAGAAAGATTTTTAAACCACAATGCCATATTAAATACTAATGGGAGAGTCATCACCGCAAATTTCCATTGTTTTCCATCGTCGAATGCGCAACACATTTTGGCTTCGCAATGTTGCTTGAGCGGAGGAGAAAAGACCACTTCCACTCATAACATTTCAGGGGGCTGGCTCTTGCAAAA
The DNA here is from genome assembly GCA_039566865.1 of Aurelia coerulea. Lineage (NCBI taxonomy): Eukaryota > Metazoa > Cnidaria > Scyphozoa > Semaeostomeae > Ulmaridae > Aurelia > Aurelia coerulea. Next base: position 49,119,822 of record CM076943.1, on the reverse strand, counting down.
CCACAGCTGTGCTAACAAGTAAACATAAGATCCTTTTGGATGATTACAAAGTCTGTCCTGAGCTAAACAAGCTAAAAATATCTGAATATTGATTTCTTCATAACCCCAAATGATCGTAGATGCTGTTTTTAGCTACAGTCAGAGAGATAAGTGTTGCTGCTAAAGTCGCCTTCAATGGAAAATCAAGCGCCTTGTATAAGAAAAAGAACCGCATCAAAGGCAACATTTTGGTCTTTATGTCAAACGAGAATGATACGCAAAAATCAAAAGTCATTACCCTTAGTTTGCTTAGTTCGTGCAAAAAACTATTGGTGCATTTGTGTCAAATGAGATGTCATGTGAGATTTACGATAACGCAAGATTACTTATGCAGAACCCAACAGAACGTTTCAATTGTTACTATTCGCGGGCATCTAATTTGAGACAAGCAGTCACGAAGATAACCTCTGTGCAGAATGATATGCATGAAGCTGTTTTGGTACAGTGTGATCTCGTGCCTTCCCCCTGTCAATGGCGCCATTGTTTGCTGGGATTCTGCAACTTTCTGTAGCTGTGTAGGAGGGGGATCCTTCTACCTTCGGTGATGCTGCGACTGCTAGCCTCTGTGCAGGCCACCGGTTACATCATCCTCTAAAGTTGACTTATTTGCATAATGAGTACTATCAATAAGGCTAATGATTCGTTCGTTCTAGAAAACGATTGTTTTGACATAATTGAGCTGCTAATGAAGTCAAGAACGTGCCAATTCTGGGTAAATTTGTTGCTGTGCCAGGGTAAACATCATGGTGATTTATCCATCTTATGGTGTCAAATCTGTCTAACATGAAATAAGCCGACGTCAAATGTTCCTATAGGATCGCGGGAAACTTCTGTCTTGTATGCGCTTTATGTGCGCTTTCTTTATTTCAGTGCCAATTAGCTGAGATAAAACGTTAATCAATCGCTTTAACGAGCGTGACGGAAGTGGGTTACTTACTTACTTACTTTCTTTCTTTCTTTCTTTCTTTCTCACTGACTGACATCGAAGCCCCTTCTTAGATTACAAAGTGGACTTTGTAATCAAAAACAAAGTGGCTACTTTGACTTGAAACCACGCATCTGTTTATACAATACTCAAGTGCTGAGTAACAAATTACAATACAGAGCGGATGTGTCTTTCAGATTCCTTGAACTAATTCTTACATTCCTTCTCGAATTTTCGATTTTATATCAAGGACGCCAGAGTTGACTTTCTCATAAGATTTTCTTGTGGAGAAATAAATGTGCGCTAGGAAATATTCTGGAAGGGCACAAGGAAACAGACAAGAAAGATTGGAAGAAACCTTGTCTCTCAGGCTTCAATATCTGATACACGTATTTTTTCTTATAGGAAATTGCTTATAAGAAACTCAACCCTCAGATCACCAAAAAATTAAGAAACTCCAGTACTGGGAAAATATAAGCTAAGAAACCATTTATTTTGATAAAGGAAATCCTCGACATGTTTTTACTTTACTTTCACTTGTTTCCTGTATCATATTACTTTGAGTAATGTCTAAACATTGGAAAGGCTTAAAAAACCTTGTTTTGAAATGTTCACGAGGGCACAGGTAGTGAACATGAAGATTGTTATGGAACCTCTAAGAAACTCGTAAGAAACTCTGAGTACTAAAAATCTGATAATTTTAAGAAACTTACAGTACTGGCCCAAATTCTTAGTTTCTTATAACGAAAATACGTGAAATCTAGGAAAATTTCAGCACTGGGTCAAAAGCGCAGTTTCTAATAAAAATAAACGTAACGCTGCTCATACTCTGGTCATCTTATTTTGGTCTTTGCCGTGATATCATAAAAAAGCGCAACTTGCATTTTCTGCCTGAGCCTGGTCTCGATTTTCACACTTCGACGAGAGACAAGACAAATGCTCTCGTTTCCTTGAACTCAAAGTATCAAACCAGCTTGGCCGTACCACTTCGTAGTTTGGCTATTTAATCGTGAATGATATTGCTCTGGCAGCTTGCATGCTATCAAACTCATATTTGGTTAAATTCTTCATATTTATCGTTACCTGATCATCATTGCCGAAACCTCAAAGCACACCTGTGGCTCCTATCATGCTCTGGATACAATTCAAAATTTCCCGCACACTGACACCCTCTAGTTGAAACCTCCTGAAATCCAAGCTCGAAAGCCAAAACCTATCACATGACTGATGACGTGTGCCCGGGCAGACGTCATCAAAAAGTGTCGCGCATTGGACGAAAATGCTTTATGAGAGTTTGCGGTGATGACTCTCCCATTAGTATTTAATATGGCATTGTGGTTTAAAAATCTTCCTTCTACGAAGGCGCGCTAAGACACAGGAATACAAGGAAGATATATTCAAATAACACGAGGCATTTACATCAGCAAGAGGAAACAGAACAGAGAAGAAGCAAGACAAGAAAACAAGACGAAGATCAAAACAAGGTAAATAAATACGCAATTAAAATATCCGTGCGCTAAGACACAGGAATACAAGGAAGATATATTCAAATAACACGAGGCATTTACATCAGCAAGAGGAAACAGAACAGAGAAGAAACAAGACAAGAAAACAAGACGAAGATCAAAACAAGGTAAATAAATACGCAATTAAAATATCCGTGTCCTAACACCCTTGCAAGGATTTTCAAATTCTAGCATCTGTTAGTGTTGACCAATCAAAAATCACGCTGTCTGGTTCCCTGCGGCCAACTCGTATAACAGTTGATCTCGTATTACATCAACACTGGAATTTAAAACCACAAAGTTATTCTTACGTTATTTTCCTATCGTACTAAAAAATGTTTTGACACTGTACAGTTATAGCAGCTGTTTGAACATTATTTTGAGTGTGAATTATATTATCTACTTGTTTTGAGATCTTATTAAGTAATTTGTGAGCCCTTTAGACAAAAAAGAATTAACTCTACACTTCCGAAGAATGTGAGAAACATGTAAGAAACTTTTGTTAGCAAAATGGCCCAAAAACTTAAGAAATTGCCTGCGAGCCCCGGACCTTAGTTTCTTATTTAAAAAGATACGAGAATGGCACCATGGCACAAGAAAGTCGTAAAAATGGTTGCTTCAACAGCGGCATTTTCCTTGCTCTCCAAAAATGCCAAAATCAAGAGAATACTGCAAGAAATACCGGGTGTCCCAAAACCCAAGTACTCCTGTTTAAAAAATCACCAAAATCAATCATCAAGCCTTTGACAAAATTTTCTTTTTGACTTGTTTTGTCAAAGACCCAAAACTTTTTATAGATGATAAAATTTTTGCTTTTGATACAACAAGGTAGAAAAATTACACGTTGAAAAACCTTACTTTGAGCTATAGTTTTTAAGCAACATACTCAATCTTGCCTAAGAGTCCAAATTTCCAGATTTTTTATCACCATTGAAGTCTCCAATGATAGTGCGCATTTAATTCAGTCATTAATGACCAAACAAGATGCTTTACATCCACAAAGAAATTGATCTGGCAATCATCAGTGCTTCTTTGCAGTATGATTCAAAACAAGGTAGCCCTAAAAAGAGCTTAAATTTGCTCATTTTCAAGTCAATTAAGAAATCAGCAACATTATCATTCAAACCAATCAAGGAACAGCAACATTATCAAGCTTTAGTCGCAATCCCGTGGAAGAGAAACAACACAATGAGTAAAAACACAATTTTGATAATAATTTAGGCCACATCAACGATGCATTGTTACCCATGGTTACGCCTTACACGTTTTTTTTATAAGAAACTGGTTTATAAGAAACTAGTACTACGATGACCAAAAAGTTAAGAAACTCTACTACTACGCTCAAGAACAGTTAAGAAACTCTAAAACTTTATATCTGTATGTCTCTCTTATTCTATGTCTCTCTAACAAAGGTACCTTCATATTTTCTTGACTTTTAACTGCAAAATTGGTAAATTTTTGCCTTGATGTGCATGGCTTCTTCTTGATGACAATGTCAATGCAAATGGAAGCCCTTTGTCAAGAAGAAGGCTCAACTTGGAACAATACTGCAATTTTAGGCCCAAAAAAATAAGAAACTAATTAAGAAACTTTTACTACTAAAACACCGAAATTTTCAGGCGAAATTAAGAAACTTTTAGTACTAAGTGCTGATCCAAATTTCTTATAAAAAAACGTCTATAACAACATTGAAAATTTAATTTACAAGGCATCTAGCTAAGATGCTGGCGCGGCGTCTTTTGTGGTATTGTCTATGCATGCATGCATATGGCTGAATTAACACTTGAAGCCTCGTTCTTGACACTTTTCAAATAACAAAAGAATGCAGCGACGCATTGCGATACGAACAAGTGTGAGCTTAGCTTCACGCGCAAAATTTAAGGATACCGATTACATCATTAATTTGAGTTTAATATCAGCTACCCTAATTGGTACCGGTGATGATAATTAGGTTGATTAGAAAGAACAAAGAGGCGGTAGAGCTTGTCTTCATTCAGCGTAATGACCTATATCATTAACTGGTAGAGCACGTTGTATTTAGCCTGTGTTCCAGACCCTCCGAAAAGGATAGGGTCTGTGCAGCGGCGGCAGATTCCTTGTCCAGCAGTTGAGTTGGATTGTTTGCATAATATTCCATCAGTTTGGAGTAATCAATAACCAATACAAATCTTTAGAAAAGTGATAGGTTTTAAAGATATTGTTATTGACTTGTCACGTTACGAAGAATAATTAGAAATTGCATATTAATTTTCCCCAGAATCTGGGGAAACTGTGCTACAAGGAATCTGACTCGGTTACACAGCCCCTTTCCTTTTCGGAACTGGAGTCTGGAACACAGGCTAGTTGTATTCTGTTATTGACGACGACAGCAACTACATGTCTTTTTTAAAATTTGACGCAGGACTGAAGGTCTCTTCCCACTACTGGATGTTTCTTCCAGTTAAAATTTGACCTTGCACTGAAAATTGTCAATGCTCAGAATCATCAGATTATGAAAACTGCCAAAGCTCAAGCTTTTTAAAGGATTTCTTGTACCTAATATAACAAATTTTGATGAATTCATGAATACTAGATACAGGAGAAACATATTTCTCTAATCAAATGCATTTTGCGAAAAACTTCATCAGGACAACTGTCCAAAGAATGACATGACAGCTGATCAACTAACAAATTTAATTTCATATTTCTCTTTTTCCACTTCAGGTTTTATTCCAAATATGTCAGCTAGAAATACCAATGCAACATATGGTAAGGGAATTCTTTTATTCAAAAAGTCAAATTTTAAAGTAGGATTTTTAATTTCTTGATCATTAAGCCTATTATGGAACTGCGCTCACGATGCCGGCACATTTTGAAAACGGTGAAAAATGGACTGATTACAAGTTCGTAGTTGTGTCGTTGTTGTTATGGTTGTTGCAATAACTGGGACTACCTTGAGAGTCTAGTTGAAAAATAAGACGGATAGGCCCCCTGTTTTCGCAAGCAGATTTTGAAAAAGGAACTCTAACAGGTACATTTTGAAAGCGACATTTTGCTGGTAACGTGTAAACGCTAGCTCAAATTTTACTATCGTCACATTTGTCACCGTTTTCAAAATGTACCGCCATCGTGTGAACGCAGTCTAAATCATTCATAACTTTTGGTGTTAATCTGTTAAAGATGCGAGAGGAGGGTTACGATGGGGAATACAGGATGGATAAAACAGAATTTTACATGTTTGGGGATTCATTATACAGAGAATGCGTATATGTTGGATCGAATAAATCAAAATTTGATTGATAGCCAAAATCTGAAGCATTTTCGTGACTTTTCTTCCGTTTTTCTTAGTAGTGTAAACAGGGACGTAGGAAGCATCTCAAATTTGGAGGGGCACGACACTTCAAGGGCACTTTTTACATTAAGCTAAAGGGGCATTTCCTGAAAATAAAAAGGGCACTTCTTTGTTTATTTCAAAATCTTGGGGGGGGGGCACGTGCCCCCAGTGCCCCCCGGTTCCTACGTCTCTGAGTGTAAATACAGGTAAAAATAGATTCATGAAAATTCCGTCACTTTGAAATGTGTGAAAAGGGGGTATGTAATCTCCTTGTTTAGCGCAACATGTTACATCAAACCATCCAAACCATCCAAATCCAAATCCAACTAGTCCATCCAAATCGGAATAGTTCAACACCAAACCATCCAAATTTTCCCATAGTACTTGACTTCCTTCGTCATTTCATTGTACCGTCCAGTTGCTATGTGATGGTACAAAAATGACGGAAGTCTACGATAAAACGGAGTTAGACCCATTGCATGGTTTGGTGTGGAACTGCCAGTCTCCTTCTTTTCTTTTGACTATTTGTGTGTTGCTTTCTTGTTTTGTTTTGTCCTTTGCATTGCTGTATTTTTTTCATGTCTTGAAGTTGTATTTGTAAATTGTAAGTACCGTTCTTGGTGTAGGCCAGATGACCTTGTATCTTCTTACGCTAAGAGCGGTAAAGTAGTAATGTATTTAGATTAATTAATCTAAATTTATTATGAATGGAAAAAACATGTTACGTGCAAATACATTTCATTTGCCTCAAGGCTTAAGGAGTAATTTTTACAAATGTATCAGATCATATACGTCATTGCTTGTCTAAAGATTTCATTCTCTTGAGGGAAGTGAAATTGAGTGAAATATGCCTTGGTGAAGAGATTGTTTATAATTTTGATCGACGGTTTTAGGCCTCTTGTCGCGCATATCGAAGTTACAAAATGTTAGTAAATTTATATTTTACTTATGACTTATACAATGCTCAGAGAAACAGAAGACTGATCACAAAATGCTTTAGCCTTTCTGGTATTAACTAAACTTTGATTGATTTCAATGATTGATTTCAATAATTGATTTCAGTGATTGATTTCAGTGATTCATTGATTTCAATGATTGATTGCAGTGATTGATTTTAGTGAGTGATTTCAGTGGTTCATTGACTTCAATGATTGATTGCAATGATTGATTTCAGTGATTGATTGATTTCAATGATTGATTTCAGTGATTGATTGATTGATTGCAGTGATTGATTTCAATGATTGATTTATTTCAGTGATTGATTTTAGTGATTGATTGATTTCAGTGATTGATTGATTTCAGTGATTGATTTCAGTTATTGATTGATTGATTTCAGTGATTGATTGATTTCAATATCTCAAGTATTCTTCACATAATGAATTTTTAAACATGTGAAATTCTTTTTGGTGAACCCGGTTGCTGCAGATATTGTTTACATTTTTGTGGCTATATTTCGGCTTGCAAATGGTATCATAAAATTCTTAGTCTGAGAAAGATCGAAGTCGATCGAAAATCATTATTCAAATTTTTTGAGGATTTAGCGTTGATGATAGGAAAAGGGCTGTTTTAGATGCATCTTAAATTTAGAGAAAGATTAGTTGTGATTTGTCGCACGAGCGATCATTTAATACTTGCACAAATGTAGAATTACTTTGCCAATGAAAAAGTCTTTCATTTTCAGAATTTCATAATGTGGTGTTTTGGATTCGTGAGAGTAGTAGCTTTTTTAACGATCGAAACGACCGAATTACCCCCCCCCCTCCCCCAGAGAGGCACCACATCCCTAAGTGTACTGGGGTGTGCCGCCTGGGTAAAGGGATTGTTACCCTGCGTGCATTATTCTTTATTCTTTATTCTACGAAAAATAATGATTCTATCAAAAATTCTCTCTCTAGAGTTATGGTAAATTATAGGCAGTTTCTTTCAAGTCAATCAGTTGAGAGAACGGGCAATAACATTTTACACGTTTGATTTGAAAGTTTTGCAAATATTCAACGCCTATCATGTCTATTCCGTGGTAATTCAGCGCTAAAATAATATAATTACCTCTGCGGGGTGTAAGCAACAAAGATGTCGCTGCGAAGGAGAAACGAGAAATTTCGTTTCCTTCTCGTTTCTCCTTCACAGTGACCTGTTAGTTGTTTACGCCCCCGCAGTGGTAATTATATTATTTAGCGCTGATAGATATGGAATAGACTTGAGCAAGTCTAACGCCTATGTTCTACAGTAGAAACCCGCATAAAAGAACCTGTTTCTATAAGAACCTAGAGGCTGAAATTCAATCTTTTAAACCCCCTAAATAAGAACCTCTAAGAGGCTGAAACTGGGAAAGGTTCTTATATAATAGCTTTCATGTAAATTATGAAAATGACCAGAATTTTTAGAATTCTTCACATTCTGATCAGACTTCTTCATTGGTACAAAAGATTTGTTCTCAAGAATTCTCAAGAATTCTTGGGCTGGAAAACAGTGTTAATGTGTGCAAGGCCTGCTTGTATATAAGAACCTTTTTAAGAACCTTACAGGCTGGAATTTAGAATAGCAGCCATTTAATTAAGAACCTATTCAGGCTGCCTAGAAGAAACCTAGGTTCTTTTATGCGGGTTTCTACTGTACTGTACAGGAATACAATCTTCTTTCGCATCTGTCTTTTCCGGGCACTCTCTTCTCAGGTCGGGCCTCGCAAAACAAAGAAATCGTAAAGCACACGAAGGGAGATAAGTCTTAAAGTCAATGTAAACTCGATATTTCTAAATGATTGGTTGAAAACATATGGTTTAGTGAGCTGACATCAAGGGGTATGATAAATAACTGCGCAGTGATCCTGTGATTTGCTCTTTGGACTAAATCCGAAAGACTGCATGTTGAATATTTAATAAGACCTCGACTAACAAATAAAAAGCCTGGGTCAATTAATTCTTTGATGGATAAAGAATGCACAGTCACAGTAAATTGATTGAAGGTGGACGATAGCTGTTGCCGTGTGTGTGTTTTTCACTTTTGATACAACACTCTTTGTTATGGACTGTTTTTATTTTGAAATGATCAACTGCAAAGCTGTTCTCTTCTTTAAAACTTATTTTCAAGTTGACAGGATTAAGTAGTTGTTGAATAAAACCATCTGCGCTGTTGGCATGAAATCATCTCTCAAGTTTATTCCTTTTATTCTGTCTTATTCAACTCTTTTAACCATCTCATAACTATTTCAAGTCAATCCCCTGTTTAAAGTAAGAGATAATACAAGACTTTATTTTGATTACAAAATTTTGATTAAGATGCAGGAGGTCCCAAAAATAACATTTGGTCATCCCTCTTTTCAATTCTTTGTTGTTGTCGTTGATTGGAAATAACATTTGTCTGTTTCTTCTCTTCGCCATCTTTTTATTTGATGTTGAATCCGAAGGCCTATATAGCAACAGCAACAGAGCCCATTTTCGAAACAACTTGGTCAGCTGAATCAAGCAGTAGGCCTATGAAGGGACATGAACTGAAACATACGTGTGTCTCACTCGTGATTGTTGCTATGGTTGCACAAAAAGTCTAAGTGAAAAAGAGGCTATCGTCTTGTTAACGTCATTGTTTTTAGCATGATATCCTATGATATCCTTTCTTTTAGATTAATAATAATTTTTGCATGAGTAATAATGCAATTTGGCCTAATTAGCGAAAAGAGCTGAGTAATGGACCTAATATCTCAGCCTCTAGTAGTTGTAGGAGCACACAATTTTTATTGGTAAATTCTTTGCATGAAATTTCATGGGCCTAAGTTTAGCCAACTGAAATTCAAATATTGTTTTTGAGATACAAGTGGTAGTTCAAATGAAGTGTAAATAGTTCTAAAGTCGTGTCTCACCTGAGATTCACGATCATAGGCGTAGGAGATAGGGGGCTAGGGGGGCTGCAGCCCCCCCAACGTCAGAAAAATTTGCAAAAATCAGCCATAATCGGGCAGAAATCCGCCTCAAGTCGGGCAAAATGTTGGATTTTTTGTCGGGCAGCCCCCCCCCAAACTTCCCCTACGCCGATGTTCACGATAACGCAAAACTCCTTTGCAAAACACGTCTATTGTTGTTATTCGGGAGCATTTGCAGGTGACATCTAATTTGTGACAGACTATAACTCCAATGATTTTGGAATACTTTTCAAATTTTGCTGCCGATCTGTGTTTACCCTGAAAGCAGTTGGAATGACTATCTTGTTTTTGATTTTTATGTTCCTTTCATTTTAAAAGGCAACTGAATCAATATTTGCCACAGCATATAAAGATAACGTTGATACTACAGGGTGTCCCAAAAAAATTTTGCCCCGTTAGCCTAAAGATTGCAACAAAAGGGCAACAGATTATCGCCAAACTTTTATATGATGTTGCTCTTCAGATGTTAAAATAAAGTTTGCTGCCATCCCCGTAAAAATCCTTTGAAAAATCATGGAGCTAGAACCTTCTGAAGACCAAATTTGCCTGATGACTGAAACCAGTGGTCGGCCATTTTGTCTTACTATTTTGCAGTGATAAGAAGCTTCACGTGAGGTAAGAATAATTTCTGTGAGGTAAGAAATAGTTGAAAACTCTCTGATGATTATCGGAATTTTCACGAAAGCTATGAAATTGGAGGCTGCTGTTTCATTTTCAATCCATGAAGCTATTTATCGCTGCAAATTAGTAAGAGAAAATGGCCGACCGTTTGGTTTCAGTCATTGGGCAAATTTGGTCTCCTGAAGGTCATAGCTCCATCATTTTTCAACGGAGTTTTATGGGGATGGTAGCAAACTTTAATTGAATATCTGAAGAGCAACATCATGCAAAAGTTTTGCCAGAATGTTTTGATGTTTTGTCGCAATCTTCAGGCAAACGGGGCACGATTTTTGGGACACCCTGTATTTTATGCATTCTTCTTCCAGAACATTCGAAAGAATATTCTTTCTTGCTTAAAAGTGCTAGGACAGAGCTGTGGGATCTTTGATACAAAAATTCTTAATATTCGTTAAATTACAAGGCTGGTGAGTAGACAGTTGCCTAAAGGCCTTAGCAAGAACATTTTACAATTTACATCTAAATCTTTAGTCAATACCCTCTGTTGGAAATGGATAATTCTGAAATTGCACCTAAAGACCGGGTGAGTAAAAAAATCTATTTTAGTTAGGAAAATTTTAAATTCACTTGAACTTGTCCACTGTTGATTGCATAACTTATAAATATTATTGCGTTAGTATCCAGGAGGCATTGGACTCTCAACTCGTTTTACTCACCTGGGATACTAAAACTTTCATTTTTGGTTCAAACTAAATTATCATGTTGTTGTCTCTCATCATGATAAATGAAACGATGGCTACAGTCACACTTGGTACAAAGGTAAGCTGATGTCACACTTGGTACAAAGGTAAGCTGATGTCACACTTGGTACAAAGGAAAGCTGATGTTCTACCATGCTTATCTTCAGAATTGGTCACCAAAATTATTATTGTCTCCAATCCCTGTTCGTTCTGACTTTTATCAGATGTATTCCTTGACTTAAGTGATCTTTTCTAGGTTCATGCAAAAAGAAATGACGGAGATTAAATAGAGGTTTGAGATGTGACAAAGAAAATACAAGTAAGACATGATTATGTTTAACTTCATTTTGGTCTTTTCTTCCCTTCATTTCTTATTTTCACGTGAAGCTTTTTAATTCAAACGATCTTCTTTCTAGATTCATGTCAAGAGTTGTATTTTCTTTACTGTGTGAGCCAGCTAAAAATTCCCACTTTTGAAATTTATAGCACCAAGAGCACTTGATTGATTGATTGATTGATTGATTGGAGAGAATCAAGTTTATTTGATAGTCGAAAGACTGAAATAGTTTTGTAATTTTTTCGTATTTTTATGAGCACTAGAACCATAGATCAATTCGACTTTTATGATAATTTCATGGTTGCGAATTGCGTGAAAAAGACCCAAAAAATTTAATCAAACCATGAAGAAACTTCTCATGCAGAACTGAACAACAAAGAAATTAAAGCCTCTCACGGGTGAGAAATATCGTCTGCACAATATTGCCATGGGATATTGCCATGGGATATAAAATCTTCAGTGTTGGTTTGAAAATATATTTCTTACATCCCCTGAGAGAGGTTAAATGCATTTACGTATTACAATTTGATTAAGTGTTTCACACCTTTTTCAAGCACCTCGTAACCAAGAAATCTTCGTAAAGTCACATTTACCTGTATTTTCACTGTTTAAAGTTCGACAAAAATCACAAAAATATGTTGATTATTCAGCTTTTAAATAAATTTCGAATCATTTAAATCATTTAAGTACTTTTGCTGCTATGAATGTTCGAAATGCGGAAACTGTTTCTGGCTTACCCGGTAGACGAAGAAAAGAAAGAGATTAAGATGTAACAAAGAAAACACAACTAAGATATGATTCGAGTTGAAATCTACGCCAGACAGGTACTCTCCTGAATAAGCTAAAGATGTATTCACCCAAGTGAACAGTTTGTTTGGGAGTACGCTTTCAGACTTTAAATAGATCAAAATTACTGCCACCTGATGTCTCCATGTTTGTTTATTTGTAATGCATGAATGAGTTTTCCAAGAATGCAATCACCTACGCGTGGAGAAACTTGAAGGATATATCTTTGTCTGAGTGCATGTTGTTAGACCTCTTGAAAATGAATATCTGTATAAACATGGTATAAAATACACAGGTGTGAATCATTTTGCTAACTCGGTTCTATTTTCTATTAACATAAAAATGTTTTCTGACTAAGGTTCTTGGTTGAAATTCATTTGTAATGCCCAGGGGGGGGGTACTCACCGACTTTCAATATGGGGGGGTCCATGCCAATATTTGGGGTCCAAAATTTTACGTTAAATCAATATTTGGGGTCTGTGAATTTGGGGTCGACAATTCTGAAGAAAGGAAGAATGGCGCAATTTGGCCCTGAAGTTGCGAATCATGAGATAAATGTTTTGGTATTATTTAAAAACTGAGAAAGATCAAGAGGCTTTAATTGAAATCTCTCTCGTAAGAACAACAAGCTTGCATTTTCATATTTGAATTAAAGTATGTTTCAAATAAGTTTTCACATGAAAATGTCTGCAAATGAAAGTAAGTGAAGTGTTCTGCATAGCCGATTTTGCGTTTCTGCAAATCTCATGTGACACCTAATTTAAGACAGACTTTTAGATGTCCACTTTAAAATTCCCTCACTCATGTTTTCACCTAATTCAGTGAAAGAATAAACTTACCTAAACTCAAGCTCGCTAAATTGTCTTGTTAGTGCTCTTTTTATCCGAATTTTTTTTATGTCTGGGACAGAGGAAAACTGGGGGTCCGGGGGCTTGCCCCCGGGAAAATTTTCTGTGACCACGCTCTTTAGATCGTTGCAAAGCGCCCCTATTTTGAAGAATCTACTGTTTGTTTTTCATGGGAAATTTCGAAAAAAGGACCTCAAAAGCACTGAAAAATAGATCGTTTTCAAATTTTAGATAACAACGTGATACCTTGATATAAATCTTCATTTCCACAAGCATCCGTTCACAGAAACTGAAAGTAGTTCTATCTTAGTAATCATTTCCATCTTCCTCAACAATATTCACTTGTGCAAATTCTGACGAGCAACTCATTGAAAGCTTAATGCACAAACCATAAATGCATGACATTTTTTAAGTATATGAAGCGTGCAAAATTAATTGTAAATTTATCGTTTTTAACCACCAAAATGAAGGTAAAACGACCGAATTTTCGGGGAAAAGTCCAGGAATGTTTTGACCGAAAGCATTTGTCTGAAATTTCTTCGTCCGAAAATTTTGCGCCTATTGTGTCTATTTTTCCAATAGAATACACACTTTTCTATCGATTGAAAAAGGAATTTTTTGCAGAAAAACGAACGTAGGACCTAGTTTTTTGCCGAAAGACCTACTTTTTCATCAAAAACTGCGTTTTCGCGACCGAAAAAGCGATCTATCATGTACACATTTCGATTACCATAAAGTAGCTATGTAAAGAAAATAGATTAATTCAATTTTCTTCGATTTTCCGACAAGAATGGAAAACTGACGAATTTTCCGACAACATTTTCACAGGGGGGCCATGGCCCCCCTGGCCCCCCCGGCCACGACGCCACTGGTCTGGGACCGGTTTTGGTACTCATGATCAATCAAATTGATTCGATTTTAACTGGGCCTTATAGAAATGCTTTGACAATTTGAAAGTCGTCAAAGTACATAGACACCAAAAACTCCAAACTGCCATGGCCCTGATTGGGTAAAGAAGACAATCAAAATGAAAAGAATTAGGCAAGTTTCAGTTATTTTAGTTGTCAGAGAAATAAACTACATGATAACGATCTGACTCCTTTTTATTCGAGAAAGAAAGCCAGATCCCAGGGCATAAAGGCTTAGTGAATACACACCTACTAGATCTTTTGTCATTGATTTTATTTGAAGATCTAGCCAACCACATCCATGTCCAACATAGGTAAAGATGGTACGATTATGGTATTGAAATGGCAGATGCAACGAACGAAACAAGACTAAATAATTGGCACACTGAGGCCTTTCAAACTTATGTTATCATCAGATGTGATGATAACATAAGTTTGATGACAACATAAGTTTGAAAGGCCTCAGTGTGCCAATTATTTAGTATTGTTTCGTTCGTTGCATCTGCCATTTTAATACCATTTCATGTCCAACATGCATTCTCATCAAAAGGTTTCAAATGGTCAGTGCAGTGTCGTCTTAGACATTGGAAATGAGACATTTTTTCCTGTTTTTCATATGTCTTATTCTTTATAAAGATATTTGAATCAATAGAATAAGAACAAGTAGTGTGATTTACTAAAATCTGTCTGAAATTAGATGTCATGTGAGGTTTGCGATCACGAAAAATTGCTTATGTAAGACACTTCCATTTTCGTTATTCGCAAGCATTTTTGCGTGACATCCAATTTGAGACTGGCTATGATTTTGCAATGTTGATTTAGCTCTTGAAACAAGAAAAGTTTATTTATTTTTCATTTCATAAAAGCATATGTTCATTTAAGATACTTTACGGTTTACACCTATTTATTACGTCATTGAACAATTATAATTGTTTCTGTCTTTGTTCCTTACAATCGACAGACATTTTGCCTCATATGTCAACTGAGGTCATAGCTTCAAAAAACATTGGTAAGCAAACAGTCTTTTGTGAAACTTAAATAATAATGATGATCCCCTAAAGTCTTTCTTTGCATTCTGTCCTTCCTTTAATTCCTCAACCCACATTGTGTTTGCTAAAGTCTTAAAACACTCCTTTGGCAATCATCATTTTAATCAGTCCAAAGCAATTCTAATCAGTCTAATCACTCAAAGTAATCAACTCTGTTGATCATTGTCACAAATACTGCACACTGTTTGGAAATAAGCGATCAAATTTGCTCTGAAAACATCACCCATCTAGGGCAATAATCAAAGAATTGGGTTTGGAAAAGTGTTCCTGATTAACTGTTTGGAGATTATCGTCCTAATCAACCCAATCATTTTTATGAATCAAGTCTAATCATCTCTATTGATCACTGTCACCAAAACTCTTGGTTGCTCGTGTTATGATATTCCTGATTAACTGTTTGGAAATCATCTCTCTAATCAGCCCTATCAGTCTTATGAATCAAGCCTAATGATCTCTGTTGATCACTGCTACCAAAACTCTTGATGGTTCTGAAATAGGTAAACAAATTTTCTGTAAAAGTATCACCCACATAGCACAATAATGTAATAATAGGTTGTGTTAGAGCTTTCCTGATTAACTGTTTGGAAATCGTTTTCATATCCAGCCCGATCACTCCTATGAATCAAGCCTAATGCTTTCCGTTGATAATTTCTATCAATGCTCTAAATGCTACACCTTTTTGAACAATGGAAAATGTCGATACCACAACAATCAAAGAAATGGGATAGAAGCAGTTTTAAGGATTCTTCTTTGTAACCACATCCCAGATTGCTATCAGCGTTAAAGATCTTTACGTTTACATTGATAGGTAGCTAGCCTGCGTTTTCGCTTCTAACTCCTCCACGATAGTAACGATTAGTCTGCACGCATGCTAATTGATAGGGTGTGGCATGGTTTAGAGAACAATTAACCATCAATCTCTCTTTTAGAAAGAGTAAAATTAGAAAAGATAAAAGTCATAGTGTACAATGAACAGTAATAATGTTTATATATATTTACAACACCGCATTAAATGCTTTTAATTATCATGGGAACTGAAAGTAATTTGCTTGTGCAAGATATATCACAAAATGGATCAAATTGTAGTAATATTTTAAAGCTTGGTTCATACCAGAGTAAAAACGCGTAAGAATTGGAGTAACGCATTTTCTTAACTCATTCCAGCGCATTTTTAGTGAGTTATCGCTTGCAAATGAAATCAGAAGTTGTTGACTCCACCCAAATGCGCCAGGACAGCTTCAAAGTTCCTGACGAAGTCTTCAATTGAGGCAAAGATCACTTTCTTTCCAATGCATTTCAATCACAAGCAAGCAAGCATAATTTATTTGTTGACGCAAGCTGAGGCTATAGGCAGCTATGCAGCTGATGCGCGCCTTCGGCTTTTCCCCTCAGGAGGATAATTTCACTCCACAATTTACTGAGGGCAGTTTTACGCAGTTTACTCTGGTGTGAACTAGCTCAAGAGAACATAATTCTTTATCGATTTACAACAAAATAGTTGACTATGTAGCTAGGTATATATTTATGTTCATGCAGAACAAGTTGACACCAATTTTCTTTTCATAAATTCATATTTACAATGTTAAATATCTTTCAGCTGTCAGCAATACTTTATATATTTTTCACTCTACTCACACAACATATGCGCGTCATTAAAATTATCATCTCGTTCTTAGTTCTGTTCGAAAGTCAAATCCCTGCTTGCAAAGTTTCACATCGAACGCAAATTTCATCTCCCCTTTTATTGTCTGTATAGTTCTCCTTGCTTGCTTGCTTGTAAGGCGTTGCCCACAGACCAAACGCTTTCCCTTGCTAACGGCTCGAGATGACTGACTTGTGGAGTTTCTTGGCATTCTACCATTGGAAGAATCATTTAATGAGAAGCCGGCGAATTTGGATATTCCATGTCATTTCCCTGAGGAACTTTTTTGTCCTTCTTCCACTTCACACGTCGATTTTGAAACCAGATTTTGACTTGTTTTTCCGTCAGGTCGAGCATAGCAGCGATTTGAATTCGTCGAAGCCTCGAAAGGTATCTGTTGTTTTGAAATTCTTTCTCAAGCTCGAGAAGTTGTATGCTTGTGTATGCAGTCCTAATGCGCTTTGATTTTCCACACTGCATTTGTGCTTTCAGTCTTCGATTTTCGAGTTCACGAACTAAGAAAAGAAGCGAGAAATTGTTATGAAGGAGCAGGGATATTTGATGAATGTTATGATAACATTAGATGCTAGATGCTAATTTCACGCTGGATTCCGCTAATTTCTCTCGATATCTGCGCCATGAATGATACTTTTCCATCGCATCCAATCAATGGAATTTTCCGAGTGGGCTTGAATTCTCTTAATTACAAGAGAAAGATGTCGCTTCATAATTGAATAGAGATTTAGGGTTGAATGACCTTTTATTGTGTAAAATTCCGCCCGCTCGGAGAATTCAACTGACTGGAGACTGGCCTTTACGCATTAGGACTTTTTGAATCTTTAAACTTATATCAAATCTTTTCCAATGTTTCAGGTACATTAATGGGTGGAGAATCGGCAGCCTTTGACTGCCTTGCGCAGTAATGGGCGTCTTTTTACCAAATGAAAAATCTCTCCGCAATAATCATCCTAAATTTTTATGAATTTACATATCTTTTAATTCCGTAGCAACCGTAATATTCAATTACATCGATTGTTTGTGCTGACCTTCTTCCATATTTGTAAGTTATTGACCTCAATTAGAATAGCTATTCTTAGATAACACAATCTAAATAGTTGACTCTGCAGCATGAATATACATCAAATATTAAATTCGTCGAGTAAAGTAAATTATTTCACTTCAAACAGAAGCGCCTTATTCAGTCAAATCCATCACGAAATTATGAAGCAAAAATGTGAGTCTTCCTCGAGTAAGTGAGTGACATGCTCACCAACTAAATTAAGAGAAATAATAATTTCCTATTAGTTGCTCTTTAAATTCAATTTCAACATTTCTACAGCATAGTTATTTCGTTTGGCATTATTTCAGGGCAAAAACGTTCACTTTGATCAATTTGAAAATATCCGTGCTGTTCTATGACAGCAAAACTTGGATAATTCTAACTTTTATCTATCTTTAAACGGAATGAGATTTGATGAGGATTTTAATTCTAATAGACAGTTTTATGGTCACTGAACATTACAGAAATAGTTTTGTTCTAATTTCATTTTGCACAGAATTCCAGAACCACTCTAAAGATATGCTACTTTTTTGTGATTTGCAGCTTCAACATTTTACGAAGTAAGAGAGTTTCAAACGACTACGCGCGTTGCTTGAAAGGAGCGAGAATGGTTTCACGAGGAGAAACAAACTTTGAACAAGAAGCTTTAAGAACAGTGGGAGCAAAGAAGA
Organism: Aurelia coerulea; assembly: GCA_039566865.1. Taxonomy (NCBI): domain Eukaryota; kingdom Metazoa; phylum Cnidaria; class Scyphozoa; order Semaeostomeae; family Ulmaridae; genus Aurelia; species Aurelia coerulea. The sequence goes on along the minus strand of CM076943.1, from coordinate 49,101,468 downwards.
TCGCTGGTTTGGCCTTGTTTTGAATGCAAATGGTTCAGAATTGCGAACGAGTAAAAGATACAGAAAAAAGAAAGAAGAAGAGTCGTCTGTTGCAACTTTCAATCAGTCTTGAAAGAACTTTAAGGATGAAATGGAAAATGAAACTTACTGTAAGACGGTAGAAGATGCGGTGGACAATCGTGAATATTCATTGTCGGGTAGGACATCTTGTACCCTTCTCTATCGAATTGATGCCTTGAACTCATTGAACCTTCTCTGTACGGCGAGCAATATGGATAGGACGGGAACATCGGGCTGATTGGAGATGAATCGGTGCACATATGACATTGGCATGAAGATTGCTGTGATTTTGGCATGCAACAAGTGCAGAATGAAGTCGATTCGCAGTTGTATCGTTTCTCACTGTGATGCGGTGATTGTGGTGGGGAGATAGCTGCAGGACTTGATGTTCTTGAATGCCTTGGACTGCTTGCTTGATCATTTGGGATAAGCGGTGGCGGTGGGTCTATAGGCTCAATCTTTGGTCGGTTGTGCATGATCGTATCAATCAAGAAACTCTTCGACATCTTTCTTTCTCAGATGATGAACTATTTCTGTTGTGCTTCGTCTTTCAGCGTGAATCAACTTTATATTGGCACTCGAACGTATATAATCGTGTTTTGAATGGTGCGTACAGGTATTGTAAAGTGCTTAAATGCTTGTATATATCACCCGTAATCTAGCGACCTTCTCCAATGAGCCTTGCCTGTAAGTGACGCTCGCCGTTCATTCAACCTGTTTATAAAGCTTTGCTTCCGCCCGCCGCGCCGCACCACTTCAACACCCACGTGCATGAGGCTATTATAAAATTATCGAATCCTATTGTTCTTACTGATACTATTGTTCAGATGAAATCGAAAGACAGTAATGATTAATTTCTATTGGTATCAAGACATTATCAGCTCGCTGAATGCTCAGATCATTCGAGGCAATGCCAAGTTAATTAATTTACGAATTAATCATATTTTGGATAAACGATTATAAGCTCAATTTCATCGTATACAATCATGTCATGTTAATTTTTCATTTCCTTTATCACAAAATACCGTCAATTTTAAGGTGTGAAGGGAATGGTAGAGTACTTTTGAAGTTAGTGACAAAATATGTCAAAACATTTGGCAGGCATTTTTGATAATTAAGTTAAGTAAATTTTAGATATTTATTGATTAAGAAAATTCCTTGAGGGTACATTCTACTCTCACACCTGCCTCCATGTATCTTCGTATAGAAAACACGATTTATTCACGGGGGTTCTGTTCTATATCTTCATACAAATAGGAATGCTCAGATTGGAAACGACTGCTCTTTTCGACAAAAGAAATCACGACTTTGTAAGAAGGATAAGATTGGGCTAAACTCTTTTCATTAGGGTACTTTTAAAACATCTGCACAACGCTCACGGGTGGGGCCCTTAATTATTCCTGGTTCTGTGCTGTATCTGCTTACATATAAGAATGCTCTGGTATAGAGTTTGGCTGCTCTTTTTGGCAAAGAATAACTAATGAAAACATGAGATAATTCACGAGTTTGTGAAATCATATACCAGTGGTAGGAAAATTACTTGCAAAAAAATACATTCCCCCTTCGTCGGGGTCATTTTTCTGAGAATGTGCAGAAAATTCAGGGGAATGTCTTCTTTCTGAAGGAAGATATTTAAAGGAACAATGTGGTTTCCTCACTTGGAACTTGTAAGGCGACTTTGAATAAGAACCTCCTTAGGAAGTCATCTTCATGCTTATGAAGCAGTAAGGAATACCAGCGGATGACAAGATTGAAAACAGAGTATCGATGTTTCAGAAGAGACATGCACTTTGATTATGCAAATGAGCCTAAGATTTGTCTTTGTAGCGTTCGTTCAAGAAGATATATTTTTAGCTCTAGTTTTGTGCAGTTGTGTAACTGTGGTTGTGTTACAAACACAAACCGACTATTGTTTGGTACTCAAAATCACCGAAATGAAGAAATACGAAATTTCTGTGGAACCTATGTCTCAGAATTAAATTTGCCAAGCTAAAGTACCTGAATATTTCTTCTATAGGAATAAAAAAGCTTTTGCCACTAACATTTTTCAGAAAGAGATTTGAAAATATTTCCTTAGTGTCAATTATCTGCTGCAAGGTGGAGAGGGGCTTCTTCCTTAGATATCCGGTTGAGTCGTGCTTCTTTGAATTTAGTAATTTTTCTATAGATTACGGTGTTTTGTTGCGTTTATGGGTTTAATACGATGAGTCCGTTATTTAAAGCTATTTTCAAATTTTGTACCACAAATCATTTGTTTAAAAAGAACTGAATCCTTTGTTTTACAAAATTCGCATTTGCCTTTGAGTGGACTGCTGTAGATCAAGCAGAAACGTTACCACAACGTTATGAAATAGATAATATCAACTCCAGATAGTGGTCTACATTATTAAATTTGTGCCAAACATTGTCTCTATTCAAGGGAATTTTTCGTGACAGCTTGTGAGGAGAATGTTTTGGTAAATCTTCACTTTGTTTTGATACATGTTGATGATAAAAATAAAATCAATTCAGTTAAAATCAATGTGATCAAATTTTCATTTAAAGGACACGTTGCCGATAAGTATCTTTTCAATTGATACAATACGTCCTCTTTAGCACAACGACAATATAAAACTAAATGAAGTTGTCAACTGTCAACTATTTTACCACAAAAGATTTTTCTTGAACTCAGAAATATTAAAAAACCAAATGAAATTTTCGACTGCTAGCTAGTTCAAGAGAATTTAGTAGCAATAAAAAGGCAAATAAAATTATTGTCAACTGGTAGCTTTCGAGAGAGCTCTAGAGAGACCTCACAAGGTCTTGTTTTGGTGTTCCAATAAATATGAGTTGATGTACACCTAGGTAGATAAGAATGCATGTCAAATTTTTTACTTTTGGTTTATGTTTCATGAGCTTCTACTTCTACTTCTATAATTAATGCCTTCTAAAAAGAAGTTTAGCATCAGTTTCTATAATGAAACTAAAATAGAAAAAGAAGAAATGATTCTGTATGTATATTTGTTTTAATTTTCTAAGTTAAAGGGACTCTAAGCATTTATAGGCCTTCAATAAAAATATCAAGTATTTGAACTTGGATTTGATAAAACTTGAGCCACTTTTATATGCTTAGTGTCCCTTTGAGTAAATAAGACTTTTTTCTTTACGTGAACATAATAGAAGTATGTCATTGTACATATCTTTCATGTTGTATTTCCTGTTTTTGAAAACTTCTAGAGTTTGTCTAGCAGTTACATTCGAATGTAAGCCTCTCCATGGTAAGCCTCTCCAAATACTGTATGTGGCAGGAATGAGAACCTAACATAATCTATTTTTAAGCTGTATTAGTTTAAACAAATGATTCGTGGTACAAAATTTGAAAATAGCATTAAATAACGGGCTCATCATATTAAACCCATAAACGCAACAAAAAACACCGAAGTCAGTAGAGAGAAGTCTGTTCCGTCCGTCTGCTATAAAATTGGCATGTTTTTATTGGTAATTTGTTCTTCGCACGAACCTAACTGATGAGAGTTCGACGAAACTAGTATTTGGTGATTTCACGTAGATCTTTTCAGCAGTTACTGGTGAGTTACTAACTTATTTCTTTCCTTTCAGGTTTTAAGATTAATTCGGTTTTGTCTTACAGGATTTAACAGTTTTTCTCTTGTTACAGGTTTATTTTGGTTACTGTATTAGTTTCTCATTTCTAGCAGAATATTTCAGATGATCTTTCAGTTGAGTAGACACAAATGTAATCAACGGTAAGCAAAATCGTTTCTTTTCACCCATTTCAAGTCAAATGATCAATCTCTTGGTAAAACATCGTTTGAATTCTGTAACATATTTCGTGCCATGAAAATGTGTGCCATGAATGCAAAGAGTAGTATAATACTGAAATTTTCCAAGAGTGTGCTCACATGACTTGAAATTCGGCAAAAGAATCCTTAGCCAACTTTGTCTATTTGGTCAGAGAGAATGACAAATTAAAATAGTCAGAAAATCCTTGGTTTAAAAAACGTCCCTTTCAGATTCCGGAGTAACTTTGATTGGTACTCTTTCTAAAAACAGTAGGCTTGGTAGATTCGAAATTCCTGTTTGATTGACCCCGGGGGCCCGGACGTTCGAAAATGGTAGGTTTGGCAGGTTTGGAAGGCCTTCTCTCTCATCATCCTGCTCTTGAAGGCAGAAGGTTTTGGGGAGGGGGGGGGTACTTGACTAGGAAAGTGACGGGGGTGTGTGGAAATCCTCTCCGCACCCTGCACCCTGTCGCATAAAAAATAGGCCAAAAGTATACCCTGTCGCATAAAAATTTGCCTCTCAATAACAGAGAAGAACGCGATTTTAGCTGGTGATACCCTGTCGCATAATTTTCTTACCTATCATAATACCCTGTCGCATAATTTTCGTTAGAAAAGGACACCCTGTTGCATAATTTTTACCGCAAAATGACACCCTGTTGAGCGGTGCATCCCGTCAGGTCAAATATGGGAGTACCCCCCCCCCTCCGGGGACTGTTATTTCGCCATAGTAAACCAAAAACCTGCTGTTTTGAGATTTTTATGTTTCTGTGGGTCCTTCTTTGAGAAATCTCCGATGTTTTATGAAATTGGTAAGTTTGGGGTTGCAGATCAAACACACCCTTATATTCTGTCTCTCGTTCCTACATGTTTGAAATAAATCTGATATCATGTTGTTTTTATTGTGTATCTCCACAAATTAGTTCTTTGTCTAAATTATTCGAAACGATACAAGCATCTATTAAATTCATTCAAATTAAATCCACCTAGTGGTTTCATTCAATCTTCAAATCTTTTAGTATACAAATTTTCAAAAATGCTACAATTTTTAATGCTTTCAAAGCAGCCGCCACATGCACGTTTGACCAAGGTTTAAGATGCTTTAAGCCGATTTAGTATTAGCATCTATCCATGTGTTTATTGATGAATTGATTAATAATCGTGGAAAACACTTCCTTTTTATGCAAGGTAAACAAGCCATCGTTCTAGAATTCATTGTTCAATTGTTACTGTTTTTCGAATACAGTTGTTGACAATCACAGATGTTTTAACATCAAGTAGCAAATTTCACTTTAAATTATCTCAGTTAAGATGTGCATTTATTGTCCTTGGAATCGTATTAGCTAAACAGATTTTCTATCTTCATTAGAAAGGATTGCAATGTCTCTTCAGGACAATAGGCGTTGAGTCTGCAGAACTTTAAGCTTAACCGTTATTACCCTATACTTTCAAATAAATTGCTCAAATGGAACTTTGGGTAAATTCCCATAATTCCAAAGAGAGCATTCTTGAAAATAAACAAATAAAGTATCAATAATTGTGCTACGAACAGAGCTTTGTTATGTACATTCTTGACGTCGTCATCATATTCAGAATTAAAGCATTTTTCAAATTTCTGTAAGGCTCGAAGTTGTGACGTCATCAAATTACAAAATCATGAACCGCAAATGCAACAGGCTTTCACTTGCTACCATGGTGTAGGCCTTCAAAGGGGCAGTCAGACGTGACGTTGCGCGGGACATTTTCATTGTATTTGTATGAAAAGTGCGTAGGCTTAGCATCGACTAGTCAATGGAGATTTTGAATGGGATTATCGCACATTTCAATCCATCTCCATCGACGTTGCTCTTGACAATCTCGAGGATTTAATTGGCAAATATTGTTCGTCTATGTCGATTTCATGTATTTGCAAAGTTATTTTGTCTATCACAAATTCCTGAAAGTCGTAAACAGCGATTTTGCAGAATCAACTTTGAAGCTGCGAAGAGATAATCTACAAGTCGAAGTGGGCAAGAAACTCGCCAAAGAATATGGCTTTTGAGTCAGATTTATGATGCTTGGTGAAACCGAAAGGTGAATAGAACCTTCTCAACACTACTGGATTCATTGCTCAATTAATTTCATCAGAATCACAGCGAACAAAGAGGTACAGTAGACATGTTTTGGTATTTAGGCCTATACGAATTGGATTGTGACACGCAGAATCTGCTACCCGCGTTTCGCGTCTGACTGCCCCTTTCAAAACCGTCTATTTCTTGTATTGGTCGCATTGATTTTTCACAATCACTTTATGATTTATGATGCTTCTAATGTAAAACAGTGATTAAGGTCTCCGATAAGACAAAGCTATTTGCCCTTCTGAAAAATAGATTGCGCAACTCTGACTGCACTCAGTCAAATCAAAATTAACAGAGCTGCCAAATATCATGATAGTTGACTGCGCTGCGCAGAAGGTGTGAAATCTACTCTTAGCCAGGTGAGTGGCTGATAGACTTGTACAGTTTCCGTCAGGAGACTGAAGTGAAGCTCGGTCGAGTGAGGTCAAAATGCGGATGGGTTGGGTGACCTCGGAGGCTTGACCGCGCAACTCACATCGCTGCCCTTCGGAAGGGACGTTAAACTTGGGGTCCCATCCCTGGATGTGGATGCAGACTTGCTTAAAGTAGCTTTAAGTAGCTAGAAATACGTCCTGCCTACTCATAATAAATTACAGAAAATTTGCGCGTATCGAAGTTGTGATTCTTTTATTTACGAAATTCACCCTTGCTACGAGTTCAAAGTTCTGGGGAAATGGTGCTTGCGCATTTGGGAAGAAAAATGAGGTAAAAACTGTCACCAATTGAATTTCATTTGCACTCATTTCCCAGAACAGAACTTTGAGCTGGTCTCTTCGCTTGCAGACTAGTGTCTCTCTTTCACTAAAGTGTGTTTGTGAGTAAAAACTCCCCATTAAAGATACATTCTTGTCGTGGTAGCATTTTAAAATACTGCAAAAAATAGATTTTAAATTGATTTTAGATAGAATTTTCTGGTCCCTGTTTTGCATTTCATCAGAAAATGATGAAAAGCGACATTCTAAGAATATAGAATTACTCCTTCATTTCATCGCAGAATTATTTTTACTACCACCTACCACATACTGCATAAATCAACGTTATTTAAATCTACTGTAAGATTCTAGCGTTGCATCAGAAAATATATGTCGGTGAAGCGTTCACATCTAATTGGCCGACGTTGAAACCCTATATTTACCAGAATTCAACATTGAATCAACCTAATGGTGCCCACTGGGAGGGAACAAGGACAGATTTAGTAGTACAATAGCATGAGTTGCTTTTGTTGACACCTCAATTCAAAGCAATTAGCGATCACAGACAAAGGAAATTCTTTCAACTATGAAGTCAAAACAAACAAAGCCGCAAAAGTTTCTCTGAAACCCGGGCAGCTAGCTCGCTCGTTGTGCATTCCAGAAATTGATTTAAGGGCAAACATGAACATAGATCGAAAAGAAGGATGCATTACACATCTGCCGCGGGCATTTAATTTGTTTCACTGCTTCGTTTGAAATGTAGATTGTGTTGTTGTTAACTTGAATGCTATGTGGAAGATTTCTTGCCAAATGATTTCGCTAAACTAGACATGAGCGACTTGGGTTTAGCACCAGGGGTACTAATAATTTTCCTTAGGAAGTACTTCTTCAGAAATTCGTTTACTCCGAGAGAGCATAGGTTCCAAATCTTTAAAAAGGTTAAATTCAGTGACCTATTTCTTTGAAGTGAATGGCTTCAAAGAAACTTTTGCTATTTTGCTATGATTCTGCCGTTTACTTTTTTGAAATCTTTAATATTTTCAGAATTTTGAGTGTTTCTCTTCTTATTCGAGAATTAAAGAAACATTTTCAAAAAAACTTTAAACCATCGTAGTTTCTAAACTGTTTGATGTAACATGAAACAATTTCCAAGAAAGGCTAAGTCTATGAATGTCTACGATATATTATCAAGCAAAGGTCTGTCACTTTTGCAGTTTATGATTTAGAAATTTGATGACGTCACATCCTCAAATGAGGTGAAATATATAATATGCTGTAATTTAAAAAATATTCAAAATTTCAGAAAAGCCCAATAGACCTTTTAGCTATTCTACAAAAGAGCCTGGATCGAGCGTTATTTTTATACATGAGGTTCGATAGAGTGGCGTTAGAGCTTCTATAAATATTGTGCATATTCGAAAATTCTACAAAGTGCACTTTTTAGAATTTTCGAATTTTCACAACAGTGATAGAAGCTCTTAACATCACTCTATCGAGCCTCGCGTATAAAAATAACGCTCGATCCAGGCTCTTTTGTAGAATAGCTAAAAGGTCTATGGAAGAATTATAGAACGGTAGCTAAAGTTTCTTTCAAGCCATTCAGTTAGAAGATATAGGTCATAGAATTTTACACCCACCTTGTTCCGAGAGAAGATGAATAAACAGCTTTTCTGATTTGCCACCTGAAAATATCCATGAAAAATGGCACTTGTTGTTGGATATTTTTTTAGGCTTACCATGTTCAAAGCATTGATTTTTGTCACCACTAACAACTGTTTATCAAGCAGTGATTGATAGAGAGGCTGACGGACAAATCATTCAGTTCTCAAATTTCTATGCAAAAATTTCTTGCTCGCTTGGCAAGAGTTCAAAGCAACCAACATCTGACCGAGAGAACTGACTATAAACATTTGATGAATATGTTCAACATTGATGAATCTTCTACTGGATAACCGGGGGAGTAAAAGAATGCATAGCGTTTCATGAATTACTGCATAGACCTTTTAGCTATACACCACTTCAATATACAGCCTCGTTTTGGAAAATATTCAAAATTCTTTGATACGAAATTTTAGAAGCCGAATTCGGATTTACCACTCAAACTTTAGTCTAACTGCAAGTTTTTATGTTGCTATCGGTAGTAATTTTGATTTTGTGGCGATGCAAAGCTTGAAAACCCGCAAGGGATTTGACCGTGAAAATGACTCTGGGTGTAAAGTTTCACCCTCAATGATTTTTCACGGTCAAATCCCTTACAAGTTTTTAAACTTTATATCGTCATAAAATCAACATCACAATCGCCAGCAGTGCAAAAACATGAACTAGACTAAAGTTTGGGTGCTAAATCCGAATCTGAGCTTGAAATTTTCATATGAACAATAGAAAGAAATGTTGATACATTTCCAAAACGAGGCTGCTATATTGAAGAGGTGTATTTATACGCGAGGCTCGATCGAGTGGCTTTAGAGCTTCTATCACTATTGCCCACATTCGAAAATTCTACAAAATGTAGCAAAATATCGTTCGATTCTGATTCTTTTCAGAATAGCTAAAAGGTCTATTGTCTTGTTTCTAAGGTAATGTAATCAATTAGATTCAGTAATTTACCCGGCTTTAATCGATCATTCCGTATCGTGGATAATAGGAGATTTTCTGCAGAAAGCGCCTTTCAAGAACCATCAAAAGCGAATGAAAACGACGAGCAAACTTCCATCAGTTTTCCTTTAAGGGTCTGTTTCATCCAGCATACCTTGCACGTGCCATTTCTTGGTTGGCCTTTGTTTTCGCCATTTTCATGGGCCACCATGAGACTAGACTGATTACAATTCGTCGTAAATTTCGCTCGTCTTTTATATTTTGATTTTAACCCTTTCGCTCAATCTACGACTCATAAAAAAGCTATGTGAAACGAGGACAAAACTAATGTACGAGAATTTGACCGAGACTTGGTCGGTCGATTGATTGATTGATGGATTCGATTGATTGTTCGTGCCGCAGGGAGACTTCCTACCTGTGATGGAGGTCATGTGACTTTTCCACGCCTTCAAACTTTTTCGGAATGAGTGAACCAGACAAACTTGCGTTCCTTTGACAATCAAAACAATAAAGATTTCGTCAAATTCAGCCAGCCAGTGGGATCTAATTTCTTTCAAATGAAACAATGATAAATCTAAAACAATACAATCATGATTGTTTTGATTGCTAAAGGAACCCAAGGTATATTTCAGAACCTATTTGCCGAAGCCTTCTGCAACCTATTGTGAGACTGTTTTACGCAAAAAACCTGCACTAGCTATTTTGTAATAATTTCAATCACTAATATTTCTGCTGTCAATACTATGGTCAACAAAGCATAAACGTTTCATCAAGTTTCGGTTATTCTTTATCTTAAAATGCGCGAGTTTTCTGGCGTTATCTTCAGGGGAACTTTGCAATGTTTTTTAGAATTTTCTTCGGTCGGGGAAGCTCAAGAAACGAACACAAATTATTCTCGCAAAGAAAAACACCCAAAAAGGCTTCTCAAAACTATAAATAATTCTCCTAAAAAATGTATGGTTATCCACAACTCTTATGACACATTTGTTTCGTAAGATTGAAAATAGTTTCTGTTTAAGCAGCTTTGTACTGTAGTCTGTGATTTTAAACTTCAGGAGGAAAGATAAATTGATCGGCACTTTGCAAGAACGAAGAAACGTTTTCAAGGTTCAAGCCTCTTTGACAAATTTACTATAATTTGCACACTTCTGCTGTTTATAGAGGAATGTTTCAAGAAATTTCGGGTATCTTTTCCACATCGAATGTGAGTTTTCTCTTAACTTTTTGCCGGGTCGAAGTGCTTACCTCAAGCTCCTTTTTTGTTTTGCTCAGGCCAAAAAGGAATCCTGTGATTCACGATTTGAATTCGCCAAACAGTAAGTCTTCCGGGGTCTTCCTACAGCAAGTTGGCAAACAAACAAATGCATCCTTTCCCTTCAAAACTCTTTCGTACAGTGCCTTTTGAGATCACCTTTATTCTGTCCGTAGCTGCGATGATAACAACCTCCATTTTGGCAAAAAGCAACGCGAAGCGCTGTCTTATTGACGGGGCGACCAAGGGCACCGACAATTCCAAAAACTACCGAAAATTTTACCGAAAACTGAAAAATTTACGCGGGAAATTTAAATGAGCCAATCACAGCCGAGCAGCCCCGAATGCTGCAAGCTGATTGTAACGTCAGGAACTTGACGTGAAAACGAGTTTTTGTCCTGATTTTGAGATAGTTTGATTATGAGTCCCTGTTTGAGAGAGCGATTCCATTCAATTCAATAAGTAATTCAACTCAATAGCGAGCGAAAACTAGGGACGAACTGTAATAAGTCTACCAAGAGACGGCACGTGCAAGGAATGCTGGATAAAACAGATACTTTCTCCAGAAAGTCCTTTGTAAAATCTGAACGGAGTATGGTCGATTGATAGTTTAGCATGTTCGCAATTCAATCAGATATTGGAAAGCATTGTTGCTTTGGCATTAAAGGGGCAGTTAGACGTGACGCTGCGCGGGACATTTTTATTGTATTTCTTTGAAAAGTGCTTAGGCTTAGCATCGACTCGTCGATGGAGATTTTGAATGAGATTATGGCACATTTCAATCCATCTCCATCGACGTTGCTCTTGACAATCTCAAGGATTTAATTGACAGATATTGTTCGTCTATGTCGATTTCATGTATTTGCAAAGTTATTTTGTCTATCACAAATTCCTGAAAGTCGTAAACAGTGATCTTGCTGAAGCAACCTTGAAGCTGCGAAGAGATAATCTACAAGTCGAAGTGGACAAGAAACTCACCAAAAAATATGGTTTTTGAGTCAGATTTTTGATGCTCGGTGAAACGGAAATGTGAATAGAACCTTCTCAAACACTGCTGGATTCATTGCTCAATTAATTTCGTCAGAATTACAGCGAACAAAGAGGTACAGTAAACATGTTTTGGTATTTAGGCCTATACGAATTGGATTGTGCCACGTAGAATCTGCTACCCGTTTTTCGCGTCTAACTGCCCCTTTAAAGGGAGCAGTATTCTTTCAAAGGGTGTGCATTTTTTCTGATGAACCGGTAGAAGATAACAAATTCAAAATGTTAATCCTAGTGAGTTAAGGCATGCTCACCATTTTCTTTGTATTGTTATGATGTTAATGAATGTCATTATCATCTTAATCATTATCATCAAAACAATTAAAAAGTCATTATCAATTATCTAATCACGATAAAGAAATCAATCCAATCGCAAACAAAAGATTGATCAGACAGACGTCAATCAAATATCTGGATCAAAAACGGCTTTATTAATAGTCTAAGGATGACTTTTTTGAATTCATCTATGTCATGATGTCATTGTTATTATTTTGAACGACGGCCTAATGTATGTAAAAGGTAAGGATTTAAAATGGCGTTCATTGATAAACCAGAGTGTGATATCATTTATACCGTCAAAGCCATAACGTGGCCTAACTCATGATCATAAATTTCCTTGTGATTTTTCTGTTGTTTCTATTTTTAGGAATTTATAATCCAGTTAACTTGAGTATCTTATTGATGAGTTTATTGTTTAGAAATTAGGCCATTCAAGCGATTAATTCTCACTGCAAATAGACTTCGATGAATATTAAAATGGCGTTCAAATCGATATTTCTTTCGCTCAGTTTGATATATTGTCTGAATCAGCTGCGTTGCTTTTTCGCTTGCCAGTTTCTTTTCAACAACTTCGAATTATTTTGTATTTCCCACGTTTATTAACTTCTACTACACTAAAGGAAATGTTCTTGCTTCGCAATTTATTGTCGGCCATTTCGTGTAAATGAACGAAACAGGTGTAACTCTGTTGTAAACTCATTCCAAAAGTCTATTGTTTCGCCTCCGAATTGATTGCTGTCATTTCTTGCCACACTATAATTGAGTCAGCATAGGAATGGAATTCAGTTCAGTTCAGTTTTCATTTTAAGATTCCAATACATACAAAATTCACTAAACAAACAACATTAGATTAAAATTAAAACAAGTTACATTGACAACAAAATATCATTAATATAAATAATTACAGAATACAACGCATACAATTACCAAATTATTAAATTACAGAAAATCAATGATAAATTTTAGAAAATGGATACATAGAATTTTGCATGGGGAGGAATTTCTTATAAGGAGGAGCCCTCTCAATAGATAAACTAATCGAGGAGAGAGCACCCCCTATCCTAAAAACCTATTTTTCAATTTGCAACATTTTTACTTGATTTGATCAGTTGATGTAAAGAAAAGTTGATACGAGGATGATTTAACTTGAACTGATTGAACATTTATTTTATTAAAAATTAAACCATACTGAAACTTAATAGTAGAAAACCTAAACCAATATTACGAAGTTGCAAGTTTAGGCCTGTCACGAGAGCACAGCAAAACGTGACCACATGCCATCACGACATGCGCAGAGAAATTTTAAGATTTTAGAGGGTTTTAGAGGGCCAGTGATCGGGAATGCCCTGCCTGAACATGTGAAAGATGCAACTCAGAAATACTTCAACCCTGAGATCGTTTAAAACGAATGTGCAACCATGAATTTCATTCTCAAATTCTTTTCTGTTTTCTTTCGTTTATTTATGGTAAATTGTAATTAGTTTAGGTTTAGGTTTTATAGCAAATTTCGTTTTTATTGTAAATTAGTAGTTATTTGTAAGTTTTTAGCATGGCCCCCTGTAAATCAATTATTATTATTGAGGGGCTACCATGGGTAAAAAAAGATAAAGTGAAATGAAAATGCAAGAAACATACAAAATTTCAAATATGAACAAAAGCATAAAGCCATAACTGCACTGAAGACAACAGCGTTTATTAAAGGAACCACTGTTACAAGAACCATAGATTTGAGAAAATATGTATATTGTCAGCAAATTTAAATCTAAAAGAGACAAGGTGTATAGGATAAAGTAATTTTAATAGAAGCAAATGTATGGACAGTTTTCACTTTTAATTTTGCAGGTCCACATCGGCCATCTTGAGGCTGTCACTTTTTAAACTGCGTTAAAAGTAAATTATGAATGAACGAATGAATGAATGAATGAATGAATGAATGAATGAGTGAGTGAGTGAGTGAGTGAGTGAGTGAGTGAGTGAGTGAGTGAGTGAGTGAGGGAAATCCTTTTAAATCGTTGGCACATCCTTTCTTCTTCATTTCAATTTTTAACTAATTTATGTCTTTAAATTTTGCTTTCTTGTCGCCATCATTAGAGAAATTCTCCTCAGCCAGTAACAATTATGATGAGACAAGAAGAGACAAAGACGTTCATTCTGTTTATTTATTTCGTCATATTTAATTATTGCCTTCAAGAATTTATAGAATCTAAAAAGTTATAAAAAGTATAACACATTCTACTGATAATGACCATACGGTCGAAACTAGTTAGGAATTGAGATCAGATTTATATACCAGCTGTCCCAGAAAAAGTATACATTGTTTAGTTTTGTCCAGTGATGTAAATTTAGCTTTTATCAATGGCTAATCAATTTCAAAGTGTTCCTTGATAGTTAATTTGAACGCAGACACCTCGTTTCTTGACATTAGTACTTTCAGAGCAAAAATATTAATGTTGAACGCTCAAAGCCTCCGCATTCAAACCAGAGCTTTGGCCTTTTGGCCTGAGCAAATTCCTGAAGCAAATCCAAATTGATAACAAACATTAAAAAAAATGGCACAGGGGGTGACTTCTAGCGAACAGAATTTAATATAATCTACGTTTCTCGCATTTTATCAAGGAAACAATTTGCATAACCCAAAACACCAAAGCTCTGGTTTGGAGTTGGCAGCAAATTTGAAATTTCAACATCAATATTTCAGCACTTAAAGCACAAATATCAACAATTGAGGGATCTATGTTCAAATTAACCTTTGAGGAACATGTCGAAAGTGATTAGCCATTGATTGAAGCTAAATTCTCATCGCTGGACCCAATCGAATCTGTATGCTTTTTTATCTATATTCAAATTAACTATCGAGGAACATGTTGAGAGCGAGAAGCCATTCATTGAAGCTAAATTCTCATTGCTGGACCCAATCGAATCTGTATGCTTTTTTATCTATATTCAAATTAACTATCGAGGAACATGTTGAGAGTGAGAAGCCATTCATTGAAGCTAAATTCTCATCGCTGGACCCAATCGAATCTGTATGCTTTTTTATCTATATTCAAATTAACTATCGAGGAACATGTTGAGAGTGATAAGCCATTGATTGAAGCTAAATTCTCATCGCTGGACCCAATCGAATCTGTATGCTTTTTTATCTATATTCAAATTAACTATCGAGGAACATGTTGAGAGCGAGAAGCCATTCATTGAAGCTAAATTCTCATCGCTGGACCCAATCGAATCTGCATGCTTTTTTATCTATATTCAAATTAACTATCGAGGAACATGTTGAGAATGATAGGCCATTCATATTTCATTGAAGCTAAATTCTCATTGCTGGACCCAATCGAATCTGTATGCTTTTTTATCTATATTCAAATTAACTATCGAGGAACATGTTGAGAGTGAGAAGCCATTCATTGAAGCTAAATTCTCATCGCTGGACCCAATCGAATCTGTAACCTTTTTTATCTATATTCAAATTAACTATCAAGGAACATGTTGAGAGTGAGAAGCCATTGATTGAAGCTAAATTCTCATCGCTGGACCCAATCGAATCTGTATGCTTTTTTATCTATATTCAAATTAACTATCGAGGAACATGTTGAGAGCGAGAAGCCATTCATTGAAGCTAAATTCTCATCGCTGGACCCAATCGAATCTGCATGCTTTTTTATCTATATTCAAATTAACTATCGAGGAACATGTTGAGAATGATAGGCCATTCATTGAAGCTAAATTCTCATCGCTGGACCCAATCGAATCTGTATGCTTTTTTATCTATATTCAAATTAACTATCGAGGAACATGTTGAGAGTGATAAGCCATTGATTGAAGCTAAATTCTCATTGCTGGACCCAATCGAATCTGTATGCTTTTTTATCTATATTCAAATTAACTATCGAGAACATGTGGAGAGTGAGAAGCCATTCATTGAAGCTAAATTCTCATCGCTGGACCCAATCGAATCTGTAACCTTTTTGGCTATATTCAAATTAACTATCGAGGAGCATGTTGAGAGTGATAAGCCATTCATTGAAGCTAAATTCTCATCGCTGGACTCAATCGAACCTGTATGCTTTTTTATCTATATTCAAATTAACTATCGAGGAACATGTGGAGAGTGAGAAGCCATTCATTGAAGCTAAATTCTCATCGCTGTACCCAACCAAATTTTGGAACATGTTGAGAGTGATAAGCCATTGATTGAAGTAGACTTTTTTCTGAGACATCCACCAGATATTTAGATTCTTTGCTCGTCTTTCTTTTTTGTTCATCTTTATCATTATTGTGAATATATTTAGTGCCCATAGTTTGCTTACAGAAAACAAAATCAATTTTTGAAATCTGCCCAGACGTCGTAACTTTGATGGACGTTTTGCAAACATTTCATCATATTGTTCCTGCTGGTTATCTTGACATCAAATTTCTCCGCAAATATTGAACAACCTTGTAATGCTAACAAAATGGACTCGAAAAAAAATCTTGTTTCATCAATACCTCCCTATCAAGCCTAGGGGGGGGGGCTCAATCAGCCCCCCATAGCGGCTTTTCTTCTGTGGATTTTTCCCAAGTGCACTTACAACGCTGAAACGTTCTGACTTTTAGTTTTTATCCTTCTTATAATCAAAAATGAACTTTTGAAAAAATTAAGTTCATTAAGATCAATGTTTGAGAGATGTCTTCGCACAATTTCAATAAATGCTAATAAAATCTACAGAAAATGCAGGAAAACAATGAAATCAAAGGAATATATGCTACTTTTGATCCTCTATCCAACTGCATAATTTGTTTTTAATTTAAACGTATGATTATGCGTATTTTGGCTGTACGCATGCGCACATTCTTGGAATTCCTGTGTGATGACGTCATCACTTTAAAAGAAATTTTCTTTGCAACGCAAAAGCTATTCAACAATAGAATACACTAAAATTGGACCCATGTCCTTATTGCCTTTCGTTTTCTCACAATCCACGATTTAACATTTTTAGTACTGAACCCTATTGACTTTGAAAATTCTATATTGTGACGTCATGAGCACATCACGTGACATAACTAAAAATGGATTTCATTTTTGGGTTTAGCTCATGATTTTCTATGCACATGCCAAGTTTCAAGGCTCTACATCGTTCAGAACGGAAATAAAACAGGGGGGACTGAATGAGCCCCCCCCCTAAAGTATGTTTACACTTTCTTCTGCTTGTTCCACATTTCTGTGACTTCGTTCCATATTCCTTCAAGACAAGATTGCTTATGTTTCTTTGTATCAACTGTATACTCTAAAACTCTACCAGGTCAGTAAAAAGAGAATCCCTGTTTGAAAGACTACAGATCCCTCGATATCAAGACAATAATGTTTGCAAATATGTCATTCAATACTGAACATGTTTAAATATATTCTAAATTTTACCTGCCTGAAATCGGCCACTCCGTTCTGAAATTATAAGAGATTTTCTGGAGGAAGCCCCTCCAAGAAAGTTCCAAAAACTGCATACAATCACGACCAAATTTCTCGTATGTCTATGCATTTAATGAATGCAATCAATTCAGTGGAAGGAACTGATCAATCCAATGACATTGTTTGGATAAAACTTGCAAAAAATTATTTCAACAAATCAAATGATATTTTTCTGGGAACACTATATTTCAGCCCAGAAAGTTATGAAAAGAAAACAAACAAAGATTACATGTACCAACTAAACCAAGAAATTGATAAATTTAAAAACAGAGGACAGGTTATTATCAATGGTGACTTCAATGCCCGGGTGGGTAACAAGCAAGACTTCATTGAATATAGTAAATATTTTGATAATGAAAACCATATAACAAGCTTCAACACAAATTCTAAACATAAATTATTCAGAAATTCAGAAGACAATAACCTAAACACCAGAGGAAATGAATTACTAGATATCTGTACATCACATGATCTAATCATAGTAAATGGGCGGAAGATAGGAGATTGTCTTGGAAAAAATACCTGCTTCCAATGGAATGGATGTAGCTTAGTAGATTATTTGGTAACATCTTGTGCAATTTTCGACAATATTAATTACTTTCAAGTACAAAATCTAGACCCGTGCTTTTCAGACCATTGTGCTTTAGAATATTCAATTACCACACATGCACTTAATCTAGCGAAAAGACCAACCAATAAATTGCATAATGCCCCTAAAAGGTATACTTGGAATGAAAACATAAAACAATCATACATTACAAATTTAAACAGTCCAAACACCCAGGGGATATTTGCAGAAGTAAATTCTAAGATTTTGGGAACGTCAAACAAAAAATCATGTTCATTAAACATACAATTGGTCACAAATTTGTTAATTTCAACCATCAGACAAAGTGGTGCAAAAACAAAAAAAGGGTCTCGAAATCGTTCCCCTAGTCACAAAACTTGGTTTGATAATGAATGTAACAAAGAAAAAATTGATATTCTAAATCTGGGTAAACTTGTATCCAGAGAACCAAAAGACTCTTCACTACGAACAATGTTAAACGAAAAGAAACAAACGTTTAAAAAATTGATCAGAAATAAAAAGTCAGCTTATAGAAATGAATTGATAAACAAAATGGAAACATCTGATAACGACTCCAAATTATTCTGGCGCCTTCTAGAGGACCTTAAAAAGTCTACGAAATCTGAAAGTAATCACGTAACTTCAATCGATTCAACAAAATGGGTAAATATGTTCCAGACCTTACTCTTTAACAAGGACGAGTTAGACATTGACACCAATACCAATCCAGACGACGAAGTTGATACTATGATGTTAGAAAAAATTTCCTTACAAGAACTAAATAATGCAGTAAAAAAGTTAAAAACAGGTAAAGCATCTGGAATAGACCAACTTTTAAATGAGATGATATCTATCTCTGTAAACCTATATCCTAACATTTTCATAAACTTGTTTAACAGTCTATTAGATAACGGAATATTTCCCTCAGAATGGACAAAAAGTATGACAGTGCCACTACATAAGAAAGGAGATAAATCATCGGAAATGAACTATAGAGGAATTGCTTTATCATCATGCCTGGGGAAACTGTTTAATATGATAATTAACGACAGAATAAGTAAACATATCTTTACACATAATGTAATTAAGCCAGAACAGCTTGGCTTTGTTCCAGGAAATAGAACGTCCGATAACCTAATGATTATACACTCCCTGATCAATTTTTATTGCAATAGAAATGGCAAAAAACTATATGTTGCTTTCATAGACTTCGAGAAAGCTTTTGATAGTATATCTAGAAAATTGATGTTACAAAAGTTATACAAATTGGGCGTAAGAGGCAAAATTTATAACGTTATTGAAAACATGTACAAAAATGATGAAACTTGCATCAAAATTGGAGACAAAGTAACACATTTCTTTGATGTTAACAGAGGAGTCAAACAAGGATGTATTTTAAGCCCAAACATTTTCAATACTTTTCTGAGCGATCTTCCTGAAATTTTTCAAAAACCTTAGAATAAACCTGCAAAAATAGGAGATACTACCATCGGATCTCTATTCTGGGCAGATGATATCGTTATTATATCGGAATCAAAATTAGGTTTACAGCAATCTTTAAACGATCTAAACAATTATTGTAGCGAAAATAAATTAAAGGTAAACACAAAAAAGACAAAATGCATGGTGATGAATAAAGGAGGCAAACTCTTACAGAGTAACACATTTCATTTCAAAGATGTAAAACTAGAAACCGTAAAAACTTTTAATTACCTTGGCTTTTTAATAACCCCAAATCTAAGTATTAAAGAACTGCTGAACGATCTATACAAACGTGGCCTTAAAGCATATTTTAAACTTAAAAGCTGTTTAGATGACCTATTTAAACGAAATATCATTCTTACCATCAAGTTATTTGATAGTCTAGTTAAACCAATCCTGTTGTATGGGGTCGATTTTTGGGGTTGCCTTAAACATGGATTTGGTGACACGAATCCCATTGAGAAATTGAACATAAAACTTTGTAAACATTTATTAGGGGTGAAAAACTCAGTTTCAAATAACGCTTGTAGATGTGAATTAGGTAGACTCCAACTTTATGTCACTGGATTCAAATCGACTGTCAAAAATTGGTTACGTATCCTCAAGAACGAAACCAATTCACTTCTGCGTAATGTTTATAACAACAATATAATAATGAACCTCGACTGGACTACTGCATTTAGCAATATTCTCTGTAAACATGGCTTAGCATATTTATGGCAATTACCACCAAACAACATGGACAACCAGACAACTATGTCAATAAACATTGTAAATATTATTCACCAACGTATTATTGATTGTAGCTATCAAAACACTTTAACGAGTTTAAATAACCAACCAAAAATGCGCACATATTGCCTATTTAAAGACAATGTAAAGATTGAAGCGTATTTGATGCACGAAACAAACATTGCTACACGAATCTTCGTTAGTAAATTTAGGTTGTCAGATCATCGCTTAGAAATTGAGATTGGGCGTTACTCCAGACCACCAAAAAAAACCAGAAGAACGAACATGTACTTCCTGTAACACCATGGAGGATGAAATACATTGTCTAATGACATGTAAGATAAACAGCGAGGAGAGAATCAAACTATTTGGCGAAATATCATCAATAACACCAATTTTCAACTTTTTGGACACAAAAAGTAAATTTATATACCTAATGAATGAAAAAAATATACCACTAAATCATGCAATCAATAAATTCATTGAAAGTTGCTTAAAGTCAACATATAGAGCAAAACAGATCTAGGTGAACTTACAAGTATCTGACAAAGGCAGTAGTTTAATTACGATTATATTTCATCTTTTTATTGCTTTTGCTGCATTTCGCTTATTTGTTATGTTATTCCGTTTTGTTATTTACCCTTCATTAGCTGTATTAAGTATACTTGTATAAAGCATGTACTAGGCTTTTGATTGGGAATGAAAATCAAAATCTGAAATCTGAATCTAATCATGGAGATAAGACAGAAAGTTCGGGAAATGTTGGTTGTTGTTTTGAGCCTGTTTTGCAGATTTCTCGAAAGGGCTTCCTGGAGAAAATCCCTTATAATTTCAGAATTGAGTGGCCGATTTCAGTTAGGTAAATGTTGAGGTCCATTTGAACATGCCAGCTGTTAAACGTTATGTTTCTCAATATCATCATCTTGATATTCAGGGAATGGTGATTTTTCAGACAGGGATTCTTTTTACTGACTCCTTTCTATTGATTAGCAAATTCTGATGTTGTTGTCTGAAACAGCTCCGGACAGTAATTGCTCTAACTGTTTTGATGAAAAATTGATTAGCTAGTGAGGCAATTTCCGTCCAATTTTCTTCAGATAAGATAACTATGAATTTGAATTTGAATATACATCTTGCAAATCGATACCTTTAATCTCGTTCTAGTTGCTGTGTATTAATGTGCAGCGCCTGTGTAGCGGCATTATAGTCTGAAAGTTTTCATTTGGTTACTTGGTTTTGTGGTTACTTGGAATGGAATCGTGGAATTATTGGAATATGTGGAGTATGGAAAATCAAGAACAAATATACCTTTATGAATGGATGATAATGCTACTAATGCTATTTTCAAATATTCGGCGTTGAACCAAAAACAAATCCTCCATCAAATCTTCGATTACAGAGATTGTCGCAGATACTTTGGATAACTATTCTGTGTGAAATCGTCATTGGCTGTGTTGTGTTTAGCCTAAACACAATCGATGATTTGCCTTGCAGTGTCATGCAGAGAAGACGGGTTGTACAGCCCCTTTGATATAACTTTGTTGGATTTACAACAACAATTTAATGGGTGAAACGAGACTGCGAAATTTTATGTTTACCCTAGGTACGAGAGCCTAATATAAATAAAATGAAAAAAAGAGACGATAGAAATATTTTCTATTTTTATTAGGCTATTATGTACCCAGGGTAGTATGTGCTCTAAAACTACGCTTTTCCTCCTTCTATCATTAATCAATCCTTAGAGCAAATTAAATAAATTTATTTTTTATGCTAGAATTTACAGCAACAGTTTGATGCTTGAAATTCAACTGTCTAAACTATGTGTCAAGAACATGTTATTTCTCTTTCCATAATTAATTAATTCGTTGAACAAATTCAGCGAGAAATTAAAATTTCTTTACCGCGTTGTTTGATATCAAAATTCATCTTAAATACTGATACACGAATTAATGCGTGGAAGAACATAATGAATAAATAATTTCCCCTTTATTTCCAGATGAATTATGAATTAAGTTAACTGTTTCGGATGGTTACAGATTTCTATCATAAATCAAAATTCAGGGGGAAGATTCTTCAGTTCATGCTGTATTTCAAAGAAATTGATGTTTGTATATTCTACTGGGTGAGCCAGAAAAAGTTCCCACTTTCGAAAATTCATAGCACCACAAGTACTTCATGCATTTGAATGATTCAAATTCTAGTTAAAAGCCAAAAGTTGCGATTTTGCTCGTCTTCTCAGAAGCACTCTAAATTATACAGGGTTTCCCAAAAAAAAGTTCCGACGTTTGACAGAGCACATAGAAAAATCTTTATCAGCTGGCAATTTCTATTCATTCTAGTTACATGCTAGATATTTCAACTTACAGTTTGGCATATCGTAGGAAGAAATTTGTAATCTGAAAATGGAGTTATGAGCTCTAACATTTCACTTTCATGTTCAAGGCAAAACCAGAGAGATTATTACGCCTTCCTGCTTCGTGATGGTGGGGACTCCCTCGATGAGCAACACAAAAATTGAGTTGGCAATTCATTCATTACCTTGACGTCCCGAGGGGCAGCAATTTTATTCACAAGAGAAAACGGTGCTTTGTAATTGAATAGAATTTAGATTCAAATAATTTTTGATTGTAAACAGATAGGTCTCGGGAAAACTGTTTGCTGCTGTTATTGTTGCCTTGTGCCAACTGGGAATTTCAAATGGGAATTTTACTGTTTCACGGTTTCACGGCACGGAATAGAATAAACTGTCTTTTCTTAACGAAAGAATAGTTTAAATTGCTTTTTCGACCTGCCATATTATGCAATAATGCATTTTTCTGTGCACGTCCAGTTCGAATTGAGTGGCAAAGTATGAACTTAGTATTTCCCCCCGAGACCTATTATATTCGATTTTCAGACCTTACTTCAAATACGCTCAATGAGCGGAACTCTTCCACGTGTCATCAAAGCAATGAAAGAAAGTGTAAACCTATAGCTTTTGTGTTGCTCATCCGAAGATTCCCCCTCCATCATGATGATGCAGGAATGCGTACAAATCTCTCTGGTTTTGCCTTCAACATGAAGATGCGATGTTAGGACTAATAACTCCAACGACGAGATCTTCTCGCTGGCCTTTCAGTAGTATTACAACCATTTGTTCAAATCAACACCCTCTCGAACAACGTTCTGGTACAACTTTTATTGTATGGTGATAAAGACCTTTCTAGTGACGTAAATAAACATGTTCTCGAACTGACTCTAAATTTCATTCACCAAACTGGTCGGTTTGACTAAGGAAATTCTAAACCTTTGTTTTACACTTAATAATCACCAAGTCCCCTTACCTCTATTTCTTTTGCTTGTAAGTTTGTTTCACATTGGATGTTAGGCTCATTGGGCACAAATCCATCCAAATCTGATATCGAATCTCCAATTTCACCCATTTTGTAAAAAGACCTGCTCTGCCCAAAGTTAGCCCGACATGCAAAGTGAAACGAACCTTAGTAATTATCAGTAAAAATCGTTTATGTGTACTTTTCGTAGCCGTATATTTAATTCTAGTTTAGTTACATGTTCTCTATGTTAATGGCTGCGGAGTTGTCACGGTCTCTTGCACTCCGTGGTATCGTCCTCGTAGTTTAGTAAAGTAGCTTGTACGTAGTGTCTTAAGTAGTTCGTTCTTGTAAAATTTTATATTGAATATATAAAAAAAAAAAAAAAAAAAAAAAAAATAACTCCATCTTCAGATTACTGATTTCTTCCTACGATATGCCAAACTGTAAGTTGATATGTCGAGCATGTGCCTAGAATGAAAAGAAATTGCCAGATAACGAACTTTTTTGTCTGCGTTCAATCAAACGCCGGAACTTTTTTTTGGGACACCCGGTAGGTAAATTCAACTTTACAAAAATTTCATGTTTCCAAAATGAGTGAAAAAGGGCCTAAAACACTTGATCAAATCGTTGGGACTCTCTTCACACAGAACAATTCACATGGGCGTTTATTCTCTCTCAAGAGTAATAAGACCTGATTCTCAAACAGATACTAAAGATTTTCAATTCCATGGCAATAAATGTGCAGACGATATCTCTCACCCACGAGAAATTGCTTTTCTCTGTTGTTCTGAGCGAGGAGTCCTTCGTGATTTGATAATGTATTTTAGGCCTTTTCAATCATTTTGCAACCACAAAGTTTTTTCTAAATTTGAATTTACCAATTTGTCCAATGCTTGTAACAACGCGAGAAAAATGACAAAAATGCTTCGATCTTTTGGCTGTCAAGCAAATATTGATTCATTCCAATCCATCCAGTATTCTTGATGCTATGAATTTTCAAATATGGGAACTTTTTTCTGGTTCACCCGGTATGGAATGATTTTTAATTCATAAATCATCTAGTCTGGCATTGCTTTCTAGTGATACGCAAACCATTGAAATGGAATTATGCTCCCTCACATATCTCTCATTCATCAAAAAGTCAAATTTTACATGATAATGGACAGCCCACTTTTGGCTGCTCTTTTTGGCAAATTGAGGAATAGGACTTTTTTGCTAAATCCTGATTGCAAAAGGAAAGGAAATAATGCACTTTGAATTACGAGAAAGATCAGAAAATTAAGTTGAATCCTCAGTAAGATGATGTAGCCAAAATTTCACAAATTGGTAGCGTAGTTTTCTTGTACGATTTTCAAAACATTGCCTACTTTTCCCTGACTCATTTGGTGTGGTTCGGGACTTTGCGATATATTACTATCGATCAGGATTGGCGTGTCCACCTTGCTTTCAAATCACTACATAGTTCTCAAGTAGCCATTCAGATACAAACTGTTAGTTAGCACTGACTTTGTTCCCCCTTAAAAGAGTTACACCGTCCATTCACACTGTACCGGGTATCCCAAAAAGTATGGGACAGATTTGATTCGGTCCAGCGATGTGAATTTAGCTTTAATCAATGGCTAATCGCTCTCAAAATATTCCTCAATTGTCAAATGGAACATAGATACCCCATTTGTTGATGCTGGTGGTCGGAGAGAAGACATATCAATCTTGAAAGCTCAAATCAGCATCCACCTTCAAACCAGACCAAGGACCTTTTGGCCTAAACAAATTCTTGAGACAGCGAATAAATCAATGATAGCCTTGATACAATTTGAACAATAACATATCTTATTACATTCTGTTTACCAGAAGTCACCCCCTCCCCCCAGTTACCCAATGGATAGTGTCTTAATTTTCTTAATTCAAGTTTTTAACTTCGATGTGCTTCAAGAATTTGCTTCGGCCAAAAGGTCAGTGCTATGGTTTGCAGGTGGATGCAAATTTGAGCTTTCGATATAAATATGTCAACTCTTGAAGCACCAATATCGATAAATGAGGTATCTACGTTCAAGTTAACTATGGAGGAACATTTTGAGAGCAATCAGCCATTGATTAAAGATAAATTTCTCATCACTGGACCCAACCAAATCGGTATACTATTTTCTGAGACACCTGGTAGAACGGCTGTGGTTTTGCATACGCGTGTGCCTTTTTATTTACACCACGACAACGAAAGACAGTAAACGTTTCGATCGTTTATTGCAAATGTACGTAGGTTCTGATACATAAGGGATTGATCTATAAATTCAAATGAATTCTAGAATGTGTTACCTCGAGTGTTAGATAGTATAAGGGACTAAACCCAGCATTGACTACCCCCCATGAAAGGAAAAGCTTTGAGATGATGTCAATTTCAAAGGTACGTAGATTGTGATACATTGTATTGAAGGGATTAATTTATAAATTCAAACGAATGTTCTAGAATGTGTTACCTCGAAGGGATTGATTTATAAATTCAAACGAATGTTCTAGAATTTGTTACCTCGAGTGTTAGATAGTATAAGGGACTAAACCCAGCATTGACTACCCCCCCCCCCCCCGTGAAAGGAAAAGCTTTCAGGTGATGTTCATTGCAAATTTACGAACATTTTCCCAATATTTATGCCTTACAGCAAATGACTTCAACACGTTTGAGCACTTGTTATTCTCTTGAGAAGATGAAATCACCTGGAATATTGTTGTTGTGCCATTTCATCCTTCCAAAGTGAAGACACGCGCTAGAGCATAAAAAAGTCATTGCTGCAAGGCAGGCAATTTGTTCGTGATTTTATGCCGTTTTTGAAGGTTTCTTTACGAAGCTTTCTTGAGAAAGTCCCTCATAATTTTCCGAACGGATTGGCTGATTTCAATTGGGTAAATTTTAAAATTTATTTGAACATGTCCACTATTGAATGAATTACTTGTTGCCACTACAATTGCCGTGATGTTCAGAGGGCACTGATCTTTTAAAAATGATGATACGTTTACTCACCCGGCAGGCGAATACAACAAGGACAGATAATGTTACAATAGAACTCGCTACTTTTCATTGACACCTAGATACAAAGCAATTTGTGATTGCAGACAAAGGGAATTCCATGCTCGGTTGGTCAAGACATAAACAAAAACAAAGCAAGCCGCACAAATTGCCCTGAAACTCGGGTCGCTAGCGCGCTCCTTGTGCATTTCAGAAATGGTTTTAAAGAGCAGATATTAGCACATATTGAAAGAAGAAGGACACATCTAAACTTCTGCCTCGGGCATTTTATTTTTTTCGTACAGAAGCTGAGCAGTAAGTCTTTTAATTCCACCTAAAAAGTAGGAGAATTGAATCCCTTCCCAATTGGCTTCTGCACAAAATAAATAAAATGCCCGAGGCAGAAGTTTAGATATATCCTTCTTCTTTCGATATGTGCTAATATTTGCTCTTAAAAACCATTTCTGGAATGCACAACGAGCGCGCTAGCTACCCGAGTTTCAGGGCAATTTTTGCGGCTTGCTTTGTTTTTGTTTATGTCTTGACCAACCGAGCATGGAATTCCCTTTGTCTGCAATCACAAATTGCTTTGTATCTAGGTGTCAATGAAAAGTAGCGAGTTCTATTGTAACATTATCTGTCCTTGTTGGCGAATACAGCAAAAGCCCGCACATAAAAACAAAAGATAATGGAACTTTGCGAACTCAGCCTGTTTAGGCTCTTATGCAATGAGGCACATCCAGTAGTCAGGGTGTAGGTTCTTAACGAAGGGAAATATGTGAATCTAAATCTTAGCAAAACTCATTTAAACTCTTGGTTCTCTCCATTTCAACCCAAGCTTACCCAGTTTACCCCTGCAGGCCCTGCCTATCACAGTTCTTTAAGTAATGTTTTGGAGTTCACGAAAGAGATTGATTGGCAAACAGATTGCATTTATTTCCCAATGAATGAACAAAGCGCTTTATGAAGAATCTAGTTAAGATATCAGCCTGAAATAATTCTTATCCATTGGGTACAAAATATATGATTTCAGGCTGTAGGTTCTAAATAAATGAAGGTTCTTATGTGTGTGTTTTTACTGTAAACCCAGCATTGACTAACCCCCGTGAAAGGAAAACTTTGAGATGATGTTAATTGCAAATGTACGTAGATCTGAGAAGTGATACATTGCATTCATGATCATGCTTATGTTGGCAGCTGATTTTCATCAGTTTATTTCAATAGACGTCTTCTTAAAAGAGCAAACGTACGATAAAGCTTGGCGTAATTTACTTTGCTATAAAAGAATTCGCCGTTTTAATAAAGTCAAGTCATCCTCTATTGTCCGGAAATAGGATACACGAAATAAAATAACTGCTCGCTTTCAGCTGCTGTTTTTTAATTCCCTTCTGATTACTTTGTTCGCTATTCTGCGTCCTCAATTTACTATCTTCACGGGGGAGTGTTTTTCTTTCTTTCTTAGTTGAAGAGATCAAATTCTTTTCTAAAATGCAAGAAATATTTCAGCGAATCAAGTTTCCTATCATAAACCTTTAGATTCACGATTAAGGTCCCTTTCGCTCATTGAATTGAATTGATGTTGTTGTTGTCGTTTCATCAGTAGTTGTAGCGGTATATGAGTTCAGCCTCAGGCAAGGAGCGACACTAGACTTATGACGATGAGTCTGTCGTTTCCCTGTGCTCGTTGACTTGATGATGGCGCTTCGGTCAACAGAGACAACAACTTCGGTCCTCAGTGCAGCGACAACAACAACAACAATTCAACTCAATTAGATGAGCGTAACTAGAGGGTCCTTATGTAGTGAGGCTAGAGCGACACTACGATATGTAATCAATCTTCAGAGACCATTTAGCTATCCTATAAAATAGCCTTGATTGGGCGATGTTTTTATTCATCTTTATACGAGAGATTTGATTAAATGGAGTTTATAGGTGTTGTGGAAGGTGGAAGGTGTTGTGGCGTAGTGGTGTAATCCTCTGACTTTGCAGCCAGAACGGTCAGGCGGACAGGGTTCGATACCCGGTAGAGCCCCACCACTTGAGCGACATGACGAGGGTTCATGGACTCAATTAGAAGGAATTTCTTCAGAAGGAATTTATATCAAAAGGTAAAATACTCTGCTAAGGATCATCTAAAATCTAGATATCTTCAGTATCTATTTGGATCACTCACAAAGCTGACAATTTGAAAATTGTTTTTTAAAGGGAGTTGCAGACGGTTGAGCAACTGAAAATATGTAATGAAGCGAACAAGGACAGATTTTGTAAGACAACAGCACGAGCAGCTTTTGATTGACACCTCAATTCAAAGCGATTAGCGACCCCAGACAAAGGAAATTCTCTCAACCAGTAATTCAATAATATAATAATAATAATTCCACATCCCCATTTCGATGCAGTTACGTATGTACAATGGTATATAAAATACTTCTATTATGCCAATTAATTTCTATACGTGACACTTCAAAACAAGCAAAGCCGCAAAAGTTTCTCAGAAACCCATGTAGCTAGCTCACTCATTGTGCATTCCAGAAATTGTGTTTACAGAAGAAGGATATATCTACACATCTGCCTCTGGCATTTAATATTGTACAGAAGCCGATTGGGAGGCGATTCAATTTTCTTATTTTTTGGTGTGAGTAATATACGTACTGCTCAGCTTCTGAACCAAAACAGTAAAATGCCCGTGGTAGATGTTTAGATATATCCTTCTTCTTTAGACATATGCTCGCGTTTGCTCTTAAAAACAAGCTCTGGAATGCACAACGAGCGCGATAGCTACGTAGGTTTCAGAGAAACTTTTGCGGCTTTGTTTGTTTTTGAATTACTGGTTGAAGGAATTTCCTTTGTCTGCAATCGCTGATCGCTTTGACTTCAGGAGTCAACGAAAACAACTCATATGCTAATGTGTTACAAAATCTTTCCTTGTTTATGAGAACATCATTAGCGCAAGCGAGAAGACTGCGTCTGTACACTACACTGTGAAAGAATTGGAGGGCAACAAAAAGCAATCTCTCATCAAACATATTCAAAATTCCATGCATGAAAAGGCTGTCAAGAAAATAACAAAAGAATTCAAATATTGAAACAAAGAACAAACATAAATAACAGAAGTGAATTAAAAATTTCTGTTTAAGCGTGGCTAAATTAAATAATTCGTTATGCAAATGAAGGAAAGTTATCCAAATCAGAATTGATTGCTAAGATTTTCAATTAATTGCTGTAAAGTGCTTTTTGGATTTGTAATGTAAACAGTTTGTCGGATAATGAACAACATATGACGTTTTGTTTACTTGGGGTCGTTCAGCAAACAACATATCTGTGTCTTATTGATTGAAATTTTCACGCTATGATAAATTTTAAGCCTTTGCATCTTCGCGTGAACATTTTATCAACATTTCAAAATGATAAAGCAAATTCGAGTATAGGTGAAAATCAAAAAGTTAGCACTTTACAACATGTAGCATGCATCAACAGCGTAGTGACAATTTGAAGAGTTTATCATCTTCTCTGCATGATGATTATACCGTAAAGAGAACAGCTGAGGAGTATTTTGATCATGAAAAATCTGATGCATTATACTGGGTGATGAAAAAACGCACGGGGTTTCAAAATATACTGCTTCCTGAATGTCAATGCGATAATATTAAAGAAATTGAGTTTATATAAATAGCTGAGCGTTAACGCTATCCTGAATTTTGCTGACAAACTGCTGACGGTCTTTTTTATGGCACAATAGTGCTAAAGTCATTAGCATGGGAGACCAAAGGCTTCTTAATCCTTGCATTATCCTTGGCAATTTCTTTGGTTTAATTTCAATAGCGATTAAATCACAACTTTTGTTTCATGATTGAAAAGAAGTTGATATTGGTCATGAGCGCGCTATTTATGCGGACTCAGTGCCTTTAAAGACTGTCTTGTTTTATTGCCGAAATGTTCAATTAGATTCAGAAATTTACCTGGTATTAATCGGTCATCCCTTCCCGTGGTATGGGAAATTTTCTGTAGAAACTCCCGTCAAAAACCTGCAAAAACGAATTGAAACGAAGATCAAATTTCATCGGTTTTCCTTCTTAACAACCATGACATTTACATGTATTAGTATATTACCAGGGGAATACGTTTCATCCGCTCAAGGGAATAGTACGTGCTAAAGTGTTTTCAAGTCATTGCTGTAAGGGAGAGGTAATTGGGAAACTTGCTCGTTAGGGAGCGGTCACCTTTAAATCTGGTTACAAGGCGGAGGATTATTGGCAGGGGTATGAAACTTGATTTCATTTCATTATTTTATTGGAGTAGGGAAATATCAAGATCAATTTCTATGGGGTACAAAACGATTTTGCTTGAAATATTTTATATGAAGTCATCAATCATCATTTAAAAGTTCTGGAGATGATGAATCACTTGACTGTATGAAAATCGCCTTAGACAACTTTTGTACCGGGTGTCCCAAAATGATGTATTATCGTTTGCTTGCTTATATGTCCATAACCAATCAACCGATTTTCAACAACTTTGTTTTTTTTTATTGCCGAAAGTCTAAATTGTATTCGAAGATATTGGTTGTTGTTTTACGACGATATTTTCATGTCGAAAAGAAGATTGATAAACCTGCTCAAATTCAAGCTTTAGCATGGGAAAGTGATACAAAAGGCTGAACTCGTATTCATATTCTCTGAATTCAGTATTAACTGAATTCGTATTCTCTGAACGACATGTAAGTTCAGCCTTTTGTATCACATATAAAATGTTGACTGAAAAATTAGGCCGTTTCTTTTTCACGCTGTTTCTTTTTCATGCCATCTAAGGCTTGAATTTGAGCAGGTTTATCGTTCTCCTTTTCAACATGAAAACATCGGTGCAAAAGCACAGCCAAAATCCTCAAAAACAATTTAGCCTTTCGGCAATCGGAAAGGGCAAAGTTTTTGAAAATCGGTTGATTGGTTATCGACATATGAGCAATCAAACGATAATACATCGTTTTGGGACACCTGGTATATATTTCTTATACTCAAAGCGGTCTGGATGGATGGGGTACCAAACCATTTTGCGGAAAGATGGTGGGCATACAGAAACATTTATTTCACTGTATTTCAGATGGGGTATCAAATTTTTGCTAATTGTGTGAAATAATCCTCCGCCCTGGTACCAAGGATTGAAAATGACCGCTCCCTTATTTTAGCACGTTTTTCAACAATTCTCAAAGGGAGTTTCTCCAAAAACTTCTTTGTAAATTCTGAACAGAGTAAATCAATGAGAGATCCAATAATTAATCGTGGACCCTTTCTAAAAATTTGATTCCCTGTGCTGATGTAGAGCTCATCATCTTCGGCAGAAATTTTCAATCAGAGAATCAAAAACAAAAACATGGTATCACAAAGCCCGACATTCCCCAGCACCTAACTTTGAGGTGAAATGAACTTTGATCATAGTCTACAAAGAAAGTTCTTTGCAGAGATTGCGATATACTTGCTGACTTTCTGTTGATGTAAAATGGCTACACCCTTAAAAAGACTGCACAGTCTTAATTATATATCGGTAGACGCAAAGAAAAATAAATCTCAAAACAGAAGAAATCGATTGAATGCGAAATTATTGTTGATTTATAATTGAATAAGTTGAAAGAAACACGTAAAGTACTTTGCAATCACCTTAGAAATGAATATCATTTTCACCTGTCTGTATATGCGACATGCTGTTAGAGTATCGCATCCTTTTCTCCTTGTTTACAATTCGTTTTCAAACTGCAAAGACAGAACACAGTTGGAAAGATAGCGCTTCGATGGAATCCTAATTAATTCAAAAAGAAAAAGTGATTTACAAAACATTGCCTAGTGTCTTAAAGTAATTGAAGAGGATCGATTATGCTGGCCAGTTGAACGCATAGAGGATACTTTAAAGACTTTTCTTCTGATATGCAGGTGCAATCTGCAATTCAATTATCTTACACTGGGAATTAGTTCATCACCTCATAATAAAATGTCTCCGCAAGCTGAACCTTTGAATCAACCGATATAAAATCTAACTAATCCAATACAAACAGGATTAATGTTGATCTTATAAGCAATTCTGAATTAAAACTCAAGTCATCATTTCTAATCCCAGTTTAGTTGTAATCGTAATGAACTCACTACAGTCTTTCCATTGCACATTTAGCTGCCAATATGTCAGTGAATTAAAAGCAATTTCAATTCCAATCGAACAGCGCATTCTGTGAATAATTCGTATTCAATATGCATTTGATCTCGCTTCTATCAAACCAGATATTTCCTTCAAATTTCTTTCATCGAGTTTGCTTCAGCATAGGTTCCAAATCTTTAAAAAGGCTGGTGTAAAATTCAGTTACTTATTTGTTTCAACTGAATTACTTCAAAGAAACTTCAGCTATTTTGTTATAATTCTGCCGTTAGACTTTTCTGAAATCTTTTCTACTTTTTCAAGAATTCAGGAAAAATTTTCAAAAAAAACTTAAAACCATCGTAATTTCTAAACTGTTTGAAGCAACATGAAATAATGTCGAAGAAAATCATAGTTTATGGATGTCTACAATATGGTATCAAGCAAAAGTCTCTCACTTTTCTGGTTTATGATTTAGAAATTTGATGACGTCACACCCTCAAATGAGTTAAAATGTAAAGTACGCTGACATCTCGAAAAATATTGAAAATTTCTGAAAAGCCCAATGGTAGGATTAGATATAAGTAACTAAAAGTTTTGTTTCAAGCCACTCAGTCAGAAGAAATAGATCACAGAATTTTACACCCACCTTTTTACGGTGAGTTAAAGATTTGGAAGCTATGCTGTTTGCTTCTGCCATTTGTGGCCTGTAGGCAGATCTACAAAACAATAAAGAAAGCCTTCCTCCTTCTAAGAACCTGTCTCATATTTTCAAAGTTTGATAAAAGAATTCAATGTTTTTTATGTTTGACCGTTCTCATCTAAAATTTGCCAAAATTGCAAATTCAATGAATTCATGCATAGACTAAATTCGAAATTTTGAAGCCTCCAAGTTTTCTCACAGAACCCATCCACCGAACTTTCATCACCTGGCACCAAAGCGACAAGTTCACCAAAAAGTTGTTATTCTTTGATTCAAACAAACATAAAGTAAGTCTTTGAGAAGAAGATGAAGGTTCTGAGATAAGCATTCTGAGCATTTTATGAAATTGCTTGTAATTTATGAACAATACGACCGATTTTTACAAACTAAATTTTCTTATCCAAGTTGATACACAGGCATTAAAATGTGATGGCAATCTGATAAACAGTTTCAGAGCTACCGGCTTTCAAAGCTTCTCCCGCTCACCCAATAGATTCAAAATTTAGAAACCTTCAATTAATCTATCATTCTCGCTTAACCTACCCATCGCTTTCTTTTCATTGTCTGGTACTAAACTGACAAGTGGAAAGTTCACTAAACAGTTCATATTCTTTTGGTTCAAGAATTAAGCATTGACAATTCTTGAACAACTTTGCAAGAAACAGTTGAGAGTCAGTCATACACTTAATCTTCTTTCTCGTGGGACAGTTCTGACGTAATTTTTGCATAATCGACGTCCAATCCTAAAAGTCCACAAAGGTAGCTACAGTTGTTAATTCAGTATCTTGTAAAACAAACTGTTAACAGGATTTTGATCAACGAGATCCCAGCAAATTTTCATTAGTTAGGAAACTTTCATAGGTAGATGAAAGAATGCTGTCATTATGTAGATGATTCTATGCAGCAAAAATCTGCATAAAAGAAACTGCGAATTAAGAACCTCCAGGCTGATTTCGGCCAATTAAGCACCTTTTACACAAGAATCACTATGTAAATGCATAGGAGCCACTTCTTCCTGTTAAAGAAGATCAGAGGTTACTTTATGCGGCTTTTTAAAATACTGTCAGGTTTACCTTTTAGCTATTCTACAAAAGAGCCTGGATCTAGCGTTATTTTCATACATTTCTATGCGCAAGGTTCGATCGAGTAGCGTTTAATCTTCTATCATTATTGTGCACATTCGAAAATTCTACAAAATGTAGCAACGTATTGTTCGATTCTGATTCTTTTTTTATAAGAACTAAAAGGTCTATTGGCTTCTTCGTCTCCATTTTAAGACCAATGTATGTTTTAACTATCCATACTTCCTCACCTTCCTGCAAACACGCTACGATGCATAGCATAGCATAGGGCTCAAATCTTTCAAATCTTTAAAAAGGTCGTGTAAAATTCTTTTGCAGATTTCTTTGAATTGGATGGCTTGAAAGGAACTTTTAGTACTTTGTTGTAAATCTGCCGTGGAAATTTTTTGATATCTTGAATTTTTTCAAAATGGTGGCAATTTAATTATTTTTGAAGCAATTCATGTAAAATTTTGAAAAAATTTAAATCATTGTAAATCCTAATCTAATAGAGGAAACATTATGTAACCCTCAAGAAAAGCATAGTTTATAAATGTCTACAATATGGTGGCAAGCAGAAATCTGTAGCTTTTCTAGTTTGGTATTTAGAAAATTTATGACGTCATAGCCTCAGATTTAATAAATGCCGCCATATCGAAACTAATCAAGATATTAATACAATGCCACGGCAGATTTACAGCAAGAAACCCTAAGTTCCTTCCAAGCCATTTATTTCAAAGAAAACTGCAATAGAATTCTACACCGACCTTTTTAAAGATTTGAGCCCTATGTAGCATTGTTCTAAATAAAAAATAACGTTCATCTTCACTTTGATCAATTCTTGATTGGACAATATTATGATTACCAGATTAAATAAGAGTAACTCATGCCAAGACTGAGTTTCACTTCTCATGAAATCGTGAAATTAAAGATTATTTTCGATATCTACAGCCTTCAAGCACTGCTGAAAATCGAATTGTGCATTAAAACATCATAACGAAGTATATGGTTGGATCATAAGGTTGGTGAGCCTACATGCTTTACTTTAGACTTACTACTTTGAGTCCTAGTAATCGTTACCATCCACTCACCCTACTCGCTCATACTATCCATTCTTGAAGCCAAATTATACGCTAAGAATGAGAATCTTCATCTCTTCAAATCTGATCGTGCAACAGATTATAACTATTCGATTTTTAAATCTCCAAATCACTGCAAAAGCGCATCCAAGCACATCCATTCTCAACTTGCCTTCTAAATTTACAGCATTTCATGGTCGAGGCAGCACTAAAAAGCTTCCTTTTGAAGCGGTACATTAACTGCCAAAATCCATGTTTATCAAAATATATCGTGTAGTTCAAGAATTCCATGACAGACATTCCTTGTTTGCCAAGTTTCAGCTCAGTTGTCAACACAAAATATTGTGAAAACAGAACTATTCTCAAATAAGAAACATCAGCTTTTTAAAAATGCTTGAAGAAGCATTGTTGCAATTAAAGTTTTGTTTATCAAGATCTTTGTCATCTATTTTGCAATTTTTGATGAAAAGTCAAAGAACAAACTGATAGATCGATTATAACAACGTTCGGTATTTGCAGCAATAATATTTCCTTAAAAAGAGAGCAAAAATCAGTGAAATGTTTGCCGTTTTAGACAAGAAATATCGAAAGAAAATCTGATATATTTCTTGGCCTTTTTAATTCGTAATTGGAGTTAATTAATATCGGTGAATTGCGAAGAAAAGTCAATTTAAAGATGAGTCGAATTGATACGAAGAAAAGAACAACATTTAAAAAAACATCTGCGCCAGTTAATCCAGGGCTTGTCTTGTTTCTTGAAATCAATACATTCAGCCGTTAAAACCATTGATTTTCTTTTATTAAGATATTTAGTTTGAATTGATTTGTCGGCACGGAAAGACCCTCGTCGATCTTTTCAAAGAAATCAAAGATTAAGGCATGAAGCTCTTTCGTTCAGGAGATTATTAGAAATATCAAACTAGACTTGGTCATTAATGCAGAATTGCTGCCTTTTTATAAAGTAAGTTAATTTTATGTTGGCTTCCCATTTTAACACGCTGCTTTTTCATTGAAACGGGGAACAAACAAAGCATAGAAAGGCTCAAAATCACAGCAAAATAACTTCATCTTGAGTTAGTGTGGATCTACAGAGAACAAAAATGTTTTCTAATAATAGATTACAAAGTCAGCAGAGGCGCTTTGCAAAATGATATCAAACAGTAGGCACAGGAAATTAAATCATGAGTTTTCATATTAAATGCAAGGTGCTCTCTTCAGCAATCCCGTCCACTGATCAAGTCTTTATTCAAATTTAGGTGTGGCTAACAGTTAGCAACTCGTTTTGAGATATTAAGCCTCGCTGTGATGACAGATAACCTCTTATTCTCAACTTCAGTTGGTCATCTTGCGCAACTCGTACGATTGCTCGACGAAACACGGCTTTTCCGCCAAAACAAAGTCCCAGGGGGAGTACTCTGGTATATTCAGGATAGGGATGCTCAGGTTACTTTTTTGGGTCTAAAATTTAGGCAAGGATTATTTTTTTGGGTCAATGATTTGTACAGTTATTTTTTTGGGTTGAAGAAACTCTACCTTACTTTTTGGGTCTTAAATATGAGAAAAAGTAAAAGAATCGGGGAAAATATAATTTACAAACAAAATTAGAGTCAAGCAACAGCACTAAAATAAAAAAAAAAACAAATATCCAAACACATAATGAGAAATCTAATCAGTTATGGCATT
The DNA here is from genome assembly GCA_039566865.1 of Aurelia coerulea. Classification (NCBI taxonomy): domain Eukaryota; kingdom Metazoa; phylum Cnidaria; class Scyphozoa; order Semaeostomeae; family Ulmaridae; genus Aurelia; species Aurelia coerulea. The sequence continues at coordinate 49,064,467 of CM076943.1, read as the reverse complement.
TTTATGCAGATTTAAGATACTGACTTCATAGCTTTTGGGTATGTAAGGTTGGAAAAAAAAATTTTTTGGGTCTATTTTCATGCTAGAAATTACTGTTTTGGGTTGATGCGTTGTACCCCAGCCTGAGCACCCCTATCCTAAATGTTCCTGAGTACCCCCCCTGGGAACAAAGTTCCTACTTCGGGAGCTTTAAACTTGGGTTCTCTCAGCGTAAAGAACAGAGTTTTTAATTCAATATTTAAATATCTATTGGAGGCATAAATATGAATATTTTAGATTTTTGTTGTCCTTGACGGTCTCATTAGGGTCAAGTAAGCATGAGTCCTATTTAGGTGAGGGACACTGCACTGATCATAGAAGCATCACAAAAATCCTGGTGAAGAAAGACACCCGATGGAATTAGAAGCATTGAATAATAATAGCCATCTTGCTGATTATTATAAATGTTTGCCTTTTAAAGTCTCTTTGAAAGTTTTTGGTAGGCCAACAAAGCTCCTGGCAGAAATGGGCGGGTGTAATAAAGCCTGAAAGCATCGTCTTCAATCTTTTGGCTTAACCTCAGACAACCTACTCAGCCTCTGAAACTTTAGGTCAAGAAATATTAATTTGGCCTAAAGCTGGAAATAAGGATGTTAAGAAATTCAGTGGCCAGATTCCTTAGCCTTCGATTCTAAACACATTAATTGAGTGACAGTGACGTCTGTATCAGGTGTATTGATTGATTGATTGGCAAACAACCAATCAATTTCTGATCTCCGCTCAGGGTGTCAATCAAAAGCTCGAGAAGTATTGACTGTTCTGGCTGCAAAAAGTCAAAGGATTCCGCCACTGCGTTTTAGAGAGTCTGGCATCCAGGGTATCCACTTCGCTATGCCACCTTAAACAGCTTACCGACCATCTAGTTCGAATCTAGCTTATACCTCAGTTTTTCTTGAATTATTGGTGACACTGATTCCTGGGTTTGTACGGATCTAGATCACTAACTAGCTGGCTTATCTGCCATTTATCCTTACAGTTTTGTGGTCGAATTTTCTCTTGTTAGTCGTCTTAAAGCAACCAGAGCGCAGCCTTAGCTTACTGGACATTTATTTGTTAAATTCGATGGATTAGTAGGGATTGTCTCAAGCTATGGATGGATCTAGATCACTAACAGTTCTAATAACACTCTGGCTTACTGCCCATTTATTCTCACTGTTTTGTGGTCGAAGAGTCTCCATTGATCAGTGTTCAGCTACAACCCTAGCTTATTGGCCAAGTCTGCAGGGGCAGCGGCTGACAAGCAATTCCATTCTCATATTTTTGTCCGTAAATCAACTTCTATTGCTCAACTTCTGAACAAGAAATTGAAAAGTGCTGCAGTAGATGCTATGGCGTTTTCATTTACGTTCAATAAAATTATTGCTTGTTTTTATTGCTGAATATATAATCGTAAAATATTACTCTAAGCTTTATTTCTTGGTCAAGCTCGGCCCTTCTTTGCAACAATTATTCTCCATTGCGTTAAAATCAACGAAATTGATTGAAAAAAACATATCTAGCCCTGTTTTCTGATGTTTATAAGTGAGACAGATAGGCATACATTGAATTTTGTGACAACCAAGACTATTGGACGCATCTAAGGTTGCTAGGAATGGAAATGTGCAACAACACAAGTGCTTCAGGCCATGGCATGCGTCCATCAGATATTTTGCTTCAAAAGTGATAAAGTCGTTTTAAACCAACAATATTGCGTTTAGCATGCTGCTTGGTCAATATTCTTGAAGAGAAGAATATGGTCATTGATTACTCACAAATACGTCTCCTCGCATAACTGTAAAGTTTAAGTTAATTTAATGCTAAAATTCAAGTTATAATGTTAAAGTACGGAGATAAAATCCTCTGGTTTCGAAGCAACCAGTTATATTGGTTGATAAATTAATTTCTTCGCATGTACTGCTCATCCTTCAGGCACCCAGAACTTAGCATATCTTATGCGGCTTGATTCATCTACATTTGCAGCCTAACTAATTGGCTGTAGAAATCCATGTGTTAGCGATCGGTAAGATAGTTAAAAGGTTGATTGAAGCTATTGTTATCTTGTTGCGTTATTCAAAAATGTAAAACAAAGGTAATATTCTGCTTTTGCTAAGAGTGGTGTCATTAAAATCTGAAAGAATCCTTTGACTTGGCTGCATTCCGATAATCAGGGCCTCTGACGACGGGGGGGGGGGGGCGGGGGGCATGGCTCCCCCAATTTTTGCAGATCATGCCGTTCTGAAAGGCAGCTCATCATGTTGTATTGTGGTAATTTTTTTGGATCAAGTTTGGCCCCCCCCCCCACTTTTCTGATCTCGTTGGAGGCCTTGATAATTATTGATGATCAACCATGCTATTATTCTTTTGTTTCCTCGAATTTTGCTTTGTTTCACCATTCAATCATCTGGCCAATCTATTGTTATAAATACACTGAATTTAGCGGCCAATGTTTGGATAAAACTGCTTTGCGGGAATCACCTTCCTCCAAAAGAATTTTGGAACTATTCTTGATTGACGGGTTAAACAAAGAAGAATCTCGAAGAGAACAATCAGCGTCACGGTTGATCAGTTTCATGTCAGAAGCATTTATAAGCAAATAAATTGAAATGTAAAAATCTCTCGAAGTTTTGAAAAACAAAAAGTACAGTTCATTTTTGGGTCTTCCACGACTAGTAGGTCAAACAGATTGTAACAAGGTTTCTATTGACTTTGGCTTCCACGAATTCCTCTGTGGCTTGGCTTGTCTTCGTTAACATCTAAACTATTCAAGCATGAAACATTTTGCGCTTTTCATTCCTAAGCCCTCTGTTTGATTGCGAGTCATGACAAGAAATCCTATTGTTATTCATAAGTGCCAAATCTTTCATGTTGCCGTTGTTTGGGTTCAGATTGCAATTTCAATGCATATTGCTCATATATTGCTCATATTGGCCCATGGTTTGTGACGTCATTCAAACCTGTTCTGTTCCATTCCTTGCCATAAACAGCAGCCTAGAGGCTCTACCAGACGACACTTTCGAAGCTCGTCCTAAAAATTTGCAGTGATAACGCTGTTTTGGTCTCCACTTGGGTTGCTTGCGTCGCGAATATCATTTCCAAAATTTCCAAAATTTGAGCTAAGCTTCTGTTTCTCGTCAGTGAATTTTTCGATGCGATAATCAGAAATGTTCTACTGTGCATGTTTTCATGGCAGATTTTATGACAATCGTCCAGAAAATCGTAGGCTCATTCCAAACGTCTCTTGTTTCTCTCTTGTGTCGCTACTTTGAGATATATTTTCTTCTATTTCTACTTTTTCACAAGGCCAGGAATGCCGCATAGGTACGAGGGGGAGGGGGGGGGGGGTGATTGACCCCGCCTGCTCTCTCAAATACACATGATTTTTATAAGAAATCTAGATCAGCACTTAGTACTAAAAGTTTCTTAATTTCGCATGAAAATTTCGGTGTTTTAGTAGTAAAAGTTTCTTATTTTTTTGGCCTAAAATTGCGTTATTGTTCGAAGTTCAGCCTTCTTGTCGACAAAGGGCTTCCATTTTCCATTGTCACTGTCACCACGAATAAGCCATGCACATAAAGCAAAAAGTTACCAATTTCTGCAGTCAAAAGTTTAAAAAAGATGAAGGTAGCTTTGTTAGAGAGAGAGATAAAACAAGAGAGACATACAGAAATAAATTTTTAGGGTTTCTTAACTGTAGCGTAGCACTAGAGTTTCTTAAATTTTTGGTCGTCGTAGTACTAGTTTCTTCAGTTTCGTATAAACCAGTTTCTTATAAAAAACGTGTAAGCATAAATATGTTATTTTGCCATTGTTTTGCCTTCAATTTGCAGTATTGCCTTCCTAAAAAATGTGCCCCGCGTCGGGCAACCCCCCGGTGGGTGCAATGTTAATGAAAACATGACACCACCCTCGTCCATGATTTCGCTGAGAAAGGGGCACATTCGAAGCAGAATCCTAGGACCTAGAATCTCAGAAAAAACGGGGTATTTTTCTTCAGAAAATATCCCGACCCAAAAACAGTTAAATGCTGGTGGACTCGGGACCCTACAATAAAAGTCAATTTCACCTGGTCCAAGTTTGATACCCAAGTTTTATTGGATTCTACTATTTTCCAACAAAGAGATATCAGAATAGTGAATCGTAATAAAGTGCAAAAATCCCAAACCTTTCTCTCAGGACCAGTTTTTGTACTGTACAGATTTCTTTAGGGCTCAGTGATACTCCTTTAAAGGGGGGTTACCTTCAAAATTTTCCATGATAAGGGGTATTTTTACCAGCTAGAAAGTCAGAGAAAAGGTTATCCTATGAAATGGTATGGACGAGCGTGGTGTACTTGAATTGCTCCCACCGGGGGCAACCCTGCACAAGGCTTGAAAATACATGAAAACAGATTTGGGACAACATGTACAAGTATTGCCAGCACATTGCCAGACAAAAACCCAGGACCTTTTCCCTTGCCGCTATAAACTGCGATGATTTTTCCACGGGATAAAATCTTTTTGATCTGTCACAATGGGCAGGGTGTTGACATATGTGGTCCAATAAAACCTTTGTATACAATTTTGCGTAGGCCAGTGGTTAAGGATAAACTAAAAATTTCGACCAGACAAGAATTCTGGTTGGTTTTACGAGCATAGGCTCCAAAGCACCAAAGCGTCGGTGTAAAATTATATGACTCATTTCTTTCAAGTGACAGAAGCTTCAGATACTTTGCTGTACAGTAATTCTACCGTTATGTTAGAGTCAGTTTTTAGAGCTAGAAGCGAGTTTCTTAAAATTTTAGTTCTCGAAAATACTGAAAGCGATCAAAAAACGTCGATCAAATTTCAAAAGACTCAACATGAATGAACAAAGAGAAAAAGTTTACAAGGTGATTTGGGGGTTTAGTACGAACTCTCGTGCAGCAGATTACAATTCATCGATTTCTAAATCGCAAATCACCACGAACAAGTTCTCTCTTTGTCCATTTATATCGATTCTTTAGAAAGCTTGATCGATGTTTTTCTATCGTTTTCAATTTTTTCGAAACTAAAATTTTTAGAAACTCGCTTCTAGCTCTAGAAATTGACAAATTTGCAAAAATCCCAGTATCTAATTCAGGCTTTCTGCTAGCGATTAAGTCATAAATCATCAAAATCGGTCGAGTGTACGATTTATTGTGGCCTGCCAAACGTGCATAGTTTATTTTGGTGCACCCGGTAGCATCGAGAGAGTCTGGATGGATTGGAATGAGTCAATATTTGCTTCACCGTCAAAAGATCGAAGTATTTTTGTGATTTTTCTCGCCTTCTTATGAGCATTGGAAAAATTGATAAATTCTAATTTAGAAAAACTTGGTGGTTGCAAAATGATTGAAAAAGGCCTAAAATACTTGATCAATCATAAAGGACTCCTCGTTCAGAACAAGAGAGAAAATGCAATTTCTCATGGGTGAGAGATGTCGTCTGCACATTTATTGCCATGGAATTGAAAATCTTTAGTGTCTGTATGGCAATCTATGTCTTAGAACCGCTCTTGAGAGAGGTGAAACGCCTGTGCGTATTGTTACATGTTAGGATTCCCCTATTCTTGTCAATTTTTACATAAATGATCTTTTCTTCTTCATTAAGCAAGCTACCATGTACAACTATGCTGATGATAATACGTTAGCTTACTTTTCCAGGTCCTTGCCGGATCTCGTCAAGGTTTTGGAAAAGGAAGCAGGTAATGCCTTAATTTGGCTCGAACAAAATGAAATGATTGCGAACCCTGACAAATTCCATGCACTTTTTGTGAAAAAAGATCAGACAAATACTTTAGGCATAAACCTCGATTTCCAGGGACACACCATCAAATCGGAAGAAAATGTCAAGCTTTTAGGCGTAACACTAGATTACAAATTGAATTTTGACCCACATATATCCAATCTTTGCAAGAAAGCGGCGGCGCAACTAAACGTTCTGAAACGACTCAGGTCGTTTATTGGTTTTGCTGAAAGAGAAGTTTTGGTTCAAAGTTTTGTATACTCAAATTTTAACTATTGTCCCTTAGTTTGGTATTTTTCATCATCAAAATCATTGCAGAAAATTGAAAGAATACAGGAACGTGCATTGAGATTTCTGTATAACGATCACAAAAGTACCTATTGTAATCTACTTCTCAAATCGAAAAAATGTACAATGCAAGTTGCTCGTCAAAGGGCACTTTGCATCGAAATCTTTAAAACAATGAAAAACTTGAATCCATCATTTATGAATAACATCTTAGATTAGCTAACTTATGTATATATGTATATAATGTGTATGTATTTTGGCTAGAGTTAATTATCGAATTGAAATAAGATGAACAAACAAAACAAACAAGGAGAGTCCTAACGATTTGATCCAGTGTTTTAGGCCCTTTTCACTCATTTTGCAGCCATCACATTTTGTAAAGTTGAATTTACCTACATTTGCAGTGCTCGTAAGAAGACAAGAAAATCACAAAAATACTTCGGTCTTTTGGCTTGTAACTCGAATTTGAATCATTCAAATCCATGAAGTACTTGTGGTGCTACAAATTTTCGAGAGTGGGCACTTTTTTCTGGCTCACCCGGTATATTTTCGAAATTCTTTATTACATTTTTATAGTTTGTATAAAAGAAGTTATGATTTATTGTCAGAATTAGAGTATATTTCTTCTTTTTCAAATAATTCTTCTTTTTTAATAATTCAAGGAGACTTTGGGAAAAAGCTAGAACCATTGTAATTCTAAACTGTAATCATTTCAAAGAAAAGTATAGTTCGTAATCATTAATGTCTACGATATAGTGTCAACATAAAGAATAAGTTTTCCTATCTTTTGGTTTACGATTTAAAAATTTGATGACGTCACATCCTCAAATGAGTTGAAATATGCCATAATTTCGAATAAAATATTGAAGATTTCAGATAAATTAAACTGTAGAATTATAGCAAAGTATCTAAAGCCTTTTTCACTCATAAGAAAGTGCCCGTAAGAAGACAAGAAAAGTCACAAAAATAATTCGATCTTTTGGCTTTTAACTCGAATCCATGAAGTACTTGTGGTGCTACAAATTTTCGAGAGTGGGCACTTTTTTCTGGCTCACCCGGTATATTTTCGAAATTCTTTATTACATTTTTATAGTTTGTATAAAAGAAGTTATGATTTATTGTCAGAATTAGAGTATATTTCTTCTTTTTCAAATAATTCTTCTTTTTTAGTAATTCAAGAAAACTTTGGAAAAAACTTAGAACCATTGCAATTCTAAACTGCAATAATTTCAGAGAAAACTATAGTTTAAAATCATTAACGTCGACGATAAGGTGTCTATATCAAGCAGGAGTTTTCCCTCCTTTTGGCTTACGATTTAAAAGTTTGATGACATCACATCCTCAAATGAGTTGAATTATGCTTTAATTTCTAATAAAATATTGAAGATTTCAGATAAATTAAACTGTAGAATTATAGCAAAGTATCTAAAGTTTCTTTCAATCGTCTGGTTGAAAGAAATAGAGGTCGTAGCTTTTCACAACGACATTTTTAAAGATATGCTCAGTGCTGGCTTCACATATCATTGCGTAATTATGCATTAGGTAACATTTTTGGCGACAAAATTAGCTCTTTGGTTGAGTAGCAGGATTACATAACAGCGTGAAGACATTATTATAAAGTGAAGTTAAACGAAACAAACCAGAAAACCTTTAAATGTGGTTACATCTGACCATAGTGATGATTCGATAATGTTATTCTTTTATTATTATTTTCACGCAAACCAGAAACTTCTAATATTTGGATGTTTCACTGCGTTTAAGTGTTATGTTTCAGCCTTATATATACAGTTTAATAATAACTGTGAGACGAGATTTTGTGGAGTATTGTCATGCAAACTGATTGGCTGCTAAAAACAAAAGGATCCTATTGCTGCATACCGGGGATCTCAAGATGGAGCATCGGTTGTTGCGGAACTGTACAGGGTGTGCCAAAAAAATTTATACAGATTCGGTTGACTCCAGCGATGTAAATTTAGCTTCAATCAATGTATAATCTTGTTTAGTCTTATTTAGTCTTATTTAGTCTAGTCTTATTTAGTGCCTTATTTTATTGTTATAATCATGATGGCAATAATCATGATAATCATAACTTAATATCTACATATTGTCATAACAACGAGAACAATGGAGTTAATTTGATTTAATGACGTGTGTTTGATTTTTGGCATCAAATTCCATCTAGTTACCAAGTTTAAAGATCATAGCTGCTATAACTTTGGAGAAAGAGAGGGGGGGGGGGGGGGTGGGATCAACCTATCCCCCCAGTTGACTGCTTCAAAGCTCCCAGGTGAGATTGGGTTAAGTATGCAGCAGAAACTATCGCGAAGTAAGCCGCAAAAGGATTGCTTATGGCCGCTTAATTCTCGGCTCAGAAATTAAAAACATGTTTCTTGTCAGTTGGTTGGCTCAAAGCAGACAGTTTGAAAATGCTTTAGGCCAAAACACTCTCGGCTCATCCGTTATGGACTGTCCACATACAAATAAGATACCGCAAACAGGCAATTTAGACACGAGAAGGCAACTTTGGTTTTCAATTTTCACCAACACGTATGACAAATTGTCCAAGCAGAGACCCATCGGCAACAACCAGGCCTAAAAAATTATCAAAATTTTCTTGAAAAGATACACTAAAATCAAGAGACCGATTCGGCGAAAAGGAGAAACAGATCCTACTTTTCGTCGCTCGACTTTTTCTGCGGCGACTTTATGTTGAACGATAACTGCGCATGTGCAAGTGCGTAAAAAGTCGAACAGCTCGAAATCGATCATGATTCGAATAAAGAATACGTAAAACAGAGTCTGCTTTTTCATAGTTTTATCACGAGTCCCTGTTGAACAAGGTTTACAGCAGGGGTACAATGGACGTTGGCAATCAGTCTAACCAATCAAAGAAAATGTCACGCTCCACAAGAATTGAGGAGAAAATTGAGGAGAAAAGTTCCCGGATGCTATCTTTTGTGCATTGGCCAGTTGACCGAGAGAAGTGCAAAGGAAACTGGAAAATTCAATGTTACCAATACTATATCGAACGATTTAAACGAAATTCATGAACATAACTATGCTAAGCATATTGTCGAAAATGATAAATACTAACAATTTGTGATAATATGGCAGCATATCTAGGCCTAAATATGAAGGAATGATTAAAATATAAAGAATCTCGTGTTAATATAAGAATTCTATGTCTTCACTTATTTGAGCAGGAAAAAGGGTTATCGCGAGGAAGGAAACTTCAGTTATCTTTATGTACGTATGAAGTTAATAAACTTCAGGAGCAGAGCGTCTGCAGGACATATTCAGTAAAACCAAAACTGGCAAGGTCTCAAACTGGCACTTGGAGCTTACTCTAAAACAAATGCACCAAGAACGGATTAGAGCGTACATCTCCTCCGCAGTAGCTATACAAATGGGACAATATTTTTATTGAACGCTTTGTAGATGATTTTGCCTCTAGTATAAGAATTAGGAAGGTTTAACTCGGGTTTGATTAGGGAAGGGTGAGCGAAGCAAGATATAGAAGACAAATCTCAAGGTACTATTACTACAGTCAAGACGCACACCATAATTTGGTAAAACTATTTGCAGGGGTTTGCCTTGACTGTTTACCAAGCACCTATCATCTGATATATTCACAATACAATACAATACCATGCCACTAAGAAACTGCAGCCTGCCAGATGGCACCATGTTCGTTGTCCAAAATTTGGTTTTATATAACATTTATGTGATATTTATAAGAAACCAAACAGTCTGGGTTTACGAAATGAGTTTCTTAGTGGCAGGGTAATACTGTATATGCATAAAACAATTTCTGCATTACCCATTATGATTCAAATTTATCTTTAACAAAATAATAGAAGTATGAAACAAAACATTTTTCAGGCAAAATAAAACAGTTTCTGACTTTCGAGTTTAAACCACTCACCTCGAGGCATCAGAAACGAACAGGGCTTGCGTCTGAACAAAATTATCTGATAGTCAGGCTCCAAAAAGAGCCAACGAAATTCTTGCTATCTAAAGAGCCTTTGTCCCCCAGGGTCCTTTGCGAGCAAGCTACAATTTCAGACTGTCTCCAAATCAAATTTGGCCTAAGCAGAAAATGTGGATCGGCACTGAAGTGGTTGAAATTATAAGCAAGTTTGACTTTAGTTTACTCTCCTGCATGCCTGCGTACGGCCTTTACCTTTTTTCTGCGAAGGAGAGCTAGACTTATGACATTTCGTCCCTTGTTTCCCTGCGTTCTTTGCTTTGCAGATCTCACTTGCTCAATAAGGGACTCATTTCATTACTATTATAAAATGGGCCCCCTGTGTCAAAATGGCCTAAACTAGCGGGAGTTCTCGTACACTCAACAAAATCGCTTCAATTTCTGGTTTAAAGAGCTTCAACGTTGAAAAGCAAACTTGTAGTACAAAGAATAATGTTTTACGAACCTATTCATCGCAAAATACATACATTTCAAGCAGTAATCTTCCTCTGAAGAAACAAAATAGATCGCTCGCAGCTACGAGAACTCTTTCCCGAATCAACCGTTTTGTACGCAACAACAACAATAGTCTAAATAGCGCCTCCTTATTGGTTAAAAACTAAATTCTAGCAATTTGATTGGTCAATATGGATCCACGTCATGTTGGCCTAAAGTGGCTACACTTTATAAGAGTAATGAAATAAGTCCCTACTGAGCAAGTGATATCTGCAAATCAAAGAACGCAGGGAAACCAGGGAGGAAATGATATAAATCTAAAGGAGAGCCATTGAGGTGCTCATGAGCTTTCCTTCGTAGTGGAAAGTAAAGTCTGCACGCAGGCTACTCTTCTATCAGTTCAGCTACTGCAGTGTGGATTCAGATTTTCCATTTAATTTCAAGACAGTCTTGAATTGCAGCATGCCCGCAAAATATCCTGGATGACAATGGGCTATTTAGATTGTTTGCAAAGGTACATCTGATGTAAATGTATTTTTCTGCAACGAAGGGTCTTGCATTGTCGATAATTGGTAGTGTTTGAGCTTAACGATTTCCTTGCTTTGCTAAGTCTGTTCTTTGTTCGACTTTTCACGAGCATGCTCCAAATCTTTAAAGTGTTGGTGTAACTTTCTACCGGGTGCACCAAAATAAACTATGCGCGTTTGGCAGGCCACAATAAGTCGTATACTCGACCGATTTTGATGATTTATGACTTAATCGCTAGCAGAAAGCCTGAATTAGATACTGGTATTTGCAAATTTTTCATTTTCAATTTCTAGAGCTAGGAGCGAGTTTCTAAAAATTTTAGTTTCGAAAACACTGAAAACGATAAAAAAACATCGATCAAGTTTTCTAAATAATCAACATGAATGGGCAAAGAGAGAACTTGTTCGTGGTTATTTACGATTCAGAGATCGACCAATTGTAATATGCTATACGAGAGTTCGTACTAAACCCCCAAATCCCCCTGAAATTGTTCATTCATGTTAAATCTTTTAAATTTGATCGACGTTTTTTTTATCGTTTTCAATGTTTTCGAAAACGAACATTTTAAGAAACTTGCTTCAAGCTCTAAAAACTGAAAATGGAAAAATTTGCAAAAAGTCCAAGAATCTAATTCAGGCTTCCTGCTAAAGATTAAGTATAAAGATTAAGAAAATCCGTCAAGTGTACGATGTATTGTGGCCTGCCAAACGCGCATAGTTTATTTTGGCGCACCCGGTATGACCTATTTCTTTGAACTGAATAGCTTGAATGAAACTTCAGCTACTTTGTTGTCCTGATCGACCAAATTTCTGAAACCCTACGTATTTTCAGAATTAGAGAATGGTTATTTTTTTTAAATTCAAGAAAAAGTTTGAAAAACAATTAAAACCATCGTAATTTCTACATTTTTTGAGGAAACCTAAACTATTTTTCAGGAAAACCTTAGTTCATGAATAGCTACAACAGTAAGAACCAGCAAAATAGAAACAAGTTTTTTCAAAACTGCTTGTTTGGTTTCCTATTAAAATGTAATTATTCTTGAAACAGGCTGAAATGTTTCTTATCACATGGTTAAGAAACCTTCAGTTCTTTCACTTAATCTTTAAAGGAAACCCAGAGCAAACACTATCAAACAGTATTTTCTTGTTATCTAGCATTCGCTCCAAATTTACTCAACCTTAGCATACATGCTAGGTATATACTTAGACTGAGATGCTTAAAAGTGTTTGGCACATGATTTTAACAAAGATTGTTAGATATGAGTTTATTTGAGAAACTCCTTTAAGAAACCTTCCTAAAACCTTCCGGAAAATTACTCAAAAAAATCAGCCTGAGGTTTCTTCTAAAATGGTTTCTATTTTGCGGGTTCTTACTGCATATGGTGTCAAGCATGAGTCTTTCATTCTTCAGCCAAGATGAGCTGAAACGTGAACTACACTGCCACTTCGAAAAATATGAAGATTTTTGAAAAATCTAACGGTAGAATATAGCCAATAGCTAAATTTCTTTCAAGCCATTCAAATCAAATCAATTGGTTATAGAATTTTACACCAACCTTTTCAACAATTTGGAAGCTAAGTTCTTTTGGGGTCCATTCGCTGCTCTCCATTCCCTGCTATTCCGGACTCGGCAGGAACATTCGGTGCTTGTACCGATTATAATCGGAAATGGTTACAAAGCCTCTTTGTGGTCACCCGGTTTTCTGGTCTTCCTCTCTTTCACCCGTCTATTTTGAAACCATGTTTTTATTTGCTTTTCAGTCAAATTCAAGGCATACGCGATTTCGATGCGCCTCCGCCGCGACACATATTGGCATGTGTTGAATTCTTGTTCGAGTTCTCTTGTTTGATGTGAAGTAAATGATGGTCGACTGCGCATGGTCGGATCTGAAATCGAGATTGAGAGAGTTAACGATTCAATTCAATCATTTTGTAATACAATCATGGGTGAAAGGACACGGAGATATCATACCAGGTGAGCCAGAAAGAAGTCGCCACTTTTGAAAATTCGTATAGCACCACAAGTACTTCATGGATTTAAACGATTCCAATTCTAGTTAAAAGTCAAAAAGATTAAAGTATTTTTTTGTGATTTTTCTCATCTTCTTTCGAGTACTGCAAATATAGGTAAATACAACTTTACAAACAATTCATGTTTTCAAAATGACTGAAAAGGGGCCTATACACTTAGAAAGGGCCTAAAATCGTTAGGACTCTCCTCACACAGAACAATACACATGGGGGTTTTACCTCTCTCAAGAGTACTAAGACATAGGTTCTCAAACAGATACTAAAGATTTTCAATCCCATGGTAATAAATGTGCAGACGATATCTCTCACCCACGAGAAATTTCTTTTTCTCTGTTGTTCTGAGCTTCGTGATTTGATCATGTATTTTAGGCCTTTTTCAGTCATTTTGCAACCATAAAGTTTTTCTAAAGTTGAATTTACAAATCTTTCCAATACTTGTAACAAGGCGAGGAAAATCACAAAAATACATCGATCTATTGGCTGTCAGGCAAATATCAATTTATTCTTATCCTTACAGTGCTCAAATGATATGAATTTCAAAAGAGGGAACTTTTTGCTGGTTCACCCGGCATAAATTAATCTCGTTTTTTCTACTTTTTTATGGCTGAGTTGGCTGTACATTGTCTCTGAAGTCATCCATTTACATTTTTGTCGTGACTACCTTTTTCTGTGCAAAAGGTTCCATACGAGTTGATGATGTTTTCAGGCCCTTTTTCGGCCTCTTTCACAACAAATTAATTCTCGTAAAGTTGAATATAGGCAGTATTTCTTTTCTCGTTAAAATGGGAGAGAGAAATCACAAAAATATTTCGGCCTTTCTGCTTTTAAAAAAAGTTCGATTCGTTTTTAGAACGTCTGAACTTCTTGGCACAATTCTTTGACCATCATCAAGTTATGTTTTCTAATTTTAAGCCTAATATGAAATGTTGCCGCCCAGTTCTTTACATCTAATTTTAATCCAAGTAACCAGGACAGACCTTTGATTCATCCGTGTATGACGGTTGTAACGCTGAATATCTGCTGCTTTTCGTGTTTGTCATCCACGTATTTTTTTACAAGAAACTAAGAACTTGGGCCAGTGCTGGAAGTTTCTTGAAATCATCAGATTTTGGGTACTCAGAGTTTCTTACGAGTTTCTTAGAGGTTCCATAGCAATCTTCATGTTCACTACCTGTCCCCTCGTGAAGGCATCTCAAAAGAAGGTTTTTAAGCCTCTCCAATGTTTAGACATTATTCAAGTACCTTATGAATAATATGATCCAGGAAACAAGTGAAAATATATTAAAATATGGTAAGGATTCCTTGATCAAAATAAATAGTTTCTTAACTTAGGTTTTCCCAGTACTGGAGTTTCTTAAGTTTTTGGCGATTTGAGAGTTGAGTTTCTCCTGGGCAGTTTCTTATAAAACAGAATACGTGTATTCAAGGCCTCATATGTAATGTTGCCGCCCAGTCTTTTACATGTAATTTATCAAAGTAGCCAGGAAAGCAATAACTGAGATGGGCCTATGATCTCAGCGTGCCGTGCAAGACTCATGCAACTTTAATCAACATAAATCAAACAAAATCTGACTGTCTTGACATCTTTATCTGAATTTATGACTAATGAGATCTGTTGAATCATGGTGGCCCTTTTTCCTCGTAACACCTACGTCACACGCATAATAATATCCCTCTAATGTGTAATGGGACATGGAATTATTCCAAAATGAATTTGAAGCTTCCAAACTCGCTGATATGGTATTTCAGCACCGGCGTTACAATACATTACAATATGTACTTTCACTTCCATTGCAGAAAATTATGAACTTTTGCTATGCCTTTTCATGGGAAACTGTAGGGGAAACGGACACTTTCTACCATAATTTCTCAAGAGGGAAAAGGAACTGTCCGTTTACCTTCAATTTCCCAGAGAAACTTGTCTGTTTCCCCTAAATTTCCATGCAGACACTATGGGGTAATTTTGATATTTTTTGCTTAGAGCAACTCACGAGAGAGCCCTCTGGCTTAGGCTTACCTATGTATATGCAACTGCTGTTGAATCATGAAAATAATGCTTCAGATGGTCTGCATCATACAAGAAAAGAATTGAAAGTTTTGAGGGTAGAAGCCCATATGTAATAGGAACAACCCGGGTTTCATCTGTCGACTTGCGTGTGCCTAGTATCGAAGCAGGAGTGACAAAGAGGTCCTCTCTCAGACTTTCGCAGGCTAGCCACGTTAAATATGATACCTACCTACCTACCTACCTGCAGTTTGGTGTTTGATACCTTACAAGGCAATGTCTGCGATGCAATTTAAGATTACTTCGATATGAACGCTCATCGGAAGAATACTAAAATTTTTTAATTTTTTATATAAACATTTAAAATGATACAATACATGTTACATCTACATCCTACTATACTTTCTGATTACTTTACAAACTATACAACACTACAGGGACGGGACCACAAGGAGCAAAATACAATGACTACCCCGTGGCCATTAACATAAAGACATGCAAAAAATAGCAACCAAACAAACAACTACAAAAAGCTACAAATACGATTAATTACTGATAAATACTAGAATTCGTTTCACATTGGATGTCAGGCCAACATAGTAGTATGATGCTGAACAATAGGAATAGGAACCCCGGACGAGAGAACAACAACTACAGCAGTTGCTACCGCTACTGATCCCCCTCCAGAGTCCCCAACGCTCAACACATTGCGCATATGCTGTCAGGTCAATCCCAGAAACGATCAACATTTAGTAAAGCTACCTCAAGTAAAAACAGAATTTGGTCGCAAAGGTTTTTATTACATGGCAGGAAAAGAATTTAATGAGTTGCCACTCAGTGCCAGAAAGATTGAATCAAGACTTGTTTTTAGACGATTTCTAGAAAATCATTTTACCATGTGAAACCATTTTTATCTTTGGATTGGACCGGATTGGACTTATGTGTAATTATTTTTAGATCTTTTACTTTTGATTATAATACTTAAGTATCAGGACCCTAATGCTAACAGTATATATTGTACTGATAGGTTATCCTGTTAAAACATTCGATTATTATTTCTATTATTCTGGTTATTTCTCGAATTTATTACCAAACATGTAGCAGAGACAAGTACCGATCAATTGAGAATTTAAGTCCATATTGGCTTGAACCACTTAGTTTTCTATGTCTGCCTAACTTTGACCAATAAAGTCATGCGAGATCATTGGCAAATATGTGCCTTAATGTGTGTTTTTGTGTTCTTTTGTTTAAATTGTTAGTTAAATACCAATTTTTCATTCATACCTTTACTTTTAGTTGGTTGGAAAGATTGTTATAGCTATATCTAGCTAACTAGGTCTTCTATTCATGCCACATCCAACCATGGGGTCCCTGGTTTACGTAGTCTCCCTCCCCAAGGACGGTTTGTTTAACGGAGTTTAACGACCATACCGGGTGCGCCAAAAGAAACTATGCACGTTTGGCAGGCCACAATAAATCGTACACTGGACCGATTTTGAAGATTCATGGCTTAATCTTTAGCAGAAAGCCTGAATTAGATTCTAGGATTTTCTGCAAATTTTTTTGTTTTCAGCTTAAAGAGCTAGACGTGAGTTTCTTAGAATGTTCATTTTCGAAAATACTGAAAACGATAAAAAAACGTGGATCAAATTGTCTAAAAAATCGACATGAATGGAAAAGGTTCGTGGCAACATCATGGTGGCAATTAGGATTTAGAAATCGATTAATTGTATCGATTAATTGTATCGATCAATTGTATCGATTTCTAAATCCCAAATCACCACGAAAGAGTCTCCTCTTGGTCCATTCATGTCGAGTCTTTAGAAAATTTGATCGACGTTTTTGATCGTTTTCAGTGTTTTCGAGAACGAAAAGTTTAAGAAACTCATGTCTAGCTCTAAAAACCAAAAACAAAATATTTTGAAAAACTCCTAAAATTTAAGTCAGGCTTTTTGCTAAAGATTAAGTGATGAATTTTCAAAATCGGTCAAGTGTACGATTTATTGTGGCCTGCCGAACGTGCATAGTTAATTTTGGAGCACCCGGTAGTATTATTTGTTTTGCAGTCAAGAAGAGCTGTACACATTGTATGGGTCACTCTTTCTGCCTTTGAATTCCGCCAGATCTCCACTCAAGACTGAAAGTAGCAAAATACTATGAATTTTGAAATTAATAGCGTGGTCATTTAAAATTGAAACTTGAGTTAAGCAAGCAAAGTCTGTGGAGTCAAAAATGGGTTTTTGTAATGGCGAACAAGTCCCACCTTGCCACATAATCATCCGTCTCTATTTGTCCTAAAATCACAAAACATGTCATGACTTCTTCCTTCCTTCACCGATTCAAAAGTCACATGGGAATTCAAATTTTATGCCAACAATCATTTCATCGACATTGCATTGAACAAGTTTTCATCTCGACCACGAGCCACTCACATGAGCGCCAACGTTGCGTCTTCGTCGCGTCTTGAGCTTCGAAATGGTAAAGCATTAGACAAACCTTACCATTCCTACAGCAGATTGCATATCGTCACTAGAAAGTATCCATTTGACTATATTTGATGCAAATGAAGAACATGGTCATGATTTCCGTTTATTTGAATCCAAAAATATCACTTTTGGCAATGTTTCTGACCCAGAAATATCGAACTTACCTCCCAGGAGAGGGAAGTGCTTGACTTAATTATGTACCCACGAAATTTTTTACCCTGCTCCAGAATTTTTCGCTCCAAATGGTAAACGATTCTAGAAGAAATTGCGAAAAGTACACTCCAAAAGATAAAATTTGACCGAAAAACGACCCGATCTAACAAAATATCTCCTTTTGGCATATTTTGACAACCTGCTATAGAAAAATTGCCTTATCTTGATAGCCCCTGCTAGAAAACATTGGTGAAAACGATACCCTGAAAAACGGCTCATTCTTGTCGGACAAATATACTAAGTCCCTCGGACTTACCTTCCCACTATGTGCATGTGCTGAGTGCCGCCCCCCACCCCCTGGGGCCTGGTACTGCATAGAAAAACATACACGTATTTTTTCTTATAAAAAACAGCTTGCAAGAAACTCAACTCTCAGATTGCCAAACAATTAAGAAACTCCAGTACTGGGAAAATATAAGCTAAGAAACTATTCATTTTGATAAAGGAAATCCTCGACATGTTTTTTCTTTACTTTCACTTGTTTCCTGTATCATATTAGTCGTAAGGTACTTGAGTAATGTCTAAACATTGGAAAGGCTTAAAAAACCTTGTTTTGAAATGTTCACGAGGGCACAGGTAGTGAACATGAAAGTTGTTATGGAACCTCTAAGAAACTCGTAAGAAACTCTGAGTACTCAAAATCTGATAATTTTAAGAAACTTCCAGTACTGGCTCAAATTCTTAGTTTCTTATAAAAAAAATACGTGTAATTAATTTCTTGAAAAGACTTAATCCTTACCTACCGCAGGCAGAATGCACGCGCAGATGTAAGAAATCATATTTTGTATAGTCATGTTGAAAGCACACCAAGAAGACCACGTGAATTTCCAGTTAATATCCCAGCATGCTAGATAAAACGTGAATGCTACTGAATTATGAAGACGCATTTCTTCTAAACCAGGTCACTTGACCTTTCTTTCCTATAGTCTAAATTTAGTAACTCTTACCTCTATAATTGTCATCAGTATTCTGCCGCGTATCTTCTCACGCGCTACGCTAGCTCGCTCCTTCGGAGAGGTAGCTTTCTTCACGAGCAATGCTCCTCCGCAGAGGACTTAAGGTAGTAGTATCGAACAAAAATTTCCTACAAAATAAAGGTGTCCACAATGCTCCATGGTTTCACGATTAGATTTTGGAGAGCCTGATCTCAGGCTAGATTAGGTGGTATTTGTCTAGCTGGCGGTGAAGGGAAAAATCGCTAAGTTTTTCCTTCGCCTTCATCCCAAATCAACAATAAAAAGCACGTTAAGTTCGCAAATTCACAAAAAGATATAAGAGAAAAAATCATATAAAAAGATCACAGACAATATCATGTGATTTGAGTTTCTTTTAAATGGACGGACCGAGTGACCCAAAGTGAGAAGTGATATGCCCCTCATTAACAATAAATCTGATTTTCTCCAATTTATTCACTCTATAGTTCGGTAGAACAAAGTTTCTTAAATTTACACTGTAGAGTTCTTTTGTAGAATAGCTAAGAGGTATATTCTTAGACATTTGGTATTTGAGACACACAAACGATTCTGGCACAAATTTGTCCTGGAAGACACAAGACGCTGCCTTTTGCTCCAAAGCTAAAGACCGTTTTAAGGGTATCGCTTTCACCAATTTTTTCTAGCACAGGGTATCAAAACACAATTTTTCTAGAGCAGGTTATCAAAACATGCTAAAAGGGGATATTTTGGAAGATCGGGTCGCTTTTAGGTGAAATTTTCATATTTTTTAGTATACTTCTCACAAATTTTAGGCAATTTTATCTAGAGTCGGTTATCACTTAAAGGGCATTTAGAGCAAAATATTCTGGAGCAGGGTAAAAGAAATTTTTTTCATGGGCACACCCCCGTACAAATCTTAGTCAAGCACACCCCCCCCCCCGCAAGAAGAAATAACTTTTCAAGGCTTCTAAATCTCATTAGGTCCCTTACATCACCATGACAACGTATTGGGTGCTATAAATTCCGTGCAGCATACATCTGACAAAAAATGTTTAGGCCACCCATACTGTCCTGTAATAACGACGCTCCTGTAAAGTGTAGCAAGTTATCATCATGAACATTGAAATTAAATTGTCCAACGTGCTTTGTAAGAGAGAGCTGTCATTAACTCTTACCTTCTGCGTGGTGTGTTTCCATTTTGTTGTCACTTTTTGATAAATTGCTTTCAAAGATTTAATGCTACCTACAAAGTGCATCATATAGCACGCAAAAATTTTAAGTAAATTATGGGTCGGTTTCTGATGAGTGGCATCCATAAATCAATGCAAAGGTGCCTTGAAATTTCCTGCGCAGCGGTGCATATCTTAACAAGATTTGAGTTATGATACATACTAATTTGGCTTTCAGTAGCGACGCCAAAGGCCTACTTTCCGGGCCGCTGTTCCGAAAAGGAAAGACCTTTTCGGAGGGTCTAGGGCAGAGACCCCGAGAAAATGTAAGGTCCACACCCTTATTCAGGAAAATAGGCGGAAACGAGAAGGGATAAGCGTGCAAAATAACGCTGCCTCTATTTGAGAATTTTTAGCCCCTTTGAAGGTGTTCTAACCCATTTAGATCGAGTTGAAAAGTTTTGATTCTATTAGGAACAAGGCGATAACTCACTATAAATGTGTTTAACATAACTTTATACTTCAGCTTCATTAAAGGGAATAGAATAGACATACCTAGCTATGTCTCGCGGCCGCTATAAATAGCCTAAAGAAACGGCTACGTACGTAGGCCTACCCAGTATTTCTTTAGCTACGTAACTGTCAAATATTTATCTACAAAATTGTCAAATACAATAGGTTTATTCTTATCTTGGCCCGTGCAAGATTTTAACTATGTCGGTTTCCTTTAAATTTGTTAATCCCCATTTTCAGGTAAGATTGCCAGACCAAACTATATTTGAGCTTTTCACACCAGTCAGGATGGAAAAAACTATTATCGATTTATTTAAAGTAGGCATGAATATTCAAAATAGCTATGAGATAAGAACTAATTGAGGACTACTATACAAACCTAAACTTGTACTTTATTAGAAAACATAAGAAAATACATCTATTATTCGCGTGTTTTCCTTTTCTCTGCGGTGATACCTTATCAAGTCAGGAACCCAATCTAATCCATGAAAGTTCTACATAATCTACAATTGCATTCCTCTAGTCTCTGTTCCAGATCTTGATTCTCTTACTAGAACTGGAGAGGGTATCTGGGTTGCAAAATGCTTCCATTTAGAAAATATATTGCAAGGACAGCGAAATGGCGTAAAAAGTAAATGGCCTTTGATAAAATGGACACAAAACAATGTCATAAGCAAGAAGCAACGTAATATTGCTCTTTTTCTGGAACTATTTAGAAGATGCAGCCTCCCACCTCCCCTCCACTTTAACCACAAAGATTTTCGTTTGAAGAGGGTTACAAGGAAATGATTCTCAAGTAAGTAGAGGGCAGACATACTCGGACCTACTAGCCTTCCAAATGACGTTTTCATTGACAATCTAGGGGCAATCTAGTGCCCAGACTAGAATTTTTCCCAATTTGCTAGAACAATTTAGTTGACACTAATTGAAATTAGGTGGGATACCCAAAGGTAACAGACCGGCAGTTTCCTAAGTCTGCACGCAGGCTAGCAGTTTCCTTCCTAATTATGATTTAAACTAACAAATCAAAACTTTCTCGACTTCCTCAGCAAATGAGTTTTCCAAATGTTCTCACTGCTGAGAGATACTTCCGAAGTAAATTCGAGACTCTGAAAGACTCGCTAAAGAGTGTGTCGCCAGAATTTTACGTTACTTGCTGCATACAATATACAAAGTGTCGGCCTGTTTTGATCATCTTGTCATCAATATTTTTCACGGCTTTAATTATAAAGCTTTCTTTGTCAAGAGCTAGACATAGCGAAATTGTCAACTTTGTTGTCGTTGATGTAATCTTGGGAAATTAACACTTTGCGATTAAACGACTGAAGACTCGTAAATGTTTGTTTTTTAGTAGACATGGATATGTTTAGACGTTTCCTGGCGCTAGTGGCTTCTTGAGTGGCCTAAGCTATACTCCGTTCATTGAGAATTCATGCAACAACTTTCGGGTGTCTGAAGAGCTGATAAATGTTGCTGTCATGAAAATGTCTGACATGAGAGGCAAGGCCTTGTTTAATGGCACCTTCCTTGTTAGGCCAAAGCCTACTAAGGCCCACCCAACAGAAAGTTTCGTTCAACATGGAAAGCGTAGTACTGCTACAAGAATATTGACTGTCCTAATCGGCCTACGAATCATTGCCCAAAGTATACAACTGTCCTTGCTGTCCATTTGGATATTCAAAATAATATTTTATGACAAACTTTCTAATAGGGACTGTAAATATCCGGGGGGGGGGTACGTATTGTATTTGTCCGACGGGGATGTACCGTTTTTAAGGGTATCGTTTTCACCAATCTTTTCTAGCACAGGGTATCAAAATGAGGCAATTTTTCTAGCGCAGGTTGTCAAAACATGTCAAAAGGGAATATTCTGTTAGATCGGGTCGTTTTTCGGTCAAATTTCATGTTTTAGAGTATACTTTTCACCAACGTTTTCTAGAAAAGGTCATCATTTTGAGCGAAAAATTCTGGAGCAGGGTAAAATAAAAATTTTGCGTGGGCACACCCCCGTACAGATTTAAGTCAAGTACCCCCCCCGGGAAATGTCCTTTTGAAAAATTAAAGAGCTGTTGTCACCCAGGGTCCTTTGCGGGCACGCTACAATTTCAGACTGTCTGAAAATCAATTTTGGCCTAAATGGAAACAATAAATTCACAGTACAGTACACGTTTTTTTTTTATAAGAAACTGGTTTATAAGAAACTAGTACTACGATGACCAAACATTTAAGAAACTCTGGTACTACGCTCAAAAACAGTTAAGAAACTCTAAAACTTTATTTCTGTATGTCTCTCTTATTCTATGTCTCTCTAACAAAGGTACATTCGTCTTTTCTTGACTTTTAACTGCAAAATTGGTAAATTTTTGCCTTGATGTGCATTGCTTCTTCTTGATGACAATGTCAATGCAAAATGGAAGCCCTTTCTCGAGAAGAAGGCTCAAGTTCGAATAATAACGCAATTCTAGGCCCAAAAAATAAGAAACTAATTAAGAAACTTTTACTACTAAAACACCGAAATTTTCATGCGAAATTAAGAAACTTTTAGTACTAAGTGCTGATCCAAGTTTCTTATAAAAAAAAAAACGTGTAGTTGAACTGATAAAACAATTCAACTAAATTGAAAGTTTTCCATCGGTTCAACCACTGCAGTGTGGATGCATGGTTTCTGCGTATACACGTAATTTTCTTATAAGAAACTAAGGATTTGGGCCAGTACTGAAAGTTTCTTAAATTATCAGATTTCGAGTACTCAGAGTTTCTTATGAGTTTCTTAGAGGTTCCATAACAATCTTCATGTTCACTACCTGTGCCCTCGTGAACATTTCAAAAAAAGTTTTTTGAAGTCTTTCCAATGGTTGGACATTAGGTAAGAGAAATTTTCTACATAAAAGGTTGGGTAAATATTTTTTCATGTAATTTCAAGGTTGGAAAAACAAAATTTTCCCACCAATTAATACCAAATGTTTAAAGTCCAAAATTGTCTCAATATCATCATCAATATTATCAACATTATCCATTTCACTTTCAGTGTCTACTTTGCTCATCTTTGTCATCAATATTTACAGTATTGAATTTACAATTTGCATCGTTTGACATTGAAACCATGTTTACAGGTGGGGGTTGGACAAAATTTTTTCAACCTGAAAATTGTTGGGTAGATGTTTTTGCTGTCACTTTTAGAGTTGGGTAAGAAGATTTTTTGGACAAGAAAACATTTCTCTTCAGTACCAACCCCTCTCTAAATAATGAACGGTCCCCTACTCAAGTACCTTACGAGTAATATGATACATGAAACAAGTCAAAATAAGGTAAGGATATGTCAAGGATTTCCTTTATCAAAATAAATAGTTTCTGAACTCATATTTTCCCAGTACTGGATTTTTTAAAAATATTTTTTGCGATCTGAGAGTTGAGTTTCTTTATGGGCAGTTCTTATAAAAAAAAATAGGTGTTGGCCAAATTTGATTTTCGGAAAGTCTGAAATTTTAGCGTGCGCGCAAAGGACCCTGGTTGACAATGGCTCTTTAAGAAGAGGAAACGTTTCTTGAAATGCTGCTATTTTCCACATTCTCTTAAATTCCTATAAAAAACAATCATATACCAGTCTGATTACAGTATTCAGGTAACTACGAGAAATTTTTATTGAAATAATTTTACCAGGCGGCTACAAAGTGAAGAGGCATCGATAAGGGGTTATCGGGAGCAACGGAGCAGGATTTGAGCATGGGATCAGGTCTAGGAATACGGAAGCTAGGGAGCAAGGACTGCAAGGAGCAAAGAAACCTTTGGAGAAACAAAACACTGACATTTAATCATACTCGTTGTTGTATATTCTTGTTCTTGCGAGCACCTAAGACCAGATAAGCATTGCTTTTTGTAAGGGGTGCCTACGAGTCAGTAAGTATTTAATTCTTAGCCGATTTGTGAATAATTAGAATCACCAAAAATAGGTTGTAAAACGTGGATAATTTCAAATAAGGAACATTGATTTTGAAGGGGCCAGGAAGTAATGACTCCCTGTGTCAAAGGCTCGCTGATGCAGACCAGAAGTGGTGACAATTTCTTGCTTTCAAACCTTGATAAATAACCTCGGCAAAATGATCTGAAGAAACATTAACATAACAGCTGCGATAAGGATGAATTTAAAACAAATATAGGATACAGGTCTCTGATGGAAACATTTGGGAGACTCAAGAGTATATTTCACACCTTCTGTGCAGCTAACCATAATGCTTTGCTTTCTCTGTTTATTTTGATTTGATTGAAAGCATTGAGAGGTGTGAAACCTATTCTTCTGAAACGCAAAATTGCTTAGTTTAGTCGGAGACCTAAAACCTTCACAAAATTATCATCTTTGCTGGCCAGACCCGTTACAGTATATAGGTACTAAAAATCAGGGCCTACTTGCTGCCTGTATGCCCTTTGTCGATTTATTTCCCTTGTTTCCTTGAGACAACGTCAAGAGAGCAAGGATGTCTGCTTCTCCACTTGATATGCGACAACGATATATTGATTGTCTAAATATTGGAAGACATCAAAAGCTGCATTATTCCACTGAAAGTTGTTAGGGTCCAAGTGTCTTCTTAGAGATGTAAACGGAAACGGGGTGTCCAAGTAAGACCTAAAGGCGTTTTCTGAGTTGGGTCTATGTAGAATTATTGTGTCTTAGGGATATTTGGCTATTTAAGCTCTTTAATTTTAGATCCGCATGAAGATTAATAGGGCTTCTTTAGGACACAGTTAACATTCTGAGCAATGAAGCAATGGTGCAGGTAACATTCTGAGCAATGAGGTAATGATTCAGGTAACATTCTGAGCAATGAAGGAGCTTGACGTGTATGGAAAAGGCACTCTTCCAATAAAAGTTGATGACAAACTGTTTTAATATCTCCTTGTAATGATTCGTCATGGTCTCAGCCAAGCCAAATATCTATTAGTAGCGTATGTTGCGTTTAAAAATCATTGCCTAAAGTTGTGCACGACGGATGTTGTAGTAGAATGCGAATTTAGGCACTTTACTTTCATTGAAAACGAAAATAAAACAACGTCAATTTGCAATATAAGTTGTCAGTATCGCTACTCAGAGAACTAAGCTTTGAAAAACTGTGTTGGAAGATCACATTAGAATGAGGTTCTCGAGCCTCAAGAACATAACTCAACTGCCGCATTTGCTTACCAACTAAATCTGCAACGCTTAAGAAAACCAAGTAAGAAAGTCACAGAACTTTCAGAGAGGAACTTGCAAAGAATTGCAGGCTCTAAACAAAAACACCAATTAATTCTTGCCGAACAAATTCTTTGAAAAATACCAGCTTTTCGTCTTATTCAAGATGAGAAAATTTCCGCCAACGTGACCAAAATTTTGCTGCATTTACGCTGCTACTTTTTCTGTCAAGAGAGTTCTAGCACTTTCGAGATACTGTTCAACAAACGTGAAGAGTTTTCAAAACATCAAGGAAAAAAGCTTTTGTTAAAATATCATTACAACGTTTCAGACATTGTGCAAGAATTAAGTATCAGTTAATTACATAAAGAATTTGACTTCTCGCAACTAATGCGCGTAAAAAGTAGCTTCAGTTTAGAAAGTTGTAACTCCTTGATTTTGTGGCCGACTTTTAATCTGCAAGTACCAACTTAACAAGGACGGTTTAATTTAAATTTTGAATGTATTTTGTCAGCTGTAGGTTATTTTGTTTGTTTGAAAATGGTCCGTAAAGAACTGCAAAAGTGAAACTTATCAAAATTGAAATTGGTTGAAAACAAATTTCCAAATCTTCCACGCAGTGTGTTCTTTCTGCTTAGGTATAATAGAATACAGTTTGTATTGGTCAACAGATAGAAACACGAAGGAGACCTATTTAGCAGGGCTATTTCTGATTCTGTGCCAGTTCAGTGGAAATAAAAAATTGGCAGCTTTTTGGCGCTAAAATAATTAACTGGTTTGGTGACGATGGAGTTGTTTTCAGATTGATTTTATGTATTCATTTGTATCATATAGTTAAATTTAGATATGTACCATCTACGTCTAAATAATAACTCCAAAATACGAGGAAGAAACCTTTGACTGAAATGGATTTTGTTTTGTGACAATTCATGACCGATCTTTTTATTGTCAGAGTCCAGAAAAAGTCATGGCTCCTCGGCTGTGAGGAGAGCCATCACAGGAAGGTTTTGCTTGTAAATGTCATAAATGTGAAAGTTTCAGTAATTCTTACTTTATCAGAAACCCAGGAGACTTTTGGGCTATTCTGGCATTGGCAACTGATGTATAAATTGAAGAGCTATAACCAACGCAAGCAGTTCAGGAAATAATGTTTATTTTGACTTGATAAAATGAGAAAGGCTCCACTGAACGAAAACGGCATCCGGACGAAGATTTTACCTCTTCTTCCTTGACCCCCTTGAATATTGTGTTTCTTTTCACTGCATTTCATATTTAGCACTGACAAATGTTGAGATAATTTATGTAATGTTGTGGCTGAAAGTTCGAAGGAAAGGATACATCCTTGAACTTGCGAAAGGTTTATCCTGAAATATTGTACCAAACAGTGCCTAAATTCTATGTTAGCAAATCAAAAGCAATTCATTGCTTCACGAGAAAGAATACAAGTAAAAACAAACGGATCAGCTACCTATTTTGAGAAAGCCAGCTACGTTCAAATTTGGTTTTCTCTAGGCTTTGGGAGTTATTTCTCGCAAATAAATTATGTGACAGCATAGTTCTGGATGGTGACAGTTTAAATCTTCTTGCTTTCATAGAGAATATTCGTTCTTGTCTCTGTCAATTTCTATACCTGAACCGCATCTTTGCTTTGCACTTTCATATTTAATCAATTTAAATAACTAGAACATTCACCAACAGATCCTTGCAAAGGCATTCCTTTACAAATCTCTTCCATCTAAAACATTTACTCTTTGATTCAATTCTAGAAGAAAGCTAGTAATGCGAAAACTAATACGGCAAGTTGAACTAACAAGAGATTCCCATTAAGAGCACTATATTTTGCTTTAAATATTACTGATGATAAAACCGGAATCTTTTGCTCTTTGAAAATCAAACGGGTTAGGTGTCAGTATGCTTAGCTGTATCAGAAGTAATTATTACTCTTTCTACTACAAGCAAAGGCTACAAGTTGCATTAATCATAGCTAAATGATTTACCCAAGGCAGGCCTTGATAAGGATGAAAATTGAAAAATCATCTTAGCATTTCAGCAGAAAAGTCTGTTTCATTCCGAAAAGGTTTGCCGGACAGAATTACTGCAACAGAGTAAATATACTTGATATGTGGGAAAGTGAATTCAGAGCAACATATGCAAATAAAAGTTCAAAATTTGCCTCAACGCTAAACATACAAAAGAGTGAAGAATTTGACAGAGTATGAGATGTAAACAAATCGAAACATGTGACCAAACGAATAGGGAGCATGCAGACAATGTGTTGGGGTGACTAGGTGAACTTTGATTTCAAAAGCAAATATACCATGAAAACTTGTTTCAGCGCGTTTCACCAAATAATTCATGATGAAAATTTTACGGCGGGAATTTCGCTAACTGCTCATATAAAGTTAAATTCGAAAGCGTGAAAATTCTATTCTATGCATCGGTTCTCAGGGAGTAAAATTCGCTCGCTTACCGCACTCCACGAGAATTCAAAGTTCAACTTCAAGCTGAAATAGCGAGAGGATGTTTCCCTTTCAACTCGAGTATTATTGGGTTGTTTGCCGATTATTTTGGTAATATAACTTAACAAGCAATAAGTCACTTCTACTTGCCGACCACGTACTGACATAGGGTGGCCTTCTAGTTAAATGATATAGTCAAAACTTTGCTAATCTGACGCGCTAACATGTAGATTTACAATCTTAGGCCTACTAACTGACAACTTGTGTCTACGCTATGGCGGATAGTTTGAAAGCGTGGCGGTTCATGTTTCGGAGAAAATAGCAGCAAGGAAGTACGCTCGCTTAAGAAAGTAGTCTTGCAGGTGAAGAACTGTAGTTCGAAAGTAAACAAGTAATCGAACGACGACGAAAAAGAGTTGCATTTGATGGAACATGCGTAACAAAACGAGATAGCGTGCACACCAAGTCTTACCTTTGAATCGGCAAAAGCAAATGGCCGTTACGATCGATCTTGGACACCAACATCGCACTTTGTGCATCTCTTACGATCAGACTAAACTTAGAAGTCTTTCGCTTCATCAAAGTGACCAAATGTCTCCAAAAATCTCAATTTGTCGCTCGCGTTTGGACCATAGTTTTGAGAAGCGCGAGCGAAAATGTTGGGCGACCCCAAGACAATGGCTCTCGCTGTTTCCCGTCTAACCACATTCATAGCTAATAAATTAGAAATAATGTTGATGTTTTCTAAGCTTATAACCGTCAAAACATGGCTTTTATTTGAGCCCCTTATTTCATATTTCAACTTGATATTCCAGGAGCAGTGCACAAAGATAATCAAGACTGTTGGTAAGGCGGTGTTTATAGAAGTTCATTTTAGCACTTTGGATAAGAGATGGCTGGAGAAAGAGGGGACGCAGGAGGGAGTTGTCCAGAGAAAAAGGTTGAGCAAATTCTGTAATCCTCCTACCTTGACTGAGGTCGTGTATCCATTGCATTTGAGATCCTGGGTGATTGATATAATGCTGGTAGAGTGCCCGTGGAGATGAAAACATACAAGAGGGCGAAACACTCTCTGCTGCTCTCTCTACAAACGCGCGACTTGAATCGCAATACGCGAATCCATGGCGTGGGTATTCTGTCGAAGTCCAGCTCGGTGAAACGGTCGGTCTTGTTGTGATGTAGCGATTCGAATTGAAGCTATTCTCTGTGGGCATTTTCAAATGTAAACTTGCATCATGTTCATTCTCTTCTATTGGGTATTGTACGTTGATTAAATGTGGAGGAGATTGCAGTTTCATTTTCTCGCATGTTTCACCACGATTCAAACCATCTAAATAATTTGATACGTAAGTCTGTCTCTGATATTCATAAGTATTCATGTTGTTGTATCCTGCTCTCGCGATGTTTTCCATTTCACAGGCGCGCCTCAATTTTTGTGGCTCAGGATCGCACGGGTGAAGGTTTTCGGATTGACTGAGGAAATTACCACGAAGGTTGCGCAGTCTCAATGCTTGGTCTGTCTTCGTCTCGCTACGACCACCTTCATCGATGAACCCTTTTCCTAATGTGCCAATCATCTATCCAGATTCAGACTTAGGGCCATTATTTTCAGTCGATGACAGCACTCACAATTATGTGCGAATAGGCGCAGTGTAAGGAGTTTGTCTCCGGATTTCAGGGGGTCTGTTTTGCCTAATTTAACACGTTGTCTTAATGATGATTTACGTATCGGAGAGAAAGCAGTACCCCCGCAGAATCAAGGGGTAACCAAAGGGGGATATAGACTTACAACCCTGCATGAGAATCACCAGAGAAACTAATGATGTTCCAAATAGCAGGTGAGGATTAGTGTTTTATATCTGTGTTGACTTTGGTTTATTAATCAAATAAAAAGTAAACATAAAAATTCATTGATTTTGAACATGCACTGGGGCCTAAACCACA
The DNA here is from genome assembly GCA_039566865.1 of Aurelia coerulea. Classification (NCBI taxonomy): domain Eukaryota; kingdom Metazoa; phylum Cnidaria; class Scyphozoa; order Semaeostomeae; family Ulmaridae; genus Aurelia; species Aurelia coerulea. Next base: position 49,034,551 of record CM076943.1, on the reverse strand, counting down.
GCGAAGTTGATGAAACCTTGGTGGGGCGGTAACTGAGCGGTCGTTTCATTGCTAATTGCTTTTCCAAGCAGATTTATTTCGCTTTGCTATACATTACAGGAATGAGCTATTTTCTCAGCATTCAAAGTTCACCCAAGGTTTATTGAATCTGATTCATGAATAACAAATCTTACCATGGGTTGCTAGACACCGCAGTTATGTTTCAGCATATATGCCGCTGCGGATGAAAATATGTTAATTTTTGCGAGGGATATGCTAGCTCCTCCATAGTAGGAAATAATGTTTTCCTCCGCAAAGGAACCAAGCTGTGAAAATCAAACATAACTGCAGCGTCTAACTTACTTGAATTATCGCGTGATGTACCCTCAGTTTAGAAACACTCCTTCGTACTGGCCATACAATTTGAATTGGCGTTGTAAAAAACTTGGAAACAGCTCATGTATATTCTGCATAGGAATCTAGGCCCTCTGAAGGTATCGAGACTACCTCATATTTCACAGTAAAGGGAATGTAAGCAGAACGGGTGTCCCAGAAAAATGTATACGGATTTGGTTGACTCCAGCGATGTGAATTTAGCTTCAATCAATGTCTAATCACTCTAATAATGTTCCTCGTTAGTTAATTTGAACATAGGTACCTCGTTTAGCAGACTTATTCATCTTGAAAGCTCAAATTTGCCTCTTCCTGCAAACCAGAGCTTTCTTGGCCCAAGCAAATTCTTAAGGCACTGCATATAAATCAATGATAGCCATGATAAAATTTGAACAATATTAGATCTTGTGTTATTCTGTTTTCCAGAAGTCACCCCCCAGTCACCCATTCGGCATTTTCTTAGTTTTTCATTCATTTCAGTTATTGATTTTTGATGTGCTTCAAAGCTCTGGTTTGCAGGTGGAGGAAGATTTGAGCTTTCAAGATTGATATTTCTGCTCTCAAAGCACCAATACCAACAAACGAGGTATCTATGTTCAAGCTAACTATCGAGGAACATTTTGAGAGTAATTAGCCATTTATTAAAGCTAAATTCACATCGCTGGAGTTAACCAAATCTGTATACTTTTTTTGGGACACCCGGTATAATAGTGGCTCAAGTCACTTGCGGTGAAATTGCAGACTTTCAAATAACAGTATTTCTTTTGCCGTTGATCAGTTGCCCAAATATGGTTCAAGGCGTGTCAAAGTCCATTGTGTTCGTGCAACTATTTTTAATAAAGTCTTGTAGATTCACTTCAAGGTTTAAAAACCTCGCCTCTACCAGGTGAGTAAAAAACAAAACAAAACAACTTGGAAGGCCACTGATCCCTGGAAATCAATGCAACAATATTGGCTGGTATATATCGTTCAATAGCGCAAAAGAAGACGTGTTCAAATATAACGGGTGTCCCAAAAAAGTACTCCTGTTTGAAAATTCACCAAAATTTGATTACATGGCCGATCTCAACTTTTCTGTTTTTGTCAAGTAGATCAAGGATCAAATTATTTTTCAAGACATCGCCGATCTTGTAATTAGTTAAAACAATTGCAAATTTAGCTCTTTGTAGGGCAACCTGGTTTTGAATCATACTGCAAAAAGCACTGATGATTGCCAGATCAATTTCTTTGCGCAAGTAAAACTTTTAGTTTGGTCATAAATGACAGAAATAAATGCACACTATCATTGGAGACTTCAATGATGATAACAAATCTGAAAAATTTGACTCTTACGCAAGATTGAGTAATTTGCTTAAAAACTATAGCTCAAAATAACCTTTTTCAACGTGTAATTTTTCTACCTTGGTACACCAAAGCAGACATTTTATCATCTGTGAATATTTTTGGGTCTTTGACAAAGCAATTCACAAAGAAAACTTTATCAAAGGTTTGATGATCAAGTTTTGGTGATTCTTAAACAGGAGTACTTTTTTGGGACACCCGGTATTTTAAGATTTACCTGACTGAAATCGGCCACTCCGTTCTGAAGGATTTTCTCAAGAAAACACCTTCAAGAAACCCTCAAAACGGGCCTAAAATCACGACCAAATTTTCTTAAAGGGGATCTCTCCAAAAGATCCCATATAATTTCAGAACGGAGTGGCCTGTTTCAATCAGGCACAGTTCAAAATAGAGTTGAACATGTTGATAAAAAAATGATAAGAACTTGGCAATATTAGCATCTTGATATCCAGGGAGCAGGGCCCTTCCAAACAGGAATTGTTTATACTTCTAGCATTTAAACTACAACGAGAGTCGTTTCACAAAAAGAAAAACAGTGTTAACGTTCAGAGCTATTTTTAGCCATGATCGTTTGTAGGTTGTTCAAACTTATACTGCAAACGAGAGTTTCAAAATTGAGGGGAAGCTACCAAATTTAGGAGTCGTCGAAACACTGATGAATGTTGAAACAAGTTCACAAAATTTTCAATCATAAATATTTTAGCTGTTCTACAAAAGAGCCTGGATCGATCGATATCTTTATACATTTTGTACGACGGGTTTAATTGAACTGCTGTGTGGCCTCTACTCTAAGTCAAGCTTTAAATTTCCGTTAAAAGGGAATGGACACGGTTGATTGGTCTTATCCCCTTTCTAATTTCATTAGTCCAATGAGATGGCGCTTTGAAAGCGAGGTTCAATCAGATGGCGTATGATCTATTCTATTTTAAACTCGAGTACACTCATTTTTTGATAAGAAACCGCTTATAAGAAACGGTAGGCTCAATTTTTCGAAAGCTAAGAAACAACCCTACCTGAATTGAAAATGCTAAGAAACTTTTGTAATTTACAGTTTTAATTTTCCTATTGCACACAAAAATGTTTTGACACTGTACAGTTATAGCAACTGTTTGGACATTATTTTGAGTGCGAATTATGATATTTACTTGCTTTGAGATCTTACTAAGTAATTTGGGAGCCCTTTAGACAAAAAAAAATTAACGCTACACTTCCGGCATTAAAAATATCAGAAACACGTAAGAAACTTTTGGTAGCAAAATGGCCCAAAAAATTAAGAAACTGCCTACCAGCCCCAGACCTTAGTTTCTTATGAAAAGAAATGAGTTTATTTTACCAAGGATTCCCTTAAATATTCTTTAGCATCTAAAATTGTCTAAAAGTTGCTTCAATTCTCACACGATCGAGCTACTTTCTCATTTACCAAGGAATTGACAATTTATTTCACTGTTTACCCGGAGTCTTAAATCAGGATCATCACCAAGTAAGTTCATTCAATCAAATTACATTTGCAAGTGGCGTTGTTTGTTTACAACCTGTTCATGAAATCAAATTCAACTCTCAACAAGGTGACGTGTGAAATTCTAAAGGTAAAATCATTCCTCAATCAAGATATTTACTTCCTTCATTCAAAATCTGTGATCTATGATGGGATCCTTAATCAATTTTGACGGCATTTCGTAAAGACGAGGCCGTTAATGGGTAGTCAGAAGCTGCAATTATGCCAGCCTGCGCGCAGACTCGACTGGTTACGCCGAAGTAAGCTTAGTTGAAGTGAAATTTGATGGTTTAGCCTACTGGAAGCAAAACCATCAAATTTCAATTCAACTAAACTTACTTCGGCGTAACCAGTCGAGTCTGCGCGCAGGCTACAGTTATGTTTGATTCCTAGCCTCACTACACAAGGACCCTCAACTTACACTCATCTAATTGAAGTGAATTAATGTTGTTGTTGTCGCTCCAGTTGAGGGCCTTATGGACAAATAGACTTATGGCATTTCGTCCCTTGTTTCCCTGCGTTCTTTGATTTGCAGATATCACTTGCTCAATAAGGGACTCATTTCATTACTCTTATAAAGTGGGCCCCCTGTTTTGCAGCCTCGGTCTCATCATGATTCTAGGATTTGCGTTTGTTTTTGCGAAATTTCTACCTGCCCTCGTCTGATCTGATTTTATTTCAGCAGATATGGTGGCGTGATTTCGAAAGAGATGTTCGGTAAGTGCACTTGAAGTTTTTCGTCGAACCTTTGATTGCATTCAAGAAACTTTGGGTGTGGAGCTACACAGTTATCTTTGCAATATATGGAAAGCGTCGAGAATGGCGGAAGCAGCGGATAGCTTTGCTTTTGGCTTAGGCTGTTTCTTATCTGCCATGCCAATGTGATGTCGTACTCGTCGACTTGCTGCGTAAGCTGTTGTTCAAATGTTAAAGTATGTGCGAGAACACTGTTTAAGTTAGAGAACTCGTTCTCACAATGTATAATAAAGTTGTATCACATTGACGAAAGCAAATTTTCTCAGTGGGTGAGAACCAAAAAGCAGGGCATTTTTTAACATACGCAGTGGTGGGGGAATTGCCCCTCCAGGCCATATGACTCCCCCCCCACTGACGAGTAAAATGCTACTTTTACCCCAAATGCCTAGGCCACTGTAGGGCCTTTTCCAAAGAATGAACATAAAATGCAAAAGGGGTTAAATGTGCTGGCAAATAGAAACAGAATATCCCAGAATATTCCCTTTTCTATCATCATTCATATGATGTTTTGGTGAAATGGCTCCACTACTACGCCTGGAACCCTAAAGACTCAATCCTAAACAATAATTCGGTATCACAACAGCGTGATCATAATGTCATAAACATTTTGCAAAATGTAATGGATTGCAAACATCGCAAAGATTTCAATTCCTCATCCTGAAGTTAAATTGCTAATTTCTCTTAGCTAATGCAGTGGCGTGGCTACGGTGGGAGGGGGGGGGTATGGGGGGCAATTGCACCCCAACTTTTGTTGAAAGATGGTCCTCGAGATTCCTTTAAATCCGAAGAGAAAATAGCTGGGTTTAGGTTGGGTAAGCATGATATCAGGAGATGCATTCTAAGCCAAAGTAAAGGATCTTTCTTCAAAAATTTTCCTGCTGCTCTGATTCATAGGACAACTTTCACAAAAATAACAACAATTTCTTGTCGCTTGTGGCAAGCATGGTATTGGGAGATGCATTCTAAGCCAAAGTAAAGGGCGTGGCCCCAGGAATTTTCCTATATACCCTGGCCATGCCGCTGAGCTAATGTCCTTTATGCGAATATCCCTCAAAAAATGACATTTTCTTAAATCGAAAAAATACCTTGCAATACGGTATCAGGTCTGTGCGTTTCTTTGGTGCTAAATCTTGGAACAACATTCCAGTTGATATAAAGACATCGTCATCTGCTTTCAGTTTTCGTCAAAAGCTTAAAGCCTTTTTATTCATGAAGAACTATCAAAGTTGATCCTAAAGTGATAAATATCGCTCTGGTCCCTCGATAAATGATTAAATAAGATTCAAGACCATCTTTGAAAGGGGGTGCTCTCTCCTCGATTAGTTTAGCTATTGAGAGAGGTCCTCCTAAATAAATTCCCCTGCATGCAACATCTTATGTAATTGTTATTCATTGTATGTTATAAGTATGTTTATGTAATTTGTAGTCATTGTATGTAATTAGTGTTTTTATTGAGATATTGTATGTAGAGGAATTTTAAAATATATGAACTGAACTGAACTGAACTGAACTGAACATCTGAAGCACCTGTCTATAAACTCTGGGCACTAAACTTATGGGCTATAAACCCTGTACAATTTCTGGTGGTGAGGGTTGGCCCTTTTGAAAAATGCCCCACCACTCAAAAATCCTTAAAAATTGCCCTGAAAAGTAGCATACGCTTGTTTTCCTGTTTGTTACTCAAATGGAAGATACAAAAATTGATAAGTTTGAGAGCAAAACTAGAAAAAACAGAAGGTGGTTTGACTGCCACTGATAACAGGGCTGCAATGAAAAATTTATTTGAAAATTCTCTGGAATGGGAAAAGGAAAATTGTGACCCATTGCCCAAGCCCAAGCAAAGTAGAAAACATACATTGTCAAGCGAAAATCTATCTGACATAGACTTAAATGTCTTGAAAAAAGCAAGGAAGGAGTTATTCAGGGAATGAGGAAAGAAGAATAAGAGAGCAAGGGAGAGGTCAACTGCTTCAAAACCAGTGAAGGTATAATTATGAAATTAACTGATTTTGTTGAATTAAGTCTTTTTTCTTGTTACAGGCCTCCCTTGGTGACTCTTGGTGACAACTTTAGGCTGGAGAGTTTATTTACAATAAATGGTGCAGTATTTATTGATGAACAGTTTATTGCAAATGGGATGTTTTTTGTTTGAAGTTTGCATGAACTAGACTGGGAGTTACAAGACAATAAATTCTACTAAATCTATATCTATTGGTGTTCCCCAAGGATCAATTCTGGGACTGCTGGAGTTACTGTCAGGGCCGTAGGAAGAAGCTTTGGATTGGGGGGGGGCAATTGTTCTTAAAACAATAGAGAACAATACATCTGATTAAGTCATGTGACGTAGCACCATTGTTTTAAAAAATTATTGGGGGGGCTTGAGCCCCCCTACCCCCCGCTTCCTACGGGCCTGGTTACTGTTTTAATGTAAATGATTTGCCTGCAAACTTCCCTGCTGAAGTTGCTATGTTTGCAGATGACACTACAGTATTATCACATGGAATGTCCCATTTGTTAGTTTCATGTCAGATGTTCAAAGTAATCTTAATGAAATATGCAGTTTCACATCCAAAAACCAGTCAGTGTCACATCCAGGGAAAAGTAAAGCCTTGTTATTCAGCAAACACAGTCAAGCAAGCTGTACAGCTGACCCTGCCTTACTAAAGCTGAATGGTGTAAAGATAGACCATGTAAGATCATATAGATGTCTGGGATTTACACTGGACAAGCACCTTGATTATTCTGATCATAAGAAAGATTCATGCAGGAAGTTGAACTATGGACACTCGATTATCATGATAGTAAAGGAGTACCCCCGTGATGGAAATTTGCAATTGCTGAATCACTTACTGTTTCTCCTGTTTTGCATATCTCAGCGCTAAGCAATTGGATACCCTTTTGAAACTTCAAAAACCTCAAGTCATGTTTTATTTTAACAGAAGAACCTCTCTTGATACAACTTAACTGATTACCAATCCTGCAGGGAATAGAATTGTATGCTTGCTTGCTCGTGTTTAAGATTATTAATGATATGGGAGCTACTGTAGATATTTATCTTTTTAGCAACAAGTGCATCGGAGGTACATGAACACCTTACACGCTCCTCTGCCTCTTCAGATTAAGAGGTGCAGGGACTATTGATGTCAAAACGTTTATATTTTATTGAACAAAAGTTTTGAATTCTCTTTACTTAAAGGTATAAGAAAGGTGTTATCATACTCCCATTTTAAAACAAAGTGTATATCTTATATGGAAAAATTCAAAAGTGCATCTTGAAATAATCACAAGGGCACAGGTAGTGATAACATGAAGATTGGAGCCTCTAAGAAACTCAGAAGAACAAAATCTATTAAATCTTTCCACGATCTTTGATAAGGAGTTTTAGGTGCAGTGCTGGTAGGTAGTTTTTAGTTAATTTTTGTGCTAGAGATTTCTTATGAGTTTCCTATATTTCTAAATGCTCTTGGTATTGAGTTAGATCATGCTGCACATACTGTACTTTCAATAAGAAACTAAGAATTTTGGCCAAAACTGAAAGTTTCTTCTGTAAAATTATCAGATTTTGACAACTCGGAGTTAGTGTGTGATATTCTCAAAGGTTCCATTTAGCAATCTCCATGTTCATTACATGTGCCCTCCTGAACATTTGACAGCAATGCTTTTGAAGCCATCAAATATTCAGACATATACCTGGTCCTTTCCCATTTTTAGACATTGAATATTTAGACATAATATTAAGTGAAAAAGGGTGACATTTGCTAATAATACTAAAGACTAGAGTGTTATAAAACTATAAAACATTCTCATATAATTGGTTTCTTCAGAAAGAAAATGATTGCATGGTCTGCAGGAGTAACATGGGTTGGGGTTGAGTGAGTTGTGTTAATTGCGGGAAATTGTAGGCTGTGAACTGTTCAATAATCTTTCACAACATCAAACAATTAAGCTCCAACAGATTTGGTTATATAAAAACTATATCGTAAGTTTTTTTAAAAAATCTTAGCTTGATTTTTAGCTTTTTCCCTGTTGGAAAAATTTCATGGCCGAGATTTTTTGTTCCAAAACAATAGAAGAAAGATCTGTGGCATAGGCTTCATGGATTCCACTCTGAGTAATGAGTTACATTTTTTAAGATGCCTTTGGAATCACAGCAAATTTTTATCATCAATGTTTGAATGCTTAATTTCCGGGGGGCGGGGTACTTAGTATATTTGTCCGACGAGAATGTGCCATTTTTAAGGGTATCGTTCCACCAATTTTTTCTAGCACAGGGTATCAAAATGAGGCAATTTTTCTAGAGCAGGTTGTCAAAACATGTCAAAGGGGAACATTCTGCTAGATTGGGTCATTTTTCTGTCAATTTTCATGTTTTTGAGTTTACTTTTCACAAATTTTTTCTAGAACAGGTTATCATTTTGAGCAAAAAGTTCTGGAGCAGGGTCAAAAGAAGTTTCATGGGCACACCCCTGTACAAATTTGAGTCAAGTACCCCCCCCCCCCCCCGGGCTTAATTTTCATGAATTTGTTTCTCATTTTTGTGCAAATTGTTGATTTTCTGGGAATGGATTGCAAATAGCTTTTCACCTCAGGATGCAGCATGACATTCCTTGATCAAATCCCCCCAGGATTGTTAAAGATTCAGAATTTGAATCCATCTTCGTAAGAAGCTCCTTGTCATCATTTCTCTTATTGTCATATATGAGCATTCACTTTTTGGATTTTCAAAATTTTATGTCCAGAATATGAAATTTCAGCATTGTGGATTTCTGGTTTGCAGAAATTTCAGGATATCACTTCAGACTCGAATTATCAGATCCACTTCAGATCCTAAACCACACAGTATTGGTGTTCATAGTTGCAATGCAAGGTGGACTTGTCTGTTATGAAGCCTGTGACATAACTTGTTTATACATAATTCGATTTGTCATTAAATGGGTTGTATTTTTAAGCCAAAAAGAATACAAATATCTAAAAATTGTGCGTTATACATCTGAAAACATGAAACTTGGACCCCCTTTCTAGAATCTCCCTGCCCCAGATTAGTTTCATGTAAATCTCAAGGACATTTTTGCATTCTCAACATATCAATCTTCTAGCAAAGCATGTCTCAAATTTCCTGTACATTCCTTAGCTTCTAGTACATACCTTTGCCCTTTGCTCCCTAGACTTGCCCCAAGTCTATTTTGTCAACTGTAATAGGTCTATCTGAAAGAACACTACAAAGTACTTATAGTACGTAGATATCTGTAAAAGGGAAGAAAACCCTATTCGCATGCGCCAGGAATTACCCCTTTTTGCTCCCAAATTTGCAGTTTTCTATTGATTCCCATTCAAAAAATGGTCACTATCAAGTGCCAGACAAAAATCATGAAGGGGCGTTGGAGGGCATTTTAGAGGATGACAAGGGGTAACTTGCCACGGCGCATCCGAATTTTGGGGTTTCAGGAGAATCGGGGGTCATTATGATGTCATAACAGGGGGTCAAACTTTTTGGTGTGTCGATTTTCCGACCAGTCGCTACATTTGGAGTCGATGCTCCAAGGTTACGAGTCGGATTTCAAACCGGTAAAAAGTTTTCAAGAGACCAGTCGTCTGGGAATCGAATGCCGCAATTTGGGGCTTAATATTGCCCCCCGGGGCAGAACGCGGGGGCCGTGAAAATGGAAAAAGATTTTGGCCGACCCCATTTTCGGCCGTAACTCTGTTTTGGGAGGGGTAAATTGCTTCGGCATGCCAAAAATCGACGGGAAACCGTATTCTTTCACTAAAACACTTTTAATCTCGAATTTATTTCGAAAACTCGCAGAATAACGAGCCTTTCTTTTTTTCAAAGCTGTGGGGAAAATCCAAAAATTTTCCACTTAGGCCCTCTTTGCTCTCAAATGGATTGGGCTCGTTTTCCTACTAAATGCACTTGCTAACTCGAGGTTAATGATTAAATACCTTAAAAAGGGTTGAAATAACGTCCTCCAAAAGTTTTGTTGAGTTTCGACATTTATTCGCTTCAGAATCGGCCAAAGTCGATCGTGCATTTGATATTTATGCAAAGCTGCGGTTCCTCCATGTTTATTCACCGCCAGGCAGTATCGCGAAAGCGCGAAAATAAACGCCAATAGTCTCGTTTCTAGTATGGTGCCTCTTGATTGGTTTAAAAGACAATAGGCATTGTTTTTGGTCGCATTCTAGCAATTTGATTGGTCAATATGGATCCACACCATATTGGCCTAAAGTGGCTACACTTTATAAGAGTAATGAAATGAGTCCCTTATTGAGCAAGTGATATCTACAAATCAAAGAACGCAGGGAAACAAGGGACGAAATGCCATAAGTCTAATGGACAAACTCTTCTCAAAACGGCAAACAAATTCTCGCCAGGAACAAATTTGTTCCTGGACCAATCAGGATGCAAGACTTGAAATAACTTGATGGGATTGGCTGATTCTTCTTCAATTCAAACTTCTCGCCAAAGGCAAACAAAAGCGTTCGAACAACGCGTTCGACTGAACTGCTGCAACGATCAAAATCTCAAAGTAACGAGCGAATTTACGAGATCTTTTGCGTCCCAAAACAACCAAAATATCACTTATAGGTAGGATGTTTTTGCCTTAATAGCTTGAAGAAACATTCATCTAAGTACTGATAGCTTGTTTTGCAGTGTAGCACTTCAGGAAAACCACTTTTTGCGGCGATTTAGGGTCGGTGGTTTCGAGAAAAAATAGCAGATCATTTAGGCCATGTCCGTTTCTGGAGGCGTATGAGTTACGACCATGTTATAACTACGACCATGAGTCGTAGTTATAGCGTCCATCAGCCTATCAATAGCGATAACCTACGAACATATAATCAGTCTACTTGATTCCCACAGCTTTGTTCCGTTGCGGAGGAAAACATTATTTACTATTATGGAGGAGTTAGCTGGCGTAACTTTACCTCCTCCGCAGAACAATGGAAATCCTTCCTCCGCAGGTACATATTAGTTGCAGCGCTCCTCTATAGCAGCACACCAGCAGTGTCTAGCTACCCATGTTGTAAGGAGATCTGCATCTAAAGAAAGAACTTCGGGAGGAGTAATGCGGAGTGAAAACAAAAAATTTGAAAGTCAATATTCGAGATATGTTGAAAACGAAACAAAAATAAGTTTCATTTACTTGTGACAGACTTTGACAACAACTCTACCATCTTATATACAAAACAGTTTTTAATACAAATTATGATATCATTTCTTAGACTGATGGATACTTATCATATTCTCGTCAAATCAAGAAGGTCTTGCGGGGGTAAAATTGGGTCTAGGATTCGCATAAAATGATTTCTCTGGGGATCAAATTTTTGAGCTAGGACAGGATTTGATCCACTGGAACTGGGAACACATGTGGTAAAAACAACAGACTGAAAATGGGATTTGATATCGACTATACATATATTTACAAAAAAGGGATGGGACTTCCAGCAAAATTAGGCTGGGAGAGTGCAGTTGAGAATCCCTTCAGGACCTTCAATTAGGGATTTTGCACTAATGATAAACCAGATAAAGAGTTCTTCCGTCTGGCAAAGTTGCCTAGGGGACGATAAATTCCCGAAAACAAAAACACTAGGCGGGCTGTTTTGATAGGATCCCTCTACAGTACCAAGGACAGATTTTGGAAGACAATAGCATGAGCTGCTTTTGTTGACACCTGAATTCAAAGCGATTAGCGAGCGCAGACAAAGGAAATTCTCTCAACCAGTAATTCAAAACAAACAAAGCCGCAAAAGTTTCTCTGAAACCCAGGTAGCTAGCGCACTCATTGTGCATTCCAGAAATCGTTTTAAGAGCAAACATGGGCATATATCGAAAGAAGAAGGACATAGCTACACATTTACCTTGGGCATATTATCTATTTGGTTCAGAAGCTGAGCAGTAAGCGTTGTTATTACACCAAAAAATAAGAGAATTGAATCGCCTCCCAATCGGCTTTTGAACCAAATAAATAAAATGCCCGAGGTAGATGTGTGTATATACCCTTTCTTCTTTCGATGTATCCTCATATTTGCACTAAAAACAATTTCTGGAATGCACAACGAGCGAGAAACTTTTGTGGCTTTGTTTGTTTTGAACTACTGGTTGAGAGAATTTCCTTTGTCTGCGCTCGCTAATCGCTTTGAATTGCGGTGTCAATAAAAGCAACTCATGCTTTTCTCTTACAAAATCTTTCCTTGTTCTCTACAGTACACTTATTCGGCGCCACACTCTAAAAGCAAATTGCTGCAAGCATACTTCTATGTAAGTATACTTCTATGCAAGCTATGTGCTTCTATTTCTCTTCTCCGTTTTAATTCTAATTATCTAAATTATACAACGCCTAAGGATCATCCAAGGTCTATAGTACAACAACAACAACAACAACGACAACAACAACAACAACAACATAAAAACAATTCAGTTTACGCAATCAACAAGCAAGAATAAGCATGACTGAAATTGTGCCGGATTTTCGACGTGCTAGACAATGTGCTTCAGAAAAGAACGCAACCCAACTATAATTGAAAATTCTAAAGAAATGATGAGACTTGAGTAGACGTATTACCTGAAAGCAGAATCTATCTTCTTCTCAATGGTATGCAGTTTGGATATAATATTGCAATTATTTACCACTTAATTGAGATTTTAGTAAGCAAGGTTAATTTCAAATACAACAAACTGTTAGATCAAAATCAACACCTTTCTTAAGGTAAACATTACGAAACTGAGTTTGTCAAAACGTTTCAGGCCACAAGTGATGACTTAAGATAGGTAAACACAAATTTTTTCCATGACATGCATTTATTAAGAATGACTAAAACCCTTTCACAGATGTGGGCTTTCTTCTATTTTATGATGGAATTCTTTATTGAATAGGTTAACAATTGTAAGTAAATTTCTTTCACAATCCCATGTAAATCATATTCTGGACTCTAATTTTATGTTAAGTAGTTATGTTGTTAAGTGCCTATGAGCCCTGGGGATATATGGCGCTATAAAAATTTCTATATTATTATTATTATTAGCATTCAAACTGATAAATAAGAATGAAGACCCAGACAACATTCTATCAATTGCAAAATATTTAAAAGAAGCATTTAAAAGCAGAATCGATATTAGCTAAGGATGGTTTAATTTCTTTGTCCATTCACCCCAGACCTCGTTCATTCGTTCTTACTGTTCGCGTTTTTGTTTCTGTTTTTGTTTTTTTACTTAGTTAATAAATTATGTGTGTAGATTTAGCTTGTAGTTATATTCGTAAATTTAGCTTGTAGAGACCATGTACCATCCAGTGGCGTAACGGAGACACTCGGGGCCCGTAGGAATTAAGTAAGATGGGGCCCTTATGTAGGGACCGCGCAGTGAAGTGAGCTCTACGGGGAAGGAGTTCAGTGTAGTGGGAAAGTTTTTGAAGCCATACGCTTTAGAACCTCGACAAATGAACGTTATGTGGAAAATAAAAGTTTTAAATAGGAAAAAACCAGTAGTAAATTTAGCACGTTTATATGAATCATGTTTCGAAAAGTTAAAATAAAGTACTAGTTTACATAGCAAACTGTTATCCTACGGTATGGAATCAGATGATATCTGTCTGAGAACGTCTTTTAAGGCTCGGACGGTATGTCGTACTGTTTAATGAAGAAGACTTTGAACACACAAACTTTTACCGAAAAATATCCTCCATGGTAGGTTCTTTGGTATAACAACTACATTTAAAGTTCATCTGATTCACATCTTGCTTTCCGACCCCCGTTTTCTGAAACTCTAGCGATCCATCCATAAGCAATGTCAGGGGCCCCTTTTGGTCGGGGGCCCTTAGTTCTTGAACTAAGGTGGCCTAAACTGCGTTACGCCACTGGTACCATCGTGTATAGTGTCATTGATTTTAAAAAAACAAACTATAACTGTCCTGTTACTTTCCGGCATTTGAAATTTGTCATACTTACAAAAACGTCAATTAAGTGAGGACTAATTCGAATAGCACGCCAAATCTGGAAATCAATGGGAAAACGATAGATCAAGCTTTCAGATGGTATGAATCAAATTGATTTCAATATCATCATTTCCTGAAGAATCTCGAATAAAATTGAGTTGCGTTTTTTCTGAAACACCCTGTAAAACAGAAAATTCTTTACCTGCTGTTACATGTTTTTCTCGAATTTTTAAAAATCACAACAATGTTAAACATTGCACAAAAACTGATAATCTTGTCCATACAATAATTTTCTCAACAGTTGAAGAAAAACCAGTTTAATTGTAAATGTAAAAAAATAATCTTGCTCATAATTTGTGCAAAGGTTTTCAAATTCATATGAAACATTTCCTTAGTGTAGTCGTTTCTTGTTTCAGTGTTTTGTGACAGTAATGATTCCCTCGTTTTACGTCTGTTGATAAGGAATTTCAATTTTCGTATGAAATGCCAGGTCAACAATATAACAAGAAAGCAACAGAAAATGGCAGAAAAACGAAACTCTTGTTCGTCTTTAATCGAGCCGGCCGATAACGCACTGCCTCTCTGTTGTTTTCTTTCTATATCAAAATCTAAAAATGTCAGACAGTTAATGTTTCGGACAAAAGTTTGCCCGACATTTTTTTGCCCGAATGGGACTTTAACGTACAAACCTAAATTCTCATTTGTCACTTGTTTGGAAATAGTTTTATATCGTCTTCCTATGCACTCTACGATTTTGGATTCGTAGCGATACTCCCTGACCAAAACAAATTTAATCCTGCCATCTTGCTTGCTACTGTATCATAGAAATAACTAAACTATTATGTACAAACGATTTTAGAAGTAAAATCAAGCATAGGTTCCAGATCATTACAAAAGTCGGTGTAAAATTCTACGACCTATTTCTTTTAATTCAATTACTTGAAAGAACTTGTAGCTACTTTGCTTTAATTCTAGCGTTGTACTTTTCAGAAATCTTGACTATTTTTTCGAAAGGTGAAGGTAAGGAGAAGTTGCGGTTTTTAGCGCCAAGCGCTTGGATCGCAGAAGTAGAACTGGCCTAATCGAGTTCGCGACCCCTTGTCATGACGGTGAAGTGATGGGGCTCTACCTGGGATCGAACCTGGTCCACCTGACTGTTCTGGCTGCAATGTCAGAGGATTACACCACTGCGCCACAACACCTTCAGCTACTACAGCGTATTTCACATTTCAGCTCATTCGAGGATGTGGCATGATCAAATTTCCAAAACAAGAGAGCGAGAGACTAGTGCTTGATACCATATTGTAGATATTCATGAACTATGGTTTTCTGGCAAATCATTTCATAATTTCTCAAATAGTTTTGAACTACGATGGTTTAACGTTTTTTTCCAAAATTTTCTTTAATTCTTAAGAAGAAGAAGGAAAATCGTCTAATTCTAACAATATTGAAGATTTTTGAAAAGTCCAACGGCAGAGTCACAGCAAAGTAGTTAAAAGTTTCTGCCAAGCCATTCATTTCAAAGAATTAGGTCATAAAATTTTACACCAATATTTTTGAAAATTCAGAACCTATACAGTAAGAAATGAAGCTATTTGCTAAACTAATCTGTGTTCTTTTCTAAAACGAAGCTGATACATTGGTGGAAAAAACAGCGGATCACGGCACAAACGGTCCCAGAAACCTTTTCATGTCTTCAGAAAGAAAGAAATGCGAGAAGTAGGGGGAATGGATGCTTTCTCTTTACATTTCAAACTGAGTCTTTAGAAATTGGACTGACGTTTGGTTAATTTAGGCTGTCTCCAGACTACCACAATACTGTTTATAACTTGGTCAGTAACATAGGCGTAGGAGATAGGGGGCTAGGGGGGGCTGCAGCCCCCCCAACGTCAGAAAAATTTGCAAAAATCAGCCACAATCGGGCAGAAATCCGCCTCAAGTCGGGCAAAATTTTCTCAAACAATGGATTTTTTGTCGGGCAGCCCCCCCAAATTTTATCTTCCCCTACGCCGATGGTCAGTAACCAGTCACAGAGTAACCAAAATTCGCTAAGCATCCTTTACGGCTGTGATTGAGGATTACTGACCAATCTTAAAATATGTCCTACGTATTTCTGTCATGACCTGCCAAAAAGTGGATTCTTGTTTGGAGCACCCTGCTGTCAAAGAAAGCTTTTCAACGACTTTTTGGTGCCAGTAATTAAAATATTTTTTCCACCCCTACTGATTCATCATATCAAGAAAACTCCATACCTGCAAGCACAACAAGCATAGGCATGGAATCTTCACAAAACTTAATTAAATGCGGAAAATGTTATTGACCCATTCTTTAAACTGAATTGAATTGAAATTGAATTAAAGGGAACGTCAGGTATTTTGCCATAGTCCCAGAGAGATAGAGAGCATTTTCGATATCATTATCATTCTTAGACCCCGTTTACACGGTAGCGGATCACTTTTGATCCGATACAAAAAGCGTTGCGAATCAGCCTCCCGTTTACACGAGCTTGAAGAGATCCGATACATTTCTGCTCCGCTATCCGCATCAATTTTGATCCTGCCACGAAAGCAAACTCGTTTTGTGTCGGATCACTTTTGTATCGGATCACTCTTGCTCTACACCGTGTAAACGCAAGTGATCCGCATCAATTTTTATTCGGATTCATTACGAGGGTATTTTCCATACAAACGAGGTTTAACGATAAATTGCAGTTTGATTTGAAATTTTTATGTTAAAGGAAATCACTGAAAATCCGAGAAAATCTTGAATGTCACCTCGTCCTATTTCTATGGTGACCGCTGATCCGCTACCGTGTAGACGAGACCGTGATCCGATACAATTTTGATCCGCTACCGTGTAGGCGGGAGGGTGATCCGCAACACTTTGATTCGCAACACTTCTGATCCGCTACCGTGTAAACGGGGTCTTAGAATTACAGCGTTTTTAAATTTTCTGAAAGGACGTACGAGAGGAGGTATCATATATTCTAAACTGATCGAGGAAAATCAAATACACAAGATACTCAGTTTTTGAAGATCTACAAGATGGTAGCAAGCAAATGTCTGTAGCTTTTATGGTTTATTCGCTTTTGCATGCCCCCCCCCGCTTCGGTTTCTTTTCCTTTCTCTCTTTATTGACATTTTCCCCAACATATTCGCTGTTTTTGCACGCTTTTGCCTTTTTGTACCCTTTGTTACTGCCCTATTTAATGGCGAGTTACGCCCACTTTTATACGCTGATGATGGATCTTGGAATGGATAATAATAATAATGATAATAATAATTACTTTGTTTAAGGTTGGCGTAGTGTATAGCATTAGGCTAATTAATGCCAACCATAACTAATGCCAACCATAATTAATGCCAACCATAAATCATCCGAAATGTTCTAACATGATTATGGCTTAGCCACTCGTTTATGTCACTTGGATTTGTCATTTTGAAAATGTACTATTGGACTTTGTCATCTTTTTAAAAAAAATGATTAATTGGAAAATGCTGAAATAACAATTACCAAATATAGTTCTAGTCGTCGTTCTTGCCCTCCGATTTATCGTGAGACTGTAATTCCACCTAATGTACCAATTTCTGTAGCATTTATGGTTTACGCTTAAGCAGTTAGTAATACTGAAAATAATTGTGATGTCAAAATTGCTCTCTCTTTGATGATGCAAAATCACCTTCAGCTTCTTTCCAGCAACTCATTTGAACGAATCGGGCACTAGCATTTTACACGATTAACTTGAAAGTTTTGCAAAGATTTTCCACGCCTTTGCAAGCTCAAGACAATTATATTGCCATTTCATTTCGCTCCTCAAATGCTACAACAAAGCCATTGCGTGTGATCAAAGAGACACAAGCACGAAACAATTTAATTGGCTGAGATTTATGAAAAGAAACTTGCAACGCGAGAATTTGTCTATTGTTGATGCGCACGTGCCACAGGAAACTGTGGGTACAAATACGTTGTTTCTCCTTTTCTTTTACTGTTTTATGATGCTTCTAGAAGTCGTACGAAAATATTACAGACATTTTCAGAATGTACAAGGCCTCTTCTTTATGCACGAGGAATTTCCTTTAGATTTTCAGACACGAAAATATGCGATTGCGTCTCTTTAAACATCACCAGTTACACTTTAGAACTGCATCGTCTTATTTTTACAACTTTTCTTCATATTTCACAAGAAGGGGTATATATTCTGCAATCATGTCGACAGGAGATATGAACCTAAACTTTTTGAGCTATGTAAGCTTTGAAGGTGGATTGAAACATAAGAAAAGAGGAAAAGGAATGACGAGAAATAGGCCAAGGAACATGAAAGGAAACAATCAGAAACATCAAAAAGCAAGGAGATGGAGAAGAGAGTTCCAGACCACGTTCAAACGATATCGGCACGATTTGAAAATGGGAAAAATGTAAAGGTAGAGGACAATTTTTTTAAAAACTTTAGAGATTTTGATTGTAATTAACTCAATTTTAATTAAGTTTTTTTTTTTCTTCTTTTTTTTTTCTAAGATCTTTTATGTTTTTAACAGGGCCCTTATTGATAACAGCACTTTTGTTGCTGAAAAGGCTACCCCTGTATAAAGAACTGTATTATTATTATTATAGGGTACCAAAATTTCAGCTGGTGTTCATTCGATACCAGCACAATTTGAAACGATAGAAACTTCGACGGTACCGATCTCTTTGTAATCGCTGTGAATCAATCAATCAATCAATCAATCAATCAATCAATCAATCAATCAATCAATCAATCAATCTGTGAATCAATCTAGGCCTAGTGTTGCGAAAGCGTGGAAGCTTGTTCCGTTTTCATCACTTTCGAGTGTTCACGCGATACTGTTTTCAAATTGTACCTGCTAGAGTTCCGTTTTCAAATTCTGTCATTTCAAATTATGGCGGCCGGCAAAATGTGTGCAGTTTTCGTTCGAACGGGAGGCCTATCCTAAACAATTCTGTGCCTTTGTAAAACTGTGCTAGTATCATGTGAACGCAGTCTTCGAGAAATGACAGAGACAGTTTAGCAGCGAAACTTATGTTTTAAGATGAGCAGCAACAATAATAATGAAGGGAGAAAATTACGATTGACAAAGTATGATAATGTTTTGGATAATTTTGCAATGACGCGCTTCTTGGGTTTTATTATAAAATCTTTGCAGAATATTTACCCATTTTGATATCTCACTGACGTTACAAAATTGTGAACCTTTCTTGCAACACAGTGCATAGTGGCTGTTCAAATACCCATTTATAAAGAACACGATTTAAGATCATAAGTAACAAAAGTTTCTACCTTCTCTGCAGTTCTTCATTCTCCCTAATCTGGTTTGTAAATGATTTGTCGTGGTCGAAATTCAATCTGCAGCACCTAGCAAAGTAAGTGGGGACAGTTTAAATTAACTTAAAGGGGCTCCGTCACCAAACAATAAACAAATCCGCAAACTCTTACGCGTCACCAATTATCCATTGTTCATCCATTGTTTTCTGCAGTTTGTTTGGTGGCTTCACCCAAGTCACCAAAAAGTCACCATTAAAATCCACATATATCAGAGCAATCGTAGAAGATATGAATGCTTGGTTTGTTCCTTGAGTGAAGTACAATGATCGATGTCCAGACAGCACTTTTCATTTTGAAAAAATATGAACATCCCATGTGATATCACCCTTCAAAAAACTGCCAAAATCATTGTTTTATTCACATTTTGACGACGGAGCCCCTTTAAATGGGGACAGTCCACAACTACCGGGAAAAAAGCCAGAAAAAAGGTCCCACTTTCGAACATTCGTAGCACCAAGAGTAATTGACGATTTGAATGATCAAAATGCTAATCAAAAGACATCAAACAAAATTTCTTCGTTGTGAAATGAGTGAAAAAGGATTGCAAAAACGCTTGATTAAATCGTAAGGAAACTCTAGACTGATTATATGTTCGTGCGTTATAGCTATTGATAGACTGATGGACGCTATAATTAGAAACGGACATGGCCTACATCAGCTGCTATTTTTTCTCAAAACCACCGACCCTAAAACGCCACAGAAGTGGTTTTCTGAAGTGCTAAACTGCAAAATAAGCTATCAGTACTTAGATGCATATTTTTCTTCGAGCTATTAAAGCAAAAAACTCCTATCTATAAGTGATATTTTGGTTGTTTTGAGGGCGCAAAAGATCTAGTAAATTCGTTCGCTACTTTGAGAGTTTGATCGTTAGAGCAGTTTAGTCGAGCGCGTTGTTCGAAAACGTTTGTTTGCCTTTGGCGAGAAGTTTGAATTCAAGAAGAATCAGCTAATCCCATCAAGTTATTTCAAGTCTTGCATCTGATTGGTCCAGGAACAAATTTGCTGCTGGCGGGAATTTTTTGCCGTTTTGAGAAAAGTTTGGCCATAAGGCCCTCAACTGGAGCGACATCAACATCAATTCACTTCAATTAGATGAGCGTAAGTTCAGGGTCCTTTTGTAGTGAGGCTAAGGAAACTCCTCGCACTGAGCAATAAATAAGTACTTTTTCATGGGAGGAGATATAATCTACATTTTAATTGCCTGGGGATTTGATTTGTTTTTATTAAGCAGAATTTGATTCCTTTAGATCCATCCTGTATTCTTGAGCATAGGGCTCAAATCTTTCAAATCTTTGAAAAGGTTGGTGTAAAATTCCATTGCAGTTTTCTTTGAATTGAATGGCTTGAAAGGAAATTATGCTACTTTGCTGTAAATCTGCCGAGGAAATCTTTTGATATCTTGATTTTTTCATAATTGGCGGCAATTTAATTATTTTTGAAAAAATTCATGGAAAATTTTGAAAAAATTTAAGTCATCGTAAATCCTAGACTAATAGAGGAAACGCTATATAACCTTCAAGAAAACCATAGTTTACGAAGGTCTACAATATGGTGACAAGTAGAAATCTGTAGCCTCTCTAGTTTAGGATTTAGAAATTTGATGACATCATAGCCTCAAATTTATTAAATGCCACCATCAGGGCTGGAAAAAAGTTTTTTCTTCCTGGCAGCAAAATTCAAAAATCAGAATTTCCTGCGAAATCTATCCGAAATTTCCTGCAATAGTAGGATTATAAGATATTTCACTTGTTCAAACAGCATCCCTGAATTCTGTCTAGAATGAACTTGCATTCTAACTAAAGAACTAACTTGTACTTTAAGAACAGCCCATCGAATTCAAAATGTTACTTGAAGAAAGTCTTTGGACCACACTTCTAGTCGTTCAACAGGTAAACTTAATTTTACGTAATTACAAACCCAGCTGATGTTTAGTAAACCACCTACTTATTTGCTTTTGGTTTTATGGATGCTGTTCCATTTGAGAATCTCATGAACGACTCAATTACATGGATGAAAGCTTTATTTTGTGTTTTGATGGTCTAAAAAGGTTTTTAATCAATGAAATGATACTTCCTATCTTCATCAGGGGTTCAAAACTTAAATTGACAAAGGCCTCAATTATTGCCAAATGTTTGGTTCATTAATTAGTATCCAGAGGAAACAATTTCATTGCATCTCCTTGCATATTGATCCTATTGTTTCCTTTAAACTTTGTTTTCATTGATGCCATCTCAACCTGATTTATGTGGCAGAGGAACATTCACATTGACCGTCATTCATTAAACGCAGATTGTAAATATCTATTGAAATGAATTTCAGACTTTCAGTTAGTGATTTTTCTACTGATTCCACCCTTACACGTGTTTTTCATAAGAAGATAAGAATTGACCCAGAACTGAAAGTTTGCTCATTCTAGCAGATTTTAAGAACTGAAAGTTTCGGTTTCACAAAGTCTCTTCAAATTGATGTGGTATTTTTTGATGGGGGATCTCCAGCATCTTCGTGAATACATCATAGCCAGTTTTATGAAACTACGCCTCTGTTTATGTGCATTACTCTAGCCTGCGTGCAGACTCAACTATCCTAAAGTCTACACTTTAGGATAGTTGAGTCTGCACGCAGGCTACATTACTCAAGTTGCAGCGAGTAACAAAGAAGAACGAAAAGCGGAAGTATACTTCAGGCGGAATAAGAAAACTGCAGACAAAATAAAGCTGTTTCTTAATCAATATTTTTTCAGAACTCGAGTTTCTTAATGCTTTTGGCGATCTGAGAGTAGAGTCTTATGAAAAAGGCACCGGCTGACCCAGAAATAAGCTTCACAAGCTGGATCAAGTCTAGGTTTTTTAAAGCAAATGTTATCAACACAAACAAGTTATCAGCATGTAGCTGAAAGGCTGTGCTTTTTTGAGATATTGCTTGGTTAGTTGAAGACTATCCTCTCAAACACGAGTCCTAAGATATGATCATTCAGTCATTTCATGGAATCCCTCCTCCTTTTCCTGTCCATGTTTTGGAAGACAGGACAAAGCTGAATTCTAGATTTTGCATGGTAGCACGGTTTTTGAATAAGGAACAGATATAGATCGTTTTTCAAACAACAAATTTCGCCAGATGACTTCAAGTCCACCTCTTACGTAAGTTTTTACAAAATGTTGACTGGAAAAGGAGTCGGATTATTTCACTGCAAATGAGAAATAATGGGCTCGACATTTTCTTTCGATCTCGGTTTTCGAACAGCAATCGTAGCTTGAAGTGCCTATGCAGGAACTCGAAAGATAGCTAAACCTTTTGAATCAATGCTGGTGCAAACCCATAGGTACAACCCATTTTGAATAACTTTTGTTTTCAGAAAGCTAGCTATATGACCCAGCTTGTGAAGTTTTTTTTGGGTCACCAGGTATTTGCATTGTACAAATAGTGTGAAATCGTGGAAAGACGTCATTCAAACAAAAACTGTTACGAAAATTTAGTTGCAAATTAAAGGAATATAGAACGAGAAAATAACTTGATAATTACGAATATGCCAGACTATGCCACAAATTTCCTGCGAAATAGTGACAAATTTCCTGCGAGCCATTTTCGTCAAAAACTTACTGGCAGCGCCGCTGCCGGCGCTGCAGGACATTTTCAAGCCCTGGCCACCATATTGAAACTAATCAAGATATCAATAAATTGCCACGGCAGATTTATAGCAAAAAACCCGAAGTTCCTTCCAAGTCATTTATTGCAAAGAAAATTGCAATGGAATTTTACACCGACCTTTTTAAAAATTTAAGCCCTATGTTGTATTCTTGGTACAATGAATTTTTAAACATGTGAACTTCTTTCTGGCTCACCTGTTACATATGTGTGATAGTGATAACAATAAATAAGGCGCATGCTCCCTTGAAATAAGCATTCCAATTTGATTCAAGAATTAAAAAAGAAAATGACCAGCTTGATGTTTTGGTTTCGCTACAGTAGAAATCTTTTTTTCTCTTATGAAGTGAAAGCGAAAGTTCAAGCAACTTATCTACGTTTTCTGAAGTCTTATATATTTGTGAGAAAAACAAAGCAGAAACATGCCAACATTACCAATCTAAAACTCTCAATCACTGTCTATTTTTACAATTTCATAGCTTTTGAAAATTATTTAGGAAAACCATGACAGGACTTTTAATCATACATTTGTTACTGTCTGTGGTTTTGACTGTAGAAATTTTAGTTTCAGAAAGAGAATTTCAATGTCAATGGCTGGTGCCTGATAGACAAAATCAAACATGGAAACCCCTTACCAGTATTTGCCTAATTTCAGGGTTTAACTGATGAGCAATTCAGCAAACAAAGTTTTCACATCCAAGTTAGCCTTTGGCTGACAGATTAACATTTCAGTTTTAAACATTGGCCATATACTTTTTATTCCAGAGCCTGCCAAATGTGTGTGTTCAATTTTTTGACTAACCCGGCAAAAAAGATGAAACTAAAGTTTACTTACATATTCCATCATGTTACTTGAATTCACTAACCGTTTGCTCAATTTCCAATGCAAACCAAGCTGAAAACAATCAAGAACAAAAGTGAATATTTTCCAGAAAGCATTGCTTTAAAATGCTGCCGGCTTTCAGTCACTGTTAAAAGATTTTCAGCCACAAATAAAACAAATCACTAATCTAAGCAAATCAACTTATTGAGAAACTGATGTATGGTTTTGAAACATTAATGTCACAAAAAGCAACAGTAATAAACAGTAAAAAACATTTTACTTCAGAAGACAGAGAAGGTGTTATAATATAAAACATGATTCATCCTTTCAATGAAGAACCATTTTCCGCCTGAAGACAAGCATAGCTTCCAAATTTTTAACTCGGCGTAAAAAGGTGGGTGTAAAATTATGTGATCTATTTCTTCTGGGTGAGTGGCTTGAAACAAACTTTCAGTTACTTATCTTTAATTCTACCGTTGGACTTTCCATAAGTTTTTGTTACATTTTAACTCATTTGAGGATGTGACGTCATCAAATTTCTAAATCATAAACCAGAATAGTGACAGAATTTTGCTTGATACCATATTGTAGACATTCATCAACTATGGTTTTATTCGAAATTATTTCATGTTGCGTCAAACAGTTTAGAGATTACAATGGTTTTAAATTTATGAAAATTTTTCTTGAATTCTTGAAAAAGTAGAAAAACACTCTGATTCTGAAAATATTGAAGATTTCACAAAAGTCCAACAGTAGAATTATAGAGAAATAGCTAACGTTTCCTCAAGTCATTGAGTTCAAAGAAATATAAGTAACTGAATTTTACACCAGCCTTTTTAAAGATTTGGAACCTATATGCTCCAAAGACATACTGTATACTTCAATATGCAGAAACATTATATTTTAAATGTAACTTTCAATGCTCATGTTACTTTATATTCATGATAACTTTGTCTTTTCCTAAATAACTTACAAATGTGGTTAGTTTTTTCGTTGATATTATACACCAAATTTAGAATTCAAAAGCAGCATGTCAAAATGAGATGAATAAATTAAAAAGCTAAAATTATTCATACCTTCTGATACATATTATGATTCTCGGCATCTAATAATTTTTCAATTGATATTTTTGACTACAAGACAAAAGTGACAGGATATGGAAAAATGAGATTTGAATAGCAGTAATGAATGTTGCAAAAACATCATTTCATATTTCCACATTTTCTCATGGCATTTATTGACCAAAATTACAATTACATACCATCAAAGCGCAAATTACAATATTACAATTACAATATCATTACAAATTACAGTAATTGTATTATCATTAATTTGGATTTCATTTTTTGATCATTTTTGATCATTTGTATTTCACATTCTAAGGGTGTCTAGAAAAAATTGTGCCCCAATTGTGTGGCTGCTACAGTATGTGGTATGGAGGAGATGTACGTTCTAGTGTCCCATTCTCAATACTAGGATAGGGCTCAAATCTTTCAAATCTTTTAAAAAAGGTCGATGTAAAATTCTTTTGCAATTTTCTTTGAACTGGATGGCTTGAAGGGAACTTATGGTACTTTGCTTTGCTGTAAATCTGCCGTGGAAATTTTTTGATATCTTGATTTTTTTCAAAATGGGGACAATTTCATTATTTTTGAAAAGATTCATGGAAAATTTTGAACAAACTTAAACAACCGTACATCTTAAACTAATAGAGGAAACATTATACAGTTTAACCTTCAAAGAAATCATTGTTTTTATGAAGGTCTACGATATGGTGGCAAGCAGAACTCTGTAACTTTTCTGGTTTAGGATTTAGACATTTGATGACGTCATAGCCTCAATTTCAATAAATGCCACCATATTGAAACAAATCAAGATATCAATAAATTGCCATGGCAGATTTACAGCAAGAAACCCTAAGTTCCTTCCAAGCCATTTATTTTAAAGAAAACTGCAATAGAATTTTACACCGACCTTTTAAAGATTTGCAAGCCCTATGTTACAGTTGCTTAGAATAGGGATCAAATTATAGTTTGAGGCCTTGCCTTAGTCATTTGCATAAGTCGTTGCTTATTAATGACACAAAGAAGTAGAATGTGTGATTGTTTCAAAAACAGCACTCTCTTTTCTTGTCCTAAAATGCCAAAATCATAAATTTTGAAAGAAAGGGAGGAAAAAAATGTGTTCTTATTTCTTCTTACCCTTTTATTGAGGTAAACAACTGGCCACATTGACAACCCTAGAGTACAACAACAGCAAATACATCCACATAATAACCATCTTAAGTTGAGAGGCAACGTCCTTCCAAGGACCTTGTTTATTTTCTTCATTGTTGACTCATATTCTTCTGGAGCAAGCTACAAAATAGGATTACAGACAATATCAATGTAATGAGTCAAACAAGATTTATTATATGAACCAATCTTGACGGCAGAGATTTTGATGACAAAATTGGTTGGACAAGGAGCAAGCAACATTTTCCTGTATTGCCTGTTATCAAGGGATACAATGGCACTCCAGTTCTCCCATTACTTCCAACTAATCATTGTGTTGATTATTTTCTTTGGATCCTCTTGATCAGGTAATAAACCAAATACTGACTTCCACCTCAGGCAATATAGAAAATATTAAGGACTTGATTCCATATCGCCTGTCACAAAAATTTACTATTTGCACTGTATCTGCAAAACGAAGAGTCTGCAAACTGACCAAATCAGTTCAGCCATCACTACTTTGCAAGAATCTTAGTTTTTGAGAACAGACATATTTGACTAACAATTGCACTTTTTAATTTAAATGATATTTTAGGTAACTTTTGAAATGATATTTCAAAGGTGTGATCAAACCAATCATATCATTAAAAATCGTAAGATGCAACAAATTTTGGAATGAGTTCCTTGTGTAATCATCTATGGACTTAGAAAGTAGAGCAATAGAAAATTTCAGATAAAAGGCTTCAGATTTCATTTTATATCTCCACAGTTGACACCTTCCAATAGTATTTATTAATGATACAAATGGGGGTCTGTTTACAACAATGTTGTGAATAAATGAATGCTTTAATCAAGATAAAAATATTTTTTTTATATATTCAATATAAAAATTTACAAGAACAAGGTACTTAAGACTATACTTACAAATTACATACAGTAACTACATAGCTAAGATGATAACCTGGGAAGCAAGAACCCGTGACTATCCCAGGGTCATTACATAGAGCACTAAACTACATTACATCCAAATATACCATTACGAAAAGCTACATATAAACGATGTTTACTTAGACTGATTACATTTTGTCGTAAATTTCGCTCGTTTTTCTACTTTGACTTCAACCTTTTTGCTGTTTGAGCGAGCAGTTACATTCAATAATTAGGTGAAATAACTCTATTCAATGGATAAAATTGCAAGCGAAAACTAGGGAAAAAATGTAATAAGTCTAATGTTTACTTAAAAATACAGAAAAAACGAAGATGGAAATGAAAATGAAAGGACTTTGTGGCTGCTTTGTTGCTGTATGGCTGTATAAAAATATTTCTTTATGAAAAAATGGTAATTTATGACTGATAATTACCTTCCCAGAGAGGCTTGGAGGAAATTCACTTTGAAATTTGTTGGTGAGCCCAAACCTGAAAGGAAAAATACAAAAAATTTTTAAGCCATCATTAACACAAGCTACTGTATTCTCAAAAAAATGTACGGGTGGTTCTCATTATAATGCAAGATCATTTGTTCATGTCGCCCCAAATCTCTGGAACGAACTGCCATATTCATTGAGCGCAGCAAACAACAGTATGGAAAATAGGGCAATTTTCGCCGAGACCTCAGGTGTGCAAGGGTGCTCTATATTGTTTACATATTGCCTGTTTTGAATACCCTATTGTTTTTCTTGAGTGTGCAAGTGCCACACTTTCCATACAGGAGCAAACTCAGTAGAAACATTTATTGGCTGACTGTTCTGGCTGCAAAGTCATAGATTTCATGTGATCTCTAGCCTGATTGATGAAGAAATCTTTTCTGGTAGACGCAAAATCAAATTACAGTAGTGTCCCGCATATAACAAACAAAAATTTAAGAAACGCAGACCCTGACTTTCAAAATGATACCCCATTTTATTAGAAATTTGTTCAGGTTTGAGAAAAAGCTTGTTTCTTATTTAAAAACTGTGGATTGAAACCTTGGAATTTTTCAGCTTTCCAGTTGAATTGAACTTTACCTATTCAAATTAAAACGAGAATTTTGTATGCAAACTAAGCAAAAAGCACCTTTCTGGAATAATTGCAGCATTTCCTGAAAGTGAAAATTTACAAATACAATTAAAAAATAATTTTTTGTATCACAATCATAGAGCTAATGTCTGAGTAATTGATCGATAGTACATGATTTTTGTAATAAGAAACTTAACCCTGATTTGTAAGTTTATCTCATTTTATAAGAAACACATCTGACCTGAAATTGAAAAAGTTGTTTCTTATATGCCGGACACTACTGTATACCACACAATGGAAATGACCGAAAGGAAACTCATTACAAGGCCTAACCACAGTACACAACAACCACCAGTCAATTGAAACAAGCTTTTCTTCCAGGACCACCAAGAAATTTAATAATAGGCCTAGGCCTACCTAGAGTACTGTCGCCCTGAATGGGTCTAATGCCGTTTTTCGTCAGAATCGCACGCTCTTCTTTCGACGGAAATAAAAGGCGCCTGGATTAAAATTTTTTCAAAACCACAACAAAAATGTTTTGCTGATGCCTTTCTTTACAATAATCTTTGCTTGTGTTTCGTTGAAGAGGATATTTCCGAAAATATGAAGTTTTTCAGGCAGACTATCTTCCGTGGACTCGCAAGTTTCATCAAGTCATTTTTTCCGGTTCAGATCGGTTGAATAAGTCAGCCTTTATTTTTTCATTTTTGCACATTTGATATCCAGTTAAACTGTTTCGCAGGTCATACCAACCTTTTAAGAGTAAATTCTAACATTTATCGAAACATCTCGTCAATTTTTGTTGCCGAAGTGCGTATTTTTCCAAAGGCAAATAAATCGGGAAAAATTCGCCCTGAATGGGTCTATCTTTTTCAAACCACTCCACGTAGCGATCCAAGTTTGTGTGTGCTGGTATTGTGTCAGTTTAGAAAGGAAATGTGCTACTAAAGTTATTTTGACATATTTCGAGGGTTTCATCAACGTTGGTGTTTCGTCAGCTTTGAAAATTATCATAACAGTTCAGTTTTACGTAAATTTGAGCTTCATCGGCGTAGGAAAAGCGATAGCTGTCCGTTGAAGTTTTATGTTGCCAAGAATGCCAAGAGCCAGATAATACAAACATTCCCTTAAAGTTCACTCAGTGTGGTATCTGCAGAGAGAAGCTTGACTTTCCTGCTAGTAGAATTTCCCTGCTGAGGCCTAAACAATATTTAGACCCATTCAGGGCGAAAATTGGAGATAGTATTATTTTGACTACTGCTGATGTTAGGCTCAGTTTCAAGAGGAAACAAGAGTAAAAATATATTTGGCCTAGAATTAACGGTTGGCAAGGAAATGAAGTCCATATTCATAAAGAAAATATTTCCAAGAGACATGCACTTTGATAAGAAAATCAGTTCTATTTGTGATTAGACCCATTCAGGGCGACAGTACTCTACTTCTATTCTGCTCTATTCTGTTACTAACTTTTTTACTCATTTCTTCATTCAAGATATCTTTCTTGCCCATTTTCGTTTTAAGATAACAAGCAATTACATTTGAGGCAACAATTCGCACGATTCCAACGATACAAGTGCGATAAAAAAGGAATGATATGGTAAAAGAAACTATATATTTAACCTACAATGCCTTTCTTTGTCAAAATTGACAGCCTACTGTGCCAAACACTTATGAAAGGAAATGATGGCCTAAATGAAAACAGTGCGACTTACAATGTTAAATGACCAACGCCACGTATAGTAATAGGTTCAGGAACAAATCTTGGTGATTCTTCATCATGCCTACTTCGTAAAGTACCTTCGTGAACATTCGCATCTTCTATAATATCAAAATTCGCCATTAGAAATAAAATAAACCTCTCTTTATCATTTTCATCACATCCAAGCTTCCATTTTCTTCTCGCAATTCAATACTTAAATGTCATATCGCTTCTGGGGATATGTTTCACTGATATGCTTCCATACGTTTCAAGAAGAAAGAAACTGTGTGTCATCTATCTTAAGGTCAAGAAAAATCCACCTACTGTACCGGGGGAAGGGAAGGAAAATGTTTCTACGTACCGGGCAGAGACGTAGGAACTGGGGGGGGGGGCATTGGGGGCACGTGCCCCCCCAAGATTTTGAAATAAACAAAGAAGTGCCCTTTTTGTTTTCAGGAAATGCCCCTTTAGCTTAATGGAAAAAGTGCCCTCGAAGTGTCGTGCCCCTCCAAGTTGGAGATGCTTCCTACGTCCCTGGTACCGGGGGAAGAAAATCTATTCACCAGGAAAAGAACATCCATTCACCAGAAGAAAATCTATTTACCGGGGTAAGGAAAATCCATCTACTCGGGGAAGAAATTCTTTTTACCAGGGGAAGAAAAGATCAATTTGCCAGGGAAAGAAATCCACCTAAGAGCGGAAGAAAAATTCTTTTAGAGCTACAGGTGGAGCTAAGGGCTAGGAATAGAACTGTACTGTAGATAGAGCCAAAGGTTTAAATAGAGGTACCGGGTGTCCCAAAAAAGTACTCTTGTTTAAAAAATCACCAAAAATTGATCATCAAACATTTAATAAAATTTTCTTTTTGAATTGCTTTGTCAAAGACCCACAAATATTCACAGATGATAAAATGTCTGCTTTGGCGTAACAAGGTACACAAATTACACCTTGAAAAACCTTATTTTGAGCTATAGTTTTTCAGCAAAATACTCAATCTTGCCTAAGAGTCGCATGTTTCAGATTTTATATCATTATTGAAGTCTTCAATGATAGTGTGCATTTGTTTCTGTCATTTATGACCAAACTAAAAGTTTTTACATGCACATAGAAATTCATCTGGCAGTCATCACTGCTTTTTTGCAGTATGATTCAAAACCAGGTAGCCCTAAAAGAGCTAAATTTGCTATTTTTTTAAACTAATTACTAGATCAGCTATGTCTTGGAAAACAATTTGGTCTTGGTTGGTTCCATATGATCTGCTTGACAAAAAAAGAGAATTGAAGATCGGCCTTGTAATCAAATTTTGGTGAATTTTGAAACGGGATTACTTTTTTTGGGACACCCGGTAGAACTTAGAAGTAGAGCTAGAGGTAGAGTTGGGGGGGGGGAGATTTACAGGTTAGCGTAGTGCTTGAGATAGAGGTTCTTACAAAGGAAAGGCGTATAGTTTTAAAATTATTTTCCATAACCAATTCTTCTCAAGAATACGCGGAATAGATGTCAATTTTCTCTCTGAGATATCATCTGAAAGATCCTCACAGCTAAGCTAAATTACAAGTTGTCAGAGGGAACGTTTGATACCAAGATGACATCATAATTCTACCAAGCTCACGCTTATTGTATCCTGTACTTCCCGATTCTATTTTGATTATTATTTTACACAGATGTTCTCTTGTAAAAGCATTCTATTGTAACAACCATCTATACTTATAACATGGGTCCTTACTGTCGCTCCATTCCCCCCAACGATAACCCTACCATCCCCATTCCATTAATAACAATCCAATTCAATGGGGGAAAACTTAGAATCACATCATCAGCCTATTAACCACGCAGGATGGGTTTCTTTTTTGTACTTAAATATCGTCCAATATTTCATTCATACACAACTGAAGATGGACAACGATTATCCGAAACATGAAATGACAAGTTATCTTCTCTGTGAGCAGATATGTTTCTTACGCGGGCGCAGAAGCGTCATGCATGGCTTCTGGATACGAGGTGAACTGATCACGTGATAATCACAACGATGGAAAATGGAAATTAAATCAGCAAGAGCACTTTGCACAGCGGTCGAAACATATCTGCTCTTTGCTCTCTTTGAGGTGTAAAAGACTTTGATAAAGATTTTTCCGCCATTGTTGTTATATATGCCATACGGTAGACGATTTTACAAAACACGATATCACACACGTTGCTACTAGCTGAGAGATAATCATGTTCAATGTACAAAGCAGACATGGTTCAGAGCTGTTAAATAAAAAACATTTTAGTGTTGGCATTTCGCTTAGTCATGGCTGCGTGAATAATGATTTCAGTTCTGTAAGACTTTCTAAATTCTTCTCTTGTTGTCGAAAGGAATCTTGTCGCCATCTACGAAAAGAATAGAGTTGATATATCGTAGCAGGTGCATCGTATGAACAAGTTTCCTTCTCTAAATTCAAACACAAACTGTCGTTTAACAAGTTTGAAAAGAGATCATGCTAATATTCTGCAATCGGACCTCACGTAATACCAGTATTGGCCTCAGGATTCCCCTGTTTAAGACCTCAAATGAGCAACGGAGCTTTTTGTATCGAAGAGTTACTGTTTGGAACCAGTTGAACTATGAAATCAAAACTGCTCCTTCGTATGGCTACTTTCAAATGGGACTTAAATGCGTTCTTGAAAAATGAAGGAGGTTGACTGGACTTGTCCAAGTCTCACACTTTTTTATGGCTCAATCGACTGATGAAAAAAAGTGAGACTTGGACAAGTCCAGAGGTTGATAATCTAAATCAACGTTCAGGACATAGTTTGATTTCCGAGTCCCTTTCTTTTTATATTTATTTTTCAGAGTCCAGAAAAAGTAACGACTCCACGGCTGTCAGCCAGAAGAAGGCCCTGCTTGTTAATGTCGTATTTAAGGAAGCTTTGGGAATTTGATAAAAAATCTAGTTTGAGGAAATTTTCAGTTAATATTAATTTCTATTCAGGAATGTTTAGTAACTTTTGTGAAAACAGTAGGAAACTGTTGGGTTATATATATGTCATTGAAGTATACACTTATACGGTATGCATACATTTTAAATCGGATCTGCAAGTTAATTTGTGATTTATATCCATGTAATTAGGTTTGTTATGTTTTAAGCAGGGCACATTGAAAATCAGTATATTTATTGTATCTATTCAACCCTGTTAAAATGAAATAAAATGCTAATATCTTGCTGAGTTTAGATTTGTTACATGGGTTGATTTTGGATAAATAGAACCAAAACTGGACCAAGCAGACTTTAGCCATCTTTACGTAGCTTTGCCTAAGTCCCAAAGGTGGCCTGAAGTGAATTTCTTTATTGATGCAAATGAATAGCATTGTTGTATGATAAGAAATCCGTTTAAAATATATTTGATATCTCATTTCGTTTTCAAGTTATCCACTGATCTTAAGTATCAGTTGATGACGTCATTTTGTTTGCAAATTATTACGATACTATATGGAGATACAGCTGTATCTGATCTTTGAATGGTTACAGGTGCAAATAACTTTGCAGCTAAGCTACATTTATGGAATATAGAATTGTCTCGTGAATTAAGATCATGTTTAGAAAGGCATGCTGATTGCAAAAAGTGTTTTTGATTAGATTTTTCTTTCGAAGCATAGTCAACCTTGTATACTTTCTTCACTTTGTGCAAACAAAATGACGTCATCATCCAATCCTACAAAATAGTGGATAACTCAAAAATGAAACAAGGGATCAAAACATTTTTGACAGAAGTTTTTATCACTCAATAATGCTTTTAATCTGAATCAATAAAAATTTTCGCTTCAGATCACCTTCAAGTGATTCAATGAGAAACAAACAAGTAATAAAAAAACGGTAATCACTTTTCTCTGACTTTCTTCCAACGCGCAAGATTTTCTGTTTTCAATATACTTAAATCCGTCAATGCATCAACCATCTATAATGGGAAAGAGGAGAAAATGTCAATAAGAATGTTATCATTTGATATACCGGATGTCCCAAAATGATGTATAATTGTTTGAATGCTTACATGATATTGAATCTTATCAATGAACCGATTTTCAAAAACTCGATAACAGTTGGTTGATACAACAAAGAAGCTTGGAGTGGAATTCCATTGTTTCGTGACTTTTAATTTCTGCTTCATGAATTTTTACTGCCGTAAAAATGTAGCCTCGGTCCCGTGCTTTGTACTAAACAAAAGAGATAATTGTATTACATTAGCCAATCAGGTTCACGATACATGCCCTTTAAGATGTTGGTTGTGGTTTTACCACGGCGTTTTCATGTTGAAAAGAAGATCGAAAAACCTGCTCAAATGCAAGCCTTAGATGGCATGAGAAAGAAACGGCCTGTTTTTCCAGTCAACATTTTGATGTGATACAAAAGGCTGAACTCGTATTCGTATTTTGTAAACTCAGTATTAACTGAAATCCTATTCTCTAAACGACATATATTCTCTGAACAACATATAAGTTCCGCCTTTTGCATCACATCAAAATGTTGCCTGGGAAAGAAGGCTGTTTCTTTTTCATGCCATCTAAGGCTTGAATTTGAGCAGGTTTATCGATCTTCTTTTCGACATGAAGAAATCGGCCTAAACCACAATCAACATACAATTGAAACTTCAAATACAATTTGGCCTTTCGGATGAAATAAAGTTTTTGAAAAGCGGTTCATTGGTCAGGACATGTAAGCAATCAAACAATAATACATCATTTTGGGACACCCAGTATTTGATATCAACAAGGTTACAACAACTTCTACAAATCTGTGATGAAACCAATAAACAAGTTTATACCAAAATGTGACGTTTACATGTAGAGCAAAAATTCCAGCTTATGATGAAAGACTGGAAACACGTCTGCACTGCTACAACTATGAACCTTTTTGCGGTCAATAAGTATAGGACAAACAGAGAAGGAATGTTTAAAAATCAACTGGAATTATCAACTATTTATCAACTTGGATATGCCAAATCGAGTTTGGAACTGAATCGTCAACATCTGCTCATCATATAACATGATGTCGTAGTATTCTTGCTTATTGAATTCGTTATAAAGCTACGTTTCCCCAAATGAGGTTTCAATTTCAATAAAAGCATTCTCACATTTTCTAGTCCTTCGATTTGTTTTGATGGCTTTTGAGCTTGCTTCGGCATTTCTTGCTTTTCTTTTTTTATCTTTATAACTTCTTGCTGCAAATGAAAAATCATTGAAATTAAAACGGGGCCATTGAATACTCTGCAAAGAAATAAGATTCAAACAAAAAATTTTTAATCAAGGTTTATAAAATTATTAAAGATAGCGAATTTTCACAGCGGCTTACCTTTCTTTTGGGGGTACCCGTTGCTAGCGTAGAGATAACCGATTTTGCTAATAGGAAAGATCAGGCGGAAAACGCAGTCTCACAATAAATCGGAGGGGAAGAACGACGACAAATAGAATCATTTTGTATCGGGTGCGCCAAAATAAACTATGCACGTTTGGCAGGCCACAATAAACCGTACACTGGACCGATTTTGAAGATTTATGACTTAATCTTTAGCAGAAAGCCTGAATCAGATTTTAGGATTTTTTACAAATTTTTCTGTTTTCATGTTTTAGAGCTACAAGCGAGTTTCTTAAAATTTTCGTTTTCGAAAACACTGAAAACGATAAAAAAACGTTGATTAAATTTTCTAAAGAATCGACATGAATGGACAAAGAGAAAACTTTTTCGTGGTGATTTGGGATTTAGAAATCGATTAATTGTAAGCTGCTGTACGAGAATTCGTACTATCTTGGGAGAAATGTAATTTTATTTTCAAGGATATAAAGAAATGTCTTCTCTTTTGTAATTTCCATTGAATTTATGCTTTGGTGCAGGTTGTGTTCCTGTGTCAAGGGGGTTAAAAAGACAAGTGACGAAGCGTCCTGAGGCCAGCAAGCATGGAGTCTTGTTGCATTTTGATTTTGTAACGGCTTTTGGGGCGGCACTTTATTGTAACTACTACAGAATTTCGCAACAGGCCAATCGTTGAAATAACGCTCGTGCAGAAGTTTACAATAATCAATTTCTAAATCCCCAAATAACGCTGAAAACGTTCTCTCTTTGTCCATTCATGTTGAGTAATTAGAAAATTTGATCAACGTTTTTTTATCGTTTTCAGTATTTTCGAAAACGAAAATTTTAAGAAACTCGCTTGTAGCTCGAAAAACTGAAAACGGAAAATTTGCAAAAAATCCTAGAATCTAATTCAGGTTTTCTGCTAAAGATTAAGCCATAAATCTTCAAAATCAGTCCAGTGTACGATTTATGGTTGCCTGCCAAAAGTGTATAGTTTATTTTGGCGCACCCGGTATAGCATTTCAGTATTATTTCAGCATTTCCATTTTAACGGATGACAAGTCCAAGAGTAAAAAACGACAAATCCAGTTGACAAATTCAAGAGACGTAAACGAGTGGCTAAGCCATATTGATATAGAACGTTTCGGATCAATTTCCATCATCCATCATCAGCGTGTTACAAGTGGGCGTGATCGCCATTAAATAAGGCAGCAACAAAGAGTACCAAAAAGGGCAAAACCGTGCAAAAACACCCAATGGGAATAGAATAATAGGAAAGCTAATAAAGAAATCAGCAAATACAAAAAAACCAGGTAAATGAAAAAAAAATGGACTCGTATGGAGGACTGTGGAATAAAAAGTACGCCGCCGATTTTCAAAACTGAAACGTTGATCTATCAGTCAATAGCTAACTTAGATGTGAAAATTTTATCTGGTAAAATCATTCATCTTTAAGACTCACCAATTACAAAAATGCTAGTAAGGGGATTGTGTATAAACGAAAATTCCACGTTCTACTCTGGTTTAAAATTCACTTGCCATTAACATTTAAATTATATTTCTAAAACAGAAAATTGTGTTGAATTCATACTTCAATGAAAAGCAAATTACGAACCAGAATCGAAAGTAGAGTTCTCGTTCCCGTACGAACCCCTTAAAGGGCTGGGTCACGTAACCGTAAACAAACCTGTTATCTTCATAATCTATATTGTTGCCCACACGTGGCCATTGTGTTCTGCACAGATTTTGGTGGATGGGGTGAATCCACAATAAAGTTACTACTAAAAATCCACCAATATCTTTGCAATCTTACAACATATGGTTGTTTCGTTTGTTTCTCTTTGAAGTTCAAGAGTTCATCTTCAAAACGGCACTTTTATTTTGAGAAAAATAGCGGAAAATCTGTCCGATATTCCCTGTCAAAAAACTGCAAAATCGTCGTTTTGAAAGAAGTCTGTTTACTTTACGTGATCCAAGCCCCTTTAACAGAATTGTTCGAAATTCTGGGTCTAAAAGATGATTGATTTCACAAAACAAATTTTCTCATCTAGGGTCTTTGACTGATAGCTTAACATTTCAGTTTTGAATATCGGCCATATACTTTTTATTCCACAGCCCGCCAAACGCGTTAACCTTTTTCTTATTTGCCCAGTATATAATCAGCAAGAGATAAAACGTTTTACAACAGTGCCAGTAACAGAGACGGACTGGTGTATCATCATAATGGACCTGTGTATCATCAGAAACAAACATGTCGAAACCATGATTTTTAGGAAACTTAGATCAGGCCATGGTTCTAAAACTTTTCTTAAATATAACATTAACATTTTCCCATTTCAATACTAAAACGTTCTTAATGTGTCTTGTCTTTGAATGCATGAATTATCAAGTAGTCTCTAGCATTGCTGCATATGTGCTTTTCTAATTTCAAAACATCATTTAGGAATAAACAGTGTTCTGTTACGCTCAAAATATAAAACGGGAAGTCGACATTACTCAAGGACAAGGGCTCAACGACATAACATCCTTGAAGTTCAATTATTAAAGCTTCTTATCAGTCCTCAGACATGGTACTAGAGCTAGAGTTTCTTAATATGTTCACCAGCTTAGTATTAGTTTCTTATTAACTAGTTTCTTACAAAAGAACATGTAGCTCATCAACATTACCTTATGAACAAATACAGATGTCAATTATTATGAATAGTTCTGCATGCTTCTCTCTTGCAAGAACAGCTCAGACCTAAGGATGGTTGCTAGTAGGGGTAGTCTGGTCGGCTTCGCTAAAGCATATATTCCAATCTTTAAAAAAAAGTTTGTGTAAAATTCTATTCTATGACCCATCCCTTTGAACTGAATGGCTTTACAGAAATTTTAAAGGGAATCAACATTGTTAAAAACTGGCCCGGGCCAGGTCACAAATATAATCCATTGTACTCGACAACTTTGATGCATCCGGTTTCTTTGTGTAGCTAAAGAAACAATGAGTTCGTGGGCGTTTCTTTAGCCTATTTATAGCTTTATAGCGGCTACGAGATTTAGCTATGTCTATTCCTTTTAACTGATTTCGCTGTAATTCTGCCGTTGGACATTTCTGAAATTTTCAATAAAATATTTCTGAAATATTGTAATTTCTAAACCTTTTGAGGAGACATGAAATTTGTAAGAAAACCATATTTTATGGAAGTCTACAATACAAGAAAAAATCTATCACTTTTCTGGTTTACGATTTAGAAATTTGACGACGTCACGTCCCATCGAGTTGAAAAATGAAATACGTTGTAATTTTGAAAAGCATTCAAGATATCTAAAGAGTCCAACGGTAGAATTGTAGATAAGTAGCTAAAATTTCTTTCCAGTCAATCGATAAAATGAAATAGGTCATAGAATTCTACACCAAACGTTTTACTCCCATCTAAAGATATGTGATCTATGCTCTTTGTAAAGGTCGCCTTGTGGGCCTTAAATCAGACGATATACCAAGAAAAAGACTGACCAAAGAGCCTCAATACAGAAAATATAACGTACCTTTGAACTGGCTGTATTTCCAATTTCGTACGTCGCAGATGGTTTATTAAGTGTCCATGCTCTACACATTACATACATTGATGTATCTTTTGGGAACTGTGCCATGTCTACGCTTCGATCAAATAACTTCAGCACATATCTATGAAAACAGGAAAAGATGTTCTTTCACATACCAGGTGAAAAGTCTCAATTTCTGACAGGCCACAATGAATCATACACTGCACCGATTTTGAAGATTTATGATGTAATCTTTAGCTAAAATTCAGAATTAGATTCGAGAATTCTTCGTACCTGTGTTGGTATTTCTTAAAATTTTCGGTCTCGAAAACAGTGAAAAAGATAAAAAAACGTTGATCAAATTTCTAAGGACTTGACATGAAAGGGCAAAGAGAACTTTCGTGATGATTTGGGGATTTAGAAATCAATTAGTTATGATATGCTGCATGGGAGTTAGTTTTTGTGGATAACATTTTTGGTGCAACATTGACGAAAACTTAAACTCGTAGATTCATTGACGTAATCAAATAAAATGAAGTTAACAATAAGCGTATTAACAGATATACAGGATGTCCCAAAACACGTGCGCCGTTTGAATGGCTACTGTGAAGGAACCATGAATCAAAGTTGTCTGTTTTTTCAGATTTGTGAGTAGGAGAGACTTCAACTTAGAGAGTTTCGTACCAAGTTTGAGCAAATCTGACGATAAGTTGCTGATTTGTGGAGAGAGGAAGTCTAAATTATTGGTTGCTTCAAAACCAAGGATTTTATCTCC
Source organism: Aurelia coerulea (assembly GCA_039566865.1). Taxonomy (NCBI): domain Eukaryota; kingdom Metazoa; phylum Cnidaria; class Scyphozoa; order Semaeostomeae; family Ulmaridae; genus Aurelia; species Aurelia coerulea. The sequence goes on along the minus strand of CM076943.1, from coordinate 48,995,312 downwards.
ACACTGAACCTTATAACTTGAATTTTAGAACCAAATGGACCATAATTTTATATTCTTTACCAGGAAACATATCCAGGAGTAATACTGGGTGTCCCAAAAAGTACTCCTGTTTAAAAAATTACCAAAAATCAAGCATCAAACCTTTGATAAAATTTTCTTTTTGACTTTTTGTCAAAGCATAGTTAATAGAAACTATGGTCAAAGACCCAAAAATATTTATAGATGATAAAATGTTTGCTTTTGATACAACAAGGTGGAAAAATTACACGTTGAAAAACCTTACTTTGAGCTATAGTTTTTAAGCAGCATACTCAATCTTGCCTAAGAGTCAGAATTTTCAGAATTTTCATGATCATTGAAGTTTCCAATGATAGTGTGCATTTAATGCAGTTAGTCATGACCAAACAAGATGCTTTACATCCACAAGGAAATTGATCTGGCAATCATCAGTGCTTCTTTGTAGTAAGATTCAGAACATGGGAAACCCTAAAAAGAGCTTAAAGTTGCTCATTTTTAAGTCACTTACAGAGTCAGCTAGTCTGGGAAAACAATTTGGCCCTTGATCTACTTGACAAAAAAAAATTGAAGATGGGTCGTGTAATCCAACTTTGATGATTTTCAAATGGGAGTACTTTTTGGAACACCCGGTACATGATCCGGCACCTAGCCTGATAACCAGACCCGTGAAATTGGGGTCTGGTTATCAGGCTATCCGGCACCAGGGTCAAGGAGATTTGCCAGGAAGCCAATGGAACACAAAATGGTTGGTTCAAATGGATTTCATGACTTTAGAGCACGGGCGGTAGGAAGCCCTGAATTTAGAAAAAGCTTTACGGGTGATACATCGAGCTGTTCTTATCCTGACATATCATTCCATTCGTGATATATCGACTTGTTTTCCTTCTGTGTCTACCTTTCCTGCGAAGGCGCCATTTTAATCCGATTGATAGGACTTCAAGGACACTAGAGTAATTATGCCACTCAAACGGAAACTCCTCCAAGAGAGGATTCATTTTACCACACTTGGGTGACATAATTACTCTAAGGCCCTTGAGGTCATGTCAATCGGATTAAAATGGCGCCTTCGCAGGAAAGGTAGACACAGAAGGAAAACAAGTCGATATATCATGAATGGAATGATATATTAGGCTAGGAATAACTCGATGTATCACCCATAAAGCTTTTTCTAAATTCAGCGTTTCCTACCGCCCGTGTTCAGAGAAGCAAAATAACTGATGAACGCACGCAATGGCATGTAGCGCTTGGGCTGCACATAACCATTTCTAGCAACCATATATCAAATTTTTTCTTCTTGGTTGCCACAAGATCTGATCTATGACCACCCGATTCACTTGTGAAAATTAAAAAACCAGACAAGGTACGTTTTTTCACTCATTTTCTATTGATTCAGAATATCAGATCCAGCGGTTTTGAGACAACCAGTAATTCTGACTTTTTTGCTTCATTAAGCAGCAACTACTAAGTTAAAATCTTTTCTATTGAAAATTTCTAAAAGCGAGACAATCGTATTCATGACTGCTCCACAGCAACCATTCGAACGACGTACATGCTTTTGAGACACCCTCTATAACAGGGCATGAAAAAATATTTTCTTTTCTGCGACCAAACAAAAATCATGCTTAAATTTCCTGCAAGAATATATCAATGAAATCTCGTTAAGAGATCACCATCAGAAACTGGCTCCAACCAGCACGTATCACGTATCACCTTATGAAACATAATCTTGCAAGCACTGGGATGTAGAGCTGCTTATTATTTGGATAAAAGATCAATGATACATTCCAGCAATAGCTTTCAAACTCCCCATGTCTGCAGCATTTGTTATAGATTGGATGTGGTGTGGGTAAAATTGAGAGTCAATAAAAGGGACCATTATGATGTCTGAAAAACATGAGGGAAAATCCAGTACTTTGGTGATCTCATACATGTGACATAAACTATAAATGTACATGAGATACAATCCACATTTGTTTGATTTTATTTATGTTTTTAATTTGTACAAGCAAATGGGGAAACAAAACATGATACATGAAAGGGGATATAGTTTGGAAATTTCCTGCAGGACAGTAAGAATGGAAAATTGCCTGCGACCGCTCGGTAACATGGTCGGGTGGGTTTTCATGCCCTGCTCTATAAATTCAAACTCAAGTTCAAATGTGTACTTACTGAGCTGTTTATCCATGAATAATTGAAATTCACATGAAAGAGAAAAAATATTAAATTAGTGTTTCTGAAAAAAGCAGGAGGCATATCGGGTGCGCCAAAATAAACTATGCATTTTTGGCAGTCCACGATAAATCATAGACTGAATCGATTTTGAAGATGTATGCCTTAATCTTTAGCAAAAAGCCTGAATTACATCATAGGTTTTTGCAAAATTTTTTTTGTTTCCAGTTGTTAGAATTATAAGTGAGTTTCTTAGATTTCGTTTTTGAAAACACAGAAAAAAAGGTAAAAAAAACGGTGATCAAATTTTCTAAAGACCCGACATGAATGGACAAAAAGAAATTACTCGTAGCCTGCTGCATGGGCATTGGTTCTACCTTGGGAGAAATGTGAAATTGCTTCGAAAAGTTTTCTGTTTGTCCATTCACGCTGAGTCTATGGGAAATTTGATCAACATTTTTCATCGTTTTCGTGTTTTGAGAACGCAAATTAAAAAAACTCGCTTACAACCCTAAAGATGAAAACAACAAAAATTGCAAAAATCCTGGGATCTAATTCAGGCTTTCTTCTAAAGAGTAAGTCATAAATCTTCAAAATCGGTTTGGTGTACGATTTATTGTGGCCTGCTAAACGTGCATTGTTTATTTTGGCGCACCCAGTACTGCTAATTCTTGCAATGAACTCAAATGAACTAATTTGGAATAAAACTCGAACGGCATTCCTTTGAATTACACGTGCTTTTTATCAGAAGCTAAGAGCAGCACTGAAAGTTTCAGTTTCCAGATTTTGAATAGTCAGAGTTTCTTACTAGTTTCTTAGGGTTCCATAGCAATCTTCATGTTCACTGCCTGTGCCCTCGTGTCTTCTCGTGAACATTCCAGAACGAGGTTTTTTAAGCCTTCCCCATGTTTAGACATTACTCAAGTACCTTACGAGTAATATGAGACAGGAAACAAGTGAAAGTAAAGTAAACATATGTCAAACATTTCTTTTATACAAAATGAATAGTTTCTTAACTTATATTTTCTCAATACTGGAGTATTTCTTATAAAAAATATGTGTAATAGATGACAAACTAGAATTAAAACGTTGAATACTAGAATTAAAAAACACAAAAAAGATTGGTGATTGAACGTTTTTAGATGTAAAATTGTCGAATAGCAGAATCCTATTCAAAATATTGACCACATTTCATGGAAAGTTCGCTGTAATATAAATCTTTACACAATTATCAATAAACTTAAATTTAGGTTAAAACGAAACAAATACAGTGCCCAAGTAGAAATAAGTATAAATGAACTACAAAATGAGCACAGGCATAACTGATTTACTGCAGACTTGTATATTTTGATATATTTATTTACGCCAGTCTCAACAGGAAAGCCAATGGGCGCTGTTAATTTAGGTATACATATTGACATACCGGGTGTCCCAAAATGATGTATTATCGTTTGATTCTTATATGTCCATACCCGATGAACCGATTTTCAAAAACTGGTAAGACCACAACCAACACCTTAACATCCAATTTAGCCTTTAGGCAATCAAATAAAACAAAGTTTTTGAAAATCCGTTCATTGGTTATGGACATAGAAGCAATCAAACGATAATACATCATTTTGGGAAACCAGGTACATTTATCTCTATTGATTACTGATTAAGTCTTACGCCGAAACGTTTACTCGATTGTGTTTTTCTTGACTACATATATCTTTTTTATTACATATTGCGAATGAGCTAATGAGAATATCCGGAATAGGGTTCACTCGTGTTCTTAAGGGGCCAAAGAAACAATCAGTTTCTAATCTAATGGGAATGCCTGGATCACGGTGATCTTTGCTAGATCGATAATTGAAGTTCAAAAACCTATAAAAAGTAACCGAGAACGCTTAGCTGTGTCAGTCAGCCAGCAACATGCCTAACGTAAGGGTGGTCAGAAGACCGAATCCAAAAGCTACGCGCTGGATATTTTCAGTGAATAACCACGGTGACTTAGATATTGAGTTGCTCAACACAATCTGGGAACAGCTAAAGCATCCACTACGGTATCTGTGCTATGGAAGAGATGAGACGGAGATAAAGGGATATTTGGAATTCAAAAAAGGCACACAAGTGTACTTATCCCAAATGAAGAGTCTTTTTGGTGATGCTGCGGAAAGGACAGCGTTGTGTGCTTTAGATCCCTGTCAGTAAGTTATCGAGATTACATCATCCTGTTACAAATATACATTGTTCCCCTGTAATTGCGTCATGTATCTTATTCTGGGTATCTGATTTTTACAATCAAAACCTTGTTAGAAAATAAGATGCATGAAAATGAGATATTTTCCTGAACAATTGTGTGCATTAGATCCCTGTAATTACGTCATGCATCTTATTCTGGGTATCTGATTTTTGCAATCAAAACCTTGTTAGAAAATAAGATGCATGAAAATGAGATATTTTCCTGAACAATTGTGTGCATTAGATCCCTGGCACTAAGTTATCGAGATTACATCATCCTGTTACAAATACGCATTGTTCCCCTGTAACTGCGTCATGTATCTTATTCTATGTATCTGATTTTTACAATCAAAACCTTGTTAGAAAATAAGATGCATGAAAATGAGATATTTCCCTGAACAATTGTGTGCATTAGATCCCTGGCACTAAGTAATCGAGATTGCATCATTATGTTACAACGTCAGGGTGTAGGCTGAAGAGGGTGAAGGCTGAAGACACAACACAAGAAACAAGACAAGAATCAACTATTTCATTACAATGAGATGCTTTTTTCAGATAACTGAACTATTGATGTCTCTTTATTTTGTGCAAACCTGTTCTCAAATACACAGTCCTCGCATAGGCATTGGCTGTCGTGTAATAATTCTGGTTCTTGTGATTTTCGTGCCTCTACGATGCTTCCAACTTTGTCGTCTTGATTGTTGAAGAAATCATAGAATTTCTTTTTCACCCTTTGGGACATCAGATCCTCCATCTTCTCGAGGGGAACAAATTTCAATGAATCTTCTGGTTGATGGCACCGTTCGTTCCACGCCCTTGTTACCATCGTTTTCTCGCCTCCGTCTTCTTTTTTAAACCACAACATTTCAAGCCGGTCCGTTGACAAATTCTTGTACAGCTCAGGTCTTTTGTTCATGAAGACAACAACTCTTGGCGGCTGGTATAGCTTCAGTCGTGACTCATACTTGGTGGAAAAGATCATTCCATTCTTGAGGGATTCTATCGTATCGAAATTGATCTTCTCCAGCTGTGATCGACTCAGGTCGAAAATTACGCCACTTTGCCCATTGTATGCATAAGCAACATCTCCTCGTTTTGTCGTTGTATATACTGCCGCTTCCAAATTCACGTGGTACCACTTGGTTAGCCATGTCTTTCCAAGGCCACCCGCCTCATCGACCACAAACAGCACTCTCCGGTCGCCCTGGAACTCCATCATCGACACCACCCATTTCTGCAAAGGGCGCAGCTCCATACTTTTCATTTTCTCTCTGATTATCTCTCCAGCTTCGATGTTTTTCATCCTTGACGCTGTATTCTTTATGGCAGAGTAGTTCGACCAAAATTCATCGCCATACTTTCTCGAAGTATCGCCCTCTCCATTCACTTTTAGCTCTTCTGCCATCTCCTCCAGTGTGATGCGCTCCGTTTGTTCCTTCATTTCTTGCAAAGTACCTATTGCACTGCATTGCCTTACCAATTGTTGTTTTGACCCTTTTGCCTGCTGGAATTTCCCTGAAGAATTGTATGCATTAGATCCCTGTGAGTAAGTAATCGAGATTACATCATTATGTTACAAATACATAATATTTTCTCATAATTCAATATTAGATGCTCTTTCGTTGAATTAAAGTGTTCAAGTTAAATTTATGTTTTTCTTTCAGCAAGTCCTGAGTCTTAATTCATAATCAGTCCTTCTCTGTGAAAGCAGTTTCTCTTACTTTCTTGATAATATTTCTGCACGCTTTTTGAGAGAATCTGCTGTCCTCTTTTTGTTGAATTTGAATCGTGGATCTCGCAGCATGGCTGTCCATTTCCCAAATCCATAAATCTTTAGGCATTTTTTCAAAAAAAGCTCTTCCTCAGCAGTGAAGGGCACTCTTTGGCCAACAATTGGCTTTGCTTTCATTTTACTTGCTTTTCGCACTGGTGGTTGAAAACTCGTAATGCTCTCCTGTGAAGAACTTGTCGGTGTACCCTTGTCCTTGCATTCATTCATTTGTTCCGATGAAGTTTCGCCTTCAAGTGATGTCACACCCTCGGAATCGGAATGGTCGTCACAGTCGAAAATAACTTTCCGCACTTCTTTGTTTACTTCGCTGTTCTGTAATTTTTTCATTGCCGACTTTGCAGTGGATGCTATTTCACGAGAACTTCTTTTCTGATAATAAGTCCTCGCTACTTGCGAACTATGTTTCTGATCACGAGTGACAGCATCTTGCTCTTCCGATGACAGTTTACGACAACTTTCGGTCTCCACAATTTGGCGATATCTTGTCGGATGAACGTACTTTCCAATTGCTTTAAATACAAGCTCCGACATCAGGTTGCTAAAGTTTTGAAACTGTGTTCCACTTCTCGTTACGAGAACATAGTCGCATTGTGGGTTCAACAGTGGTCGTACATATTCAATGTATTCGTCAACTATTCGTGTGCTCGTTTCGTCAAAAATTAGAGAGTCAAAGCTGTACTGATTGGCAGTCTTGAATTCGGTTTGATCCACGAATCCATCATTTTCTTTTGACTTTTCAAACATCGACAACGACAAATACTGGTAAGTCATCGGTCTTGACCCCTTCACCCTTGTAAACAAGTAGACAGCTACAAAACGAGTGGCGAAAGTAAGATCGGCAGCCGTTACTGAGGTTAATGGGTAGTCTTTACATCTCGTTAGTACGTCCTTGTAACGCGAAAGATGAAATGGTATCACTTTCTCCATCTCTTCCATTGTCGCCCATTGATTCGTTGCTCGTAGAACTTCAATCGAGAGGTTCTTAGTCCATTCGGTGATTTTACGCCTTGCAAGTGCTCTCTTCCCTCTGTTGATATACACCTCCGAGGTTGCTAAATTCCCGAGAACTGTGCTTGATAGTCCAGCCGACTTGCGAAAATCAATCAAGTCTGTTATCGACTGAAGGTATCCAAACTGGGCTGAACTGCCGAGACCCCATTCCTTTCCAATGTGCTCTATGAAATTGCATACGAGTCCTGCCGAACCAATACAATAGTCTACATGTTCTTCGGTCAACTGCTCGTCATCATCTTCGCTGCAAAATTTCAAAAACTTCATTACCCGAGTTCCATTTTGTGCGGCTTGAGTTTCTGACATCCCCCTTCCACATATTGCACACAGCCAATCGATGTACTTTTTGCCAAAACCCTCTTTGATAGAATAACATGGTCTTTTTGTGGTATCAGCACGCTTTCTGACACTTCCATTGCACTTTTGTCCATCATTGGTGCTTTGTTGTCGTATGGAATGCTCGATCACCCTTTCACTTGGCTTTATGTCAAAATAGTAGTACCATCTATGCTTTGTGTCAATGTGCTTCCTGCAACCCCTTTTGCTGAAGAACTGTCTATTCTCACAGAAATTAACTGGACAAATAAAGATCTTGTCTTTGTTTTCTCGCAATATTATCGTTCTTCGCTGTTGTCTCGCACCTTCAACCTTTGACCAGTCCATGTTCACTAGCTCGCTTGCAATAACATTTATTTTATACCAACAATAACAAGGGCATACCAGCAAGCACGCATTTTACTATTCCAAAACAAAAGATTAACATTTTCCGCAAAACGTTTCTTCACCAGGGAAAAGGAAATAAAAAGCCTTTTCATATTGATCTTATTTGCTCTCCCTTCAAAGATTTCTAAACAACAAACAGCAAGTTACACTGTCTCAGAGGATTCAAAAAAGCACTGTCTCAGTCTCCACTACAACTCTGGGGGAATTTAATGGAGACAGGGACTCCAGAATGACTCCTTGTCTAGATCATTCTCAAGGGGACTAATTGGATCATTCTCGAGGGAACTATGAGATGTCTAGGTCCTTGTTTGTCATTGTGATCCCGGCAGACATCCTGTGAGGCCGGCAAGGAACAGTGATCTCGTAGTTATGTCAGCCCTAGTTACCTATGGGATGATTGCCTTGTTCTCCTTACACTATTTGGGTCATTAACGACATCTGAGTTCAATGGGGTTAAGGTCCAACTTTTTGTTCCTTCTCTATTGAGAATTGGGGGCAGCTCCTTGGATATGCAAGGTACAATAGGATTATATAAATCAGATTGATCAGCGCGTATAAATAACCAAAGTATATGTATATTTTAAACTTTTACTCATAAAACCAATGCATGGACATTACTTAAATTCAATGAACAGTATAATGAGATAGAGAGATATATATATCTCTATATATATTTCTATACATATCGACAGTATGAGATACTTACGCCTGTTGTTGTCTACGAATTCTGAAAAGAAAATGAAAAAGAATTAATGAGAAATTACACCAAACTTGTGCTCTTACAGATTCATATTTAAGACTACCCCAGAAAAATTCAAGTAATGGGTAAAAATATTTTATTTATTGAGCAGCAAAAGTGTGGAATGACTTTCCTGCTGATACCAAACAGGCATCTTCCCTAAATAGTTTTAAACAATTTTCATACATTTCATATTTCAATTCATTTAGGAGTGAGACCCTTCAGCCTTATGGCTGATTTGCAAGGGCCCCTCCACATAAAACGTTTGAAATATACAACTTAAAAACATCTAAAAATCACTTATAATAAATATATACAACGAAACCATCAATCCTAACATAAAAATAAAAGTGCCTGAAACCAATAGACTTGAAATTTCTCCAACGATAGAGCAACCAGCGCAAACCCCGCTTCCACGCCCGACCTCCACCAAACGGACAACGGAGACTAAAAAAACAGATCTCCATCGCCGACCCAGCTGAACTGAAGGACAGAAACAAGGGGCGAGAGCGAGACAGCCATCCAACGCTGGAAAAATATACTATTATATGCTAATGTTTAAAAACATTAATGGAGGATGCCTAAATCTATTTCGGATTTAGTTTTTCTTCTGTTAAAGACATTCTTCCCCAATCAAAGTTATGTGATGTATATCACGATCGGTTTGAGAGTCACCTACGCTACGGAAACTTAGTATGGGGCAGCATCTCTTCATCCGAACTTCAAGCACTTCAACGTTTCCAAAACAGAGCCCTGTCAATCATAGAGCGCGCAAGATTTAAGGACCCATGGCCTAGAAAATGGCTAAGCGTTGTAAATCTTATTCGTTTTGATCGCTCTGTTATTGTAGATAAGATTGCAAACAAGCTATGCCCAGAGAGCCTTTTGGAATATGTTCCAACAGAGATGCTCTATATCAAATTATAATACGAGGAATGATAGAGATCTCCATATTCCCAGGCTAAGCCTGGAATTTACAAAGAAGGGATTTCATTACTCTGGCATTAAGGCTTGGAACGATATTCCAATTAATATCAGAGAACTGTCATCGCTTCGCCTGTTTAAAACACATTTGAAAAGGCATTTGATGAGCCTTGATAATTAATTCAAGCCCCCTCAAGAACGACTCCCTGGAAGATCAGGTTTTATTATCTATTATGTTTATATTTTTAGTTTAAGATTTGTAAGTTTATATTTGTTATTTATTACTGAAGGGATATCGTGGTAAATGAATTATATATAATGAACGATGAGTGGTAAATGAATTATATATATAAGTGAAGAGTGAAGAAATCGAAAAGAAATAAATAAAAAAATAAAAAACAAAAACTCGTAGAAGTCAATAAGAAATCGTAAAAGGAAGATAAATCGAAGAATCACATTGCTGAAAATAAAGTTATTGTCACCATGTAGGAAAGGGAAATTAATGACAGTATTTATGGCAAAACATGATAGTCAAAGAATACATTACCGTCTGCATTTGGTTCTTTCTTCCGTCTCTTTCGGGGAGCTCGTCCTGCATAACGAAAGACAAGTTTCAAGTACATAATCAATTCAGCTTGACAACATCGGATAACACAAAACAAAATTGCAGAAATGAATGAATTGATCAACAAAGGAAGTTTGTTGTTGTGTTAAATCAAAGATTTTACAATACAAGATGCTATTTAACGCTACTTAAAAACTATACGTCATTACAAAGACGATGCCATGGAGAGCAAAAGTCTATGGCAACTCCGCAGGATTCTGGCCATGGAACTACGATTATTCTCCAAAATAATGCATACTAGATATCATTTGAAAGAGTTTAGCGAGCAGAACTTGATCCGTACAAGCGTTGTAAACATTTTTGCAACTTAAGGGGGCTTTCCTTGTCAAACAATGCAGTGTGGTTAGTTTTTTCTGTTATTAACTCTGTTGTCTTTCTATTTAACTCATCAGTGAGGTCTTTATGGCCATACTGTAAAAGCTGTGCTAAATTATCATATAACGAAGGAATAGACCTTTTAGCTATTCTACAAAAGAGCCTGGATCGAGCGTTATTTTTATACGCGAGGCTCGATAGAGTGGTGTTAAGAGCTTCTATCACTATTGTGCAAATTTGAAAATTCTACAAAGTGCACTTTGTAGAATTTTCGAATATGCACAATATTGATAGAAGCTCTAACGCCACTCTATCGAGCCTCGTGTATAAAAATAACGCTCGATCCAGGCTCTTTTGTAGAATAGCTAAAAGGTCTATCGATTCAAGTAACATACCAATAAATAGTTTTTATGCATTCTTTCCTTATTGAGTAAAAGTGCATCTTACAATAGTACTCTAATTTGATGAAAATGCAAGAGAACATTCCAAATCATGCAAATCATTTTCTTGACATACGTAAAAAAAAGTTCAGTTCCCTTACCTTGTCGTTTTGAAGGTGTTGTTGGAGGTGGCATATTGTCACTGCAAGATAAAAATAGTTATCTGACTGTTAATTGGAGAAAACATGACCAGAAACAATGTTTTCAAACAGGCAAATAATTCTATCAGAGAAATGGTATGTGGCCTGAAATATTTACCATCTGAAATTACAGAAATTTCTACTTTTTAAAACTGTGATGTATTGCTGCTTAAAAGACTTTTTGCTCAGAAAAGAAATGTGGCAAGAGAGCTACTTAATGAACAAGCATGAAATCTTTTCAACTGAATCCAATTTACAGTAGCTTGTCTCATCAATAGTAATTATTCAGTGTATATTTCTGATGAGAAAGCCTTTGCAAACTTAAAATAAAGCAAAACAAATAACAGTATAAATAATCGAGCTTTGAACAGAGTTTTATTTTGTACGACGTTTCGGGCTTAAACCCATTATCAGTGTCTTGATAATGGGTTTAAGCCCGAAACGTCGTACAAAATGAAACTCTGTTCGAAGCTCGATTATTTATACTGTTATTTGTTTGTATTTAGTGAAACATCGTGCAACACGCGTACAAGAAGTTTGTTTTTGCATTTAAAATAAAGCATGATTTGTAAGTTTAAGAAACTTTTATGAAGAAACAAGCAAAATACTGTATATAATTGCCAATGCAGTAGGTCAATTTTTGTTGTCCAAAAAATCCTTGTATGACTACTCTTTGCTGAAAGTCATTTGTCTGAAGTTTTTTGGGGTTCCATGTAAAATTTTAAAATTATGTACTTGTCACTTGGTGATCCTTTTAAAGCATCCTCTTCTTCTTGTGCTGACTGACTGAAATAAAAACCAACAATGATTCTTTAAAATAAAAACCAACAATGATTCTTTGAAATAAAAACAAATGATGATTCTTTATAGACAGTGAAATTCTTGAATATCTTTCTCACTGCCGCAGTCTTTAGCGTATCATCTATTGTAATTAATATGTTCCTCTTTTGCTTTAAAATTCTTTTACATGTATATGTACTGTATCTTAATCTTCTTCTTAAATAATCCCCTAAAAATCCCCTGGGCTTTAAACTTATCTTATAGTGTGGGGCTAAAACTCCTTGGACCTCCTAGCTTAGAGAACTTTTGTGAGGGAGGCCTATGTCAGGTCCATAAATTTGAACTTAACTTTATTAATTTATATTTTTCTTTATTTTACGCCTGGGCATATATACCGCTATGCAGTCCTGCTCAGTATATTGATAGATGTAGATTAATAATTTAGCCTTTTTAACTTTTTCTTTGTACACCAGGCTAAAAACCAGACTTAATTTTTACTTCTAATCCTGTTATGTACCTGATACTGCATTATTACATACAGTGCATACTATCCCATTTTTCGTCATTTTCAAGGCTCCCTATCACCAGCTTAGGTATCATTATCTATTGGTTACTGAAGAAAATGCCTTACTGTTCTTCTGCCTTGATGGCCAGGTCATGCAATATTTGGTCAAGTTTTGATCTTGCAGTGTTGCTGTGTGAATCCATTGCTGGTGTATCTCCTCTAGAATCGTATCTACAAAATGAAATATACCCAGCTGCTGATGAAGATATACAATTTTTATTCTGCTTCTAAGGAATTCAAGCAGAATAAGAAATTCCTTAGAGGCCTTTTGGAATTCCTTTTGGCCACAGCTTGTGAAAAAGAAAGAGAAAGGGCCAATGCTCTAGACTGTGGGTCCAGCCCAACTCTGGCCATTATTGTCCAGAAGCCTTGGCCCCCTACTTGATGTTCTTGACCAATGCCATGCATGGAACAATATGATGGGAACATATACTTACGGCCACGTCTAAAACGCGGACATCGCGGACATGTCCGCCACAATTGCAAGTCCACGTCTTAGGCTTTTTAGCATAGGGAAAACCTGAAATGCGGACATCGCGGACATTTTCTAATCCTTCGAAATATATTGTTGATAACCACGTTTCCGTGATCTTTATGCACACCCCTTCACGAAAATTCACGGAGACCTAGTGGGCGGCCATTTTCTTCACATCCGTGAAACTCATGTCCGCGTTTTAGACCTGGCCATATACTTACTATAACATCAGGTCACAGGTGGGACATGCATGACATTCTTTCATTCTTATCAGTTACTGAAAGGCCAGATCACTATTTCTCCGTTCAATTTAATACAAGAATATACAATAATCAGAGACAAGTCTTTGATATTGATAACAACAAACTTCTGGTAGCTGCGAGGCCAGGATAAATTTTCGCGGCCATTTTAAATTTGGACTGGGCCTACAAAACACAGGTTCAATTTAGAATGTAATGCTATTAAAATTGCTTCTTCCTGTCGGTCTTGACTTCTGAAGGAAACAGAAATTAGCAGGAACATAAAGTAAATTCTCAAAGCTTACTATAGCTATTCTCTGTTTGTTTTCACTCTCTTTCGTTCTTCTTTGGCTGTTCTCTGATGTGAAGCTGCCGCCGCCGATCCGATAGGCCAAAATTACGCATAGAAATGGAAGGATACAGCAACAACAACGTTTTGGTCGACACTGTGAAGGAGCGGTTTGTCCATTTCGCCAATCATGTGAACTGGGAAGAAGGAGGAACAGGGAATGAAACTGGAGAAAACTATGAAGGAAAGATCGCTTTAAAATGATGCTTATCTGATGAAGGAGTTACTGAAGAAGACTTGATCATTACCACAAGCAATTATCAAATATTACTTAAGCATCGTATTGTCAACCTGGGTTGCAGTACACCACATAAACACGAGCGAGAAGCAACGACAAGAAAGTGTTGGCCTAAAAAAGGGAAGGGAATGGCCTAAAAGTCAGCAACTTATTTTTAGAATAAACTGATATTCACTAGAGATACGGTGAAGTGTGTTCAAGGGTTTTCAAATCATGGATCTTATCAAAACTTCGAAGGTATCTTTTTTTGGAGAAGTGACATAATGATTGATAAATGTGCGCTAAGAGTGGAATGATCACAAAACAGGTCAAGATTTCTCAAGAAGTGATTGATATGATGGTCTGTCTCAAGTCTGCGAAACAATTTTTATGTGCGTGCAGATATCCTTCGAAACCGAGACAGTGTTGAGATTAGATTAATCATAAGGGATGCTCTTTTAACTAGACCCTGCCTGCAAGTTGCAACCCCCCACCACAACCCCAGACCAGAGACTACCCTACGACCCAAGTTTTATTATTTAGCTGACAACATTTTATCATTATTTATATCTATTTATTTTCATTTACATTTGATCATTTGGAATTTATTTTGCTGTGATAGAGATTAAAGCCATTGAGAATGAAGCAAAACAAGAATGAAGCCAGGAATTCCAGACTGGAAAGTTTGTATATCGCGAGCAATATCCTGGCCGCGCAGGAACTTACGCGATTTTCAGTCTGAGCCGCACCGTTATCAATAAACAAAAGATCTATTAGACTTTCCTATATGGTGGCTCTTATGCATATTCTATAATTATAAGCAATAATTCAATTTCATAAATATTTTAACCACCAGCTGATTCTCTTATAGGTTGATAATGTTCGTTTGTTGGATCCTGCAAAAAAGAGCAAATCAGTTGTTGGTACATTGCATCTGACAACAACACATCTCATCTTCATTGACCCACAGGGAGCTAAGGAAACTTGGGTATGCATACTGTATTATTTACAAAATAGACTTAATCGGCTAAGGTTTGTTTTACCCATTTCAAGTCATGTGACCATACAACCTCATACCCAGTGACAATGAAGGTTTTCCGTAAACTGCAACGCCTCATTGACCCTGGAGCCTGTTAGGCTATTCTGCAATTTGATTAGCCCTTTTCGAAACAAAAGAAGTTTTCACCTTTGAAACCCTAAACTAATCTAAATCGATGGATAGATATAATTACATAAATGAATATTTTTACTTTCAGTCGAAATGAAGAACATTCTTAATGACTTTGGTTACAATGAGTGATGTTCGAACCATGGAATATACATTTTGAAAATGTCACTCTGATGATAACATAAGATTGAAAGGCCTCAGTGTGCTAAGGAAAGTTTCCGTTTTTTGCATCTGCCTCTTATAGTATCTATCTTTAAGTAAACAAATTTTACCAATATTGAAAATGTCGAATATGGGATTCGAAAGGACCTGCTGTCTGCCAAATTATGCTAATTATTCCGATCAAAATTGCCAAAATTTGGCAACCGGTCCCAACAACAGATACCCTTGGGAACGAGGTTGGTGACCATACTCTTGGGAAGTTTTAGTATTGTGCTGCATATATTTTACACTCATGGCACAACTTTGCATGGCACGAAATATGTCAGAGAAATAAAAGATGTTTTGTCAAGAGATTGATCACATGACTTGAAATGGGTGTAAACAAACCTCAGCTGATTTTGTCTATTGCATGATAAAAAGAAGAGCAATTTGAATCTATTTTTAAAGAAAGAATTTAATCTCTACAGTATGGGCAAAGGAAGAATTTCCTATGGACCTTCTAAACATGGAATATCTGTAAATCAACTGCTAATTCAGTCTTTGCCGTACAGACTTTGCACACATAGCATTGTAAGAATTAGTGTCATATTAAGTGGGCAAGGCCTGTATTTTAGGAATTATCAAGCCAGTCTACTGGGGAATAGAAACAAAAAAATGATATAAGTTGATTTTTTAAGAAGATGGTCAAGAATGAAGGTTCTGATAACCCTTGAGCAAGCTTTTGATCCAATGATTTGGAAATCTGGTGAAACTTAATGTGTCTATAAGCAATATGTATTGCTGGTGCTTATGGTATATTTCTCTTTGTTTCCTTCAGATTCTACACAGTCATATTGCGGTCATTGAACGTCTTCCCTTAACTGCTGCTGGATCTCCTTTGCGGATCAGAACAAAAATTTTCAATGTTGTCACATTTGTTATTTCAAGAGAAAGAGACTGCCAAAATGTGTATGCAACACTCATTGAATTCTCAAGTCCAGGTACTGTATAAATATTAATATCTTTATCATTAAGTGCCTACTCACTGTCCATTGTTTTGGAACGTTAAGGCTGACCTGCACTTGCAATAGTTTTGGTCAGTGACCAGCATGTTTGTCTAGGGTGCATTCTCTATTCTTAGAGAGGATGCACACTTGTAGAAATACAGTACATATATATGGGCTGGTTGCCAATTAAAACTTGAGTGCAAGGGGGGTTGACCTTTACTTTCAGTCAGCTTTCTCTTCAGTTGTGTGTAGCATTTCTTACAGTATATATGTAACTACTAAACTCATTTTCTTTGGCTTGGAAGTTGTGTGAGTCACAGAAAATTTACCAACTGTTTGCAAATTATTATTGTGTCACTTTATGCCGTTTTCAAGTTCTGATCCATGCAGTTATCGCAATGAATGTTAAATAACTGATTTTCTTCATTTTCTTTCAGGCAATTTGGAAGATTTATATGCATTTCATTACAGTCCACAAGAAGATAAACTGGTACAGTCAGCTGGCTGGCAATTGTATGACATCACAACAGAGTTCCTTAGGATGGAAACTCCGTCAGAATTATGGGTTGAAACAAAACTTAACAGAGAGTATAAGGTACATTTTCAGGACACCTGCTTTTGCATTTTCTGATTAATGTAAGATTCAAAAATTTGAAGACCAAGGAGCTGCCTATTCAAGAATTCATTCATTTCAAATTGAATTACCTTTTTAAATAATCGTTGCATTGCTTGACAAATCTTTTTTCAGCAAACGTTTTGTAAATTTTAGCTTGTTGTCACCTCAAAACCAGAGCTTTGGCTTTTTAGTCTATTCAAATTTTTGAAGCACAGCAAATAAATCAACAACTGCCTTTGATCAAAATTTGAACAAAAGTTGTATGATATTATAGTATATTTGCAGTTTTTAAACTTGAATATGATATTAACTTTATTGTGCAATTTTTATTTTTATTTGTTTTTTTATTTCAATTTTGATGTGCTGCTTCAGGAATCTTTTAAGTCCAAAATGCCATAGTTCTGGTTTGGAGGTGACAGCAAATTTGATTTTTCACTAACCAATATCAACAAACAAGTTGTTTATGTTCCAGTTACTGTAACTGTTGAGGAATACTTTTGTATGATTTTCTTTGTTGTACAGATGTGTCCCACATATCCTCCCATCCTTCTCATTCCAACCTCTGCAAAAGATTCCATTGTTATTGGCAGCTCACAATTTCGAAGCAAGGGAAGGTTTCCTGCTCTCTCATATTATCATAAAGGTACCAAGGTGAGCATCTAATTTCTCTGTAATTTTCATCATTTTGAGTCTTATGCTGATTGATATAAACATTCATTCACTTTCATTTCTGCAGCTTCCTTTTGGTTTAGCGAGGAAGTGAATTTGCAAAATTATGCCTTGTGACCGAGAAAAAAGTTCCCATTTTCGAAGATTCATAGCCCCAACAGTACATGATGGATATGAGTGATTCGAATTCTAGACGAAAGTATTTTATGATCGTTTGAAATACAGATGAAATGAAATCGACTTTACAAAATTTCTTGGTTGCGAAATACCTAGACAATGTCAGAACATTTCTTCAATTCATAAGGAACCTGCTCAAACAGAACAATACGCAGGGGCATTTCTCCTTTTCAAGGGGATACTGAAGGTTTTCAGTCATGTGGCAAAGAATTTACAAGCAATATCTCTTGTCCATGAGAAAGTGTACCTCCTTTAGTGTTCTATGCGAGGAGTTTCATTATGATTTGATCTAGGGTTTCGGGCATTTTGCCACCATGAAATTTTCGTAAATTCGAATTGACGTATGTTTCCAGCGCTCATAAAAACGCGAGGAACATTACAAAAATACCTGAATCTCTCGGCTATCAAATAGATATTCGATTCATTCCAGTACATCAAGTACTCTTGGTGCCATGAACTTTCAAAAGTGAGAACTTATTTCTGGCTCACCCAGCACAGCGAAATAAAGGGGTGGAAAAATATTTCAATTTCTGGGACCAAAAAAAACTCTTGAACAAATTTCTTTGAGAACCAAAGGTGCCAAAAAGGTCCACTTTGTGAGAGGTCATGATATGTAATACACTGAACATATTTTGAATATTGATTATTAATTTGTAGTCACCATTATAGATTGTACTTTGGCAAATTTGGTTACTTTTTTAGCTGACAACTTTCCGAGTCATAAACAGAGACTCAAAAATTCCTTTGTCTGGAAACAGCGGTGGAAACAGTGGCTTCCTTGTGTTGAGCAAAGTAAATTTTCCAGAGACTTAGTTTGAATTGCAAAGAGAAAATTGGGGATGTTTACATAGCGTTAGAAAATTAGTTTCCCATTTTTCTTTTAGAATCCCTTTTTCTTCTTCTTTCATTTTTTTTTGGTTACCTAAAAAACTTTCTGGGACCATTGGTGCTGTGGTCCGCTATTATTTCCGACCAAGGCGAAATATAAATGGCGACAGCTCAGCATAGGTTCCAAATCTTTAAATCAGTGTAAACAGGTGGGTGTAAAATTCTATGGCCTATGTATTTGAACTGAATAGCTTGAAAGAAACTGTAGCTACTGATCCAAAATTTTACCGTTGGACTTTTACGAAATCTTGACTATTTTTTTGAATTAGAGCGTAGTTTATATTTCAACTCATTTGAGGACGTGACGTCATCAAATTTTTAAACCGTAGACCAGAAGAGTGACAGACTTTTGCTTGATACCATATTGTAGACATTCATAACCTATGGTTTCCTTTTAAATTATATCATGTTTCATCAAAAATTGTAGAAATTACGATGGTTTAAATATTTTGTCAACATTTCTCTTGAATTCTTAGCAAAGAAAAAAAACATTCTGATTCTGAAAGTATTGAAATCTTTTTTAAAGTCCAACGGTAGGATGATAGCAAAACAGCTAAAGTTTCTTTGTAGCCCTTCAGTTTAAAGGAATAGATCATAGAATTTTACACCAACCTTTTCAAAGATTTGAAACCTATGCTGCGGCAGCTCAGCAGTTGAATCATTCCCATCTTGATCATATTTCCCCACACAGTTTGTCTTTTCACATATTGTTTCCACATAGTAGCACTGAAATGAGTCCTTACATGTGACGTTATACTGTATGTAGTAAATATCAATAGTCTAATCTTTTTGATGGTTGCTTAACTTTTGTGATGTTTCATCAAACAACAGGCAGCAATTTGTAGAAGTGCTCAGCCATTAGCTGGACTAAATACAAGGTCATCAGAAGATGAACAGATGCTGCAAGCAATAGTGCGTTCTAATCCTGCCTCAACGGACATGTATATCATTGATACAAGACCAAAGGTAATACATCAACTATCTTGTCATTATGTGTGGTAATGTTAGAAATTGAATTATTGGCAGGGAAAACAGTTTCACCAAAAAACGAAGAGCGAAAAGTGCGACGATTATCATGTTATAATATTCCAAGTTACATTTCACATTCAGTTGACAATTCAAGTTCATTATATATTTGCGACATTACAGTATCGAAGACATATCCGATATTTAGTAAATTATTGAAGACGAGGACATTGTGGCTTATTATTATTATGTCCTATAAATACTTGGCTGTCCTGTGGTTGTAAACAACTGATGAAGATTTTATAATCGAAACGTATTGCTTTTAACAGTTTTGTTTTTCATATACTTTTTTCTGTTATTTTTGATGGTGGTTTTGTTTTAATATTATTATTATTATTATTTTTATTGTTATTGCATCCTATCTGTGCAAGGATGTTATCTCAATCTTGAGAATGTTCATATAAAATCGTCACACTCGATCTATTATAATTGGAAAGTTGATGATGCTCTTGTGATAGTTACAATCAAAGCGAGACTTAGTATTCTTCCCACTAACTTTACTCTTCACCTGTGGAATAGAGATCACAATCCAGAATGCCCATTCTGTCACAGTCATACTGAGTCCGTAGTTCACCTATTAAACGGTTGCAACGAGTTTAAGAATTTCTATTCACGTCGCCATGATCGAATTATGAATAAGATTGCAGAATTCATAAAGGAAAATAAGCCACGGGCAAGAATTTCATCCAACTTGTTAGCAGAAACCATATTCCCTGAATTTAAAGAAGGAATTAAGCAGATTGTTCATCGTAAACCAGACATTGTCATTCTTGATCGTATCCAGAGGCAGTGTACAATAGTGAAAATAACTGTTTGTTATGATTTATATTTGGAAAATGCTTATCAAGAGAAAGTTACAAGATATAAGGAGTTATGTGACTATCTGGAGAGAAATGGATTCTCAGTGCAGCTGGTTGTTCTTTGTTTCGGTTCACTTGGGTGTGTAAAAAGTGATGTATGGAAAGGATTGAGAAAATTCTCCCAAAGTAAAGAAAATATAAAGAATGTGAGGAAATGGTGTTCGATATCGTGTTTAATTGGAGGAAACTATATCTGGAGGAACAGAGTGAAAAAGTCACTGGGACAGTAGTTAATAGTAGTAAACGGACTTTAGCAGATACATTCCTGGGGATACGGCAACACACCAGTTTTTAAGCAGTTTTTTGCTTAGCATCTTGGTCAAGTAGTAGTTATTATTATTATTGTTATTATTATTATTTTTATTGTTATTTTTATTATTATTATTATTATCATTATTATTAATTATCATTATTATTATTATTATTGATATTTCGAAGCAATGTTGTGCTTCATCTTCAGAATACACAGTTTCAAAGCACGAGGCTTTTTATGCACGAAGCTAAATAGCAACTGAAAGTACGATTACAATTCCTACGTAAAAACGATAAAGCAAGTAGAGGGTTAAGCCCGAATAACATTACTTTAAAACAAAGTAAGATGTTTTTATTATTGTTATCTTTGGTCGAAACTTTCTTCTCATAATACTGTTGTGAAATAGGTGAATAACTCAGCTTGAATTAGGAATTAGAGTTTAAACGTTATGTTGATAATATATGGCGCATTGTCTACCAACTGACTGAGCAAGCCAGCTAAGGCCTTATTTTATTGAACCAATTAAGGGACGGTTGAACAAAATGGAAGAAGTCGCAGTAAATAGTGAAATATGCCAAAAGTTGTTGATAGGAGGAGCAAAGAAACATTGATCGAAAAAAGTACCTGAATGGTAAGAGGAATCTATGCCAAAAAGCAAAGCAAGGGAAGTTTGGCATCATTGTCTACAAATTTGGCCAAATATAATTGGATTTCACCGAGCAAAATGCTTGTTTGTTTCTTATAAATTTCATCATCGTCTTTTAATTATTTCTCTAAGGATGAGATCAACAGAAACTTTAATAGGAATTTTCTATCCTCATTACTTGTAGATCAATGCAATGGCGAACAGGGCTGCAGGCAAAGGATATGAAAATGTTGAAAACTACGACAATGTCAAATTCCAGTTCATTGGGATTGAAAACATTCATGTTATGAGGCAAAGTCAGCAGAAGATGCTGGAAGGCAAGATATGAACGTTTGTACAGTATCCAATTAGTTTTACAAGGAGAGAGGAACAAGGGGAATAGACCATTCAGTTGTTCTACAAGAGAGTCTTCATCCAACGATACTTGTATACATTTCTATGCAAGAGCTTCGATGGAGTGGCGTTAGAGCTTCTATCACTTTTGTGCATGCTCGAAAATCATGAAAATATCGTTCGATTCAGACTCACTTGACAAATATTTAAAAGGTCTATTGTAAGAATAAGGCCCCATTCACATTGCTCCGTTTTTGTTAGTATCCGTTTTTGTGGCATCCTAGCTACCCGTTCACATTGCTCCGTTTTGTACAAAAGCGGAGGGAAAACATCCGTTTTTGTCCGTTCACATTGATCCGCCTGATAACAAATACGGAGAGAAAAACCTCCGTTTTTGTGCGTTCACATTGCTCCGTTTTTGTGAAACTCATTGTTGAATATTGGAGCGTTTTCAAAAACCTCCGTTTTTGTGCGTTCACACTGATCAAGTGCGTTTTCAAAAACCTTCGTTTTTGTGGATATCCACTTTTGATAGCGTTTTCGAAAACCTCCGTTTTTGTGGCGTTTTTGTGCGGATCAGTGTGAACACTTTCACAAAAACGGAGGTTTTTCCCTCCGTTTTTGTACAAAAACGGGGCAGTGTGAATGGGGCCTAAGAAGTATTCATGTTATTTTCTTCACAAGGTACACGTCAAATGCCCGTATCGAAAATTTTAAAAGAGACAAGAATGCGCAGGAAATTGCTCTTTCTTCCGAAATTGAGATTTAATGACAGCGGGCGAGTCATGGTGTCCTGCTCCCCATGATATCGTCCCTGTAGTATTTTGATGTTGATCGTAAGTAATATAGTCTGTAACATGTCTTGTAAATCTTTTAATGGAATAGAAACAAGATTGAATAAAGATGCCGGGTGTCCCAAAAAAAGTACTCCCGGTTGAAAAAGCATCAAAATTTGATTACATCTCCGATCTTCAATTTTCTGTTTTTGTTAAGTAGATCATGGACCAAATCATTTTCCAAGATATATAGATCTTGTATTTACCTTTAAATTGAGCAAATTTAGCTATTTTTAGGGCTAACTGGTTTTGAATCATACTGCAAAAAGTACTGATGACGGCCAGATCAATTTCTTTGTCCATGTAAAGCTTCTAGTTTGGTCATAAATGACAGAAAGAAATGCACATTATCATTAGAGACTTCAATGATGATAAAAAATCTGACAATTGGGACCCTAGGCAAAATGGAGTATTTTGTTTAAAAACTGTAGCTCAAAATAAGGTTTTTCAACGGGTAATTTTTCTACCTTGTGAAATCAAAAGGAAACATTTTATCATCTATGAATATTTTTGGGTCTTTGACAAAACAACTCAGAAAGAAAATTTCATCAAAGGTTTGATAATCAATTTTTGGTGATTTTTTAAACAGGAGCACTCTTTTGAGACACTGGGTAGCTGAGGTGCAAATGCTGCCAATTTCAGCAAACCGATACATGAACCCAAGATATCAGAAAGAAGGTTCTTTGTGATATCTAGATAAAACGCTGGAAAAACTCACTGTTATGAATTTTAGGTGATTTAAAATATAAGCATGCAAGCCAGCTTTTGATGTATTCAATAGTTTCATGTATCTTTACTTTTTCTTCTCATTGCAGCTTGCGATTCGAAAGATATGTCAACATATCTGAATACACTGGAGAATAGTTCTTGGCTAAAACATGTGAAAGCCGTTCTTGACACCTCTGTATTCATTAGCAAGGTATGTCCTTCGTACTATCTCCTCACGAGTGAAGTTAAACATGACTTTATGAAAAGTCTTCTGTGATATTTTTACCTAATTACTTAGAAAGGAAACCTCTGTAAAAATATATCAATCAAGTCTGCACGCAGGTTACTAGCTAATGCCTTTGGAATTCTATGTTTGCTAGTGTATAGGTTCTGAATTTTGCTTTTGCTAGTTGTACAGCAAAATGGAAACAGTTGGTATTGCAAGGATACTTTTCAACAGTCCGTTTGCAGTCAATATAATTTCTTGGGTAGCTTTAAACGTTGGCTGTGGAGTCAAATTGATGTTGCAAAGGATTTCTATTTTGGCCACTTGAATTGTCAACAACTGCAGAGTTTTCAGATTTTGTTTTTTTTTCACGACAGGCAGTGGACATAGAGAAATGCAGCGTACTCGTTCATTGTTCAGATGGTTGGGACAGAACGGCACAAACATGCTCCCTTTCTGGTATTATGCTGGACCCCTATTACAGAACAATACATGGATTTCAGGTTGGTGTAGATTTCTTCAAACATCATTTATTTTATTGTACGTAAAAGGTCGTCGATTTTCGTATGGATTTGAAGTTGGTGCAGATTTCTTCAAATGTCACTTATTTTTTGGTACGTAAAAGGTCGTCGCATACAATTCATTTCCTCGTTCTTTTTATTTATCAATGACACATGAATGGATGAAAATATGTGAATAGATCAAATCGTATTCTAGTGAGTAATTATTCAACACGAAACATCATGCTTAGGCCAAATGCCTAAAGCTCTGGTTTGCAGGAAGAGGAAAATTGGAGCTTTCAAGATCAACATATCTGCTCTCAAAGTACCAATAACAACAAACGAAGTATCTTTGTTGAAGTTAACTATTGAGGAACATTTTGAGAGTGATTAGACCTTGATCGAAGCTAAAATTCACATAGCTGTAGTCAACCAAATCCGTATACATTTTTTGAGACACCCAGTAGATTACAAGTGATTTGGAGTCCGTATTTGAAACGTTTAACTCAAGCAATTATCCGGAATGTTTAACTGATATTTGTGACCACACTAGAAGCTTGATATAATAAATTAATCTGGTAAGCATCAGTGCTTTTTGCAGTATGCTTCAAAACCAGTTAACCCAAAATAGAGCTAAATTTAATAATTCTAAAACCAATCAGCTATATTTCGGCAACTAATTTGATCTTTGATCTACTTGCCAAAGAAATTAATTTAATGATCGGCCATGTAATCAAATTTTGACAAATTTTCAAACAGGACTAATTTTTCTGGGGACACCCGGTATTTTGAAGCTAAAAAATTCGTTTCATCATTAATATTCCCCGTTTTTTTGTTTGTTTATTTTTTATTGGCCAGTCCTCGGTAAGTAAATCTTTATATGAGTGTCTTTGATTTTTTGCAACTTTAGGTGCTTATCGAAAAAGAATGGCTAAGTTTTGGGCACAAGTTTGTTGACAGGTGAGCAAACTCAACGTTTATGTACGTACGTATCACGAAGAGTTTTTAGTGTTAGGTTTGTTAGTTAGTTTGTCAGTCAGTCAGTTAGTTAGTTAGTTAGTTAGTTAGTTTGTTTGTTTGTTTGTTTGTGTGTTTGTGTCTTCTGCATTTTGTGAATTTTCATATCTTTTTAAAGAATTATTGTTTTTGATCCTGTGTTCTTCAATCTTCATTCCTTGGAAAGCTACTTCTTGCTGTCATCTATCACGTGTCTTGAATCTTTATGAACGAAATGAAATTGATGAAGGAGCAGCGTTTGCAGATTATTCTTGTGAATTCTTTCATGCACACTTAAAAAGATTTTTTTAAACGAAGTTCTTAAGGCTCTACTATTTTACAACACTACAGATGCAGTGACACAGGGAACAGGAGACCATGTCCACCCCCCATCCCCCATGTCCATTATGTAAAGAACATGGCACTAAATTACAACAAGGTCTACAATTACAAAGTGCTACCTATAAATGATTATTAATGGTACATATCAAGGCCTGTCACGTTGGATGTCAGGCCAGCATAGGTGATAATGCTGTAAAACAGAAACCACGGCCGAGAGAAGAACAGAAATGTCAACCGCTATTACTTCCTGCTGAGGATCCCCATGGCTCAAGACACTGCACCCATACTATGAGATCAGTGCAATTTGGTAGTTTTAATGTATTTTATCTCTATCATCTTAGATGCGGATTCGTGAATGGTGACATCAAGGAAACTTCTCCAATTTTCACTCAGTTTCTTGATTGTGTTTGGCAATTTACTCAGCAGTTTCCAACAGCATTTCAATTCAACGAGAGATTTCTTTCAACAATTCATACTCATGTTTACTCTTGCCAGGTAAGTGTCTTCAAATGTTGCTTGTTTCATTTCAAAAGATTCGTGCAATACATCGTATTTTTACAAATTGGAAGCATATAGCTCAAATCTTTTGAATCTTGGGTGTAAAATTTATATGACATTTTTCTTTGAATTGAATTGCTTAAAAATAATTTATGGTACTTTGCTGTAAATCTGCCGTGATTTTTTTCAAAATGGCGGCAATGTAATTAATTTTGAAAAAATTCATGGGTTCTTTTGAAAACATTTAATCATCATAAATCCTAAACCGATAGAGGAAAAATTGTATTACCTTCAAGAAAAGCATAGTTTATGAAGGTCTACAATATGGTGACAAGCAGAAATCTGTAGCTTTTCTGGTTTAGGATTTAGAAATTTGATGACGTCATAGCCTCAAATTCAATAAATGTCGCCATTTTGAAACTAATCAAGATATCAATAAATTTTCACGGCAGATTTACAGCAAAAAACCTTAAGTTCCTTCCGAGCCATTTGATTAAAAGAAAACTGCAATAGAATCTTACGCCAACTATTTAAAAATTTAAGCCCTATGTTCAAATTGGAAGCATGGCCTCTAGAAAAGCTGGTGTAACTGGCTCGTTCATCTTTCCTTGGATTAAATCGCTTGAAAAAAATGATTTCAAAGTTACGGCGTCTTAGGTACCTAGCTATAATCCCGTCTTGGAATTTTTGATATCTTGATTGTTTCAAAAAATACAGTGCTGCTTTCCTTGTTTGGAAAGGGTTCAGGCAAATTTTTGAAAAGAATGAAACCGTCGTAGCTTCCAAATTAATGGAGAAAGGTTCATCGAACCTCCAAGAAGACTACATGCTCCGTTCACACAATACCGGATTCATTTCGTATCGGATTCCCTGACCCAATCCGATATGAAAATTTGTTCTGTTCACATGATATTGGATTGGTTTTCATACCGTTTACACCCTGTTCACACGGATGCGCTCCGCACTGCGTAGCGTAAACAATTTTTCTTCTGTGTGGTAGTAACATCTATTGTTTTTGCTATTCTTTGGCATAATTGTTCATGACAAAAGGCTCTCAGGCTACAAAAGCCTCCAGGTGGCTATTGTTTCTGAAAACAATACACAAATCTTAATCTGAGCTGTGGAGCGAAAAGCGTATCGGATTCATGTGTTCACACGAGCACAAAAATGATCCGATACGTTTTCAAACGATACGTTGCGTATCGGATTGGCCGTCGCCGTGTGAACAGAATGTCTATCTGGTATGAAAAGTAATCCGATACGAAATGAATCCGGTATCGTGTGAATGCAGCCAGAAATTATTAAAATCAATAATATAATGGTAACCATAAGTATGTTGCTTTTCTTTTTAACGATTAAAGAAGATGATGACGTCACCATCTCAAGAAATTGAAACAAAAAAATGCTGGAATTTCGAAAATTTTCAAGATATCAAAAAAATTCAAGTTAGAATTGTTGCGAAGCATCGAAAATTCCTTTCAAGCCATTCGATTTAAAGAAAGAGATCATACTTGACACCACATTGTAAATAATTGGTCTTCATTAGTTCTTGAAGTAGAGCTATTTTTAACAACCAACTTTAAAGTATGTTATAATAATAATAAATAATAATAAACCACACTAACATTTTTAAAGATTTGCAGTCTGCACTGTTCACAGCAAACTTTCATATGTTTAATTTTGATATAAGCAGCGTTATTTCCTTATATTTTAGTTTGGAACGTATCTCGGCAATTGCTGCAGAGAAAGAGGAGAATTGAGGTAAAATATCATTGACAGAGTTCGCTTTTGAGATCAATGTTTGAACTTTGAGACTAATTTATATCAATCTAATAAGATGGATGTAAAAAAAGGAATGTTAAGCACTGGCCAGAAAGATTACTTGTGAAACATTTGAATTTTTTTCTTCCAGGCAATTTTTTTCTCCATTTGGCAATACTTCTAGAGGAGCATCGCCCTAAATGGTCAGCTAACGTTTTTCATCATATCTGACCGCGCTGCAAAAACTTCGTTTCAAAAGGAGTTCGGGCCTGGATTTTGCAGGAAAGTGCGTCAAAATTATTCGCTGATGCCAGTTCTGAAATTTGTCTTGTTGTTTTCATTTTGTACCGCCTATCCTTGTTCTGAAGGATGTTTTTAAAACACTTATCTGAAATGGATAAAGGTGAGAGTATTTTATGTCCTTGTTGTTTTCCAAGCCCAATATTTGTTTTCTTCGCGTTGCCTCAGGATTTTGTATAAAGTGCAACTAAAGTTTGTTTTCAGGTAACTCCAACCCTCCAAAGGCTATTTTTGAAGAAAAATCTCAGAAATCTGCATTGAATGTAAAAGCCGGGGGCTTTATTTCGGTTGTGGTCAGACTGGCCTACCTGCGCCCCTATTGGTCAGCCTGTTGATTCTGACTTCCCTTACTGACCCCCCTGTCAACCACACTGTTAGAAGTCATAAGGTTAAGTCATAATCCTCAAGATAATGATAAAATTATAAATCTTGATTATTTTGTCAATTACTGCCTTGTTCATTTCATTTGTGTAAGGTTTCATTCACGAACTAACTTCCCGTTGTAGTCAATTTCATCATTTTATCTATCAATAATTTTAAATGTAACCATATCAATTCATGCTTCTTGCAAACCCCTCCTCCCTTTGCTTCATTTTCAAAATATCCCATAGACCTCCTTATTCCTTCCCCCGGCACTCACAGTTTAAAAATCCTGCTTAGGTTTGCTGCGACGAGATAAGTTCAATCAGGTAACTGCGAAGGCACCGTTATGAATTAAGGGTACGTCCAAATTAAACGCCATGCCAAAGATTAGGCCGTTCAGACCGGCTTGAGGGTACGTCCAAATTAAACGCCATGCCAAAGATTAGGCCGTTCAGACCGGCTTGCGTTTGAACTGAAATTTACCAAGACAAACAAGAAGCTAGTCGTTATATTTAAGTTTAGCTTTCAGATAGAGTTAATGAACATGTTTACCGTGATTTGCCCAGTCTTAGGGCGTTTCCTTATTTTCAAATCGATTTTGTTGCGAAACCTGACCATTTAGGGCGAAGCCTCTCTACACAAGCAGAATTAAGCAGAGTTCTTGGCAATGTAATAATATAATAGAACTATAACCAGCAAAACTAGTAATGAAAAAACTGTGTTTGTTGCATGTGTTACTACCGGGTGAGCCAGAAAAAAGTTCCCACTTTTGGAAATTCATAGCATCAAGAGTACTGAATGGATTGGAATGAATCAATATTTGCTTGACAGCCAAAACATCGAAGTATTTTTGTGATATTTCTCGCCTTCTTCCGAGCACTGGAAAAATTGGTAAATTTAAGTTTACAAAAACTTGATGGTTGCAAAATGACTGAAAAAGTCCTAAAATGCTTGATCAAATCATAAAGGACTCCTCGCTCAGAACAACAGAGAAAATTCAATTTCTCATGGGTGAGAGATATCGTCTGCACATTTATTGCCATGGGATTGAAAATCTTTAGTAGCTGTTTGAGAATCTATGTCTTATAACTCTCGAGAGAGGTGAAACGCCTGTGCGTATTGTTCTGTGTGAGGAGAGTCCTAACGATTTGATCAAGTGTTTTAGGCCTTTTTCAGTCATTTTGCAGCCATGAAATTTTTGTAAAGTTGAATTTACCTATATTTGCAGTGCTCGTAAGAAAAAAACGAAAAAAATCACAAAAATACTTTGATCTTTTTGCTTTTGACTAGAATTTGAATCATTCAAATCCATGAAGTACTTGTGGTGCTACGAATTTTCGAAAGTGGGAACTTTTTTCTGGCTCACCCGGTATAGAAAATAAACAACAATATGATGAATAAATGATGTGAGTACAAAAACAGTACAGATGTTAAAAACATGATGTTTCAAGCAGCATAGGTTCCAAATCTTTAAAAAGGCTGGTGTAAAATTCAGTTACTTATTTCTTTGAACTGAGCTATTTCGCTATAATTTTACCGTTGGACTTTTCTGAAATCTTCAATATTTTCAGAATTAAAGTGTTTTTCTACTCTTTCAAGAATTCAAGAGAAATTTTCAAGAAAACTTAAAACCATCGTAATTTCTAAACTATTTGAAGCAACATGAAATAATTTCGAAGAAAACCATAGTTTATGGATGTCTACATTATGGTATCAAGCAAAAGTCTGTCACTTTTCTGGTTTATGATTTAGAAATTTGATGACGTCACACCCCCAAATGAGTTAAAATGTAGCATACGCTGAAATTTCGAAAAATATTGAAAAGTTCTGAAAAGTCCAACTGTAGAATTAAAGATAAGTAACTAAAGTTTGTTTCAAGCCACTCAATCAGAAGAAATAGATCACAGAATTTTACAGCCACCTTTTTACGCCGATTTAAAGATTTGGAAGCTATGCTGTTTCAAGCATGTAATCGTTATCAGATTCAAGGCTTGGTTGCAAATGCATGCTGGAAATGTCGTGTTTTTTAAATCTATGCTATCTTGGTACTTTGGTAATTTATTTATCGCATTGTCATTTTGTTGACAATGTGTTTAAAAATGTTGCAAAATTAATTCCACAAGCAAAACTGCTCACCAGGCAACCTTTGCATCGTGAAACGGAGAAGCAATTTGTCTGCAGTTTGTTTGTTTGTTTGTTTGTTTGTTTGTTTGTTTGTTTGTTTGTTTATATTGTATTGCTCATATGTTTGGCAATATTTACTCGTTCAGCCAGAGCTTTAATGCTACTATCAATAATTCCACGCGATTCATTGTATCTTGTTTTGAATGGAAACGTTAAGTTTGTCACATTCGGTACCTAAATCCAAAACTAAATTTAAGTCTTTATCACACCACTTTATCATTTTTATTTTACTTTTTTTTTACATCACTTTTATTAGTACTTGCATGCTTCTGTCTGTAAATATACATTTGCTTGTATTTGTTGAAATTTTCTGAATAATATACATTTGTTCTCTTAGACTTTCACAGCGCACTTTCTCATTATGGGGATATATGTGGCAGCACATCAGCGAATATATCAACCCATTTTATAAGGATGGACATCACAGTATACTTATACCATCAACATCACCACAGCATATCAAGTATGTATCGTTGTCAGCGCTCCTAAGATGTAGTGTAAGGGACAAATTGAGCTAGCCTTGTTTATACTTACTCCAAGCAGGGCCGCCGAGAGGTTTTGGGGGCCCATGGACAAAACTGCGGAATGAGGCCCCTTGCGAGTGAAGCGGGCAGAAAATAGAGGAGAATTGCAAATATTTGCTTGACAGCCAAAAGATTGACGTATTTTTGTGATTTTTCTCGCCTTGTTACAAGAATTCGAAAATTGTAAATTCAAATTTAGAAAAACTTTGTAGCTGCAAAATGACTGAAAAAGGCCTAAAATACATGATCAGATCATGAAGGACTCCTCGCTCAGAACAAGAGAGAAAATACAATTTCTCATGGGTGAGAGATATCTTATGCACATTTATAGCCATGGGATTGAAAATCTTTAGTATCTGTTTGAGAATCTGTCTTATTACTCTTGAGAGAGGTGAAACGCCCGTGCGTACAATTTAATCAAGTGTTTTAGGCCCTTTTTCAGTCATTTTAAAAACATAAAATTTTTGTAAAGTTGAATTTACTTATATTTGCAGTGGTCCTAAGAAGACGAGAAAAATCACAAAAAACACTTTGATCTTTTTGCTTTCAACTAGAATTTGAATCAATCAAATCCATGAAAAACTTGTGGTGCTACGAATTTTCGAAAGTGGGAACTTTTTTCTGGCTCACCCGGTATGTATCGTAGGAACATGGTCAGGACCAACTAAAGTCACTGTTCCGTATCGTGAATGAAACCATTTGTCTTTTGGAATAGGGTTGTGCTATCATATTTGACATTTTCATGTTTAATTATTTTAAGAATGCTTGCCCTTCAGCATTAGCTAATTTTCCAGTGGCCCTCCGATAAAAATATTGATTGCAACCTAAGAAAGAAACCAAACAATTATAAAACCCATCTGCAATAACTAAAACTTACGTACAATAATATCAAAATTACATCTGGGTCGATTGTTCCTCAAATCCCAGCTTTTTTGGTGTTCTGTGCATTTGCGAGTAAAACAGAGGAAGGAAAATTGAAAGTGAAGAAATGGCAACTATAGAATACTCGAACACGTAGCTTTAATTCTAAATGGTCTGTAGTGGGATACCAGACTTTTTTGCATATTGTGTCTTTTATAACATAGGGCTCAAATCTTTAAAAAGGTCGGTGTAAAATTCTATTGCAGTTTCCTTTGAATTAAATGGCTTGGAAGGAAGTCAGCCTTTTTTGCTGTAAATCTGCCGTGGAAATTTATTGATATCTTGATTAGTTTCAAAATGGCGGCATTTATTAAATTTGAGGCTATGACGTCATCAAATTTCTAAATCCTAAACCAGAAAAGATACTGATTTCTGCTTTTCACCATATCCTAGGCCTTCATAAACTATTGTTTTATTGAAGTTATATGATTTTTCCTCTATCGGTTTAGGATTTACGATGATTTAAAGGGAGTGTGTAATGGTATATAGGCTTCTCTATAAATAGATCAAAGAAAAAACTAATGCAAAGCATTGTTCCTTTGGCCATCAATTGTTGACAACACGTGTGGGACATCGATTTGAATAGACTATTTCTAGATTTGTTTGCTCTTTGCATATAACCTTGCACCAAGCTTATAACCTTGCACAAACCCTTTAAATATTTTCGACATTTTCCATCAATTTTTTCAAAAATCATTAAATTGCCGCCATTTTGAAAATAAAACCAAGGTATCAAAAAAATTCCACGGCAGATTCACAGCAAAGTACTATAAGCTCCTTCTAGCCATTCAATTCAAAGAAAAATGGAATAGAATTTTACACCCACCTTTTTAAAGATTTGAAAGATTTGAGTCCTATACTGTCTTTTGTATCTCTTTCAACGAGGCTTGACTTTTTGGCGTTTTGTATTCCATCAGGTTTTGGAGAGGATTATATGCAAGATTTGATAACGATATCCATCCAAGAGAATCAATAGCTGATCATGTTTGCGCTTTGAATGATCAAAATGAATCATTGCAAGATCATATTCGACTATTGTCAAAGGTATTGTTTGATGTTCACTTTGATACCAATCAACCTAATGATGTATTGTATAAAGCACTTGGTCATGTTTGTGCTCTGAATGATCAAATTTTATCATTGCAAGATCATATTCGACTATTGTCAAAGGTATTGTTTGATGTTCACTTTGATACCAATCAACCTAATGATGTATTGTAAAGCACTTGGTCATGTTTGTGCTCTGAATGATCAAAATGAATCATTGCAAGATCATATTCGACTATTGTCAAAGGTATTGTTTGATGTTCACTTTGATACCAATCAACCTAATCATGTATTGTAAAGCACTTGGTCATTTTTGTGCTCTGAATGATCAAAATGAATCATTGCAAGATCATATTCGACTATTGTCAAAGGTATTGTTTGATGTTCACTTTGATACCAATCAACCTAATCATGTATCGTAAAGCACTTGGTCATGTTTGTGCTCTGAATGATCACAGTGAATCATCACAAGATCATATTCGACTATTGTCAAAGGTATTGTTTGATGTTCACTTTGATACCAATCAACCTAATCATGTATTGTATAAAGCACTTGGTCATGTTTGTGCTCTGAATGATCAAAATGAATCATTGCAAGATCATATTCGACTATTGTCAAAGGTATTGTTTGATGTTCACTTTGATACCAATCAACCTAATCATGTATCGTAAAGCACTTGATCATGTTTGTGCTCTGAATGATCAAAATGAATCATTGCAAGATCATATTCGACTATTGTCAAAGGTATTGTTCGATGTTCACTTTGATACCAATCAACCTAATCATGTATCGTAAAGCACTTGGTCATTTTTGTGCTCTGAATGATCAAAATGAATCATTGCAAGATCATATTCGACTATTGTCAAAGGTATTGTTCGATGTTCACTTTGATACCAATCAACCTAATCATGTATCGTAAAGCACTTGGTCATTTTTGTGCTCTGAATGATCAAAATGAATCATTGCAAGATCATATTCGACTATTGTCAAAGGTATTGTTCGATGTTCACTTTGATACCAATCAACCTAATCATGTATCGTAAAGCACTTGGTCATGTTTGTGCTCTGAATGATCAAAATGAATCATTGCAAGATCATATTCGACTATTGTCAAAGGTATTGTTTGATGTTCACTTTGATACCAATCAACCTAATCATGTATCGTAAAGCACTTGGTCATGTTTGTGCTCTGAGTGATCAAAGTGAATCATTCCAAGATCATATTCGACTATTGTCAAAGGTATTGTTTGATGTTCACTTTGATACCAATCAACCTAATCATGTATTGTATAAAGCATTTGGTCATGTTTGTGCTCTGAATGATCACAGTGAATCATTGCAAGATCATATTCGACTATTGTCAAAGGTATTGTTTGATGTTCACTTTGATACCAATCAACCTAATCATGTATTGTATAAAGCATTTGGTCATGTTTGTGCTCTGAATGATCAAAGTGAATCATTGCAAGATCATATTCGACTATTGTCAAAGGTATTGTTTGATGTTCACTTTGATACCAATCAACCTAATCATGTATCGTAAAGCACTTGGTCATGTTTGTTCTCTGAATGATCAAAATGAATCATTGCAAGATCATATTCGACTATTGTCAAAGGTATTGTTTAATGTTCACTTTGATACCAATCAACCTAATCATGTATTGTATAAAGCACTTGGTCATGTTTGTGCTCTGAATGATCACAGTGAATCATTGCAAGATCATATTCGACTATTGTCAAAGGTATTGTTTGATGTTCACTTTGATACCAATCAACCTAATCATGTATCGTAAAGCACTTGGTCATGTTTGTGCTCTGAATGATCAAAATGAATCATTGCAAGATCATATTCGACTATTGTCAAAGGTATTGTTTGATGTTCACTTTGATACCAATCAACCTAATCATGTATTGTATAAAGCATTTGGTCATGTTTGTGCTCTGAATGATCACAGTGAATCATTGCAAGATCATATTCGACTATTGTCAAAGGTATTGTTTGATGTTCACTTTGATACCAATCAACCTAATCATGTATTGTATAAAGCACTTGGTCATTTTTGTGCTCTGAATGATCACAGTGAATCATTGCAAGATCATATTCGACTATTGTCAAAGGTATTGTTTGATGTTCACTTTGATACCAATCAACCTAATCATGTATTGTAAAGCACTTGGTCATGTTTGTGCTCTGAATGATCAAAATGAATCATTGCAAGATCATATTCGAC
Source organism: Aurelia coerulea (assembly GCA_039566865.1). Lineage (NCBI taxonomy): Eukaryota > Metazoa > Cnidaria > Scyphozoa > Semaeostomeae > Ulmaridae > Aurelia > Aurelia coerulea. Next base: position 48,960,346 of record CM076943.1, on the reverse strand, counting down.
TATTGTCAAAGGTATTGTTTGATGTTCACTTTGATACCAATCAACCTAATCATGTATTGTATAAAGCACTTGGTCATGTTTGTGCTCTGAATGATCACAGTGAATCATTGCAAGATCATATTCGACTATTGTCAAAGGTATTGTTTGATGTTCACTTTGATACCAATCAACCTAATCATGTATCGTAAAGCACTTGGTCATGTTTGTTCTCTGAATGATCAAAATGAATCATTGCAAGATCATGTTCGACTATTGTCAAAGGTATTGTTTGATGTTCACTTTGATACCAATCAACCTAATCATGTATTGTATAAAGCACTTGGTCATGTTTGTGCTCTGAATGATCACAGTGAATCATTGCAAGATCATATTCGACTATTGTCAAAGGTATTGTTTGATGTTCACTTTGATACCAATCAACCTAATCATGTATCGTAAAGCACTTGGTCATGTTTGTTCTCTGAATGATCAAAATGAATCATTCCAAGATCATATTCGACTATTGTCAAAGGTATTGTTTGATGTTCACTTTGATACCAATCAACCTAATCATGTATTGTAAAGCACTTGGTCATTTTTGTGCTCTGAGTGATCAAAGTGAATCATTCCAAGATCATATTCGACTATTGTCAAAGGTATTGTTTGATGTTCACTTTGATACCAATCAACCTAATCATGTATCGTAAAGCACTTGGTCATGTTTGTGCTCTGAATGATCAAAATGAATCATTGCAAGATCATATTCGACTATTGTCAAAGGTATTGTTTGATGTTCACTTTGATACCAATCAACCTAATGATGTATTGTAAAGCACTTGGTCATGTTTGTGCTCTGAATGATCAAAATGAATCATTGCAAGATCATATTCGACTATTGTCAAAGGTATTGTTTGATGTTCACTTTGATACCAATCAACCTAATCATGTATCGTAAAGCACTTGGTCATGTTTGTGCTCTGAATGATCAAAATGAATCATTGCAAGATCATATTCGACTATTGTCAAAGGTATTGTTTGATGTTCACTTTGATACCAATCAACCTAATCATGGATCGTAAAGCACTTGGTCATGTTTGTGCTCTGAATGATCAAAATGAATCATTGCAAGATCATATTCGACTATTGTCAAAGGTATTGTTTGATGTTCACTTTGATACCAATCAACCTAATCATGTATCGTAAAGCACTTGGTCATGTTTGTGCTCTGAATGATCACAGTGAATCATTGCAAGATCATATTCGACTATTGTCAAAGGTATTGTTTGATGTTCACTTTGATACCAATCAACCTAATGATGTATTGTATAAAGCACTTGGTCATGTTTGTGCTCTGAATGATCACAGTGAATCATTGCAAGATCATATTCGACTATTGTCAAAGGTATTGTTTGATGTTCACTTTGATACCAATCAACCTAATCATGTATTGTATAAAGCACTTGGTCATGTTTGTGCTCTGAATGATCACAGTGAATCATTGCAAGATCATATTCGACTATTGTCAAAGGTATTGTTTGATGTTCACTTTGATACCAATCAACCTAATCATGTATTGTAAAGCACTTGGTCATTTTTGTGCTCTGAATGATCACAGTGAATCATTGCAAGATCATATTCGACTATTGTCAAAGGTATTGTTTGATGTTCACTTTGATACCAATCAACCTAATCATGTATTGTAAAGCACTTGGTCATGTTTGTGCTCTGAATGATCACAGTGAATCATTGCAAGATCATATTCGACTATTGTCAAAGGTATTGTTTGATGTTCACTTTGATACCAATCAACCTAATCATGTATTGTAAAGCACTTGGTCATGTTTGTGCTCTGAATGATCAAAGTGAATCATTGCAAGATCATATTCGACTATTGTCAAAGGTATTGTTTGATGTTCACTTTGATACCAATCAACCTAATCATGTATTGTAAAGCACTTGGTCATTTTTGTGCTCTGAATGATCACAGTGAATCATTGCAAGATCATATTCGACTATTGTCAAAGGTATTGTTTGATGTTCACTTTGATACCAATCAACCTAATCATGTATTGTAAAGCACTTGGTCATGTTTGTGCTCTGAATGATCACAGTGAATCATTGCAAGATCATATTCGACTATTGTCAAAGGTATTGTTTGATGTTCACTTTGATACCAATCAACCTAATCATGTATTGTAAAGCACTTGGTCATGTTTGTGCTCTGAGTGATCAAAGTGAATCATTCCAAGATCATATTCGACTATTGTCAAAGGTATTGTTTGATGTTCACTTTGATACCAATCAACCTAATCATGTATCGTAAAGCACTTGGTCATGTTTGTGCTCTGAATGATCAAAATGAATCATTGCAAGATCATATTCGACTATTGTCAAAGGTATTGTTTGATGTTCACTTTGATACCAATCAACCTAATCATGTATCGTAAAGCACTTGGTCATTTTTGTGCTCTGAGTGATCAAAGTGAATCATTGCAAGATCATATTGTTTGATGTTCACTTTGAAACCAATCAACCTAGTCATGTATTGTAAAGCACTTGGTGATGTTTGCGCTCTGAATGATCAAAGTGAATCATTGCAAGATCATGTTTGTGCTCTGAATGATCAAAGTGAATTCATGTCAGATTCTCTATGTCATGTCACATGTCACAAGATCATGTCAGATTTTCTATAAAGGTACATCGTTATGTTAACTTGCAACTTAGCATTAATTAGTCCTTGAGTGTGTACATCTATCCGAACGTTTGTGCGAAAGATTTACGTGATTGGATTGTGTATGTATGATAAACAGAATATATACAGCTACGCCAAAACTTGACTTATTCATCCTAATTGCTCAGACTCGCTCCACAAGGACCCTTACGGTCATCTCATTGTATTGTTGTTGTTGTTGTCGCTCCATTAAAGGCCTTATTTCCCAGGAGCTGCAAAATTGAACAAAAATCTAAATCGGCGACTGTTTTTGGTGGCCCTTGTGTGCTAGTCAGAATATGGGTTGGAGGAAGGCGTTTTTTTGCAATCGTGGCTCGAGGAAACATTTATCTAAGTACTGGTAGCTAGTTTTATGTTACAGCAGTTCTGGAAAACTACTTTCTGTGGCATTTTAGGCTCGGTTGTTTTGAGAAAAAAGTACAACAGGTGATTTAGGCCCAATTGTGTAGGACATAATAAGGCTTATGAAGAAGAAGTTTTGTAAATGAATCACCTCTATTTGATTTTGTTTAAAATTTAAGAACAGAACATAAAATCTTGACTTATAATCTGTATTCAATTTCTCATTTTTGACATGCAATATCAGATGTTCTTCCAGTAGTTTTCATGTCCGATTTGTGCATTTTTTAGATCGTTGTTGCAAAATTTTGGTTGTGAAAACATTTTCTGATTTTTTGAGCACTTTTGCAGAATGAAAATTCTAAGCCATATCTCATTATGAGATTTACTTTCTCCATAGAAAATTGATTCTATGAAGCAACATCTAAAAGAAAAGAGTGCAACAAAAACTGAACCAGAATGCGACAGTGTAGCAGGCTGTAATGATGGTGAGAGTGGAGATGCCAAAGAGGATAATGAACCCGCTGCAGTTGTTTTAAATGAACGATATATTTTGAATAGACAAAGCAAAGAAGAAGAAATTTTATCGAATGTATTGGAACAAATGCCATCATTTTCAGTAGAATGGAAATCACTAAGAGGAGTGACGCAATGCTCATGTGGAAGCCCTATTGATAATCTTACTAGAAAAGTGAGTATTTTACAGAAAACATCTTCAATACCTCGATTTTAGAAAAATTGATTATTTGCAGCTTTTATCCTGATTTTGTACTCCTACTTTTTTGTGTGATCAATGATGATTTTAAGTTCCTTGCCGAATGAATTCTCGATTTTAGATCTTCAATACAGGAGCTCAATGTTTACTGTGAATTTGTAGCCTTTTCATGCCATTTTAGAACTTTAAAAGGGCTCCGTCGCCAAACTGTAAACAAATCTGCAGACATCGCACGTGTCCACTGTTCTCCATCGTTTTCGGCAGTTTGTTTAGTGGCTTCACCCAATTCACCAAAAAATGCTCTTTAAAAATCCACTTATATCCAAGCAATCGTAAAAGATACGAATGTTTGTTTTTTTCCTCTGTGAAGTACATAGATTTATCTTCAGAATGACGCTTTTATTTTCGAAAAAACAGGTCAACATCTGTGTGATATTGCCCATCAAAAACTTCAAATGCATCGTTTTAACCGAAATTTGGAGACGGAGCCCCTTTCTGGTTCGAACTAGTGATCTGTTTTTTGGAGCAGACAGAAATTAGACTGATTATGATGAGTGCCAGTAATCGCTTGAGACCACTACAAGCACCTAACTTCTCTTAGAAACCACCTTAAGCCTGCACAAGGCGAGAGTTCACCCTGCTAGTTTCAGGGAAACTTTCGCAGTTTTGTTGGTTGTCAATTACTGGTTGAGAGAATTTCCTTCGTCTGCAGTCGCTAATCGCGTTGAATTGAGGTATCAATCAAGCGCAACTATTGCTGTTGTATTATAAAATCTGCCCTTGTTTCTTGGCTCCCAAACAGAAGTAAATTACAAAGTGCATTTAAATCTAATTCGTTTAAGTTTATACCAGGGGTGATGAGCTGGCAAAAGAGATCTCTGCGGATCAAGTCATACTGCTTGCACCAATTTGCTATGTGGTAGAAAATGCCCCTTAAACCTCTTAATACTTTCTAGTGGTGTTGATGTAGTTGCAAATTGCAAGGCGTTCTAAAAGAAAAGTTATGTATAGTTTTTAAGCTTAAAACGACAACCTATTTTCAAATGCGTCTTCAATTTGGGATTTCAAAGACTCTCCTTTTATTTTTTTTTTTTATTTTCATTTCAGTTTAATTGTTGGAACTGTGGTGACGTATTCTGCAGCAGATGTATTGACAGACAATCGAACCTTCCTGCCCATTATTCAGAAAACAAAGTTCCCGTATGTAAATCATGTTATAAGTTATTACGCAGGTGAATAGGGGTATTTAGCCATTAGACTGAGCACAACAAACTTAACTTCAGACAACAGCAACGACATTAGTTTTTACTTGAATTAATGAAAGATTGGAAATGTTGGATAGAGGTAAGTGAATTTACAGATTCAGTCCAACGTTAGTGGCGAATTGCAGTAGGCCTAAAGTAGGACGCTAAATGTAGCTGCGTTGGTGCAGTGTTGTTGTGGTGCAATGGTGTAGCCCTCCAGTGATGTAATCCTCCTACGATGCAAAAGCAAAAGACTTAACCTCTCTTAACTCTGTAGATTAATGTTGAAGCTTTCTCCAGGAAGTTGAGAGCTTAAATTGACATTAGAAGTCAATTGCCTACTCGATTTTGTCTAATGAACCGAATTTAGACCCATTTCTGTAACTTTCTAGAGCAAAAGCATTAATGAAAATCTAATCAAGTTTCAAGTGTCTTCGAAAACAAAGTGTGCATGAAAAGGATTTTCCGCTTGAAAGGGAAACGAAAACTGTCGAAAACAATTACATAATGATAAAAGTTTCGAATGACGACGAATGATGAACGAAAATTGCCGAAAATTTACACAGAAAAGCAATTAGTCAAATATAGAAGTTCGAGAATGCGTTTACATAGAATAATCTTTGAAGGATATGTCTTGCAAGGGTATGTTCAAACCCCAATGCGCCCAAATGCGACTCTATGCGAGCGTTATACGACCCCCCTAACAATCTCGTACGCCTGTGGAAAAAATCCTTACCTCTTCGGGGAAAATCCCGAAATTCCCTAAAAATCCTTTTGTCTTCAAAAATCTGGTACCCCTTTCCAATAGATTGATACACTTCTTGACTGTATTGAAGGTGAAGGTGAAGGTGAAGTTGCAGGTATTAGCGCCAAGCGCTGGGATCACAGAAGTAGCTAAGCGCTAATGGAGTCCGCAACCCCTTATCATGATGCTTAAGTGGTGGGCTCCACCGGGTATCGAACCCTGTCCGCCTGACTGTACTGGCTTCAAAGTCAGAGGATTACACCACTGCGCCACAAGACCTTCGTATCATACATCTGGGCTGAATCGCAAATCCTAGTGAAGCGCAAATTGGTTTTTGTCAGTTCTCAATTTCGGGACAAAACACAGGAAAGTAGTTATTTTTGGAATTCTCTTTAGTGAAAGCATTTTGAAATATGTTGAGATTTTTTTTCTCACATACTGCAGTAAAGTGAAAATCTAAGCCAAATGAGTTCTTTTAAACAAATTGCTGTAAGCAACTTTAGATGGTACAAAGAGAATGATTTACAATTGACCTTTTAGCTATTCTACAAAAGAGCCTGGATTGAGCGTTATTTTTATACATTTTTATACGCGACGTTCGATCGAGTGGCGTTAGAGCTTCTATCACTATTGTGCACATTCGAACATTCTACAAAATTCAGCAAAATATCGTTCGATTCTGATTCCTTTCAGAATAGCTAAAAGGTCTATTATGGGAACCAAAGGTCGAGAAAATGTGGAAGCACGAGAGCATTGCTCCAAGGAAATGTTCATACTATTTGTTACGAAACAAGAAATTTCTTCTCGTTAAGGATTTTGTTTTGCAACTGATAAAAAGTTATTTTCAAAACAATCTTGTAACAAATACCGGGTGAGCCAGAAAAAATCTCCCGAAAATTCGTAGCACCACAAGTACTTCATGGATTTGAATGATTCAAATTCTAGTTAAAAGCCAAAAGATCAAAATATTTTTGTGATTTTTCTCGTCTTCTTGCGAGCACTGCAAATATACTGGGTGTCTCAAAAAAGTACCCCCTTTTGACCTGAATTAGGAACAAAACAATAAGATATCATTACTCCCCGAGTTCACAGCTAAATTTATCAATCTTCAACTTAGATGCACATACCTAAAAGTATTTAGAAATCGTCCTCCACACACCTGAGCTACAAGTTGGCAAAGTCAAAATTTACAGTGCACCCAAAAGCAGAGGTTTTGAAAAAGGGCCTAGCCATTATTTGTATCATGGACATTTTCCAAAGCACCTGTAAATTTCAATCTTCCGTTTTTTACTTTTGAAAAGGATAAACGAAGCATGGGTATCGCCTTGATTAAATGAATATTTTAAAAATATGGTAAGAATGATAAAGTCATGCCACAATTCCAAAATAAGCGTGCATGTGCTCCTTTTCCTCTTCTTTAATACAAAACACTTGGGATAGAATGCAGTGTAAGGACCGATTCCTCAAAAGAAAACTCGCTTCAAGAACAATTGAAGCAATGCAAGTTATCAATCTTTTCAAAAGTAAAAACTAAAAGTCAAAGTTGAAAATTATTTCGCAAAATGCCTGTGTGGTGTTCAAATAATGGCTAGGCTATTTCTCAAATCCTCTGGTTTCAGGTGCACTCCAAATTTTGACCTTGTGAACTCATATCTTCTGTGTTTGGTGGTCGAGTTCAAAATGTAAGTTGTGTGCAATCGTTTCATCTAAGCCCTAAATACGCGAGAATTACAATGCCTTCTGCTCGGCTTCTGAATCATATAAACAAAATCCGTCAGACAGAACTTTAGATTGACCCTTTTTCTTTCGTTATGAGCAAATGACTTCTCTTAGAAACCACCTTTGGCTTGTACAAGTCAAGAGTTTGCCCTACTTGTTTCGAGGAAAATTTTGCAACTTTGTTTGTTTTGAATTACTGGTTGAGAGATTTCCTTTGTCTGCAGTCGCTAATCGCTTTGAATTGAGGTGTCAATCAAATGCAACTGTTGCTATTGTATTACGAAATCTGCCCTTGTTGATGCAAACGATGCATTATGCTCCAAGGAAAACACATTTTCTCGGCCACTGATGGGCATGTTTTTAAATTGTAGCGTAGTTCTTTATTCATATGACTTAAAGGCACACTGTCGTGACACTGATTGGATGAATAAGACAATATGAAAGAATAGAATTAAGCAGGCTTCAGTGATTTCGCTGTACACTGAAATTCACGAAAATGATAACAATCAAACTCCCTTCATTCTCGAAACAAAGTATAATCTAAGAGCATTAAGGCTTTATAATGATCCAGAGGCCAGGTCTTTTGTTAGGGATTTCAACAACACAACCAGCCAATTACAGCCACGACAGTGTGCCTTTAAGGAAAGCAAAGTACACAGATTCCAGGAGATAATTTGCATTCATTTAATTCTACTGTTGGCTTGTAAATTCTTGATTATTCACAAATCATATTTTTGAAAGATAATGCGATTTTTATCAAAGTCTATTCTCCAGGAAATGTTTCGTTAAACTGAAAGTCAACGAGTTGCGTCTTAACAAGAATTCCATGCTATTATCATGAATATCGTCTTTTTGAGTTTCAAAAAGTTTAGAGTTTTGAATGGTCATTCATGAATCGATTTCTGCTTCGTATCCGAAAGCCTTGGGTCATGTAGAAGTTTTTGTAACGTGGGTTATGATTGGCTCATTCAAGAATTCTAATTTGCGTGACAATATAAGAACGTATCAACTAAAATGCACATGTCTGCTGTAGTAATGCTTTTTTGTTAGCAGTAGCAACATTGCTTGGGTGTATTTCTGGCAGCGATGTTGCACCATCTCCAGACACCCTCAGCCCCTGTAACAGCGCAACGAGTGTAACAACTGTAACGACACCATTCCTATGCCATCCTCAGACACCAACACACATTGTAACAGCGTAACGAGTGTAAGGAATGTTTGGAATGCGCAAAGAGTGTAACAACTGTAACAAGCCATTCCTACACCAACCTCAGACACCTACACCCCCTGTAACAGCGTAAAGAGTGTAACAACTGTAACAAGCCATTCCTACACCAACCTCAGACACCTACACCCCCTGTAACAGCGTAAAGAGTGTAACAACTGTAACAAGCCATTCCTACACCGAAGACCCCACACCCTCTGTAGCGTAAAGAGTGTAACAACTGTAACAAGCCATTCCTACACCAAACCTTAGACACCCACACCCCCCCCCCCCTGTAACAGCGTGAAGAGTATAACGAGTGTTACCACTGTACCAAGCCATTCGTACACCATTCTCAGACACCCACACCCCCTGTAAAAGCGTAAAGAGCGGAAACAATGTTGCGTGGTTGATGGTGTTGCTTCAGACATATAGGACATAGAAGTCGGTGTGCCACAAGGCTCCTGTCTTGGCCCTTTTCTTCTCCTCATTTTTAAATCAATAATCTCCCGAAGAAAAGGCTCTCTATGCTTCTACAGTGTCCATGTATGCTGACGATAGAAGTCTGTGCCACCAGTCTGATGTTATGACTCAGCTGAATGACGCTTTTAACAATGAGCTTGGGCATTTGGACACCTGGCTGCGAGGCAATATGCTTTCGTTGAATGTTTCAAAAATACACTCCATGATTATTACCACCAAGCAAAGACAAAAGTACAAAAGGGGCTCCGTCGTCAAACAGTAAACAAATCCGTAAACTCGCACGTGTCGGGGATTATCCATTGTTCATCCATTGTCCTCTGCAGTTTGTTTGGTGGCTTCACCCAAGCCACCAAAAAGCGACCGTTAAAAATCCACTTATATCTGAGCAATCGTAGTTTGGTTTGTTCCTTAGTGAAGTACAATGATTAATGCCCAAAAAGAAACTTTCATTTTGAAAAAAAATACGAAAATCCTGTGTGATATCACCTTTCAAAAAACTGCAAAAATCATCGTTTTGTTTACATTTTGACGACGGAGCCCCTTTAATCCTACGTTTTTGAGATGCCAACGCGTTGTAAATGAATGTTGGCTAGTTATCAGTGGCGTAACGGAGCAGCGCGGAGCCCGTAATAAATTAGCCATCTGGGGACCGCAGCTAGGGTACGAAAAAGTTTCAAGGAATGTTGCTAATGTTTGTAAAAGTGATGTTGGAACACAGGGAATCCAGGATTGATTGGCAATGAATGAAAAGAATAAATGAATAATAAATGAATAATAGAATAATAACTCCATATGTATCCTCTGCCGGGGATTATCTGGGTGAGTGACGCTGCGGGGCATGAGCGCGAAGTGCGTCCTCCTTCACGCTTCGCGCTCATTCCCCGCAGCGTCGCTCACCCCGATAATCCCCCGCAGAGGATACATATGGAGTTATTATTCTATTATTCATTTATTATTCATTTATTCATTGCCAATCAATCCTGGTTTCCCTGTGGTTGAAATGTTTGATGAATGAATTTAAGATGTTCATTCATTTCATTTTCATTTTATCAATATTTATACACGAAAAAACCTTTCAGCGTATTTACAAATTATCTCAAAGAAAAAATTTAAAGAAAAAATTGTAAATAATTTAAATATGCTGCTCTACCAAGGGGTCGTGTTTGGGTCTTGTATGTTCAAAAGATACTTTCTAAAACCTGTTTTAAAACGAGCGATTGATTCTTGTTCTCGAATGTTGTCCGGGATATCATTCCAATTTTTGACACCAGAGAAGTAGAAACTTCGCTTTGCATATTCTAACCTAACTTTGGGAATTTGCAGTTATATTTGCAGCAATCATAGTTATATTTTTGTCCGATTACACGTTTTGGTCGGTTATATCATAATTACGATATGAGTTTGGTACGTCAGAGCCCCAAAAGCCCCAAATCAGTAGTTGTTTACGCAGTTTCTTTATTGTATGAAAAACAGAACAATTTTTAGCGAACACTTGCTCTGAAAATTCTATGTTAGTACGAATAGTACGAGGGTCTTATATTCCTATATGCTTTTGCCTACGCGCCTTTATCCGTGCAAAAGATTCTATGAGTCTTTTCTTGTCGATTGATTTTGCATCTGCATTTTCAATGGAAAGAATTGCAAGATCATCAAGCCTTTGCTGAGACATCTTTTGTCTCAAATTCGTCTTTATTAATAGACCTTTTAGCTATTCTGCAAAAGACCCTGGATCGAGCGTTATTTTTATACATTTTTATACGCGACGTTCGATCGAGTGGCGTTAGAGCTTCGATCACCATTGTGCATATTCGAAAATTCTACAATATCTAGCAAAATGCTGTTCGATCCTGATTCATTTCAGAATAGCTAAAAGGTCTATTTCAACTTTGAAAAAGATGGCTCAGCTGTTTTTATGTTAGAGAGTCTGGTACCCAGGTTAGAGTAACTGGTACAATTGGGGAAACGATGAACTGCCACAATTTTCGAGCATCAAATTGATCAAATCGATTATGGTGTTTCGTGTTTCTCTCTGCAATTTCTTCTCTGAATTCATTAGCAAAAGATCGTAGATCTGATTCCAAAGTCCTCGGTAAAATCTTTTACAAAAAGACTTTTTATGGTCGATGAAGTTTTTGCTATATCTTCGTTATTCAATAAGAATTTCCTGGTCAAGTATGACCTCACTGATTATCTTGGGGCCTCTTGCTTTCTTAGAATACAATCTTCCCCTGAAGCTAAGCATAGTATTTACCACTTTACCAAAAATTCTTTGGGGGGGGCCTTCGGGGCCCCTAGAGCTCGGGGGCCCTTAGGATTTGCTCTAACCCCAACCACCGTGCGTTACGCCACTGGCTAGTTGTTACAAATATCGCGAGTTATTCACATTTAACTTTTTCATTTCTCAAGGCCAGAAGCCTTGGTGTCTGGTTCGTGATTTTATTCCCAGATTCCAACTGTGAATACATTTAACAGGATAACTATTGACACAATGCTTCTGCATTGAGGGAAACAAAATGCCTCCCGTGGCATTAGTAGCGTGTAGCTTGCTAGGGGCGGAATTATGGTTTTCTATATCAGACCCTAATTACACAAGCATACTATTCAACGGTTGGTACCCATATGCCTTATGAATAATTGATGCTGTTAGATTGAAGCAGTATTGAAGGAATATCTTGTCCATATCGCGGCAAACCTTCACTGCTTACGACGTATTTTATCAGCATCTGAAGAAGTATGGGGTATGGGAAGCATTTCTAGCTAATGATGGTGATGGTGATGGTGATAGCATAGGAAATCGTGTTATTCACGCTCCCGCAGGAGTAATTACATCATTTTACTGCTGATAGTTCACTGAATAGACTTGGAGCAAGTCTAGTATATCTTTGGGTTTTCGACATGTGCTGTGGCTACTTCTTTATAAGAAACGTAGGATACAGGGGGCTGGGGGGCTGTAGCCCCCCAACGTTGGAAAACATTTGCAAAAATCGGCCATAATCGGGCAGAAATCCGTCTTAAGTCGGGCAAAATTTTTGTAAACAATGGATTTTTTGCAGGGCAGCGCCCCCCCCCCCTCCCAATTCTACCTTCCACTACGCTCATGCTCAGACCTGAAATCGAAGAAGTCGTTTCTTATATGCAGGGCATCACTGTATTATTATGCTATATGAATAATTTACCTGACTAAACATGTCCATCTGTTGCTATTTGTAAGGTAGCTTAATAAACAAGATTTTCAAAGATCATCATCATCATCATCATCATCACCATCATCATCATCATCATCATCATCATCATCATCATCATCATCATCATCATCATCATCATCATCATCATCATCATCATCATCATCATCATCATCATCATCATCATCATCATCATCATCATCATCATCATCATCATCATCATCATCATCATCATCATCATCATCATCATCATCATCATCATCAACCATTCATCATCATCATCATCATCATCATCATCATCATCATCATCATCATCATCATCATCATCATCATCATCATCATCATCATCATCAAATCATCATCACATCATCATCATCATCATCATCATCATCATCATCATCATCATCATCATCATCATCATCATCATCATCATCATCATCATCATCATCATCATCATCATCATCATCATCATCATCATCATCATCATCATCATCATCATCATCATCATCATCATCATCATCATCATCATCATCATCATCATCATCATCATCATCATCATCATCATCATCATCATCACCATCATCATCATCATCATCATCATCATCATCATCATCATCATCATCATCATCATCATCACCATCATCATCATCATCATCATCATCATCATCATCATCATCATCATCAATCATCAATCATAAATCATAATCAATCATCAATCATCAGTCATCACCATCAGCATCACCATCAGCATAAGTTCCAAATCTTTAAAAAGGCAGGTGTAAAATTCAGTGACATATTTCTTTAAATCTGAATGACTTCATAGAAACTTTAGCTATTTCTCTATAATCCTACCGTTGGAATTTTCTAAAATCTTCAATATTTTAAGAATTAGAGCGCTTTCTTCTTTTTCAAGAATTCAAGACCAATTTTCAAAAAAACTTAAGGTAGAAGATCACCATTCTTGAGGCTGAATTTGGCAAAATCTAGCATTTTTTTATTCCATTAATTTTCTCTTCTTTCATCATCCATCTCTTGGAGTCAAGGCTCTGTTAGGGGTTTAGATGCCTCATTTGGCAAAAAAATAGCAAAACATACACAGTATTTCCTTATTTCTTCCTTAGCAACCACATAGCAACGCAAAACGTAAATTTTCACCCCCAGGTTTCCCAAACATTGCTCCAAAACGTCCCCCAAAACAAGCACAGCTTGTTTTGCAAACAAAACTTTGACTCCCTGTGGCATTTGCCTCCTTTCAGATTGTAAGAGGGCTTCTACAGAGCTTGAAATTATAGGGAATCTTCTAACCTGGCCTAATCGCTCACTCTCAAAATGGGAAAGAGAAAACCAAGGCAAACTTACGGAAGAAAAAGAAGGAAATTTTATGTAAATCAGCATAGTACTTCTGATGAAATTGAGGAAATGCCACTACTATCAAGCACACCTAGGCCTTCACCAGGTCCTTCGTCTGACATCAATGGGGAAGAAGCAGATCTGCAGCAGACAAGTTGTTCAAGTGCCAAAAAACTCAAGCTGGATGTCGAGGGAGATGAGATCGAAGCCCGGGGGGGGGGTACATAACATATTTCGGGTACGGGTATGTGCCGCCCACATGGGTGGGTTTTTGAGCCCAAAATTCTCTAAACAAGGGTCCTTTTTCGGCAGATTTTCCATAAACATGGGTGTAGTTTCGCTGAAATTAGCAAAAAATTGTTAAAATTGGCAGTTTTCCGCCAAAATTAATCATAAAAGTGGGTATCAAAAGCAAGTTTCGGTAATTAGGAGAGGGTAGCTTTCTGAAAACCGGGCAGTTCGTGCATTAAGCTTTCAATGGGCTCCTCGTTAGAAATTTCCACAAGTGATTATTGTTGAGGACGATGGACGATGGAAATGATTACTAAGATGGGAATGGCTTTTAGTTTCTGTAAACGCATGCTTATAGATATGAAGATTTATACTTATACCGGGTGCGCCAAAATAAACTATGCACGTTTGGCAGGCCACAATAAATCGTACACTGGACCGATTTTGAAGATTTGTTACTTAATCTTTAGCAGAAGGCCTGAATTAGATTCTAGGATTTTTTGCAAATTTTTCTGTCTTCAATTTTTAGAGCTAAACGCGAGTTTCTTAAAATTTACGTTCTCGAAAACACTGAAAATGATAAAAAAATGTCGATCAAGTTTTCTAAAGAATCGACATAAGTGGACAAAGAGAACACTTTTTCGTGGTGATTTGGGATTTAGAAATCGATTAATTGTATTGATTAATTGTATCGATTAATTAATCGATTTCTGGATCCCAAATCACCACGATTCATGTCGATTATTTAGAAAATTTGGATTGACGTTTTTTGATCGTTTGCAGTGTTTTCGAGAACGAACATTTTAAGAAACCCGCCTCTTGCTCTAAAAACTGAAAACAGCAAAAATTGCAAAAAAATCATAGAATCTAATTCAGGCTTTTTGCTAAAGATTAAGTCATGAATCTTTAAAATCGGCCCAGTATACGATATATTGTGGCCTGTCAAACGTGCATAGTTTATTTTGGCGCACCCAGTAGTTATCTCGATTTTATCTAAATTTTGAAAACCATCTATTTCTAAGTGATTTTGAGGTCCCATTTTCAAAATTCCCACGAAAACCAAATGCCAAATTCTTCAAAATAGGGGCGTTTTCCAATGATCTATTTTCTAATCTCGTCGAACAATGTGCATCTATGCAGTCTTAAAAAGTTCAGAATTGAAATTTGAAAGGAAAGAACTTTTCTTTTCAATCGATAAATTTTTTTCAACTGATGAACCCAAATTTACAAAGAAATAGAAACCACGTCTTATTTTAAATTTGTTCTTTTTAAAGCCATGAATAATCTGCCACCTGGTGCTACATTTTGTGTAAGGAAAAAGCAGAGTCATGCAATAATCATATGTGATGACTTTAACGATATGTAACAATTGCTCCAACCATGTGTTACAATTGCCCCGTGTTATCGGGGCGATTGTAATACTTGACCACTGATTTTGAAACTATTACAGCGTCACAAAAATTGGTTCTATGTGATGGAAACTAATGTTTATTTTATTCCAAGAGATGCAACTACAATATCATTTACCTCCAAGATTGATCATTATTTAGACGATATGGCTGATTTCCCAAAAAGTGTTCAATTGACCCCGCTCTCCCCTACTCTAAATCTCCTTTGTTCAAAATTTCATAGCATTTGCTCATTATCTGATGTTTATTTTTGCAGATGAAAAAACTACCAAGAAATGAGTACCCATTGCTTCCAGTGTCTTACCCACTGTGTTATCGCCACGATCTCTGCTTCTGGGTGAGTGACATCATATCACACGACCTTCTACTTGCTGCTATACGCTACTGCTGCCATGATGCCGTGCATAGTGTCAAGTTGCTGAGGATCCTTCGACATGAAGAGACACAGCTGCTTAGTTTTTGCTACAGGATGATATACAGTCGTTGTGATGGGCCTCTGTCGCATAAAGAGACAGTAGAGTTGCAAAATAACCTGAGGAAAGTCCTAATCGATTTGAAGTTTGATCTTAGATGATTATAGGGCTCTATCCGTCTGCCCATACCTATAGGCCGTTCTCCACCAGACGCTCTTTTCGATTTTCGATAAATCCCGGCTCGTGCTTGCAGAGTCTGCGTCAACAGACGAAACTAGTTGCGTAAAATAAATAACATTAGCGTTACATCTCAAAGAGCTAGTTTTCATTTCTTTGTTTCAACTTATATCTTACGGTGCCTGGATCACTTGATGTTTCGCTATGTAGTGTACGGTTCGCTATGTAGAGGGCCTTACTCAGCCTGTAAGGTTCTTAAAAAGGTTCTTATATACGTACAGGTCTTGCAGACATTAGCACTGTCTTCCTTGAGAATTCTTGAGAACATTTGTGGGCAGGGGCGTCGTGGGTACCAATTGACAGGGGGGGCACAACTTGCTGATTTTCCGACGAATGATGACGTCAAAACTAATGACGTCATCATGCGCATGCGCAGTTTGGTTACAAAAATGATTTTTAGACAGAGAGAGCAAGACACTGATCTGGCATTCAATCGAAGCAATAATATAGATTAGTTCGCTATAACTGTATAGGAATAGAGCGTACCACAATCAGTGCCGTGGCCAGGGTAAATTAAGTAGGTTGGAGCATTGAAATGGAAAATTTTTGGGGCCACACTCTTTACTTTGGCTTAGAATGTATCTCCCAATATCATGCTTGCCATTAGCGACAAGGAAACCTTGATAGCTTCGTCACAATACTCCTATAAATCGGAGCGCGAGGAAAATTTTTGAAGAAAGATCCTTTACTTTGGCTTAGAATGCATCTCCCAATATCATGCTTGCCATTAGCGACAAGGAAACCTTGATAGCTTCGTCACAGTTCTCCTATAAATCGGAGCACGAGGAAGATTTTTGAAGAAAGATTCTTTACTTTGGCCTAGAATGCATCTCCCAATATCATGCTTGCCATTAGCGACAAGGAAACCTTGATAGCTTCGTCACAATTCTCCTATAAATCGGAGCGCGAGGAAAATTTTTGAAGAAAGATCCTTTACTTTGGCTTAGAATGCATCTCCCAATATCATGCTTGCCATTAGCGACAAGGAAACCTTGATAGCTTCGTCACAGTTCTCCTATAAATCGGAGCACGAGGAAGATTTTTGAAGAAAGATTCTTTACTTTGGCTTAGAATGCATCTCCCAATATCATGCTTGCCATTAGCGACAAGGAAACCTTGATAGCTTCGTCACAGTTCTCCTATAAATCGGAGCGCGAGGAAAATTTTTGAAGAAAGATCCTTTACTTTGGCTTAGAATGCATCTCCCAATATCATGCTTGCCATTAGCGACAAGGAAACCTTGATAGCTTCGTCACAGTTCTCCTATAAATCGGAGCCTTTACGAGGAAATATTTTTGAAGAAAGATTCTTTACTTTGGCCTAGAATGCATCTCCCAATATCATGCTTGCCATTAGCGACAAGGAAACCTTGACAGCTTCGTGATAGTTCTCCTATATATCGGAGCACGAAGAACGTTTTTGAAGAAACGTCCTTTACTTTGGCTTAAAATACATCCCTTGATTCCATATTTACCAGTGCTAAAATAGAAGATTTGACCTTTCTCGGAAAATTCTTACCCAACCTATATCCAGCTATTTTCTCTTCGGTTTTAAAAGGAATCCCGAGGACCATATCTCGACAAACAAAGGCTCTGGCACCTAGGAAATTGTTTTATATGACCTCCCTCAGACTGTTGGAAAATGCCCCTCTTGTTAAAAATCAATTAGTAAATAGGGTCGTGATAGTAGCTACTAGGCTTCAATTCATACAGATGAAAAATTTCGGAAAAATTTCCGAATTTCCTTACAATTTCCGAATTTCCGACCAAAGATCCGAATTTCCGACCAAAAATCCGAATTTCCGACAAATATATGAATTTCAGCCCCCCAGCCACGACGCTTCTGTTTGTGGGTTCGTATTACCCTTTTCACAATGACACAGTTAAAGCAGCTTTATTCAAACCATGTTAAATTTTATATGAGAACCTTTCCCATGTTTCACTGGTTCAAAAGAGTCATAATAATACTGCAAAAAATGACAAAATTTCCCTACGTTTTTTCATGGGGAAATTTTGGGAAAACGGATACTTTCCCCAAAATTTCCGAAGAAGGAAATGGAAATGTCTGTTTCTCTTCAATTTCCCAGATAAATTTGTCCGTTTCCCCTAAATTTCCAAGCAGAAACTAAATGGAAGTTTCGATGTTTTTGTAACATTTGATCACATAGGGGTTCTTGGTTTTCTGGCAGATGCAATTACTTTACTTCTGGCAGTTTTGTTGTAAATAACGAGCGCTAATCTACACGTATTTTTTTTTTAAGAAACTGAGGTCCGGGGCTGCTTAGCCTGCGTGCAGACTTTACTATTGTGGAGGAGTTAGAGGCGAAAAGATAGTAAAGTCTGCATCCAGGCTAGGGGCTGTTAGGTAGTTTCTTAAATGTTTGCTTTGCACCCAAAAATTTCTCACATGTTGCTTATATTTTCAATGCTGGAAATGTAGGGCTGATTTTGTTTTATCAAAAGGGCCCCCAACACACTTAGGCCTGGGCTACGCGATACCGGATTGCTTTTCGCATCGGATTGTTTTCAACCCATCTGCGTCAAAATCGCACCGTTTTCATTGCAGTTACACGACACCGGATTGCCATGAACCCATTTTTGATTGCAGTTACACGACACCGAGTCACCCTGCACTGCGAAGTCTAAATCTATTGTCTTTGACAACTGCGAAGCCCAAATGGAGTGGGGTCACACCGGATTGCTGCAGTTACACGAGATGGAATGCGAAGCGGAGTGCATCGGATTTATTTTCACCTCACCTCCAGAGCGGAGTGGTTTCACTCCGCGAAAACTGAGTGGAGTGACACCGGATTGCCTCGGTGTCGTGTAACTGCACCCCCCCCCCCCCTATCCGATGCGAAAAGTAATCCGGTGTGTGATGAATCCGGTCTCGTGTAACTGGGGGCCTTAGTAAGATCTCAAAACAAGTAGGGTAAGACGGGGTAAAGTGAACTACGGGGTAAAGTGAACTACTCAGAACATTCGCGCTTCTCTCCAAAAGTAAACATGCAATGATAAAACATGATTTATGCCCAATGCTTTGTTACATGTGCTCACAGAAAATAAAAACATTTTTGCAAAATAGTTCTTCCTGTTGTTGCAAAAAATCCCTTTACCCGAGGCAGTAAAAACAACCTCAGGAAATTATGGTTGTTAGGTTTGGGCTCCTATCTTTGGTCATAATTTTTGACCCCAAGACGAAATTCATTTCTATAATTGTTTTTATCGATTTGAAGCACATACCATGTGTTTACTTTTTCCAAAAGGAAAGGGCCAAGAAAGACTTTTTTGTCAGTTAACATGATATTTTAAAAGATCTACCGTCCAGTCGATATTTTGCTTCGACCGGGGTAAAGTGAACTACCCATGATTTTTTATTTTCTCATGTGAACATGAAGTCAGATGAAGAAGACCTTTTCAATCTCATTTGGTTCATAATTCTGCCTTCAGAAAATCATGATTTGCAGAATAATTTTTCGCTCTAATGACACAGAAATATATTCTGATACCAGCTCCCTGAAAAACCTCCAAAAATCTGACAGTCGAAGTTTGACCTTCATTCAAAAATGCGGTTACTGATCCAAGAATTTTGTTGGGATTTGATGAAGTAAGCATACCTATTGACATGGAAAGGATAAATGGCAATCACTGTGAAATTAGAATATTGATAATTGTCATAGATTTATAACTATTTTTGGTTTTATTTCTGGGTGGAGGTTTCAGGGCAAAGCGAACTACTTTGAAAATAGTGTTTTTCTTTGTGGTGATTTGGTATTTATATGTAATATAGTATTTTCCAAGTGTATTCCCATTATTGTTCATCGAATTATATTCAGGTCTTGCAATCTGACTCGAATTTGTGACTTTAACAATAGTTTTTTGTTGATCTTTCATCTGCAAAGATCGTTCTCAACGTAGGTCACCGTTTAATTTTTTTAAATATCACTTTTGTGAAATGTTTGGGTTTAATTCGTTTTTGCATGCGAAGAACTCCTTAGAGTTGCAAAATAAGTCATGTTTTCGGGTTTTACCAGCATCATTTTGGTTTTATCGAACAATTGCTGAGTAGTTCACTTTACCCCGGTCTGGGGTAAAGTGAACTAGGCAGAGCGGTCGCCAAAGAAAGCTCTGTTGTGAGACAATGGAAAAAGATTTGAAAAATATTTTTGCTTGATAAACTGACCCAAAGACATAATGTCAAAACAACGTTAAAAAGTTTGCCCTCAGCTACAATCTCTTTAGGATATCCTTGAAAAACCTCCAAAATAGTTCACTTTACCCCGTCTTACCCTAAATTAATAACATAATTCGCGGGTGTTTGGAAAACTAAGACCCAGAAAACGAAGACCTAAGACCTAAGACCACGAAAACGAAGACCCAGAAAACGAAGACCACGAAAACAAAGACCCAGAAAACGAAGACCACGAAAACGAAGACCACGAAAACGAAGACCACGAAAACGAAGACCACGAAAACGAAGACCCAGAAAACAAAGACCCCAGCATATGTGGTTTAAATGATAGCAGAACGATGATGTGCATACATTATCTCCAAAAACCAAAGGTTTCTGAAAGCGAGCTGCATATATTATCTATTTCTCTCCTTTCTATTTCTCACTTAGTTTCTTTTATCTTATTACTCGGAAGGTAATACTTGAGAAATGTCCAAACATTGGGCAAGCTTCAAAAACCTTTTTTTGAAATGGTTGAGGGCATGGCATTTGTTTAAGAAACTCGTAAGAAACTCTGAGTACTCAAGATCTGATATAATTAAAGTAAATCAACTTAGCTAGGGTGACAGGGTCCATCTAAATATAACCTATTGTGACCTAAATTGTGTTTGATGTTCTTACAGCGAACGATGATATGCATATACATTAGGCCTATCTACAAAAACCAAAAACGAAGACCACGAAAACGAAGACCCAGAAAACGAAGACCACGAAAACGAAGACCCCGAAAACGAAGACCACGAAAACGAAGACCACGAAAACGAAGACCCAGAAAACGAAGACCCAGAAAACGAAGACCACGAAAACGAAGACCCAGAAAACGAAGACCACGAAAACGAAGACCCCGATAATTCTACTTTATTTTCACTTGTTTCCTGTATCATATTACTCGGAATTTCTAAACATTGGAAAGGCTTCAAAAAACCTTGCTTTGAACTGTTCATGAGGGCACATGCAGTGAACATGAAAGTTATTATGGAACCTTTAAGAAACTCGTAAGGAACTATGAGTACTCCTATTGGAAGCTTGCCCAATGTTTGGACATTTCTCAAGTATTACCTTCCGAGTAATAAGATAAAAGAAACTAAGTAAGAAATAGAAAGGAGAGAAATAGAAAATATATGCAGCTCGCTTTCAGAAACCTTTGGTTTTTGTATAGATAATGTATGCACATCATCGTTCTGCTACACGTTTTTTTATAAGTAACTGGTTTATAAGAAACTTGTACTACGATGACCAAAAATCTAAGAAACTCTAGTACTACGCTCAAGAACAGTTAAGAAACTCTAAAACTTTATTTCTGTATGTCTCTCTTATTCTATGTCTCTCTAACAAAGGTACATTCGTCTTTTCTTGACTTTTAACTGCAAAATTGGTAATTTTTTGCCTTGATGTGCATGGCTTCTTCTTGATGACAATGTCAATGCAAAATGGAAGCCCTTTCTCGAGAAGAAAGCTCAACTTCGAACAATACCGCAATTTTAGGCCCAAAAAAATAAGAAACTAATTAAGAAACTTTTACTACTAAAATACCGAAATTTTCATGCGAAATTAAGAAACTTTTAGTACTAAGTGCTGTTCCAAGTTTCTTATAAAAAAACGTGTAGCATTTAAACCACATATGCTGGGGTCTTCGTTTTCGTGGTCTTCGTTTTCGTGGTCTTCGTTTTCTGGGTCTTCGTTTTCGTGGTCTTAGGTCTTCGTTTTCTGGGTCTTAGTTTTCCAAACACCCCATAATTCGCATTCAAATGTCTAAACAGTTGCTATAACTGTACAGTGTCAAAACATTTTTGAGTCCTAGCTTTTTAAATTCAGGTATGGTTTTTGTTTCTCAACTTTAGAAAAATTGAGCCTACCGTTTGATATAAGCCGAATATAAGCAGTTTCTTATAAAAAAATACGTGTATCAATCCAGTTGCCCCATAAAAATGGGTTGCCCCTGGTCTGTAGTCCATTAGTCCAGTAGTCCATCAGACCAGTAGTCCATCAGTCCATAATGTGTTTTTAAATATTTCTTAACAATGTCCCTTTGATGCCATATTCTTTTCTGACTCAATGGGATGTATGTTGTTATGGCAGGTATTTATCTAACAGAGAACTTTGACCAACCAAGATCTGTTGTCGTCTATAGCATTGCAAATAGACGCATTGAGAGAAGAGGACTTCATTTAGACTGTAACAGGTATCATGCTTTATATTATTCATACATATGTGTATTTGTTTTTGTCTTGTTGCTTTCCTTCTGTGACAGATTTATGAGGTAAGTTTGAATCAAACTTCGCTGATCTTCGACTTAGCACACTCCCTTCAATTGAGCAACAAAGAGTATCCTGACAGCCGAAACAAAATGGTGCTTGAAGTTTGACTAAATGAAAACTGTTTATCAAATTCAAATGCGAAAGTTAGCTACAATCCTGGCCAAAAGAAGCTGGGACGCAGGCAAATTTCAGTGTTTTCATGATGTTTCCTAAAATATCGAGGAGAAAACATACGTTTAAGGCTGAATTTCCAGTCAGTGGAATTTTCCGAGCGGGCGGAATTTTAGACAATAATTGGTCGTTCAGCCGTAACTTTCTATTCAATTCCAGAGCGACATTTTCTCTCGCATACAATAGAAATTCCGCCCGCTCGGAAAATTCCAGTGACTGGAAATCAGCCTTTAGAGTCTCCTAATCCCCCCTTCCCCCTACTTCGGGGAGGGGGGAGCGGGGGGCACGTAATCAAAGACCGAAGTAGTGCAATTTTATGATTTGTCCCAAGTATTTTGGCCAAGATTGTAGTTAGGAAAAGCAAGTTAGTTAGGAAAACAGCAGTGAAAGCAAGGTAGTAATTTTAGTAGTTGTTGTACCATATTGTATATGATATCGCATGAATGAAGGTGAAGTGTGTTGGGACGTTTCTCTGGAAATAAACTGGTGATAGTGTACAAAACACATGACAGACAGAAACTAGATGGGAACTAGATTTATGATTTGATTCTGATTTCTGTGATGCTAAAGATTTGGCAGTAACAAACAATTGTTAGTAAGTATTTGGATTTATGCATATTGGAAAGAGGCAGGAGGAAACTATGGAACAGTTGACAATTGTTTGGCACCCCTTCTCATTGGCCTGCGAGCAGGGTCTAGGTTCTCCTCCAGTAGAATCGGCGCAACAGCGACCAAATCGTTGTTCTCATTTCATGAGAAACGAGGAACCTTTCCTGATTGGCTGAAGCATATCCCCTTTGTTTGATGGAGCGCCTGTGTCTTTGTTAGAGTCTGCTGATATTCAATTTTTTTTTTTTTTTTTTTTTTTATAAATCTTCTAAACACACATGTATATAAAGGTAAAAACCTACTAACAAAGTTTAAGAAGAGGACAAAACAAAACAAAACAAAACGAGCATAATAGAAACAAATCAAATACTGTTAAAGGTAACTAATTTACAAAGGGGGTGCAACAATTAGCTTTTCCGATCGAATTTTTGACAGGTTATATAAATACGAAATTATTTCTTTCATGACAATCGGTTCTGGGATGGAGAAAAGAAATCTAAACTTGTCATTCATGTTCAGAAGCCTTATATTTGGGAATAAGTTGTAACACTTTTCTAAGAAATCTCTTCTGGAGTGGTTGTAAAGGGGGCATTCTGAGATAAAGTGCATTTCATCTTCAACAATTCCTGCACTGCAAAGTTTACACAATCTATTTTCAAATTTAATCTTTGGTGTGGTTCGTCTACCGGATTCAACTGCCAGAACGTGGTCACTTGTGCGCAATTTTGCTGTAAAAACTCGTTCTTGCCTGAAATTGTAATCATGTAATAGGAGATATGGTTCGCATTTAAATTCTTTGTCCATATCACGTAGGAATTTCCCCTTTTTGGAGCACTGAAGTTGTGACTTCCATAATTTTTTGTATGACGTTTGTAGGCTAATTTTAACCTTATTCTTATTCATTTCAAGAATGTTAGGTGTATTTGTAAAACTTTTTATGTTATCAATGTGAGTTTTAAAGTTGAGATAAGAGGGTAGGTCCTTATTTGCAAGTAAGGATAGATGCACCAGACTATTTTGCGGAGATTGCTCTATGTGTCGCAGAAAAGAGATACATCTGCTGTCTATCGTGTTTTTTAAAGGGAAGCGGCCTAATTCACCACGAACCAGAATATTTGTAGTTGACCTGTTTACCCCAAGTAGATGTTTGCAGAAAGATAGGTGTATTTTTTCTATGATATTGTTGTCCCACCTGTCGTAGTCTGTATAATGAAATGCTCCCCAAACCTCACAGCAATAGAGGAGGATAGGAGATATCACAGAGTCAAACAATTTAAGTGCAGCCTTAATTGGGAGTCGTTTTATTTGGTACCTGCCGTTTAGGGCATAAATGGCTCTCCTGGCTTTTCCACTAAGTGTTTCGATAGCAATGTGGAAGGAACCCGCCGCGTTTATGGCCATTCCTAAATAACTGTATTGAGTGACGTTGTCTATCTTATTATTGTTCACATAAAAAGAATCTTTTCTGTTTAGCCTACTTTTTTTCTGAAAGGTAATGCATTTTGTTTTCTTCGTATTCACCGAAAGATTCCATGTAGCACAGAAATCGGTTAGCCTATCGAGCATTTTTTGGAGTCCTTGCTGGGTTCTTGACATCAAAATAGGATCGTCAGCATAGAGAAGACAGCTTACGTTAGTATCATGATGTAGGTGTAGAGGGGAAGGGTTGATTTCCTCGACCTCGTTGATGAGGTCATTTATATAAAGGTTGAAAAGAGTCGGGCTTAAGGGGCAACCTTGTCTGACGCCCTTTGAGTAGCTGAAAAATTGAGTCATTTTATCGTTTACCTTAACGGAACATGTAGTTTTGGAATAGATGTCTTTGATTATTTCTAAAAAATTTCCGCTTATATTTAGATTTTCGAGCTTGAGGAACAAACCCTTGTGCCAAACTGAGTCGAAAGCTTTTCTAAAATCAACGAAGCATGCATAAATTTTTCCATTTCTCGTATTATGAACATGCTTATTAATAAGAGTTTTTAATGTAAAAAGGTGATCGGCCGTCCTGCATTTTTCTTTGAAACCAATTTGGTTAAGATTCATGATTTCATATTTGTTGATAAAGAGGGTGAGTCTTTCATTTAGCATCAAGCAGAATAACTTGGAGAGGCAACTGGTTACGCATATTGGTCTGAAATTTTCAGGATCATTTTTGCTCCCTGCTTTGTGGATTGGGGTTATGATACTTATGCACCAGATACTAGGAATACATTGAGCGCTTAAAATCATATTGAATAATTTCAAGTAGGCCTGTTGCATGTATGGGAAGCTGGTCTTGATCATTTCATTTGAGATTTTGTCCGTGCCAGATGCTTTACCATTTTTTAGCTTCTTTACTACTCTTTGTAGTTCCTTTTGTGAAAATTTTTCATTGAGCATTTGGTTAGGAAAATTCCTTCTCGTAGTATGGGTAGCAACAGGGGGATAGGTTATATCTTTGGTTGTATTATCGTTAAATAAGTTGCTGTAAAAGTTTTCCCAAACGGACCCATCTTGTATGTTTACATCAACGTATTATAGAGAGCGCGTGGCCGAGTGGATAAGGCAACTGACTCGTAATCCAAAGGTCAGAACGGCCGAGGTTCGAATCCCGCACTGGACAGTTTGGTCGCTGTCCGTAACTCTAGCCCGGGTCAACCAGAGCCATGTGAGGGAAATCTGGTAGCTGCGGCGGGTTGATGGTAAAACATCCGTGGCCCCTGCTGGAAATAAGTCTCTCTCAGACTTTCGCAGGCTAGCCACGTTAAAGGCACACTGTCATGGATGTGATTGGTCAGATCTTCAGATAAAATCAATAACAAAAGATCTTATGGGTTTGTATTCATCAATCCTTTGTGCGCTGGAGTCATGGATTCATTCCCAAATAAAAAGATTCATATCTTTATCATCGAATTTATTTCTGTGGTAACTGAAATAACTGAAGCTTGCCTAATTCCTTTCTTTTGGATTGTCTTATTTACCCAATCAGCGCCATGAAAGTTTGCCTTTAAATATGATACCTACCTACCTACCTATGAACAATGCTAAGCCATAGAAACCCTTTTGTGATAAATGCATGGGGGTGCTTTGTCTACACTATTCATAGGCAGCTCTATTGAGTTAGTTCCTCAATCCTTGGAACCGCACGTGATCAAGAACAAGGATTTGGTCGCTGTTGCGCAGACTATCTCATTGTCTCACAAATCGATGCCTTTCTCGTCGTAATCATCTTGCTGCAGTTATTTCTTGCATTGTGATGAGGGTATCTCCATATCTTCAGTCAAGCATAAATAGTTACGTTGGTTACCGCTACAGAAACAGACAACAACACATTCCCAACAGAAAAGACGGATTATTTGCTCACACTGTTCTTTCCAGGTTAAATATTTGAATGGAATATTTCATATTGAATTTTGATCGCTCTTTCGACTGGTTATTGCATTGAAATACCTTGAATTGAAAATCCATAGTGCCGCAGGCCCACATCCGAGGGGTGTATCACTCCACAAAAAGGCGTACGGGATTTTTTCGGATTTAAAAATCCTTCGATTTTGGGTCCGGATTTGCGGATTTTTCCAGATTTTAAGCGGATTTTTCTGATTTTTTCGGATTTTAAATATTTCTGCCGGGACTTTTCCCTCCTTCAAAACTATATAGAAATGGCAGTTAGCTTCATAATAAGTCCAATTGCTTGACTGTTCTGATTATCGCCAAATGCTAATCAGCACATTTTCATTGATTCATGCAGTTCTCAGATACGAACTTATTAAAATATCAGTCATATAGCAGTGTCCTTAAGACTTAAAAGCATAACACAATGGAAAAATTATAGAAAGCATAACAATAATACAGGGTGTTAAAAAACGCAGTTCACCTTTATTCGAGATTCTTCAGAAAGTGATGGTATTTGAATTAATTGACGCATAATATCTGAACCTTCCCCAGCCAAACTTCTTCCAATTGCTCTATTACACTAAGCACGACAAAAGACTGGCACTTTTGTGACTTTTCATAGAATTTAACATGGTATCAAATTAGAAATAAGTCATTGTTATATAATTGGTCATGTGACTATGACATGCCCATATTTAGCAACAGTCTCCCAGAAAATCACTAAAATGTACATAACATTTCTTGTACCAATCTGATTTCAATGAAATTGATACCAATCAATTCTTCTTGAAGTCTACATTTATTGGATATATAGCCTTTTGTGTTTTGTTGACATCAGCAACATTTAAGATGTTTCATGTCATACTTATGATAGCGTCATATTTATGATCAGCATATGAAATAATTAGTGCATTATGATCAAAATTGACCAATGAACGATTCAAGATCAATTTCGTATACGGTAGTTTTTATCGCTAAAAATTGACTTTGAATGTCAATAAGGCATTAGCAAATTTTTTTGGATGTCAAGCATGACTTTGATAGGCAGTTTTTGTATCAATAGAATTCTAAAGAGTATAATTTTTGGCAGTTTTCATTAAGAACAATCTGGGGGGATTTCCCCCCCCCCCTCCCCATGAGAAAGTGGTGCTTGATTAACCCATGTAGAATAGCGTTAATTGAATCATTTATCTCTTGATAGACCTTTTAGCTATTCCAAAAAATAGTCTGGACCGAGTGATATTTTCATGCACATGTTCAATTCACGATTGAGCTGCGTCAGAAGTTATTGCTAGGTCCACTGCACACTGCACGTTTCCACTTCTCATCTCACGTTTCTTTTCGTCAAAGAATGTTGGTGCGCAAATATAAAAGGACTAACGAAAACTCATGTTACCAAAGATGGCTGCCAGCCAGCAGCAGCAGCCACAACAGAACGTCTCCTCCGCATTCACCTCTCCAAATCCACCATCATATCATCCATCTGATCTTCCTATGGTGTTTTTCCTTGATCCAAGAGATTTTAGTCCAAAATTTCAGTTGTTTACGTGATTCAACGCTGATTTTTGCAGAGTTTGGCCGTATTTCTTTGATCTGGTACCGGATTTATTGGATTTTTTAGGCCTGGCCGGATTTTCGGAGTTTTGAAATATTTGTGCGGATCTCTGGATTTTTGAAAGGATTTTAGTGGATTTTTGCGGATTTTTGGCAGGGTGTACGAGGATTTTTGGAGTGATACACCCCTCGCCCACATCAGATGTATATCTGCCATCATTGTAGCCTGCAGTGCGATCTCTACGAGGAAGGAAACATTGAAGGGAAAGCACCGCAGACTACCATCATTGCCATATACCCAGCCATGACCCAGCCTTATTACTCGCTTGCTTGCTTGCTTGCTTGCTTGCTTGCTTGCTTGCTTGCTTGCTTGCTTGCTTGATTGCTAACTTGCTTGCTTTTACAGAGGTCTGGGTCGGTGCACTGCTTTTCTGGCACACAGCTTTTGGTGAAACTAAGACCATGATAGTTGCTACCTAATTCCTACCAATTGACAACAACAGATACCCTTGGGAACGAGGTTGGTGTACCATAGCCTACGTGCAGGCTCGGCAGGAGCTTCTAAGAACTTTAAGGTGAATCAACGGAGCTAAGTAGAGGCAATCTATAAATAGGACAAAGAAAACTCCTACGCATGTTATTGTTCCTCTGGCTAAACAATATCCACAAGCGTCTCGAAATCATCAAATACAATCGGCTAATAATAGAATACCCAGACTCCTTCCGCGTGGGGCTTTTATCTCCGTTGATTCTCTTTGATTACGCGAGTAGTAATAGCAATAGAACTTTATCGTATAATATATCAAAGACAGTCAAACCAAACCAAATTTAGTGAAGCTAAGACAATGATAGTTGCTACCTAATTCCTACCAATTGATCAGGGGCGGACTGGGGCATCGATTCCTTACCGGGAAATTAGCTGTTAGGGGCCCCACATTTGTAGAAGTTCAAATTATATTTGTAAACTAGCTAGCATGTTTGAAAAGCTACTTCGTAGTGTTTCTAATGGTGTAGCCAGATTTTTACCTCAATGGAGGCAACTTTGGGCAAATCAAGTGAAACGAGGGCCTGGGGCCTCGGTCTAGGAAAATTGTTAAGTGTACAATTTACAATTTTACAATTTACAAATTACCCTTTTCTTTACAATGCCGCTGAGCACCCTTATTTTCGAAAAATCCACCCCCAATTGGATATGGGGTGAGCCTTCAAGCAGTCAAGTGAAATGAGATGTTTTGGAAAAAGTGAATTAAGCTACGGAGACTTTCGTGGCAGCTTCAAAACAAATTATAGTTTTTTATCAAATTCTCGTCTGATGATGGCACAGCTAAAAAGAAAGAAGCCACTTCGTTTAACTTCCAAGAAAATGTTTTCATGTGCGGACGTAACGAGAGCCTAAATAAAGCATTCAACAGCCATGACAAATTAAGTGGTAGGGTATTGAAATAAGGGGGTCTGGGGGAGAAAATTTTCAGAGGATACGCCCTTTACTTTGGCTTAGAACACTTCTCGCATAGCGGTGCTAAAACAGAATTTGATCATTTCGTAACAATTGCTTTTTCAAATTAGCATCCGCAGTAAATTTTTGTGGAAGTAAATTTTCTATTTTCTAATTTTCCTATTTCAATGCTATCATGGTTTGTCATAATTTATCATAGTTCATCTGGGAAAATTTTGTAACAGGCATACCTTTACTTTGGCTTAGAGCGACTCTCCCAATGCCCTCAACCACTCTCCAGTATTTTTCGGATAGATTCCTACCCTTCTCTACCTATAACCAATTTCTCCTCGTTTTTGAAAGAGTCTCGAGGATCATCTTTTGACAGAAGTAGGGGGTGGCAAATGGCCCCATCTCCATCCGTGGCCGCCACGCCACTGGCATACAAAGTTGCACAAAGTGGCCGACAGTAGCCAGGAATACAGATGTCTTGAAGTGCGAGCGAAGCGAGCTGAAAACTTTCAGGCATATTCTACTTAGATGGGCTTGAAAAGTGTTAAGATATTAGTTACAATTGCAAATCTGTTTTACTGTGGGCCGCCAGCAAGCATTTGTGTCCAAAAGGCCCAAGACAAAAAGTGGCTATTGTCTTGACAAGGGCCCACCGGGAAATTTCCCGGTATCCCGGTGGGCCAGTCCGCCACTGCAATTGATCGCTAAAATCTTTAGAAAAGATCATTTTTGACTCACGGTAGTGAAGTCATAGGGGTGGTGGGCATTTTCCTCTTTACAAAATCTTTTATGTCATGGGGTGAAGGACGTGATGAAGTCCACATCAAGCCTTGCAACAACGCGAGGTAAAAGCTTGTCGTTCAGCGGAGGCCCTCCTGATGTGTATGACATCTTAAAGGTCAAACGCTCCAGCGGTTTGAGCACGCGCGGCCCTCCACGGAAAGAACGAATCATGGTCGCGGAGCCTGCGCGCTCAAAATGCTGAATGAAAAACTGCATTCAACGAGCAAAGAAAGGTACGTCTCTCATCTTTGATCAAGAAGTTTATCAACTTACTTTTTCGTAGCTGCTTAAAATCAATTTTCAATTCAAGCCTTGCATTATGGAAACTCTATCCACCTGCCCAAAGCCTGAACACAAAAAAGGAGCCAAGAAATTGTAGAAGAGGACTGTATCTTTCTGGATTTCCACTGGCGTAGTACTACGCCCTACTTTCACTCGCTGTGGAACAATACTTAGCAAATATTACTACGAGCCCAAACTTATGATTCGTGATGACGATGCAATGACCTCATGCTCATCAAGTCACACGACTTCTAGGTTCTGGTAAACAAGCCCAAATTTGGTTAATTACTTATTTTAAATTAGCTTCTTTTTACGCAATGTTTTTCCCCAAAATATTACTACTAATGCGCTCCTCCACACACTCCCCCCTGCTTGACCTAGGGTTCAAGCATCTGCCTAGTTTTCCAGCCTGAGTCCACAGCCGCAGCTCTTTTACTTCTGACTGGAGGTTCTGAATGTATTTCTGCTACTGGAGTGTTTGGTTCTTCTACATCCTCGGAAACTTGTCTATTGCGAGCAATCTGTTCCTTACCTTCTAAAGGATACAACTTCTGAATTGGTCTATCTATATAAACTGGCTTACCCTTTGCCATGAGCTTTATCTTGGCACCTCTAACTCTACCATCTCTTCCAACTACTAACTTCTCAACAACTCCCATCTTCCAATTACATCTGCTCACTTTGTCCTCATAGACTAACACTGGCTCTCTCAATTGGATAATTCTATCTGGCTCTGCATGATCTAACTTGTGATACTCTCTAAGATCTGTTAGATATTCTTTGCGCCATCTGCTCCAAAAATGTTCCTTCAGTTTGGCTAAATACCTAAGTCTAGCTAGATACTTTCCTTCAGCTATATCATCTTCTAGATCTTCATCTGGAATATTCATGAGCCTTCTGCCATAAATCAAATGTGCTGGAGTTAGCACCTCACTTCCTACTTCATCATACTCGTAAGTAAGTGGTCTAGAGTTAATAGTTCCCTCAACTTCTATCAAGATAGTCTCCAATTCATCATACCTCACTCTTGCATTGCTCAACACTTTCCGCAAACATCTTTTTACTGTTCCCACCATTCTCTCATAAAATCCTGCCATCCAGGGACTTTTCGCCAGGATGAACTTCCATTCAATTCTATTTCTAGAAATATAACCTTTCACTTTCTCATCTTTGAATAGCTTATTAAGCAACTGTTTGGCAGCCTTAAAAGTTTTCGCATTGTCAGACAAAATAAGTTGTGGTGTACCCCTTCTGGCTGCAAATCTTCTAAGACAATTCAAAAATGCTATTGTTGACAAATCTGGCACTAATTCCAAATGGACAGCTCGAGTAACACAACATGAGAACACTGTAATATAGCATTTACTCATCAACCCCCCTTTCTCTTTAACATAAAGCGGCCCTGCAAAGTCTATGCCTACATTTGCAAAAGCTGGTGCTTCTCTAACTCGAAATTCTGGTAAATCTGCAACTGGTTGAGGACTAAATGACTTTCCCTGAATCTTTCTACAAACCCAACAATCCCTGATGGTGTTCTTAACCTTCTGTCTCCCCCTTGGGACCCAAAAACGTGACCTTAGCTCAGCTAAAGTTGCTCTCAATCCGCTGTGATAAACACGATTATGACATTCATTGATAATAAGCTTCGTTAAACAGTGATTCCTTGGTAGTATAATCGGTTGTTTTCCTTCTAAGCTCAAATCTGAATTGTTCAATCTACCCTTGCACTTCAGGAGTCCATTATACTCTATAATTCTAAGCTCTTTCTCAAGTCCTGCATAATTATCCTGATTTTTCAACTTTGCCTGTGCTGCTAAAATCCACACTCTCTCCGCTCCAATCATTTCATCCCTACCAAGTTCTCCATTCTTCCTTTGCACTCCCTTCTTTTTTGCCCTAAGGTTATAGATAAATCTTCTCACATAAGCTGTAACTCTGTATAACCTGTTGAGATTAGAAAACTTCTCAATTTCCATGATGCATTCAACATTTGATGTTTCCTCAATACTCACTTTTAACACACATGATTTTTTCATTTCCACACTACTTTCCTCAGTTTCTATCTCAATTGCGGGTGTAGGAAATCCCTCCCCTGGGGTCTTAAGCCACCAAGGTCCATTCCACCACAATTCTGTTTCCGTCAACCCATTGGCACCCACCCCTCTAGAGCCTACATCAGCTGGATTCTCAGCACTTGGACAATAACCCCAATCTTCTTTCTTGCTCCATTTCAATATTTCGTTCACTCTATGTTTCACAAAGATCTTCCATTCATTCCTATTGGCTATCCAGCACAATACAGTTTTACTGTCAGAAAAGTATTTTACCTGATCTATTTCTACTTCTCCTGCTAGTGCATTCCTAACTGTATCCATAAGTTGTGC
Organism: Aurelia coerulea; assembly: GCA_039566865.1. Taxonomy (NCBI): domain Eukaryota; kingdom Metazoa; phylum Cnidaria; class Scyphozoa; order Semaeostomeae; family Ulmaridae; genus Aurelia; species Aurelia coerulea. The sequence continues at coordinate 48,927,275 of CM076943.1, read as the reverse complement.
TAATGTTCTAGCAGCCATTAGCTCAAGTCTAGGAATTGTCTGAGCATTCACTGGGGCAACTCGGGTCTTAGAAGTCAATAACGTTACATTAACTTCCCCCATACTCTCAGATACAAGATAAATAACGGCACAATATGCCCTCTTACTCGCATCTGCAAATCCGACCAATTTACATTTTACTGCTTCTTTTCCTGAACCATAAACACACCTAGGGATCTTAATTTCTTTCACCCTTTCCAGTTCACTCATCCAACTTTTCCATCTTTTACACCTTTCACCAGTCAATTCTTGATCCCAGGGAACTTTGTCAACACAGAGCTCCTGAAACAAAACTTTCAAACTCACCACAATGGGGCTAATCACTCCCAAAGGGTCATACAAACTTGCAAGGATACTTAGAATATTCCTTTTTGTTGGATTTAATTCTCTCATTCGCTCTACCATTTTACTGAAAGAATATATAAATTCATCACTATCACAGTCCCAAAGCATTCCTAGAACCTTTTCCTTTCCCCCAACCTCTTTAGGGCCAATCGTTTCCTTAACAAATGTCTGCTCCTCATTCCCAACTTCTAATGGTCCTTTTTCACATTCTACCTTGTTCATTTCACATCGAACTTTAGGATCGTTTGTTAACCATTTTCGCAACCTAAAGCCCCCTTTCATCATTCGTGACCTAGCCACATCAAAAAGCTTAATAGCCTCTTCAGGATTACTATGACCCCCCACCCAATCATCAACATATAGACTTTTCTTCATTGCCTGAACAAATTTAGGATCTTCGTCTAAAAATGTATCTAAATGATATTGTACAGTAGCATTTAACAAGAACGGCGAACAGTTAACTCCAAAAACTGCACGGCAGAATCTATATTCTATTGGGTTTACTACCTTGGCATTAACATCTTCTACCCAAAGAAACCTCAAACTATCCCTGTCCCTTTCTGCCACTTCCACATTCAAAAACGCCTTCTCTACATCTCCTACCACTGCAACTCTCTTCTCTCTAAATCGTATCAGCACATCATATAACATGGGTGTTAGAGCTGGGCCCACATGCAGACAATCATTCAATGAAACACCTTTACCCCCTGGTTTAGCTGAGGCGTCATACACTACCCTTAATTTTGTAGTCTTAGCATCTTTCCTTATAACTGGGTGATGTGGGAGATAATATGGCTTTCCCTCACTTTCTAACTCGCATACTGGTTCTATAATACCCTTCTCTAACTGTTCCTTTATCACTCGATCGTACTCTACAAGGATTTCTGGTTCTTGTTGCAACCTACGTACTTGTGCTTTCAACCTTTGTAAACTGTTCCAATAATTACTTGACAATCTTTCATGTCCTTCCTTCCAAGGTAATTCAACAGTATATCTTATCCCATTGAATGAAATTCTATCTTTCAAGGTATCATGCACATTCTCTTCCTCTCTAATCCCCACAGTCTCATAATCCCACAATTTTTTCACACTCTTCTCAAGTTCTTCAAACTCTTCTTCTTGCTTAGCATCTTCATTAGCAATCACTGGTGTATGGCCTACAAAACTAACATTCACTTCGTTCACTTTCCTCTCACCTTTCATAGGACCTGAAAGCACCCAGCCTAGCTTAGTTTCTACAGCAACGGGCTCATGGAGCTCCCCCCGTCTTGTACCCCCTACCTGGAAGCACCATAAGTAATCTGAACCAATCAAAATGTCTACTTCTAACTGCTCTTTGCCTTTGCATACATCTGAAAACCAAAGCCCTTTAAGATGACTAAATTCTGCTTTTCTGCGTTCGATATGCTCATTTCTGATACTAGATATATTCTGTACTGCATATGCCTCCATCTTTACACACTGTTTTCGATCTAATGATGCTATCTCTAACTCGAAAACCTCCTTTAACCCACGATCTTTTCCTTGCTGTCCGAACGTACTTATCTCTAGCCATTCCTTACGCTTCGCGACTAAGCCTGCTGACTGAACTGTACGCAAAGTTATAAACGAACGCTGACTACCTGAGTCAAACAATACTCTGACTTTAACTGGTTTACTGTTGCCTTTGACTAATCCCTGTGCTGTCTGCAAAACTATACCTATCTCCACTCCTACATGCAGTGTTGGACTCTGGCTGGCTTCTATAACAGTAGCCTGCTCCCCAAATTTTTTATCACAAATTGAAACATGATGTTTACCCTTACATACCGCGCACATCAAATTAGAGTTACAACCTCCCGCCATGTGACCCTTACGCATGCAGATAAAGCATCGACCATACTTACGAACCAACTGCTTACGCTCGTTCACATCTGTAATTTCGGTACAATCTTCATGTAAATGATTTCCTTTACAATAAGTACAAAATAATGATTTCACTGTTTTGGTTGTCAATGTGCTGGCTGATATCGGCCTAGCATCGTTCTGATTTCCTGAACTGTTCTTCGCTATCTTTCTCTCAAATTTTTGTCCCGAAATGTTATAATGTTCTTCTCTTAGTTCCACTTCAACACGCAAATAGTCCAACAATTCATCGACCGTCCAGGCATTAAAATCCCTTCCTCTTGTTAACTGCAATCGAATACCTTCGGGAAGTTTCTTTACAACTGCAGGTACAACTATACTTTGATAAGTAATCGGATCAACGTCCAACGCTTGCAGTCCCCTGTGATTGCACTCCACCGAATCATACAATTTGCGTAATCTTGCAGCGTCCCAATCATGAAACACAGGCTGCACGTTCATCAAGGCATCAATATGCGCTTGCTGAATGACTGACTTCTTTCCAAATCTCTGTTGTAACGCCTCCACAGCCAAATGATAATTTGCTGCGGTGGTACGAAATCCCGCTATACATGGCTTTGCTGAATCTGTCACGTAACGTCGCAAATACGCGAACTTATCAATGTCCGCCACGTCTGGATTTTTATGGACCGAACTTTCGAAAGTGTCCCAAAACTCTTGCCACTGCTCAGGTTTCCCCGTGAACTTCGACATTTCCAATTTTGGTAACCTGGCATAAACTTTGTGCTGCAAACTCTGCAAACCGCTCCCGTTTCCGCTAACTTCACCAAGACTCGAAGCCGAGTCTTGCAATTCTCTATCTTCTTTCATCACTCGATCTAATGCACGCAAGGCTGTCTTAATTTCCGATCTAATTCCTCCTGCGTCACAAATCTCTTTCGCTAAGATGGCCTCTCCATCTTCCTTTTCTCCAACTTCCCCAGTCAACAAATCCAGTATTTCACTATCCAAAACTTGCACCAACTCCAGCTGTTCACTCAGTTTTGAATTTAGCTGAAATGGCAAGTCACTATTTTCCTTGAACTTTTCTTGATCGACACAATCTTTCGTTGCTTTCAAAGTTTGCGTGATGAACGCACGATGACCAGTCCTCTTCTTCAATTTCTTCTTTAGCTCTGACATTTCTTCAGGCCGAGTTCTTCAATCTTTATCTAATCCGGCTCGGTGGACCACGATATGGAAACTCTATCCACCTGCCCAAAGCCTGAACACAAAAAAGGAGCCAAGAAATTGTAGAAGAGGACTGTATCTTTCTGGATTTCCACTGGCGTAGTACTACGCCCTACTTTCACTCGCTGTGGAACAATACTTAGCAAATATTACTACGAGCCCAAACTTATGATTCGTGATGACGATGCAATGACCTCATGCTCATCAAGTCACACGACTTCTAGGTTCTGGTAAACAAGCCCAAATTTGGTTAATTACTTATTTTAAATTAGCTTCTTTTTACGCAATGTTTTTCCCCAAAATATTACTACTAATGCGCTCCTCCACATGCATTTTTTAACTTTCTGTGCATTTTATTTGAATCATAGCCGATTGTGCTTCAAAAGTAGGCCTAGATTTTTAATTTGTTCAGCAATAGTCTGAATTCAATGTTTTGTTCGGACTAGACCTCTAAGTTGACTTGTGCAAAGCACATTGATCTTGAGGTTTGCGCTAAATTGTGAATAATAAACTTCTGGAAAATAGAGGGACTGCAGCTGAGAACAGGCCAAGATTGGAAAATATAATGTGTGTGGCATGGCAGCCACCTTGCTCGCCTGTGTTTATGCATCATTTCACAGAATGAGATTGGTTGCTAAGGGAAACTTCTCCAACAAAATGAACTCTTTGAGTGCAGTAATTAGCTCAATGACGTTCCCATCAAAATTATTTCAAAAAGCTCTTTGTTAGCATTTTTTCAAGATTATTGTTAGTTTTCTAAGAACTTTTAGGCAGCTGATCAGTCAAGTAGAACAACAATCGAAGAGTTTTCAAGAAACCAATAAATTTTCCTACCCAGTACTGAGGGGTACTTCGGGGGGGTCCCAATACCGCAATACCGCACGAAAAAGACACTAAATACCGCAATACCGCACCAAAAAATAGCAAAATACCGCAAAGGCTAGAAAACTAAAAACAACCCTGATAATACAGTATACCGGTCTGTAGCAGTATGATTCTGACCTAAATCCACCTTCTTCAAAATTTGTAGTTTGGTCGACAAGATCATAGTTAGATGTTTTACAGACAAAAGTTTGACGTGAGAAAAAGTTTCATTGATGTGCTTCAGTAAAACTGCATTGACGGCAGAAATTATGAATATATAGAACATATCATTGTTTTGAATATCAATTCTGCTACATAAGGGCCGAATTTTTCGCGAATACGAGATAAAAAGTTTACTGTGGCTGACGCTTTTTTGTACCCATTTTCCAAATGTCTATGTAGGTTCATATGGTTATCCAAATCTACACCAAAGTACTAGTATGATTTTGTCTCATGAATAACTTTTGATGTAATCCATATAGCACAAATTCAGTTTTACCCTCAATTTAAGTTAATGATCAAGTTAAATATTTTCATCAAGCAGTCTGCAACTTTTTGTATTTCACTGTTAAGTAAGCAGGGGCGCACATTCAAATTTTGTTTGGGGGGGTGTCAACATGCTCTGGACCGACCAAAATTTTTCGGACCGACTGAAAGTATAGCAAGCAGCAGTGTGGCCAGGATAAATTAAGTGGAGGGATTGAAACGAAGGGGTCTCCAGGAAAATCTTTGGGGCTACGCCCTTTATTTTGGCTTAGAATGCATCTCCCAATATCATGCTTGCCTTTAGCGACAAGGAAACCTGGATCGTTTTGTGACAATTATGCTATAAATCAGCGCACGAGGAACATTTTTGAAGAAAGATCCTTTACTTTGGCTTAGAATGCATCTCCCAATATCATGCTTGCCTTTAGCGACAAGGAAAACTTGATCGTTTTGTGACAATTATGCTATAAATCAGCGCACGAGGAAAATTTTTGAAGAAAGATCCTTTACTTTGGCTTAGAATGCATCTCCCAATATCATGCTTGCCTTTAGCGACAAGGAAAACTTGATCGTTTTGTGACAATTATGCTATAAATCATCGCACGAGGAAAATTTTTGAAGAAAGATCCTTTACTTTGGCTTAGAATGCATCACGGACTTGGAGTTTTAAGTATAGGCGTAATCTTAAGAACAACGACTTCTTCACTGCCAAGCCTAGCAAAAGCGACTTGTTTTAGTGTGTTTGTCCTCTAAGAAGGTTTTCCATTATGATCATAGTGTCAGCAGTGTTAGCTTTTGGTAGAAGCGTATAATATTTGTAACCCATGTCTCTTTTCTTTTTTGGGATTCATACACAAGTGTCTGTTTTCCAACGCCACATAACTACCACCACCAGCACCCCAGTGCCAGATTAGAAATTTTGAGTATTTGTAACAGCATTGTTCCTTGGGACAATCTTTGCACAACAAACACCTTCCATTTCGTGTTAGACCGCTTTTTACAAGCTAATGATTGCTTGCCCCTAAAAATGGAAGCCTGTGCAATTTTGTAATGCATCTAAGAAATTTTTTTTTAAATGCCATCCTCTGCTGTGGCTTAGAACGACTCTCCCAGTTATTGTCAAGCATTTCTTGTGAATATTCTAACTGTCGTCATGGGTCGAACTTTGCCCAAAACATTTAAAATCGGACCAACTTTGATTCAAACTATTGTGGACCTTTCGAGCTTCGTTGTGGTTGGTCGGTCCATGAAAAAGTCGGTCCACGAAGTCGGTCCACGAAGTTGGTCCATCCGATTTTGTCGTGGACCGACTTTTCCCTTTTGAGAAAATGTTTGGACCGACTCAGAAATTATTGGGGGGGTGTCTCACCCCCCACACCCCCTATTGTGCGCCCCTGAGTAAATGTTCTATTTCATTTGAGTTCTTTCTTGCACAATATGAAACAGTATCGTCGGCATACAATATAATACCAGAAGCATCTGTGAGCGGAATATGGGTGTCGTTGATTATCAACCCAAAGAGAAGGGGCCCCAGGATGGATCCTTGTGGTATACTACATGTAACATTTTCTTCGTATGAGCTGGTATCATCAGAAAGTACTTTTGTTTCCTATTAAAGAGAAATTCACCTATCCATTGCAATTCCACATCATCTATACCATAACGTGGCAATTTTTCCAACAAGGGTGCATGACGTACTGTGTCGAAGGTTTTACGGATGTCAATATAGACAGCACCACTATGTAGCCCTTTTTCAACGTTCTGTCTAAACTTTGCGGACAGTAAGGTAACTGCATGTTTCGTAGATCTCCCTTGTCTAAACCCAAACTGATGTGGGCACAACAGGCCATTCAAGTCAAGGTACTAGGACAGTTGATTATAAATGATCTTCCAGATAACTTTTGACAGGATTGCCTGATTTGGAAATAGGGGTGATTTTCCCACATCTAAAGTTTTGATTCGTGCAAATATTTTGATTCTTTTTCTTCAGATAAAATTGTTGCGTGCTCTCCTCCGCAAGTACCTTTTCAAGGTTGAGCAGGTGGAGCAGGCACAAGGAGAGAGAGATAAGAGACCTCCCTCTCCTTCGTTTTTCTTTCCTCTATTAATTCGTCTCGAAGATGTATTGTTCTTCAACAGGAAAATGGCGCGGAAAATGGCATTGCATGAAATTTGGATGTTAATTTTCGGACAATACCGCATACCGCGCTGTAAAAGCTCGATACCGCAATACCGCAAGTTTTTTCCGTCATTACCGCAATACCGCACAAAATTTACCCCCGATACCGCAATACCGCAAACCCCGAAGTACCCCTCAGTACTGAAAGTCTCTTTTAGCTTTCAGTAAACAGTTGAAATTAGCAGATGATGGGTACCAAAGGTTTTTGCAGTTTCTCCGCATCCTTCTATTCATTGATAGGTAACTTCCCAAGCATTTCGTGAGTTTTACCAGAATACAGCGCCAGTATGCGAATTACCTTCTCAGACAAAATAAACAAGTTTCTTGAGCAATATCCAAGTTCTCAGTCGAGGTTCTTACTGGTTTAGTTCTTAGTTGAATTCTTGAAAAGAGTTTCTTATTAACAATAGCACTGTTTAATCATGCTGAAAACGGATTACACGTTTTTTTATAAGAAACTGGTTTATAAGAAACTAGTACTACGATGACCAAATATTTAACAAACTCTAGTACTACGCTCAAGAACAGTTAAGAAACTCTAAAACTTTATATCTGTATGTCTCTCTTATTCTATGTCTCTCTAACAAAGGTGCCTTCGTCTTTTCTTGACTTTTAACTGCAAAATTGGCAAATTTGGCCTTGATGTTCATGGCTTCTTCTTGATGACAATGTCAATGCAAAATGGAAGCCCTTTCTCGAGAAGAAGGCTCAACTTCGAACAATACCGCAATTTTAGGCCCAAAAAAATAAGAAACTAATTAAGAAACTTTTACTACTAAAACACCGAAATTTTCATGCAAAATTAAGAAACTTTTAGTACTAAGTGCTGATCCAAGTTTCTTATAATAAAAAAACGTGTATTTCGTGATTAATTTGATTGCTTGTGTGTTTAATTAGATTGTTTGTTCTCCACTGAAAAATCTTCAAGCAAAGACTAAACATTTCCTGCACGCCAATTTTTGATGGTTGCTTCCTCAGACTGCATTCTGTAACGTAACATTACAGCATATTTACTCATATTTCGAGGAAGGTGCAATAAAATTGCACTGATCTTCCTTTGCATTCTCATGGCATAATTTGGAAAATTTCACAATAAAAATCATCAAGCCCGTGAGTCACTTCTAAGGTCCTTTGATTTAAATGTGCCTGCAGATATTCGCTGGATTTGAAAGTGCGTGCTTACGCACTTTGGCGATGCCTGTCCGGGATTCTGGGTCCACCCCAGACATAAGACCAAAAACTCTAGAGTACCTCCGGGGAATCAAACTGACCAGGCAGAAAACACAAGAAAAATCGACACGAAGTTTAAACCAAACAAAACATACACACCACTAAACTAAACTACGTCGAGAGTGTATCGAAATTAACCTCACTTATTATTATTATTATAATCTACATAAAGTGCCAGGCACCGGGTAGTGTCAACAAATACACGTTTTTTTTTTCTTTTTTATTTTGATGTTTTAGTCAAAGATTTCCAGTAAGTTCTATCTTGAGCTAACACTTTGGCATTCTCCCACGTGATATTCAATTTTGCCAATTGTTCTTCTACACATTTCAACCAAGTTAAGTGGTTTTGCGTCGACCCCTGGGCATTCTAACAATTTGTTCTGCTTCTTCCAGTGCTATCCTTGCAGGTGTGTTTGCTGGCATTCGTAATAAATGACCGATCCATCTGATTCTTGCTGTTTCAATTGTTTTGGACCATTCTATGTAGTTTATACTGGCTTTGAGTTGGTCATTCGATATTTTTCTGGGCCACCTTATGTTGAGAAGTTTTCTGAGCAGTCTACGTTGATATGCATTTATTTGACCTTTCATTGTTTCATTTATTGTCCAGAGATGTGAATTGTAAAGCATTATCGGGGTTATCAGGGAATCAAATATTCGGCTTTTAGTGAAAATTGGCACGTTACTGTTTTTCCATACCGGATCATATGTTCTCATGCTATTCATGGCTAATATCTTTCTTCGTTTGAAATCTTCTGTTGTGTCTAGCAGTGAGCCAAGGTATCGACAGTTTTTATATGTGTTGTCGCCATCCCTCGTAATGCTATATGTTTCTGTTTTCGATTCATTGCAGGTGAGATTCCTTTTCATAAAGAGTTGTGGTAACATGGATTGCTGATATTGCATTGCTCGGATGTCCTTGCTGATAAATACATACCCTATATCGTCTGCATATTGAAGTGGAATGATTAGAGATTGTTTCTGTATTTCATAGATTTGTTTCTTACTCAAACAGTAGGTATGGTCAAGTAATGCTTCTGGTTCTGGCTCTGCGAGATGTCCTGGTTCGTTGTAGCTATGTTCGTTGTAGCTATAACCTCACTGTCCAAACTAAATACGAATGAATGTGAAAACAGCGATAATCAGCAATATTTAAAAGAGCTAAGTCTACAATCAATCAAACAATTAAACGGCATATGTCATGAAGCTGATTGGTTCATGCAATACAATTCTCTCTATTGTTTATTACAAAGCACAGGATCGAGGCTGAATTTTCATTGCAACAAAAATTCATGAAACAGAAATGAAAAGTCTCGAAGCAATGGAATTCCACTCCAAACTTGTTTGTTGTATTAACCAATTGCTAATGTGACATATGTCCTTTAATCAACGAAATGTGTCGAGAAACTTCTTCGTTAGCAAGCTCCCGATGTTGTAAATAGATTCACCGATAAAAAACAACTTCTGATAATAAGTAAGAGGACTGTATAAATATGAACAAAATTAACGTGAATAAATGCAAAATGATACTGCTATTCTAAGAGCTAAAACTTAGAACCTTGTAGGTTTCATGCATAGGACAACGACTAAGCATACGATCAATTCGAATGGGTTGAAATGTTTTAACTTACTTTCAAGCATATGTCTGACACAGATTCTTGCGTCTCTTCTGGCCCGTGGGCCTGTTGTCTGCCTCTGCCGTACCCTAAGGTTGCAGCCTCTATTTATATGGGTTCCTAATTCAAAGGGGCTAATTCTCCGACAAAAATTGACCTAGTTTAGTTGTCAATTGTAAAGTGAACGTTTCCTAACGAGGCCGTAAAAATTCCGAAGATGAAAGCTTCTGGGTATGAACTTCGCCCACAGTAGAAAGAGTATACAAATTCTAATCTAACTACTTCGAGTATACGTCAACGTAAACAACGATTTAAGTAACAAATGGTAATAAAACTTCGAACCTACTGAATATAAGAAACGTTGATTTCTAAAGCTCATGCAAATTTAGTTTCAAAAAACGAGTCGTAAAAATGTCATTAAAAATACGGTCAAGTTCATTCATACCGTTCTTCGTTACAAATGTGACCTAAATTCCCTTTGCCAAATCTTTAGTTCAGAGGAATGTATGCTATTCGGTGGTAACCCAATTCAATAAATCGCGCCCTAATTCCTACTCAGTAGCGTAGCCAGGGGGCAAGGGGGCAGCCGCCCTGCCCCCCAATCATCGCTAAAGTTGGGTTTCGTGATTCATCCAAATCCGCTGAGAAACTGAAGGAGGGGGGAGGGGTAAGTTGTATTTTCTGCCAACAGCTGTAGCATCGCTGTTTGTGGCAAGTCCATGCTGGTTGTAAAAGTAATCAAAGGTGAACCTAGGGTTGACTCACGTACAAAGGTCTACGATGACGTACTACTTTTATGAAAGCAGTAAGAGGGAAACATCGTCTGGGAGGAAGGATTGCGAAGAAGATTTCTTCTGCGTATGAAATCCAACCCTCTCATTCCCAATGACGTAATATGACGTCACACATAACACGCAGCCTTGCTAGAACACAACATGCCCGTGGGAGGGGGGGGGACTCATATATTTTTCCGTACGGGGACGTGTGGCTGAACAGGGTATCATTCTCAGGATTCCTACTCCAGGACAGGGTATCACTTTAGCATATTCGGCCCCATGACAGGGTCCCTATTTATCTATTTATGACAGGGTCCAACTAATATATTTACATAACAGTGCACTTATTGTCTGAAAACGTGCACTTCCGCATAAACGTTTATAGATAATTGTGGTTACATAAATGCAGTCAACTGTCTCTAAAGTAGACACCTTCAGGCATGGAGCATTGCGGACACCTTTATTTTGTAGGAAATTTTTATTCGATACTACTACCTTAAGTCCGTTGCAGAGGAGCATTGCTCGCGAAGTGAGCTACCTCTCCGAAGGAGCGAGCTAGCGTAGCGCTTGATAAGATTTCAAACCTTCTCGCTCGCTATGCTCGCTCGCTCCTTCGGAGAGGTAGCTCGCTTCGCGAGCAATGCTCCTCCGCAAAGGACTTAAGGTAGTAGTTTCGAATAAAAATTTCCTACAAAATAAAGGTGTCCGCAATGCTCCATGCTTCAGGGCCAACTAACAGTTATTTTTGTTGATGCAGACTGGCTACATTCATCATACTATACATGCAAGTACAGTCAGAAATTAGGCCCCCCAGTTACTGTAAAATTTATATCTGATTAACCAAAAATGAGACGTAATTTGAGTTGACGATATTTTCGTAATTCCTCATTACATTTATATAGTATATACCGGGTGACCCAGAAAAAAGTGACCCAACGCAATCTGTTACAGAAAATTAACTAAGTGGCCGATTGAGATGCTTCAAACGTTGTTCTGTCGCTAAAAGACTAGCCTATGCCATGAGTATTTTTCGCTATTTTTTCGACACGGTAAATTTCAAAAATTAAGGATTTCGAGGAAAAGAGCATGCCTGAAATCCTCAAAAAGTCGTCAAAAACAGGGCATCGATTTACAGCCATTTCAAATCTTCAAAACAACGAGGAGCGTGTTTCATTTCAAACTGGGAATAGGTAACACAGTCGGAAGTCTTCAGAGCAAGTTTATAGTCCCTAGGTACTTGAAAATATTCTCAGGCAGAAAGAAACACGCTCCTCGTTGTTTCGAAGATCTGAAATGGCTTCAAATCGATCCCTTGTCTTTGACGACTTTTTGAGAATTTCAAGCCTGCCCTTTCCCTCAAAATCCTTAATTCGGAAACCTTCCCGTGCCCAAAAAAATTGCAAAAAATACTCATAATGTAGGTTGGTCTTTTAGCGACAAAACAACGTTTGAAATATTTCAATCTGCCACTTACTTTTTTCTCTATAACAGATTGCGTTGGGTCACTTTTTTCTGGGCCAAGGAGCTTATGATTTATCGACCCAGTACAGCAGCACTGTTTTAGTACTCCAAAACCCAATCGAGTAATTGTAGTAATTACTTTAAAGACAGTTGACTGTATTTTATGTATTTAATATTAATATTCACTCGTAAAATGCAGTCAACTGTCTCTAAAGTGAATACCTTCCAAACCAACTAAATGTGTCCTCTCTAACAAGGTGTGTACTTTACAGAGAGAATCTTAGCTAACATTTGTCAATAGGGGTGCAAAAATAATTCCTTTCTTAACAGTTTGCCCATGATATAATGGTGTCGCTTAGAGACAGTTGACTGCAGTGCAATACTTAAAAACTATTCGTGATATATTATGAAATCAACAAAATATTATACAATCAGGCAGGAGACCTGGCTCTTGCTAGGGGGGAGGGGGGAGGTGGGGAAGTTGCATAGGAAACATAATAGGAATGGAAACGAAAAGGGGTATACTTCATGTTGTTTTTATGGAACCACCAAGAAATTTTAGGAGAATTTCCTTATCAAACCAATTCTAAATGTTTTCAGCCTAACTGTTGCACGGATGGATGGTCGTATCCTCGGCTGAGTTGGACCAAAGATAGAGACTTGATCTACACCTAAGTTTGTCTCTTCCATTTACTAAATGCTCCATTCACTGATGGTTGCATTCCTGAGAAAATGTAGGTACTTTTGAAAACTCACGACTTGCTGCTATCATTTGCATTTTTGCTCTATTGTTAAAAGTAATAACGACTTTTTTACATTACTTATAGGATTGATAATAAAATCTTGAAATATCAAATTTTGACTGAGAGCCCGTTTACACGGAAACGAATCCATTTTGATTTCCAACATTTTCAAGGCTAAGGAAAATGCCTCATATAAACAAAATAATGAATCTAGCAGTAATTTGCACACTTTAACTGCATATTTCAAAGCCAACCAGTTTTAAAAGCATTCATATCTGCCAGTTTGGTCCTATTGAAAAGGTAATAATCACATTTAAACATCATTGGTGCCTGCTGTAGGCCAAATGGGAAATTTGAAGATTGATCTCGTTATCAAATTTTGATTTGTGAAACGTGCCTATTTTTATTGGCACATCCCGTAACTGGTGATTCTATCATGAATTACTGACCAGAATAATGCAGCCTGCCCCGCAGAAACCGTAAAAACGAGTTTCAGTGCAACCTATTTGGTTATTTTGTCAGTCTCTGTTATTGTAGGCCACTTTGTAATACCGGGTGTCCCAAAAAAATGTATACAGATTTGGTTGACTCCAGCGATGTGAATTTAGCTTTAATACATGGCTAACTACTCTCAAAATGTTCCTCGATAGTTAACTTGAACATAGATACCTTGTTTGTTGGTATTAGTGCTTTAAGAGCAGAAATATCAATCTTGAAAGCTCAAATTTGCGTCCACTTGCAAACCAGAGCTTTGACCTTTGGCCTAAGCAAATTCTTGAACCACATCGAAATTAAGAACTGAAATTAGTGAAACATTAAGAAACATCTTAATGGGTGACTGGGGGGAGGAGGTGACTTCCGGAAAACACACAATATAATATTGCTCAAATTTTATCAAGGCTCTCATTGATTTATACACTGTGCCTTAAGAAATTGCTCAGGCCAAAAGGCTTACGTCTTCCTCCGAAAGTTCCCTCCGTGACAGATTCACCACACACCCACTGACAAATCGTCCCTTTAGTCTCCCATTCTCCAAAACAACCAGCTCCGTTTCCAACCAGCTCCGCATTGATAAGGAGCTTATGAGTATATATATATTTGGATCTTTCTATTGCTTGTTTTGTTAGTTCACACGTTTTTTTCTTTCTAGCTTCCGCGAGACGGACACCGCCGCCGACTTTAGCAGCTCTTTACTCTGCGCTTTCTTTGATCTTCCCATTGCCGCCTTTGGCTACACCCCTATTTGCACCTTTTATGACTTATTGTAATAATAAGGATCCCGCTCAGGCTATTGTTTTTATATTGTATTGTTATTGCTGCGAAGCGCATGCGTAGCAGCTATTATAGACGGGATTGATAAGGATTCTCCGGGTAGTGGAGTTTCATGCTGACTCAGGCTGATCGAAGCGGAAATTGGCATTGGAGTCTTATACTGAGCGCCCACGACTTGGATTTTGGGCGAGAAGCTCAAAGCTGGCTCACTGCTATGCTCACGTAGAAGACGGAGAGACGGAGACGGAGATTTTCACGCAGTGTGGTAAGTATAGCATCGTTTTCTACATCTAATTTCATCGCAAATATGAGATTTCAGAAGCGGCAAGGAAAGGAAGATGTGTCATCAACGAGGGCCTAGGCCTAAGCGTTTCTTACGCTCACAAATAAACCACCAGCTAGCAATAAACCACAAGAAGCATTGTTTGTGGAAAGAAAAAGTGAATCACCCATTGACCATTGTGGTGATAAAAAGTGAATTGCCCATTGTGGCAAGTAAACTAGATACTTGTGCAAAATCACCAAAAAGGAATTTGATCTTTCAGGAAACTCAATTACTTTTGAAAATATTTGTCAGGGCTCCGAAAAACTGCCTCTATCTAACGTCAGCTAAAACCAGTATGGCATCTTCCTGCATTTTGCATATACAACTTCGGCTCTATGCCGCAGCTTCTTTTGTAATAAACAAGATGATAATGATTCACCATTCATTCCTTTGCATACAGCACTTGAAAACGTTTTCACAAATAACAACTAATTGAAAATATCTTTCAACCATGATTCTTTGCATCTGACGGAATTTTGATTGGCTTCTTGAAATGTTTATGTTGTCTGCTTGGTTGCAATATGTACTTAAATTGGCCTTTCCAGCCACCATGTGCTATCTTTTATTGATGCTCATTTTTGTGGACCATTGTAAAAATGGCGACAACAAAGAGAACACAAAATGGTGTATTTGCAGACCATGCTTGATGTTGCAAAGGCCCCTTTGATGTTGCCACTTGACCATTTATAGATCTCATACACAAACAGCTTCACATCTCATGTATTTTGTTGCAGGAATGAAAGGCAACTTATTAATTTGAGACACCCCTGTAAAGACTTCCACTGCTTTGGATCAATATTACTTCAGACATGTAAAGATTAACACAGCATTGGATCACTACCTGCAAATTAACCGTTTATATTCCTGTGACCAATTGCACAGCATTGGATCAGCATTTGCTTCTTTAACCATTAACATTCAAAGACCAATGCAGCATTGGATTACTTAAGGATGTACTTCTTTCAAAGACCAAACAGCATTGGATCAGCATTGCTTCTGTGACTGTTCTTCGTACCTTGTGACCTCTTAGCTTTGATACAAACTGTTACCAGATGAACCTTTGAAGAATTGTTGTGGTAAACTGCTGTGCATCATATGCTCTCAAGACTTGTTTTTATTCAAGGCACAATACAGAATCTGTTATTTGACACAGAATTGAATAGGGGAACACTTTGTATGTTGCCATCATGTATCAAGTTGCTTGAATATTATTAAAGAAGCTGACCCGGGGGGGGGTACATGACTTGTGGGTGGATGGGGGTCTGCTGCCCGGTTTTAAGAAAGCTACCCTCTTCTAATTACATAAACTTGCCTTGGTACCCACTGTTATGATGAATTTTCGCGGAAAACAGTCCATTTTCTACTATTTTTGCGAATTTCAGCGACAGCCCACCCATGTTCATGAAAAATTTCCCAAAAAGGACCCTTGTTTTGTTTAGAGAATTTTGAGCCCAAAAACCCAACCATATGGGCGGCACATACCTGTACCTTGAACGTGTTATGTACCCCCCGGGATGCTGATTGGTGCAGATGGAAGCAGATAATTGATATTCTAGGATAATTGCAAAGAAATTGTCAAAGCTACTGTATTGCTACTAAAACATCACAACTATTTTAACTTGAAACTGCCAGTGTTGATCTATGGCCAAATCAGAAAATCATATACTATTTGAGGTACCACCTGGGGTAAAGAAAGCCTTGCAGTCCAAAAAAGAAATTGCAATTGAAGAGTTGAATTGAGACTAATATCACATTGAGTTTTAATGAGTATTATAGTTGTGTAATGCAGTCTTTGAATTTACAAACAGTTCTCAGTTCTATTAATTTTTCCCCTCAAAAAGCTGCAATTTAACTTGGTTTCAATCACTTGCCCCAAAAACTCCACTTTGGCATTTATTCTTTCAAAAATCTGCAGAATTATATTATGAACAACGCTATGAGCAGTGGCGTACCTAAGGGGGGAATGAGGGGGTCCAGACCCCCCCACTTTTCAAAAAGGTTGGCCTTGAGGTTCATACAAAAATGCAATAAACTTTGTATCGCAGAGAGGGGGGAGGGAAGGGTCAGGCAGATCTTTCAGGTAGATCTGTCTTTTTGAGATTTCTTGAAAAAGCGAGGAGAGAATGGTTTTGTCAAGGTTTGCTGGAGCAATATTTTGGGTTTCTAAGAAATGCTTGACCATTGTTGGGAGAGGCATTTTAAGTAGAATACATGTTCTCAATTGGGTATAAATTCTCAACAAATTCAACAAAACATCCTGCCTATATTTTGCTCATTCCAGCCATGTTTACGATACAAAATATAACTAAAAAGGGCGTTTCCCCCATTTTCCGAGCGTCTGAAGGGTGTGGTCACAGAAAATTTTCTGCGCTTATGCCTCAGACCCCTCACTCCTTGAGTGCTGCGTACACAACTGGTATGAGCAGCACTTACTTAACTGCGTTAACAGCTAGTTTCAAGATTTATATGTATGCTCCATCTAATTTGGAAAGCTATTACCGATGAAGGCTTGCGCCGCAACGTTTACCAGAATGTGTTTTTCTTGACTACATATATTTATTAAGATATTAAGATAATCGATAGGCTAACGGGGGGAAATAGGATGCGGGAAAGCTTCTGGCAATATCGGCTGGATTGCTTTGCCCCTAAGGGATTAAACACTAGGCAGGTTGATACATAGATTTGATTTTTGCTTGCATTTTGGTTGTTTTGTTGTTTTGATGTTTGCGCTTTGCTTTTCTTTAGGGACACACGCTATTCTTTAGGGATCTCTTTCTGCCCATCCGCTCTTGGATCTTTTTATTGCTGTTTTGGTTCTTACACACATTTCTTTTCAGCTTCCGCGAGACAGACACCGCCGCCGACTCTAGCAGTACTTAACACTGCGCTTTCTTTCATCTTCCTACTGCCGCCTCTGTTTACACCGGTTACTTTAACACCTTTTAATTATCAATTGTATTTAGTAGGATCCCTTTATGCTATTGTTTTCGTAAATGGTTTTGTATTTCGAAATTGATATGTATGCGATGTTGAATTTGAGAAGTCATACTGATGAAGGCTTGCGCCGAAACGTTTAAACGAATGTGTTTTTCTTGAGTACATATACATATATATATATATATATATATAACTTGTATAGATTTCATTACTGATGAAGGCTTGCGCTGAAACGTTTAACGAATGTGTTTTTTCTTGAGTCTATATATCTATTTTATTACATATTGAGTAGGAGCTTATGAGAATATATATATATATATATATATATATATAGACTCAAGAAAAAACACATTCGTTAAACGTTTCGGCGCAAGCCTTCATCAGTAATGACTTTTCAAAATCAGACAGAGCATACATATACATCTCGAAATTCAAAAACAATATAAAACAATAGCCTAAGCGGGATCCCGCTAAATACAATAAATCGCAAAAGGTGTTAAAATAGGGATGTTACCAGAAGCGGCAAGAGGAAGATCAAAGAAAGCGCAGAGTATAGAGCCGCTAAAGTCGGCGGCGGTGTCTGTCTCGCGGGAGCTGAAAAAACGTGTGTAATAACAAAACAAGCAATAGAAAGATCCAAAAGCGGATTGGCAGAAAAGAGATCCTTAAAAAACAGCGTGTGACCCTAACGAAAAGCTGAGCGCAAACATCAAAACAACCAAACAACCGAAATGTAAACAAAAATCAAATCTATGTATCAACCTGCCTAGTGTTTAATCCCTTAGGGGCAAAGCAATCCAGCCGATATTGCCAGAAGCTTTCCCGCATCCTATTTCCCCCCGTTAGCCTATCGATTATCTTTATACTAATATCCTTCAGAAACCCGTGGTGGCCAAGATAGGCACTAAATCCTTACTGGCTAACAAAATTGACACGTGACACGCTCTAAACCAATCAAATGGAGCCAAAAACCAACCGGGAAATTTGAAATCTCAAATTTAGGCCCTTTTTGGACGATTTACCACCCTTCGCCAAAATATCATAGGATACAAGGGAAATGAATATTTTCAAAAAATTTCTCCACAGACCTATTTCCAATGCCCTAATGCATAGTCAATCAAGGGCGCTACAAATTATTTCAAAATCTGAAGAAATGCCAAAACTTTGAATTCGACCTCATTGTCACTGTAGTTTGTCATAGTAAACAGCTGATTGATGACCGAAACACATACTCATCGAGACTAAATATTTTGATTCGAAGGTATCCTTCTGTGTGTTGAAGTATCTTCAAAACTTCTTCAAAAGATGCCAAATTTAGAGCACTATCTGGATCTTTTTTCGGTTTGAAACTGACATAAATACCTCCGGAGATATTCAAGATTCAATGCTGAGGGTAGATTGAACAACGGGAAAAGTTGTACTGTACGGGCCTAAAAAACCAAACCGTCGTTATAAACAAGAGGCGAATTAAAAGGTACTTACATTTGTATCTTGCAAAAAAGGACAATTAATCAAATCGTGAAGCAGCCCAAATGATAAACGTACTTTAACTGGTTTTGATGTCAAAATTCCACTTTTTGAACAGCATTCTACTGCTAGTTTCTCCAACAAATCGTTCACATTTCTCCTTCCAACAACATTGTCAACAAGGTCCCCTAACAAAAGGAGCGCGAAAACGTCAATGTTCAGCCACATATATGCCAGCCATCGACAAATAACATACGATTCCAATGAACTTTGAACAAATAGCAAATATATTTACTCTCCACTTTCCAGAATGGCAAGAACTGCAATATCGAACGTGGTCAGAACGAACGATTTGGTGATGTCCTCCTCGATACCTCTTGTCCTCATATCTTTACAGTACAGTGTAGCAGGTACATGAAATAAGTATGAACTGTTGATGTACGTAAGAAAGAATATAATAGCAACAAACGGAAGAAATATACATTTTGTTTTTAATGTGAAAAAATAGATTGACCATTTCGACAAAATAACATTTGAAATACTATTTTTAAAGCTCTTTCATATCAATTTCACATTCTGTGGGATGTTGTAGAAAAATATCTATCTTTGGGCTACTTGCATCGGAGCAAAGGTCATCCATTAGAAAATCACCCTTTTATGGTCAAGCAACACAGCAGCAGCGACCAAAGCTGGACATTTATATCGCACTTGTAGACTCATGGAAACATGCACGTATTTTTCGAAAGATGGCAAAGTTTTAAGTCAGTGCATGTTTTTCGAAAGTTAAGAAGCAACCCTACCTGAATTTAAAAAGCTGAGGAACCTTTGTAATTTGCAGTTTTAATTATCCCAGCGCATCAAAAAATGTTTTTGCAATATACAGTTATAAGGTTATAGCAACTATTTGGACATTATTTTGAGTGTGAATTATGTTATTTACTTGTTTTGAGATCTTACTAGGTAATTTGGAAGCCGTCTTGACAAGGCTAAATTAACTCTACACTTCTGGCACTAGACATCTTTTGGTTAAAACGTTAAAACTTTTGGTAGAAAAATGGCCAAAAGATTTAAGAAATTGCCTGCCACTCTGGGATCTCCTGTGTCTTTGTAACACTTTATGACAATTTCAAAGCTATGTTTATGCATTCATGTCACCATCTAGATCATGCAAGTAATCCTGACCAAAAAGAACTAAATGAAAAATGAAAACATTCTCGAGTATTAAAGATTTTAATTATTCAGGGCCACTTGAGTGGCATGAAGCTCGTTTCAAGAAATTGAACTCTGAGATCATCAAAAATTAAAATGATATTCCTTGCCTGATCTAGATCATGGCATGAATGCATAAGATTTTCTTAGATTCTTACAATGACACAGGAGATCACAGAGACCTCCCAAACCCCTACGGAAGTTTTTGTACTCGGTGAGTACTCAGATAGTGAGAATTTTGAGAAACTTTCAATACTGACAAACAGTTTTGCTGTCAAAAAGAAATCTTGACATTTGTATAGTAATTTGTAGACTCGTGGAAGCATTCACGTATTTTCTGTTTGACAGCAAAAACAGTTTTTTGCGTGTTTCTTATATTTTTAATGCCAGAAGAGTAGAGCTAATTTAGCCTTGTCAAGAGGGCTCCCAAATTACTTAGTAAGATCTCAAAAAAAGTAAATAACATAATTCACACTCAAAATAATGTCCAAATAGTTGCTATAACCTTATAACTGTATATTGCAAAAACATTTTTTAATGCGCTGGGATAATTAAAACTGCAAATTACAAAGGTTCCTCAGCTTTTTAAATTCAGGTAGGGTTGCTTCTTAACTTTCGAAAAACATGCACTGACTTAAAACTTTGCCATCTTTCGAAAAATACGTGCATGTTTCCATGAGTCTACAAGTGCGATATAAATGTCCAGCTTTGGTCGCTGCTGCTGTGTTGCTTGACCATAAAAGGGTGATTTTCTAATGGATGACCTTTGCTCCGATGCAAGTAGCCCAAAGATAGATATTTTTCTACAACATCCCAACAGAATGTGAAATTGATATGAAAGAGCTTTAAAAATAGTATTTCAAATGTTATTTTGTCGAAATGGTCAATCTATTTTTTCACATTAAAAACAAAATGTATATTTCTTCCGTTTGTTGCTATTATATTCTTTCTTACGTACATCAACAGTTCATACTTATTTCATGTACCTGCTACACTGTACTGTACGGTAAGAGGAGAAACGACAGCCATTTCTTTTGGGCTGCTGAAAGCAAGGACCGCCATTCATAAATTTATACGAGGTTTTTGCCTGATGTAATTGTCGATTACCACTCATAATCTCGCAAAAATGACAGCAGAATAGGATAAAGATATGAGGACAAGAGGTATCGAGGAGGACATCACCAAATCGTTCGTTCTGACACGTTCGATATTGCAGTTCTTGCCATTCTGGAAAGTGGAGAGTAAATATATTTGCTATTTGTTCAAAGTTCATTGGAATCGTATGTTATTTGTCGATGGCTGGCATATATGTGGCTGAACATTGACGTTTTCGCGCTCCTTTTGTTAGGGGACCTTGTTGACAATGTTGTTGGAAGGAGAAATGTGAACGATTTGTTGGAGAAACTAGCAGTAGAATGCGGTTCAAAAAGTGGAATTTTGATATCAAAACCAGTTAAAGTACGTTTATCATTTGGGCTGCTTCACGATTTGATTAATTGTCCTTTTTTGCAAGATACAAATGTAAGTACCTTTTAATTCGCCTCTTGTTTATAACGACGGTTTGGTTTTTTAGGCCCGTACAGTACAACTTTTCCCGTTGTTCAATCTACCCTCAGCATTGAATCTTGAATATCTCCGGAGGTATTTATGTCAGTTTCAAACCGAAAAAAGATCCAGATAGTGCTCTAAATTTGGCATCTTTTGAAGAAGTTTTGAAGATACTTCAACACACAGAAGGATACCTTCGAATCAAAATATTTAGTCTCGATGAGTATGTGTTTCAGTCATCAATCAGCTGTTTACTATGACAAACTACAGTGACAATGAGGTCGAATTCAAAGTTTTGGCATTTCTTCAGATTTTAAAATAATTTGTAGCGCCCTTGATTGACTATGCATTAGGGCATTGGAAATAGGTCTGTGGAGAAATTTTTTGAAAATATTCATTTCCCTTGTATCCTATGATATTTTGGCGAAGGGTGGTAAATCGTCCAAAAAGGGCCTAAATTTGAGATTTTATATATATATATATACCGGGTGTCTCAGAAAAAAGTACCCCCTTTTGACTGGAAATAGGAACCAAGAAATAAGATATCATTGCCCCCCGACTTCACAGCTAAATTTATCAATCTTCAACTTAGATGCACATACCTTGCATTTAGAAATCGTCCACCAAAGACCAGAGATACAGGTTCGCAAAGTCAAAATTTACAGTGCACCCAAAACCAGAGGTTTTGAAAAAGGGCCTAGTCATGATTTGTATCGTGGACATTTTCCAAAGTACCTGTAGACTTATTAAGTTTCCGTTTTTTTTTTGCTTTTGAAAAGAATAAAAGATGCATGGACATGGCGCTGATTAAACAAATATAGTAAAAAGGTGGTAAGAGTGAGAAAGTCGTGCCACATCTCCAAAATAAGCGTGCATGTGCTCCTTTTCCTCTTCTTTAATGCAAAACACTTGGGATCGAATGCAATGCAGAGACCGATTCCTCAAAAGAAAAGTCACTTCAAGAACAATTGAAGTAATCCAAGGTGTAAATCTTTTCAAAAATAAAAACTAAAGGTCAAGTTAAAAATTCGTTTGCAAAATGCTTGTTTGGTGTCAAATTATGGCTAGGCCATTTCTCAAAACCTCTGGTTTCAGGTGCACTCCAAATTTTGACCTTGTGGACTCATATCTTCGGTGTTTGGTGGTCGATTTCAAAATGCAAGGTATGTGCATTTGAGTTGAAGACCAACAAATGTAGCCATGAATTCAAATAGTCCCGAAATGTTATCGTTTTGTTGCCTTGTTGAATCAAAAGGGGGTACTTTTTTTGAGACACCCGGTATATATATATTTACCCCCAGGGCCGCCAAGAGAGAGGCTAGGCACCACGCCGTTTTATCCTTGGGCCACGCCCTCCTATGCACTGGTAAGACACTGCTTTTAGATTTTTTTGAATCTCAGTGGGCCCGCCGGCCTGAAAATGTTCCTGAAAGAAAACTACAACAAAAAAATACACACCTTATTTCTTGCTGGCCTACAGAGGCCCCCCAGGCCCCCTGGTAACTACCCTGGCTACCCCCCTCTCTGTTTTGAATATCCCCCTACTATACTGATGTTGCCTCACCACACACATCATGGTATCCCCCACTGAGCTCCGGATGCCTCCCAACTATACTGAATTGCCCAACTGTACTCAAACATACCTCCCACTGTACTGAACATCCCCAACTGTACTGCACACTCCCGGTGGGTGCAATTCAACAGTAAAAGGTACATCACGCTCGTCATCATCATCATCATCATCATCAATAATTTATTTAATGTAGGCTAAGTAAAATAAAAAGAATAGCTAAATTACAGCTAATTTAGGCCTACTTTACAAAAATTTACAAAATTTACAAATTAATTCCTAAAGCTAATCAATAAAAACATTTAGTGGATTATATACAAGATAAAAGCATGCCTTCCCTACGAGGTACGGAGCGACGCCCACCTCCCAAAGAGACGGCGGACACACCGCGCGAGGGAACCCCCAAACGCATATCCTAAGCTGCGGTCGCCGCTAGGGAGCAATTCCCCAGTTCAACCGCAGCCCAGTGCCTGCATCGTGAAGGGGACCTCACATCCCGCACAGCACATCCCCTATCCCACGGCACCGGGAAGCAGCGCACCGCCCCCATCCTTGCGAGAAGGCCCAAGAAATGTTTATCATGTTAGAAACCCAACTCTTGGAATGTTTGTTTTGCAGAGCCTACAGTTGCATTTTTCGCCATGCCAACATCTAATTCGTTTTTTGAAAATAGGAAGGGTGCTTGATCGTTTTATTTCGTGCGGTAAAAACTGCCAAAGTTTATTTCCAAGGTAGGCTATGGTCTCAACTCCAAAGGACGTGGTTCGCACCTTTGGAATTTGAGCGTCGTCATTGCCATGCCTTAGGTTGCAGCTAATACCTCTCTCCATAAAAATATCTTTCATGAAAGGTGGATTTAGATCAGACTTTGTTTTAAAAATTTCCGTCATAGGCAACTGTAGGGTTCTTACATGGATGGGCACCGAATTGCTCTGTTCCAGGAGAGAACCAAAATCACTTCCGTGATCCTTGTACGCAATGCGCAGTGCCCTCTCGTGAACATGATGTATTCTATGGTTTAAAGTTCTGTCATAAAACATCCAAACAAGTGGACAGTAGCTAAAGTGCGATAACACAAATGGTCTCATTAGCTGCTGCAATTTGTCAGTGTCCATGTAGCAGGATATACGGGCAAGTGCATGGAGTTTCTCAGAGCCTTTTTTAAGGGGTTTTAAGTGGGGAGGCAAATCCTAAAAAGGGGATAAAATTAGTCTGATTGTCTAGAAAAGCAGGCTAAAAAATAGGAAATTTACGAATCCAAATATATATCAAACGGGCTAGCTAAAATCAAACTACAATAGGACAAGAATACTTTGTCAAGATTGTTGTGTAAGACTCGTTTGATATTTGACATATTTGATTTACAAAACTCATTGCGAATTCTTGTGAGCAGCGGCGTGGCCAGAAATTTTAAGCTAGGTAAAATGAGGGGGTCTGGGGGCAAAGCCCCCAGAAAAATTTTCAGGGCCATACCCTTTACTTTGGCTTAGAATGGCTCTCCCAATATCATGCTTGCCATTAGTGAAAAGGAAACTTTGAGAGTTTTGTGACATTTATCCTATGCGTGAGTAACATTTTTGAAGAAACATCCTTGACTTTGGCTGAAACATCCTGTCTCTATGGTGGTAAACAGTCCTGTTATCGTATTCCATTCACTTACACATGGCTTTTGCAGGTTGCCTACGCAGTGGTGGTGGCAATAGCTTACTTTCTGAAAATCACTTACTTTAAGTAAGGGATAATTTTCTGGGGTCAAAAATTTCGACACTGGGGGGGGGGGGCAAAGTCTAGGGATCGGGGGGCAATTGCCCCCCAGTTTTAATGTTAAAAAAGGCCCTGGAGTTTCTGGCCGGCCATACCATTCCATAGGATACCCTTTTCTCTGACTTCCTAGTTGATGAAAAAACCCCTAATCATGGAAAGTTTTGAAGGTAACCCCCTTTAAAGGAGTATCACTGAGCCCTAAAGAAATCTGTACTGTACAAACACTGTTTCTAAGAGAAAGGTTTGGGATTTTGGCACTTTATTACGATTCACTTGTACTGATATCTCTTCTCTTTGTTGGGAACAGTAGAATTCCACGAAACTTGGGTATGAAACTTGGGCCAGGTGAATTTTGACTTTTATTTTAGGGCCCCGAGTTCACCAGCTAGCATTTCACTGTTTTTGGGTTGGAATATTTTCTGAAGAAAAATACGCCGATTTTCCTAACATTCTACAAAAACTTTCATAAAAAGGAATATGGCTATAAGTGCAATTTTCTAAAGGAGATCTTTATCGGGAGGCCATGAATCAAACCGCGAATGAAACTAATTCAAACAAACATAAGATGCTACTGATGGGTAATTAATTATTGGAATTTTCCCACACTGGGATTATGAATGGAATTAGCTGCAGAGAATCGCTGTTTGAAAGCCGTCGATTAAAAAAAATATTTGTAGCCTTGGTCAGGTAGGAAAAATTATTGTCTATATCTGGTCACGTGGCGGAAAATTTATTTTAGCTGTAGAGAATCGCTGTTTGAAAGCCGTCGATTAAAAAAATATTTGTAGCCTTGGTCAGGTAGGAAAAATTATTGTCCATATCTGGTCACGTGGCGGAAAATTTATTGAATGTATTCATTTGCGATTGAGATGTTCCTGCCATGTGACCATATCAATTAATGGTTAGGGCAAATGAATCCCATTACATGCGGAATTTTGCATGGAGTACCAAGCTGAAGAACCTTCGAGGATACCAAGCCAAATTTCGAAAAGGAAAGTTGACTTTAAGAGAGAGAGAAGAAAGTAGGCAAGTTTCTTATTTGACATCTCTTTGCTTCGCTAACCCTGTCATACATCCAATGGGATAATGTTTATTTGGGGGTCATCTACTAAAGACTTGTCGTCCCCGTTAAGATCTGCCTCCCATTCCTGCTAAACTTTTTTGCCTCCGGTGAAGGTTGCCGAGTTTCCATAGGCCCGCAAATATTGTTGTTAGAATCTGAATGTTTAGAGGGGGGGGGGGGGGGGTTGCTGTATATTTTGTTAGTATGAAAGAATGTCGACTGCATTCAGGGACGTAAGAATCATCTCATTAGGAATGCATAGGAAGAAGTGCTCCAATCGAAATTGTATGGGCGGAAGAAGACTTCAAAATGGGCAGGATTTTAATTTTTGCATCAAGCACCTCTGTCCCAGAGTACCCCCCTGGGACATGAAAGGATTGATTTCCCGGTTTATTGGCAATAAAGAAACAATAGAATTGATAATATAAGTGCGGATGAAGAACGAACCGAGAAATAGACAAAAATTTGTTTTTTAGCACACTAATATGCAATACATACGTATATACAGAGTTAACTGATCAAAATCGAATACGTAACGGAAACAAATTAAATATTTTTATAAATTTTGATTGCACTGGCAAGATTAAGTAAAAACTTTCGTAATACAGGCAACGCTTTATAATTACGCAGATGACAATACACTTGCCTATTTTTCTAAGATCATGCCCGATCTTGTTAATATTTTGGAAAAAGAAACCGGAGTTGCCTTATCATGGCTAGAAAAAAAATGAAATGATTGCCAACCCTGAAAAATTCCATGCTATACTGCTCAAGAAAGACTGGACAGATACCAGCGGAGAACAAATTAACATCAATGGGAGAATGATAAAATCTGAGGAGACCGTGAATCTTCTAGGCGTTACGTTGGATTATAAACTTGATCTCGATCCACGCATTTCGAATCTTTGCAAAAAAGCTGCCACGCAATTGAATGTCCTTAAAAGATTAAAGACTTTTATTGGCTTTAAAGAGAAAAAGATTCTTGTTCAGAGCTTTGTATATTCTAATTTCAATTACTGTCCCTTGGTATGGTATTTTTCATCTTCGAGATGATTACAGAAAATTGAACAGTTACAAGAACGTGCTTTAAGATTTCTCTATAATGATCATATCAGTTCGTACAACGAGTTGCTCTTGAAGTCAGATAAATGCACGATGCTTATTGCTCGTCAAAGAACCCTTTGCATTGAGCTATTCAAAACAGTGAAACAGTTAAATCCACCTTGTATGCAGAACATATTTAAATTACGGTCTTCAAATTATTCATTAAGAAATCCAAAGAACTTAGCCCATGTTAGGCCTAATCAAACAACATTTGGGTCCAACAGTCTAATGTCTATTGGCCCACAGATTTGGAATGGCCTACCAAACGAGCTGAAATCTGCAGATAATTTGAAAAATTTTAAGAATCTAATAAAACAATGGGACGGACCGACTTGTAAATGTAGTGCCTGTCAGTGCGTGCCTGTCAGTGCAATTTAATGAAAATTAAAGTGTTTGGGTGGACGTGATTCAAGGTGTGCACGTGATGTGGGTGCAGATGTGCATTCCTACTACATGGCCTTGTTGGGGATACATGGTACTCCCCGTATTGTTTTTTAGCTTTGTTTTTTTGGGTCAACTTGACAGCCAATCAGCACGGGGACTATGAACGCATGCGCTGTGGACATAATTCAATCATTCGAATATCTGCAGCCGTTGCGAAAAAAGTTGCAGTGACAGCAAGCAGTCGGGGAAGATTCGCAGCTCGATATGCGGGAAACTTAGCATATATTTTAGCAATTATTAACTGCAGTTACGTTTGACATATGCCCACAAGAAACTGCAAGCAATGATTTCATTATGGACCTTTCTGGAAGCTTGGCACAGAAGTAAATGTTGAACGGTTTTGGTCTTGCGTTGATAAATTGGCCTAGGCAAAACAAGATAGCGCTCCGTGCTATGGAAAGCCCCGTTAAATTTCAAGGAGGCCATTTGAAGCAAACCAAGCAAAGTTAAGTTGGCATATGAATATAATTTCTTGACCAGATAAATACATTTCTTTGCCAAACTTCCATGAAACACTATCGCAAGCGATTCTGATTCCGATACATAATTTCAAGTTTTTTTGCAGATCCTTATGAAGTAAGCTTTTTAAACGTCCAACAGCATCGGTTGGGCCGCGAGGATATCTTATTAGGGGAGGACGAAACAAAACGGGGTCTGGGGCAGAGCCCCAGAAAAATTTCTTGGACCACGCCCTCTACTTTGGCTGTAAATGGCACCAAGCCATTTACCAAGCCAACCTTTGGCTTGTACAGGTTGACATAAGGTTGAATGAGTCTGGTTGAATGACACAAGAGGGTACCACAATTACGCGACTTTTCAATGACACGACTGACGTCAAAGTTTTCAGTTCCCTGAAATTTGGCTGATATTTGATCTTACCGCTAGCAAAGATTTCCTTCATTTAGAAATTCAGTGCATTCTTCTTTTCTTTGCATGCATATGCATGTGTGCCTCGGAGATCCGTTTATTTTTACCAAATGATTAACATGATTGTTTTTCACTGTGTTTTTGACAGTTTTTCTGAAAATTTTCCATCTGATTAAAAACTTTTCACCCATTGTTCTCTCATCAAAAATTGATTGTTCTGTGGCGGATGTGGTTTCGTTTCAATGTCTGACTTCCAGTTTCCTTTCAAATGACTAAAAGTTCGTGATGAAAATAGTGGCAATACGTAATCGAATAAGCAAAAATTTACACACTACGCATGCGTTCATAGTCCCCGAGAGGATATCCACGTCCTCGTCAACTTGAGCTTGCACGTATCCCCAACAAGGCCCTGGTGCTAGGCACATAGACTTATGACGATGAGTCCCTCGTATCCCTGCGTTACCTTGCTCACAGGGACTCATAATGAAACCAGTATATTTGGCCTAATAGGGTAAGGTTTTTCAGAGAAATTATATGAGTCTCTGTTGACCGAGTTGCCATTTTGAAATCAAAGAGCACAGGGAAACAAGAGACTCACTGTCATAAGTCTAAGGCACATATACGGCGTTCTGGCCGCTTGGGCCAGAAACTTCGTGCGGATCTAATTTTAATATGCGGAGTTCCTCCTGTTTTCTCCCTATTATTGTTTTGCTGTCCACCCAATTGTTTATAAATGTTATTTTTGACTGTGCCGCAGGCGTGACGTATACCACGCCTGCGTCGCATTTGGCTTGAATATTATTTGTGCTCTGGTTATATTGTTGCTGCTGGTTGTTGTTGGTTGTTGTTGTGTTAGTTGTTACTGCTACTTGTTGGCTGCTGCTGCTGCTGGCCCTCTGATTCTCTGCGCATCAGAAATGAGAAACATCAGGGATAAGGAAAAGAAACAAATCAGAAATGAGAAACAAAGGAGAACATTGAAAAAATATCGAAACTGATTCGAATGCTGATTTTTGCTTTACGTCATTGAAACATCAGAGATGTAATGAAGAATTAAAAAATGCCACATTGTATAAATTCTGGTACTGTTTACCATTTTACTACATCTCACCCTCAAATACAGTGGCGGAAATTCTGCTTTTTGAATGGAGGGGCAAGGACCGTCAATTTTCCGAGTCTAGGAAATGCTTTTCTTTTCAGGTGTTTTGCTGGAAGACCGGACATACTAGGCTCCTTAAATGTGCTAAGAGAATATGTATATCAGATTTCAAAACTATTTATATTCAGCAGTTGATAGAAAGAGCCAAGAATGTATTCTGAAGGTAGGTCCAACAGCTGCAAGGACTCTGGGAGCGAGCCCCCCAGGAAAATTCTTGATGACACGCCCTATACATTTGCTAAGAATGCCTTTCACGGCCCTATGTTTGCCAGTTCTGAATTGGGATTTTGACAATTTTGTAACTTTTTTCATGGAGCAGCATCCCCCAGGAACGTTTTTGAATAAAAATAATTGATTTTGGCTCAGGAGATCCCTTGGATCCCTTGTGCGCCAGTGCCAAATCTGAATATTTGACGACTTGAATAACCACTTCTAAAAAAATTTGCACAAAGAACCCCTACTCTGTCTTAGAACACTTTTGACGCTTTTGACGCTTTTGGATACATGCTTACTTAAGCAGTATGTACAGGGTGTCCCAGAAAATTTTTTCGACGTTTGATTAAATATTAAAAATTGATAATAGAAAATACAGGTTTCTGGTTAGACAACCCTGTTCCTAAGATTTTAAATTTTATATTTGACGCCAGAATCTTGCGAATACGCTAAGAATTCACGGAGTTTTGGAGTTCAAGTTTGTGTGAAAGCTGAAACAAGACGCCCTTAACTGAATTGTTTTTCACGAAGACGTCCCAAAATCGATGTAAAAGAAAACTGTGTAATGTAAAAACGCTTGCTGATGTCAGAGCAAACCAAATATGACATAAAGAGTAATTCAATTCTTGTAACCGTTACCAAAATCTATTTAAGAATGCGAGGATCCAAAAACATGGAATGAAAACTTAATCGATGAGAGACGGGGCGAACCCAAATTGTGCTCAACAGGATTCCTCCAAGCATCCATAACTTTGATTGAATGTTAGCGAAAGCCAATTTATCGAAAGTTCTTTTTCAACTCCATTTGATTTAGTTTGAATAGGCGAGATGCTATTTCACAAAATATGCAATTTAGGGGCGTCTGATTTCAGCTTTTGCAAAAATTTAAACTTCTAAAGCTTGTAACTTCTTGAATATTTAGCCGTTTTTCTAGCTTCTTGTGTCTAAAATCAATTTAAAATCTCAGCAATATGATTATTTTACCATGGAATCTTTTCATTTTTTCGCTATTGTTTAATATTTAATCAAACGTCGAACAATCTCTTTGGGACACCCTGTACGTATGTATGTATCAGTTGCCACGTCAATTAGAAAGGTAATAATTGTAGAATTCCTTACCCATTAGTTGACCAGTTCTCTAATTTGCATCCCTGTTGATCAATTTGAGTGAACAAGATCAGTAAACGTTCGTTTCTTTGCAGTATCTTTCTCGACTCTGTTCAGTTAAGCCCCCCGCGAGGTCGAACTGTTGTTGTAACTGTAAAAGTTTTTCAACCCTCTCCTTCGTAGCGACGTAAAAGGTAAAGCGCAGGGGAGGAAGATTTTTTTTCTTGAAAAACTTTTACAGTTACAACAACAGTTCGAACTCGTGGGGGCCTAACTGAACAGAGTCAAGAAAGATACTGCAAAGAAACGAACGTTTACTGATCTTGTTCACTCAAATTGATCAACAGGGATGCAGATTAGAGAACTGGTCAACTAATGGGTAGGAAATTCTACAATTATTACCTTTCCTTCCCACAAAATCGGTGCATCATCGCCCATGATTTAAGGTTACTGTATCCCTTCAGGTGAATAAAAAGTTTTTTCCGATCAATTTTTGGATTTTTAGATCATTGGATAGCACACACATCTACCTACAATTTCTGATAATTTCAAGGAATTTTACTTTATTTTTCAGCGAATTATAAGCAATTTAAAGCAAGGTATTTTCTGCTAGGAAAATGCTGTTTACATAACGAGGATTATTTGAGAACTAAAGGTTAAAGGTTTCAAGTGCCTTTGATTTCCTGTTGAATGGATTTTGCGGTTATAAAACCAATTATGTCATTGTAAACTCTGCAATAAATACATACAGGATTACTCTGTTTACTCTTGTGGCCAGATTGAAGTTAATCATTTTCAACAGTGGAACTGTACGCTAAGAAACTGTTTCAGCGCTTTTCTCAAAATCAATTTTTCAGCAACCAATGGGTAACTATACAGCTCCCTGTACCCAACGGCTTGATATAATTGGCTGAAATTTGTCAGACAGAGAGAAAAGACATAGGGGGACCAAAGTGTGTCTCACTTTTGAGAAAAATTGCATGGTCCAAATTTAGCATTTGAATGAATCTCAAAACGAGGCCAGGGAGCGAGGGGCAAAATTGTTTTATTAATTATTCTGAAGCTAAGGCATGCAAAAAAATTTGAGACACTCTTTGCTAGATTAATGTGTTGAAAACGCAAAAATGCCATTGAGATTTAAATGAAACATATCTGGGGGGACAGGGAGGTTCTAGAAGGGGGGAAGGTCCAATTTTCACGTTTTCCGATGTATAACGCCCAATTTTCGGATATTTGTATTCTTTTTGGCTCGTAAATGCTCCCTATTTAATGACGAATCGAATGATGTATAGTTTATACGTGTTATGTCGTGGGCGTGATGATCAAGAGAGAAAACACCGTGAGTGGTCACTGAAGGG
The DNA here is from genome assembly GCA_039566865.1 of Aurelia coerulea. Taxonomy (NCBI): domain Eukaryota; kingdom Metazoa; phylum Cnidaria; class Scyphozoa; order Semaeostomeae; family Ulmaridae; genus Aurelia; species Aurelia coerulea. Next base: position 48,895,054 of record CM076943.1, on the reverse strand, counting down.
ATACAGTAACCTTAATCAATCGTCAAACAATTTTTTGGGACATTCTGCACAAGAGTCTATGTCAAGAGTCTATGACTTGAAACCTTTGGCAAGTATACCAAAGACCAAATAATTTCCCAGGTAAAGGTAATCTTTCGATTGGTTTTGAAATTAATAAATTTAGTTTTTTTTAACTGCCTGATTACTAGATTAATTTTTCTTTGGTCATTGAGCTTCCAGCATATCAACAAATGTCAGAAAGAAAATCAAACCATCTTTGTAGATTTGAATCATAGTGAAAAGTCTCATAATAATGGCAAGATTACAATATTGCTTGAAGAATATAGCTCAGAATAAGGATTTTTAATGTATCATTTTATCCCATTTATTTGATGAAAACAAGCATTCTATCATTTTAGAATATTGTTGGATTATTGACAACGGAGATAAAAAGAAAACGTTTTGATTTGTTTCAAAGTCGAATTTAGATGATTTTTAAACGGGATTGCTTTTCATTTGGACCTCAGGTATATAGACTGTAGAGACCGCAATAAGCCCACAAATGCAACATTAGACAGTATAATATGTGGGAAGAAAACTACTAGCTCAAACCTACGAGGCTACAAAGCTGCAAAGAGCCCGGTATATTAATAGGGTCAAAAAGAGTAAGTTTAAAGGCAGAAACACCGCAATACAACAAAAACAACAGCAAATGGTTGAATAAATTTTATGTCAATATTTCGTTCTGCCATGCAGGACTTCTTCAGGGCTGTACTGTAACAGTTATAAGAAATATTTAAATATAAGAATCTAAATAAACGTTTCGACACATCCGGGGTTGCAGAACACTTCTGTAAACCCAACCACTCCATACAAGACTTACAACTTCTACCGCTACTTAAGATACGTGACACCAGAGAGAGTGTTAGACGAGCCAAAGAGACTTACTTCATTGGCTTAGCGAACACTCTCTCACTCAACGGACTAAACAGAACCACAGACCGCTAACAAACACAACTATAAAGTAACCTAATCTACTCATTCTCTGATCTGACCTATCCCCCTCATCATCCCCATCGTTACTATTATTATTATTATTATTATCATTATTATTATTATTATTATTATTATTATTATTATTATTATTATTATTATCATTATTATTATTATTATTATCATTATCGCAGTTACTTTCTTGCATTGCACTAATATTGCACTATCATTATTATTATCACCATCATTATTATTATGATTATTATGATTAGCATCATTGTCATTATCATCATTATTACTACTGGGTGCGCCAAAATAAACTATGCACGTTTGGCAGGCCATGATAAATTGTAAACAGGACCGATTTTGAAGATTTATGACTTAATAGTTAGTAGAAAGCCAGAATTAGATTCTAGGACTTTTTGCAAATTTTTCTGTTTTCAGTTTTTAGAGCTACAAACGAGTTCTTTGAAATTTTAGTTTTCGAAAACACTGAAAACGATCAAAAAACATCGATCAAGCTTTCTAAAGAATCGATATGAATAGACAAAGAGAAAATTTTTTCGTGGTGATTTGGGATTTAGAAATCGACTAATTGTAAGCTGCTTTATGAGAGTTCGTACTATATTGGGAGAAATGTAATAATATTTTAAGGATATAAAGGAATGTCTTCTCTTTTGTAATGTCATTGAATTTATGCTTTGGTGCAGGTTGCGTTCCTGTGTCAAGAGGGTTAAAAAGACAAGCGAGGAAGCGTTATGGGGCCAGCAAGCATGGAGTCTTGTTACATTTTTGATTTTGTGACTGCTTTTGGGGCGGTACTTTATTGTAACTACAACAGAATTTCGCAACAGGCCAATCGTTGAAATAACGCTCGTGCAGAATTTTACAATAATCAATTTCCAAATCTCCAAATCATGCTGAAAATGTTTTCCCTTTGTCCATTCATGTTCATTCTTTAGAAAATTTGATCAACGTTTTTTGATGGTTTTCAGTGTTTTCGAAAACGACAATTTTAAGAAACTCGCTTGTAGCTCTAAAAAGTGAAAACGGAAAAATTTGTAAAAAATCCTAGAATCCAATTCAGGCTTTCTGCTATAGATTAAGTCATAAATCTTCAAAATCGGTCCAGTGTACGATTTATCGTGGCCTGCCAAAAATGCATAGTTTATTTTGGCGCACCCGGTACATAACATAAACGTTGTAAACCTAACCTTGCTCTCTGTAGATGTTGTCGATCTTCTTCATCGTTCACTTTACATTATTTTGTAAACCTAACCGATATAACCTCTGCGTAGCAATCATATCTAACCAAACCAATCACGTGTTATTTCTCCTTTTCAAATCGCTGTACATATTCAAATTTTTCTGATAACTGTTACATTACAGCCCTGAAGAAGTCCTGCATTTCAGGACGAAATATTGGCATAAAATTTATTCAACCATTTGCTGTTGTTTTTGTTGTATTACGGTGTTTCTGCCTTTAAACTTGTTAATTTATTCGTCACCGCAAGCATCTTCGGATCCGACAATCGACGCTGGTATCGTGGCCTTTCCTTTTTCAAATTATTTTAAAAAGAGTACTCTTACCGTTGTTTGCCACATACTCTGCATCCAATGAAATTTGTTCTATTCTCCTCTTCATTTTTATGATTTTAAACTTCCAGACACATGCACATATTGCCAAGATGATTATTATTAATGTTGTCAGTGTCCCAATTAAGATGTTATGTGTTTGGTAAACTGCAACGCAAAGTAGATAGTTTTAATTGAAAAGAGTATACCCAAAGTGAATCATACGTTGCAGAAAATATTGCATAAACTCCTAATGGGCGCTACATAATTTGTAGCATTATTTTCAAGGAAGGCTTGATCGCAAATTCTACTTTGTGGATGTGCTGAATGCCCCTCCCCCCCCCACTGGGATTTTGTGTTATCTGCTCGAAACTTTTCACGGTATCAGATGAAAAACCCATCGTTGATGTGCAGCAAGCGGTGACAGTTCCGGAATCCGGATCCCAATGTGCCTGGGCTCAGTGCCCCCCCCCCCCCCTTGAAGGAAATAGAGCAACATCTTCGTTCATATCTAACGTGCCATTGCCTGCGAGACTACATTTAGGAGGAAATTTAGCAGAGAATGGGCAATAGTGGAAACAAATGTATGATGCCAATGAGACCGTTGCGAATTTGAAATCTAAACCAAGGTCGCCTACCTTGTACTAACCGAGGTACTAACTGTGTGTGCGTGCAACTGTTTTCGTGACCCAATACACAGAGTCTGTCCTGACATAGACTTGCCCCAAGTCTGTTTTGTCAACTGTAATAAGTCTACCGGAAAGTATATTACAGAAAATTTCGCTTTTCACTTTTCCCTTCAATTTTTTTTTACGAAATTTTTTTTTGACGAAATAGACTTGGGGCAAGTCTAGTCCTGACAAGGTCAAGATGACATGATATAAGAATAATTTTGTGGTTTCAAACTCTGGTTTCGATGTAATACGAGATCAATAGACTCAGTACAGTTCGTAGTTATTGCTATTGATCGACTGATGGACGCTACACTACGACTCATGGACTTCCATATTGAAAATTGGGACGAAATTGTTTCCCTTGACGTTACTTCCGATATGGAAACCATAGCAACACTGTACAAAGAACCGAGTGCTCCAGGCAATGTTGGTTCAATCCTCATGATAACAAATTGGTTCAATCCTCAGTCAAGTTTTGAGTGACGTTAGTAATGAACAAAAGCCACAAGTATATACATAGATATTTCTTCAATCCAAGAATGAACAAACCTTTCAATTTCAACAAGAATTTCCTCATTTTGAAGGCCAAGAATTCTCCTGTGAGCTCATCACAGCTGAATGAACATTTCCAACAAACGAAGGTTGCCTTGTTTCGAATGAACCTCATTTCGACGTGAATTGAAAAATCGGTGCCCCATTGTTTATTTTCGTCCCAATTTTTGATGTGAAAGTCCATCAGTCCCAGTTTGAGCAAAATAATATGATGTCGTTGTAGTTGACATTGTTGTTGTCGTTTGGGACTATTTCGTGAGTCTACGAAATCAACTTACGAGATGACCACAGGGAGCCAGGTAGCGTTTTTTTTATCTAATACTGATAGCTTGTTTTGCAGTGTAGCTCGGGAGGGAACCACCTTATGCGGCCTTTTAGGGTCGATGGTTTTGAGAAAAATTAGCAGGTGATTTAGGCCATGTCCGTTTCTGGAAGCGTATGAGTCGAGTCGTAGTTTCGCGTCCATCAGACTATCAAACCTACCGAAGGTCATTTTTGAAAAATAGCTTGAAACTGTACAGAAATATTTTCATTTTATCTTCCAGACATTCGTGATTCCTGGAAGATAACTAAATTTCGGAAAGTTACACTTTGATTCTATGAATCATGTTATAACGCCATTGCCGATGAAGCAACTTGCTAGTAGCCTGTGTTCCAGCTGCAACACACGTTACTTGCTAGCGATTTTCTGGTAGCTGCATAGTTAAACTGAATACAGCAAGGAAAAGTATTTGTGAACTTTTCCCCAATCCTTAGCCTGCGTGCAGACTCTAGGGTAGGGTGGGGTAATGTGGGTCTAAAATGAGCAAAATCTCAAAATGGATAGCTGGTAACACGAGACGAAAATGAAAAAAATTTCAAAAGTTTCGTTTAATTGACATTCGATGCTTCTTCTTTCTTGGGGAAAAATCTCAGCTCTGACAAAGGCAGCTAAATATTTTTAAAAAATTTTCTCTTTTGGCTACTAAAATAGGCCCACTTTTTTCGACGATCGGGAAAAGTGGGACTATTTTCAAAACTTGTACAAAATCGGAATATGAAAGGCTAAATGATTTGAAAAATTGATGGACTTACATTTCCCAACTATTCTCTATTCAATAAAATCACAGTCTTTGCCTTTTATCGCAAGCAATCCCGTTCCCGCGACGAAAATAAAACTACGGTCGTTATGCTGTGAACCACCATCGTTGCGACTTGCGAGTCAGTGATCGAATTTGATAATAACAGTCAAATAAAGATGTTTGCAGTATGTTTACTCCAATTTATTAGTTACAAGACAGTAACTGCGGCAATAGGAAACCCGTTTTTTGCATTTTTGACTGAAAATAACTAGGCCGTAGTCCATAAAGCTCTAACATATCATCGCCGTTGCACATACTTTGAAACTGAGGGCTTTTTTCACCAAAAGGTCCTATTAGGCATCATTATAAGATATCCACATGGCCCCATTGAATTAATGTGCACAATAGTAAAATACGGGTGATTAAAGTCTTTCGGAGCCTCTGCGAAGGAGCATAGACCAAATTGACTTATTCTTTTTGGTTCTTTATCAAAATTATCAAGTTAAAGACACCATGGCATACCCAAAGACAGCAAGACGTCGATTTAAAGACAGCAAGTTGGTATTCATGAAATATACAGAGAACTAATGAAATTGATGATGCCCCGCAGCCGCATCAATCCCGCGTTGTTATCCAATCTAGTTCTGTCACTTCTTGGCATTTTTTAAATCTTGACATGGGTTGTTTGGAAAACGGTGCTAACTATGTATCAGAGCACTAACCGTAATGTTAAAAACTTGAATTGAATGTAATTTTCGGAGTCACAAGAGTTTTATCTCGGCTGTTTGAAAACTTGTCTGTGAGCAGTTGTACAGTTACTTGATTTCAATGAAATGCTGTTTTTGCAGCAATCAAAGTTCAGAAAGCTACACTCAGTCCTCGCCTGTTTGTTAATTTTCTGTACGCTCCAGCTCAATTGTTGGCCAACATATACCTCAAGGTATTTAGTGTTTATGACTAAAGAGATCTCAAAGGCGTTAGAAATGCTGCACTATTCCAAACAATGTCTCCAGTCGGTGCAAACTACACGTTTTTTTATAAGAAACTGGTTTATAAGAAACTAGTAGTACGATGACCAAAAACTTAAGAAACTTTAGTACTACGCTCAAGAATAGTCAAGAAACTCTTAACATTCAAATTCTGTATGTCTCTTTTATTCTATGTCTCTCTAACAAAGGTACCTTCATCTTTTTTAACTTTTAACTACAAAAATTGTAAAATTGGTAATTTTTTGCCTGAATGTGCATGACTTATTCGTGATGACAATGCCAATGTAAAATGGAAGCCCTTTGTTGAGAAGAAGCTTCAAATTTGAACAATATCGCAATTTTAGGCCCAAAAAAATAAGAAACAAATTAAGAAACTTTTACTACTAAAACACCGAAATTTCCATGCGCAATTAAGAAACTTTTAGTACTAAGTGCTGATCCAAGTTTCTTATAAAAAAAACGTGTATGCAATGTATAAAAGTCTGGTAGAGCAATATTTTCAATATTGTTGCCCAGTATGGGGGCATGCGGAATCACAGCAAGAGACAAACTGCAAAAACGACAAAATCATGGGGCTAGAATCGTAACCAATAGCCCTTGCAACGCTTCTGCTCGTCCCATTATAAAGTAACTAGGCTGGCAGACAGTGAATGATTTGATTGTAACGGAAACATTTGAAATGGTATACAAGTATACAAATGATGAGGTTCCCTCGTATCTTGCATGCTTGTTCAGCAGGTCGTCAGAAACCAGTACTAGGGAACTTCGGAACACCAAAACCGATCTTTTTTCCCGTATTTTACAACCACTTTTGATTCCTGCCCATCGTTCTATTATTTTTAAAATACTTTTACTTTGCTATTTCTAATTGTGTATTTAGATTGTAAGTTTTAGGGTGCTATCTTTTTCTTTGTACAGGGCAGTTTGCAAAAAAGATTATGTATATAAGTGACAACATTACCCTCGTACCCTGTTTAAAGAAATAAAATGAAAATGAAATGTAGTTTGAAACAATCCTACTTTCTTGCGACAAACTTTTGTCGACATTTTTCACGTGGACGCACTATATTTGTTGCCTGGAGAAAAGCCAGGTTAACTGCTAGGAACTCAAAGAAGGAATTTAGAAGAGCTTGCAATCGGCACTACCAAAAAGTAGACTTTTTACTAGAACACTTGGAAAGCCATGAAGGTTAAGGAAATACACAGGTTTGAATTTTGTGCTCAATCGACCTACTTTGCAACGAATGTAAAGTCACTATAATGAGAACTTAGGTTCAAAAGCCCTCAATGCTCCAGTAGATGGCTCTTCCTTTGTGTCCACCTCCTTCATAGTGTATACTTTTCATATACAAAAAAATATACTTCTTTGCTCCCATAATATTAACAGTTTCTTCAAGGACCGTCTCGTAGGTATATCAATGACATAAACTCTTTGAAACTTATGTCTCATTCTGATTCGTGGCAAATTAAGGTTGTTCCCAAATTGTGTTGGTATCATGTGAGCGCAGCTTTCAGCTCTCATCAGATTCCATGCATTCACAGGCATTTCTACATTCTTACTTTATACGGAGCTTAGCAAACGCGTTGGATTTCCAAACGAAGTCAAAAGTACCTTTTATTCTCTGTAACCTCATGGATGTACTTGCAAAATTTCCTTTCCATATATACTGGAAATATATGCTAAAATAATCCAAGGTAGCAGATACTGTGCAAAACCTTTAGTTCTTCCTGCAGAAAAAGTTTGTGCACGCGACCGGCGCGGTGGCTGCCTTGGCTGTCCCAATTTTTTTACCTGTTTGGTAGTTTAGTGTTGCGATGCATGGTTAGTACTGTTTTTCATACAAACCATGTCAAAATTACAAAGATTTAAAGAACCGACAAAAACAAGATGAATAACGTTAGGTTTGATGTGGCTGCGGGGCACCATCGATTTCAGTAGTTCTCTGTGTATTTCATGAATACGATCTTGCTGTCTTTCAATCGACTTCTTGCTGTCTTGGAGTCTACCAAAGTGTCTTCCTGCTGTCTTTAACTTGATGATTTTATCAAATAACCAAAAAGAATAAATCAATCGGCTCTATGCTCCTTCGCAGAGGCCCAGAAAAACTTTAATCACCCGTATTTTGCTATTGTGCAAATTTTTTCAATGGGGCCATGTGGATATATAATAATGATGCCTAAAGGGACCTTTTGACGATAAAAGTCTTTAGTTTCAGAGTATGTGCAACGAAACTTCCTTTTTAAGCGTTTAAAGTTGGTATGGCCTACGGCCTTTTTAAGCGTGGCAGGATCAATACAAGTGCGAAAATTTTAAGCAATTCAAGGCTTCATTGAATTTGAATTATGGCTGAATTCTCAGTAGGCCCACATTACCCCACCTGGTAAAAAAATAAAAATAAAAAGAACGATCGCGTCAATGACTTCAAAACAAACGTTATTTCATTTGTAAAAGACCAAACTCTTACCTCATGGTCATTAAATTGACCAGAAAAGAAAAACAACAGTGGCAGCTCTTCGAAAAAAATATTAAAATTGAATATAATGTCTTGAGAGAATTTCTGCCAAAGGATTCGTACAGCTTCGTACAGGAAAAAAAGTTATCACACATTTGGTATGGTAGGTCCTTTTCAGTTTGTGTTTGGTTATGGTCGTACTCACTGAAACCTTGACGACGAACTGTTGATAAAGATCTTGTTCTGGTATAACATTTTCATGCTTCTTGTCTGTCGACTCGGTTTTTATCTTTATCTTGATTCCATAGTCAATGAAAGTGTTAACTGACTGTCTTCAAGGGCTTCGATATGGTAGGGAAGAGGCGTCAATAGTCCCGATATGCTTGTGGCGACTTTTATTGGAACATAACTACTGCCTACATTCCCCTATAACTACTTTTCCATTCACTTATTCGCCTTAAATGCCTCTTTGTTTAAGGCAAGGCAACTTTACCTCGTTATTTCAAAATATATATTCAACTTTTAAACTTTGATAGTACGCATAGAGAGTATCTACAGCTCACCATACTGTATATGGGATGCAGGGAGTGCGCAAATTACAGGATGACGCAACTTTACATAAACTGATATGAAACTGCAAAACAATAAAAAAAAATTTTTCTCGTAACTATGACTGACCCAAGCCAAGCCTGTATGTTTCACATGCCTCATTGAGAAGCAGAATTTTTTTTTTGCAGTTAATTTAAGAAATTAATTTCCAAGTCAGTTCCTACCACAAAAAAACAATGACTGTTAAAACACAAAACTGCTGGCCTGTAGTCTTTAAACCATTCCAATAGCTATGTGTCACAAAATCAATCACGTTTATCACAACGAATGGCGAGCTTTATGATTTCATAGTTGAAAACGGTGATTTAAAGGATAAATGTACGAAGTAGAACGCGAAATATACTGCGAAATTTAAGGATCTAGCTGATAAACTGATAGAGGAAAGGGGGGCTGAAGGAAGACGCATATAAAATTCAATTAGTACTCCAAAAATTGTATCAAGTTAAAGTCAAGGATGAAGCCTGGTGTGTAAAAGAAAGAGTGTTCAGTGATGAAGTAGATGAACGAGTTAAAAAACGTAGCCGACCAAGATCAGGCAGTTAATTATCATTAAAGTGAGGTGATCGATACACTAAACCAAGAAGAGGCCTTATCAAGGACATGTACAATGAGAATTAGATTATCGACCAAAAACTAAATACTTTAGAGACACAAGCTTTACTCAAGTAAAGCTAAGATAGTTGAAAGTGGTTTGCATAAACACTGTTCGTATGCGGAACAGTTCAATCATGTACAAAGCCAAAAATCATTGCCAAAAAATCAACGTTAAACCAAAAGGGCCTATCATACCAAATGTGTGATAACTTTTTTTCCTGTACGAAGCTGTACGAATCCTTTGGTAGAAATTCTCTCAAGACATCATATTCAATTGTGATATTTTTCTTGAAGAGTTAGATTTAGTTAGATTTTTTGTTTTCACTATAACAAACGGAATTTTGATAATTTGCCTGGTTTTTGTGCTTAAACAGTGGCAGGAGAAAGTTTTTCTGGGCTTAGAAATTCTTGCACAATAGGCCGTTCAGTAAAGTTATTTTATAAAACGAGTGGAGATACATCTGAGACAAATTTTTTATGTAAAAAGGCAGTTTATTATGCAGACATTAAAAGAAAAATAGCCAGCCATTCTTCCATTTAACGAGAAAGGATATTTCTGGCGAAAAGCTCAGTAGACCCACTTTACCCCGTAGACCCACATTACCCCACCCTACCCTACTGATCTCTTTTCACTTCAGAGAGGCTCTGAAAAGAAATCAGTAGAGTCTGCACGTGGGCTACGGGGGGGCTACCCCGCTACCAAAATGCTCTGCTTGAATCAATTTTTGTAACGACAAGCTCCACGTTTCCTATAATGATTTGTCTTGACCTCGAGTCTTGCCCAGTGCTACATCCCTCTAGCCTGCGTGCAGACTCAACTATCCTAAAATGTTAGGATAGTTGAGTCTGCACGCAGGCTACATCCCTCTTCATGTTATCTAAACAATGGTCGAATTTAGGCCTAATTGTAGAAATAGATATCGACACTTCCAAGTTCACAAATTTTTACAAAGTTTGCAGCATATAAACCACTATCCAACTCCAAAATCAATTTAGGAAGAGCCAGTTGGATCACATTTATTTGATTTGCAGAGTTTTTCTAGAAATTAAACTTTCTCGTCTTTCGATACACTCTAAGTCGCAGAGAACTGAGGGGCTCCTTGGGGCCCAAAGTATAAACAGTAAGTCAATAAGCTGTTTCTTTTCATCATAGTTATTACTTTTATTGAGTATCTTTGGTGACCCTACATCTTGGAAGCTCTCAGGAGTTGCTCTGACTCAAACCCCCGTCTGTTACACGACAGTGAGAGCCTTTTTGCTACGCAGACAGGTTTCCTTGTCGCTAAAGGCAAGCATGATATTGGGAGATGCATTCTAAGCCAAAATAAAGGGCGTAGCCCCAAAAACTTTCCTGGGGACCCCCTCGTTTCAATACCTCCACTTAATTTACCCTGGCCACACCGCTGCTTGCTATACGTTCAGTCGGTCCATAAGAAATTAGTCGGTCCAGAGCATGTTGACACCCCCCCAAACAAAATTTGAATGTGCGCCCCTGCGCAGAACTTGCACATGATTGCCAATAATGTGAATCAATATGCCTCAAGTATGCGTGAGCTTATAAATTCGTACATAAATTCAAAAGTTTCTTCTTGTAAAGGGCCCGCTTTGCCAATTCTGAGGGGGCCCGGGTGGCCATAGCCACCTAGCCACCCGGGCCATTCCACCCCTGTAGAGCAATTGTCTGCGGTGCGAGCAATTCTATCTCAATAATGCTTCTCCGGGAGGGGGGCTTTAGGATTTTACGGGTTGTGGGTTTGGCCAATTTTGGCCATCGGGTGTCGGATTTCTCTGAAAAAAGTGCGGGTTTTCGGGTTTTGGATATTGGACGGGTCTCGGGTTTTGCCATTTTTTAACTCAGGTTTCGGGTTTTTGGGTTTGAAATGTACGGTTTTTCGGGTTTTCCAAATTTTCGTCGGGGTTTGCGGGTTCTGGTACCCCCCAAAGCCCCAATCCTCCAGGAAAGTAAACTTATATGGTGAGTGTTGAGGCTGAGCACAGGCTTTGTTTCACAAGTCATAATAGTTGAAAATAACAGTTGGTTACTTCTAGCAGGGTTTCTTCATTTTTTGGCAGATACAACTACTGTTTTTTATGAGCACTTTTTTGTAAAAGAAAAAAATCTATCAATCACGTTGCCCCATAAAAATGGGTTGCCATAAAATCCCTTATTTCAATAGTCCATCAGTCCACAATGCGTGTTTTTAAAGCTTTCTTAACAATGTCCTTTTGATGCCATATTCTTGTTATGACAGGTATTTAATCAAAAGATTCGACCAGGAGCAGCACGGAATACAATATTTGTTGTCGTCTTGCATTGCAAAGAGACGCATTAAAGAGGAGAAGACTTTCTTGGATGAACTTCAACGGGTATCATGCTTTATAATATTCATAGAGTATTCATATTTTTGTCTTGCTTTTCTCCTCTGATGGAGGTAAGTTTGAATCAAACTTCGAAGATCTTTGACCTTGCACACTTCCTTCAACAAAGAGTATTCTGACAACCAAAACAAAATGGCGCCGAAGTAAGCAGTTAGGAGGAAAATAGCAGAGCGAGAGCGAAGAACTACGTTTAGTAGTTGATTTCCCATCCATATTGTAAACGATATCGCATGAATGAAGGTGAAGTGCTGGGACGTTTCTCTGGAAATGAAACTGGTGATTTTCTGTGATTTTACAAAAACGAAAGAAAGTAATAAAATAATTTTTACTCGTGTTCTTGTGTGAATATCATCACTTGACAGACGTTGTCAGTAACAAACGATTATTAGTAAGTATTTGGATTTATGCCTATTGGAAAGAGGCAGAATGAAACTATGGAACAGTTGACAAGTATTTGGTACCCCCTTCTTATCTTATTGCCTCAAAATCGTTGCCTTTCTCGTCGTAATGATCTTGCAGCAGTTATTCCTCGCATTGCGGAGGAGGGTATCTCCGTTTTTTCAGTCAAGCATGAAAAGTTGCTTTGGTTACCTCTGCAGAAACAGACAACAACACATTCCACAAAAAAAAGACGGATTTGCTCCCACTGTTATTTCCAGGTTGAATATTTGAATATTTGAATGGAATACTTAAAATCTAATTTTGATCGCTCTTTCGACCGATTTTGATGGAGTGTCATGTGCGTCTTTATTACATGTAATTTTGTTCATTTGCTAATCCACGGCACCACGGCACTACGGCACTACGGCACTACGGCACTACGGCACTACGGCACTACGGCACTACGGCACTACGGCACTACGGCACTGAGTATCTTTATTATTAATTTATAGGATTAGGATTCTGTTTATATATCTTCATGAGCATAGTTTTGGCAATTGCCTGACCTGTAAACGCCAAGGTGTACATCAGCAGTGTACACTAAATCGTGTAACAACGACAGCAACAGTTACAGCCGAATACATATTGTTTTGTCAAAAAATAGTAAAGTCAATGCACTTCACATAGGATGTCCTTGGAAATTTTTCTTTGGTTGCTAAACGGAAGTTACACAATCAAAAGAGCCAATGAAACGCTCGAAAAGATATTTGTTTTTTTTTTTCGGATTTTTTTGGGATCTTTCTTGGGGATCTTTCTTGAAAGTAAAGGTATCCTACTTTAGTTAGTTATATTGCTTCAAATTACTCTCATTTCGGCTGGTTTCAGCAGGTAGTAGTGCCACGGCAGCCCGGCAGGGGGGGGGGGGGCTGATGGGGCAAGAGTCCCCTCTTATCAAGGACTTATTATTTTCGAATTCATCAAAACAAATCCATCGAGAAATCATCGGGTGGAGGGCGAGTGTCTCCAGTTTGATTTTGAGTTTAGGTGAAAGAATGGCGTCTTGTATGTTTTAAGTAGGAAAGGGGCTTTTATGGCACTGAGGTATTATCCAATGAACACATCGATGAAAGTGTCCTGTTGAGGCTAACTCGTAATGTTCAAGAGACGGAACTCTCCTTCTTGGACTCGTGCTGATGTGATCTAAGTTCAGATCTTCTAAAAAAATGTACAAATTAACGAAGACTTTTTGCGAGGACTGCAGTCTCACAAGATATTTAATCAGAATTCTATGATCATAATATCAAAATACTCAGTGTCGTAGTGCCGTAGTGCCGTAGTGCCGTAGTGCCATGAATTAGCAAATGCCGTCTTTTTACTGTCTTTTAACATTTCATTTTGATGATGAATAACAATTTTTCTCATTACAATTGATTTTTTTTCATTATTTATATTCTTTTCAATACTGTTCAATTTAATTGTTGTTACGATTTGAAATTTCAGTGACGAATTAAATTCTAAAGTCTGTCATTCTAATTTCCGATGGTCTTTCAATTTCAATTCCGATGGTCTCTTGTTATAGATATAACATCAATCAACGAGTGCTGCCGATTAGTATTTGTACCAAATGCGACTGTAGCGAGCTCAATTTTAAAGAAATTAATTGAATGATTGAATTTACAATTGGGTAATGGTCCAAAAGGTAAACGATTTAGAATATTGAGTTACTCTCCTCCGCCAGTTTCTAGTTCCTGAGTCCAAGGCTCTCACTGCAAAAAATGACCAAGTTTCACAATGTTTTTTCATGGGGAACTTTTGGGGAAACGGACATTTTCCCCAAAATTTCCCAAGCGGGAAATGGAAATGTCCGTTTCCCTTCAATTTCCCAGATAAACTTGTCCGTTTCTCCTAAATTTCCGTGCAGAAACTATAGGGAAATTTTGCTATTTTTTGCAGTGTCTTGGTTCCGTAGTTCTGTAGTCCGTGGTTCCGTGGTCCATAATGTTGAGTTCTGCATTGTACGAATTTACCTTTGTCGTCCATTGACGTAGTTAGGTAGTTAAGTAGGTAGAAAGAACTCATTATCTTTTGTTGGAGAACTTTTGTTGTTGTTTGTTGGATGAATGCTCCCAAGGCGCGAGTATCGATAGAATTTGATAAATAGATAGAGAATATTTACAGGAAGAATATTGAGGAAGGTGCTTGAAACCTGAAGAAGATGGACATTGACTTTGAAACCTTTAGTTGCTTGTTGCAACTTGCTTTCAAAGCATAAACCAGAACACATCTGGTCTGAGCATGTATAATATAATAATTATTATTATCTTGTTTAAGGTTGGTGTAGTGTATAGCACTAGGCTAATTAACGCCAACCATTATTAATAAATACCAAAGTGTAACCTAAATGTAACCTAAATTTACAATAAAATCTTTACACAATCTACAGTTGCATGGAAAATTCCAAAACTTAATTTCTCTTTTAAAATACTCTACAGATCGGGACTCTTTTATATGCAATGGCAAATCTCGCCAGAGATTCTGCCCCAGAAAACTCGCAGTTTCTAACCCATAGGCTGTAGTCCTAGGTTTGCGTGCATAGATGTTGCTCGTAACCCTTAAGTTGTAATGTATTTCTCTCTCTGCGAAAATTTCTTTAATAAAACAAGGATATAGATTCATCCTTGTTCGGTAAATTTCAGCGACAAGCAATTTGAGATCTCGTTGATGAATGGAGACTGAATGGTCTGTAATTAACAGTTTTTCAAGACTTGAGGGCCGATCATGATACGCTATTCGTAATGCTCGTAATGCCATCAGTCTATCAATAGCGATAACCTACGAACACATAATCAGTCTACTTCTTCCATCCTTCTTCTTCTGACTATACTTCTTTCATCCTTCCATCGTCGAAAGAAAAGTCGAACGTCGCTTCGAACGTCGTTTCGTGACGTCGCTTCGCCTCGAAAAGTCTAACTTTGATCCAATCAATCAAGCGCTAACGATAGGAATGAGCACGTGGTGTGACCTTATTAAACAAGTAGCGATCTGATTGGTCCCGCGTAAACACGGTGGAGATTCCCTGAATTAGTCTGCGTTTGAAGCTGTACTGTCTTGAGGCATGAGTCTGAGATTGAAGCAATAACATCATCCAATTCAATGCGGAAAACTGAGATTCATGGAATCAGTCTAATGCTATGCCGGGTTTTTACAGGAATGTCATGTCATAAGTTATTGCATATGTAATGATCCGACTGTGTTTACATCTTTACAGGAAGGTCGCAAGTTAATAATTATCTTTACTCCTGCAACAAAATGAAATGAAATTAGCTTTTGTGTAAAAATGTCGATTAAGATTTAACTAAACAGGTTTATGGATACCAATAGAGGTTTGTTGTTTAAGAATAAGTATGTTGAAGCTATCATCTTGGGTATCTCTTCATCTTTCTTGCATTGTCAATCTTTGAAATGGAGCCTCCACATCATAAATGTGTCGAAGAACAATTTATTTCACATTTCTGATTATGTTTGCAGTTGGCCAGAAACCTAAAACAACCATAGTTAGGAAAAACTTATGCTGCCTTATCTGGTCTATTCCCACAATTCCTTTCAACTCTCTTTCTTCTTGTTCCTTATTTATTTCCCTGCCGGTGGCGTGCGTGCTGTTTATCAGTGTCGTCTTGCGCAATGCCCTTAGGCCCTTCATTGATATCGTTCTGTTTCAGTGGCATGCGTGCTGTTTATTAGTGTAAACTCAAGCAGTGCCTGGTAGACATAGGCCCTTCAGTGATATCGTCCTGTTTCAATGTGTAAACTCAAGCAGTCAGCAGTGGAAACTCAAGCAGTGCCTTCCAGACATAAGCCCTTCATTGATATCGTCCTGTTCCAATGTGTAAACTCAAGCAGTCAGCAGTGGAAACTCAAGCAATGCCTTCCAGACATAGGCCCTTCATTGATATCGTCTTGTTTCAGTGGCACGCCTGCAGTTTATCAGTGTAAACTCAAGCAATGCCTACCAGGCATAGACCCTTCATTGTTATAGTCCTTTTGTCTGTAAAACCATGAATAATCAAAACAGCAGAGAAGATAAGAGAATCTCATATTTGTAAGAAATGAGAAAATTAAGGCAGATGTCATACTTACCAAATTTTTGGAAAATTCACTTCTGCTTCTCAAAACGAAGGAAGGCCAGTTTTCTTTCCAAAATCAAAAATTGCAGCGCACGCATTCTCAGGCGGCAAAGCATTAGCTATGTACCACGTTGTTGTTTTTGCATTATCTAAACACAAATAGAGTCTAGTGGTCATTGTTTAATTTGCATTGCAACAACCCAGCGCCGACATTTGCCCATAGACCGCGTCTATGGCAGCTACGCATGCGCTTGGCAGGAAAACCTTATGGTAACCTAATGGCTTGAATCCACTCGTCATCATACCCGTGTTTTTGGGGACTTTAAGCGACCAGACTTGTGATGCAATTTCCAAATTTCGGCTTCAATTGATTCCTTGTTTTTTCGAGCGAATTTGCTTCCCCTGAGAGACCACGGTGTTGTCTTTTCAATTGCACAACTTGGTAATCGAATTTCTGACGTGCTTTTCTTCAACTTTAAGGCTCTGATGTAAAACTTTCTTGGTATAAATATTAATTTTCAAGGAAGAATATTGCTCCAAAGTATTTAACTGAAGTGGGAGGTTTTCTCTTGCCATTTTCAATATCATAAGAACGTAATGTACACGAAATTATACATAGTTTGTTTCATAAAAGTCAATTTTCTGGCTGGCGATGCTGTCCTGGTTGCTTAAAGTCCTTTCTCTTTGCGAAGCGCTTAATTTCATCAACTCAATATCGAGAACCACAGTACAAAAAACAAGGGGAAGTATGCTTCAACCGAATTTAAGGGCTTCATATGGAATAGGATAGTTTCTTACGTTTGTTCTGCAGAATAAGACAGTAATCAAAGGTATTTTGTATAATTTGTTTGACGCTCTGATGAATTTCAGTACGAAAGGATCCTAGGAGTCTCAGGGGTTCTAGGGTCCAGGGGTCTTGTCTTTACAACATGCAAGATATTTCTAAATGTTAATGCATTATCAATAAGGTAAACAATTGTAACCATCTAAGCCACAGGGAGCTCCCTTGTAAAGTAGTAGAAATAAAACAACTAAGAATTGGTTAAAACGTTGCATATGCGAAGGAGCAAGAAGAAATGGTCCATACTCGTTTTGCGCATGGTTTCTTCGATGCTACTTTATAAGGAAGCCCCTGTCACTACACGTCTGAGTCTTACCGGTTGTTGGTTGTTGGTTGTTTGCTGTTCGCGGAGTCTGCTTTGTGGCTGGAAAAAAGACGTCAAAATCTTTAAGCAAGACGACACCGACAAGAATATTGATTAAACAATCTTCTAATTATCTTATTCTAATGATTATTTGCTTTAATTTGATTTCAACGAGACCTTCCACTTTTACACTTCCCAATTCACTGACTATGCAAATAGTTGTCTTTTTAAGATGAGTTTTCTTAAATAGATAACACTTTCGAAAAATTCTATGTAATGTTGGAGACACAAGGCTAAGATAGCTGCTGGCCAGAAGTTTTTATGTAAAGTACCGGGTGTCCCAAAAAATGTATATGGATTTGATTGGCTTCTACGCTGTCAATTTACCTCCAATCAATGTGTAATCCCTCTAAAAATGTTCCTCCACAGTTAACTAGAACATAGATAGCTCATTTGTTGATATTGGTACTTTTAGAGCAGACATGTTAATCTCGAAAACCCAAGTTTTCATCTTCCTGGAAACCAGAGTGTTAACCTTTTGGACTAAGCAATTCTTAAGGCAAAGCGGATATATCAACGATAACCGTGATAAAATTTTGACATTATTAGATCTTGTGTTATTCTGTTTACCAGAAATCCCCCATTGGGAAGTTTCTTAATCTTTCATTAATATCATCAACTCAATATCGAGTACCAAAGTACAAAAAACAAAAAGGAAGTATGCTTCGACCGAATTTAAGGGCTTCATATGGAATAGGAAAGTTTCTTACGTTTGTTCTGCAGAATATGACAGTAATTAAAGGTATTTTGTATAATTTGTTAGACGCTCTGATGAATTTTAGTATGGAAGGGTCCTAGGAGTCTCAGGGGTTCTAGGGTCCAGGGGTCTTGTCTTTAAAACATGCAAGGTATTTCTAAATGTTAATGCATTATCAATGAGATGGACAATTGTAACCATTTAAGCCGCAAGGAGCTCCCTTTTAAAGTAGCAGAAATAAAACAACTAAGTATTGGTTGATACGTGGCATCTGCGAAGGAGCAAGAAGAAATTATCCATACTCGTTTTGCGCATGGTTTCCTCTTTGCTACTTTATAAGGGAGCCCCTGTGACTAGGCGTCTGAGTCTTACCGGTTGTTGGTTGTTGGTGGTTTGTTGTTCGCGGAGTCTGCTTTGTGGCTGGAAAAAAGACGTCAAAATCTTTCAGCAAGACGATACTGACAAGAATATTGATTAAACAATCTTCTAATTATCTTATTCTAATGATTATTTGCTTTAATTTGATTTCAACGAGACTTTCACCTTTATACTTCCCAATTCACTGACTATGCAAATGGTTGTCTTTTTAAGATGAGTTTTCTTCCATAGATAACACTTTCGAAAAATTATATGCAATGTTGGAGACACAAGGCTAAGATAGCTGCTGGCCAGAAGTTTTTATGTAAAGTACCGGGTGTCCCAAAAAATTTATATGGATTTGATTGGCTTCTACGCTGTCAATTTACCTCCAATCAATGTCTAATCCCTCTAAAAATGTCCCTCCACAGTTAACTAGAATATAGATAGCTCATTTGTTGACATTGGTTCTTAGAGAGCAGACGTGTTTAATCTTGAAAACCTAAATTTTCATCTTCCTGGAAACCAGAGTGTTAACCTTTTGGACCAAGCAATTTCTTAAGAAACAGCGGATATATCAACGATAACCGTGATATAATTTGGACATTATTAGATCTTGTGTTATTCTGTTTACCAGAAATCACCCATTCGGAAGTGTCTTAATCTTTCATTTCTTGAACTGAATATCGAGTACCAAAGTACAAAGAAAAAGCGGAAGTATGCTTCGACCAAATTTAAGGGCTTCATATGGAATAGGATAGTTTCTTACGTTTGTTCTGCAGAATAAGACCGTAATTAAAGGTGTATTTCTATAATTTGTTTGACGCTCTGATGAATTTTAGTACGGAAGGGTCCTTGGAGTCTCAGGGGTTCTAGGGTCTAGGGGTCTTGTCTTTACTACATGCAAGATATTTCTAAATGTTAATGCATTATCAATAAGATGGACAATTGTAACCATCTAAGCCACAAGGAGCTCCCTTCTAAAGTAGCAGAAATAAAACGACTAAGTATTGGTTGATACGTGGCATCTGCGCAGGAGCAAGAAGAAATGATCCATACTCGTTTTGCGCATTGTTTCTTCTTTGCTACTTTATAAGGAAGCCCATGTGACTACACTTCTGAGTCTTACCGGTTGTTTGTAGTTTGTTGTTTGTTGTTCGCGGAGTCTGCTTTGTGGCTGGAAAAAAGACGTCAACATCTTTCAGCAAGACGACACCGACAAGAATATTGATTAAACAATCTTTTAATTATCTTATTCTAATGATTATTTTCTTTAATTTGATTTCAACGAGACTTTCACTTTTATACTTCCCAATTCATTGACTATGCAAATGGTGGTCTTTTTAAGATGAGTTTTCTTCCATAGATAACACTTTCGAAAAATTCAATGTAATGTTGAGGACACAATGCTAAGATAGCTGCTGGCCAGAAGTTTTTATGTAAAGTACCAGGTGTCCCAAAAAATGTATATGGATTTGATTGGCTCCAACGCTGTCAATTTACCTCCAATCAATGTCTAATCCTTCTAAAAATGTTCCTCCACAGTTAACTAGAACATAGATAGCTCATTTGTTGATATTGGTACTTTGAGAGCAGACATGTTAATCTTGAAAACTCAAATTTTCATCTTCCTGGAAACCAGAGCTGTTAACCTTTTGGACTAAGCAATTTCTTAAGGAACAGCGGATATATCAACGATAACCGTGACAAAATTTGGACATTATTAGATCTTGTGTTATTCTGTTTACCAGAAATCACCCATTGGGAAGTTTCTTAATCTTTCATTTCTTGAACTCAATATCGAGTACCAAAGTACAAAAAACAAGGGGAAGCATGCTTCGACCAAATTTACGGGCTTCATATGGAATAGGATAGTTTCTTACGTTTGTTCTGCAGAATAAGACCGTAATTAAAGGTATATTTCTATAATTTGTTTGACGATCTGATGAATTATAGTATGGAAGGGTCCTAGGAGTCTCTGTGGTTTTAGGGTCCAGGGGTCTTGTCTTTACAACATGGAAGATATTTCTAAATGTTAATGCATTATCAATAAGATGGCCAATTGTAACCATCTAAGCCACAAGGAGCTCCCTTGTAAAGTAGCAGAAATAAAGTGACTAAGTACTGGTTGAAACGTGGCATCTGCGCAGGAGCAAGAAGAAATGATCCATACTCGTTTTGCGCATTGTTTCTTCTTTGCTACTTTATAAGGAAGTCCCTGTGACTACATGTCTGAGTCTTACCGGTTGTTTGTTGTTTGTTGTTGGTTGTTGTCTGAGTCGGCTCTGTTGCTGGAAAAAAGACACCAAAATCTTTCAGCAAGACGACATTGACAAGAATATTGATTAAACAATCTTATTTTAATGATTTTTTCTTTAATTTGATTTCAACGAGACTTTCACTTTTATACTTCCCAATTCACTGACTATGCAAATGGTGGTCTTTTTAAGATGAGTTTTCTTCCATAGATAACACTTTCGAAAATTTCTATGCAATGTTGGAGACACAAGGCTAAGATGGCTGCTGGCCAGAAGTTTTTATGTAAAGTACCGGGTGTCCCAAAATATGTATATGGATTTGATTGGCTCCAACGCTGTCAATTTACCTCCAATCAATGTCTAATCCCTCTAAAAATGTTCCTCCACAGTTAACTAGAACATAGATAGCTCATTTGTTGATATTGGTTCTTAGAGAGCAGACGTGTTAATCTTGAAAACCCAAATTTTCATCTTCCTGGAAACCAGAGTGTTAACCTTTTGGACCAAGCAATTTCTTAAGAAACAGCGGATATATCAACGATAACCATGATATAATTTGGACATTATTAGATCTTGTGTTATTCTGTTTACCAGAAATCACCCATTCGGAAGTGTCTTAATCTTTCATTTCTTGAACTGAATATCGAGTACCAAAGTACAAAGAACAAGCGGAAGTATGCTTCGACCAAATTTAAGGGCTTCATATGGAATAGGATAGTTTCTTACGTTTGTTCTGCAGAATAAGACCGTAATTAAAGGTATTTTTCTATAATTTGTTTGACGCTCTGATGAATTTTAGTACGGAAGGGTCCTAGGAGTCTCAGGAGTTCTAGGGTCTAGGGGTCTTGTCTTTACAACATGCAAGATATTTCTAAATGTTAATGCATTATCAATAAGATGGACAATTGTAAGCATCTAAGCCACAAGGAGCTCCCTGGTTAAAGTAGCAGAAATAAAACGACTAAGAATTGGTTAAAACGTTGCATATGCGAAGGAGCAAGAAGAAATGATCCATACTCGTTTTGCGCATGGTTTCTTCTTTGGTACTTTATAAGGGAGCCCTTGTGACTACACGTCTGAGTCTTACCGGTTGTTTGTTGTTTGTTGTTGGTTGTTGTCTGAGTCGGCTCTGTTGCTGGAAAAAAGACACCAAAATCTTTCAGCAAGACGACATTGACAAGAATATTGATTAAACAATCTTCTAATTATCTTATTCTAATGATTATTTGCTTTAATTTGAATTCAACGAGACCTTCCACTTTTATACTTCCCAATTCACTGACTATGCAAATAGTTGTCTTTTTAAGATGAGTTTTCTTCCATAGATAACACTTTCGAAAATTTCAATGTAATGTTGAGGACACAAGGCTAAGATAGCTGCTGGCCAGAAGTTTTTATGTAAAGTACCGGGTGTCCCAAAAAATGTATATGGTTTTGATTGGCTCCAATGCTGTCAATTTACCTCCAATCAATGTCTAATCCCTCTAAAAATGTTCCTCCACAGTTAACTAGAACATAGATAGCTCATTTGTTGATATTGGTTCTTAGAGAGCAGACGTGTTAATCTTGAAAACCTAAATTTTCATCTTCCTGGAAACCAGAGTGTTAACCTTTTGGACCAAGCAATTTCTTAAGAAACAGCGGATATATCAACGATAACCATGATATAATTTGGACATTATTAGATCTTGTGTTATTCTGTTTACCAGAAATCACCCATTCGGAAGTGTCTTAATCTTTCATTTCTTGAACTGAATATCGAGTACCAAAGTACAAAGAACAAGCGGAAGTATGCTTCGACTTAACCCTAATCCACATGGGGGGGGGGTGGATTCCACCCCCCCTCAAGGTTTTATTTGCCGCGTTCTTAAACGGCATCTGCTATGTCCCCCAGCCTCCCTGACTTTTACTAATTATCTATTAGCCACATTTTGGTGGAAACATTTTTGAACAATAGGACTCACAGGTCACGTGACATGCCCATATTTGGAAGGAGGTAGCAGCAAAATCATTGTTTTCAATGATTTCAATGGAATTATTTGATTGAAGTATGAAGTATTATACAGCAAATGAATCAGCAAACAAAGGGCTTCAATTTGATACCGGAATTTCTGGAATTTGCTGATGTCAGCATTTTTTTGTAATGACGTCATTTTGGCCGCCATTTTGGACTAATTAGCAATTTTTTCATGTTTTTTCGAGCTTTTTCAATGAAAAACACTCTAAGGATACATTCGTTATAGATAATCACCAATTTTCAGGTTCTTTTGGTCTCTTTTTACATAGAATAAATTAATCGCACAAATGACGTCATAAGAATCGGCTAATTTCTGCCAAAATATCACTCCAAAATCGTTATTTTCAATAAAATAATACTTTATCACCAAATATGTTGACAAACTGAACCAAAAACTGCATTAAGTTCATGCAAAATCTTCATTAAACTTGAATTAAACTTGGAAGCCTGATTTTCACAGATTTTCAGCTTGGTGACGTCACTGTGACGTCATAAGGTGTGGCAGCCACACCCAAATTACGCTACGAGCTGCAAATTACCTATTCTATAACTGTGCCAAGTTGTATTGAATTCGGACGAGTCTAAGGCAGTTTTCAGAGGGGGGGTGGAAAGCACCCCCCCCCCCATAAATGGTAGCCCAAAAAAAGCCCATATGGATTAGGGTTAAAAGATGAGTTTTCTTCCATAGATAACACTTTCGAAAAATTCAATGTAATGTTGAGGACACAATGCTAAGATAGCTGCTGGCCAGAAGTTTTTATGTAAAGTACCAGGTGTCCCAAAAAATGTATATGGATTTGATTGGCTCCAACGCTGTCAATTTACCTCCAATCAATGTCTAATCCTTCTAAAAATGTTCCTCCACAGTTAACTAGAACATAGATAGCTCATTTGTTGATATTGGTACTTTGAGAGCAGACATGTTAATCTTGAAAACTCAAATTTTCATCTTCCTGGAAACCAGAGTGTTAACCTTTTGGACTAAGCAATTTCTTAAGGAACAGCGGATATATCAACGATAACCGTGACAAAATTTGGACATTATTAGATCTTGTGTTATTCTGTTTACCAGAAATCACTCATGGGGAAGTTTCTTAATCTTTCATTTCTTGAACTCAATATCGAGTACCAAAGTACAAAAAACAAGGGGAAGTATGCTTCGACCAAATTTACGGGCTTCATATGGAATAGGATAGTCTCTTACATTTTTTCTACAGAATAAGACCGTAATTAAGGTATTTTTTCTATAATTTCTTTGACGCTCTGATGAATTTTATTACGGAAGGGTCCTAGGAGTCTCAGGGGTTCTAGGGTCTAGGGGTCTTGTCTTTACAACATGCAAGATATTTCTAAATGTTAATGCATTATCAATAAGATGGGCAATTGTAACCATCTAAGCCACAAGGAGCTCCCTGGTTAAAGTAGCAGAAATAAAACGACTAAGAATTGGTTAAAACGTTGCATATGCGAAGGAGCAAGAAGAAATGATCCATACTCGTTTTGCGCATTGTTTCTTCTTTGCTACTTTATAAGGAAGTCCCTGTGACTACATGTCTGAGTCTTACCGGTTGTTTGTTGTTTGTTGTTGGTTGTTGTCTGAGTCGGCTCTGTTGCTGGAAAAAAGACACCAAAATCTTTCAGCAAGACGACATTGACAAGAATATTGATTAAACAATCTTATTTTAATGATTTTTTTCTTTAATTTGATTTCAACGAGACTTTCACTTTTATACTTCCCAATTCACTGACTATGCAAATGGTGGTCTTTTTAAGATGTGTTTTCTTCCATTGATAACACTTTCGAAAATTTCAATGTAATGTTGAGGACACAAGGCTAAGTAAGATAGCTGCTGGCCAGAAGTTTTTATGTAAAGTACCGGGTGTCCCAAAAAATGTATATGGATTTGATTGGCTCCAACGCTGTCAATTTACCTCCAATCAATGTCTAATCCCTCTAAAAATGTTCCTCCACAGTTAACTAGAACATAGATAGCTCATTTGTTGATATTGGTTCTTAGAGAGCAGACGTGTTAATCTTGAAAACCTAAATTTTCATCTTCCTGGAAACCAGAGTGTTAACCTTTTGGACCAAGCAATTTCTTAAGAAACAGCGGATATATCAACGATAACCATGATATAATTTGGACATTATTAGATCTTGTGTTATTCTGTTTACCAGAAATCACCCATTCGGAAGTGTCTTAATCTTTCATTTCTTGAACTGAATATCGAGTACCAAAGTACAAAGAACAAGCGGAAGTATGCTTCGACCAAATTTAAGGGCTTCATATGGAATAGGATAGTTTCTTACGTTTGTTCTGCAGAATAAGACCGTAATTAAAGGTATTTTTCTATAATTTGTTTGACGCTCTGATGAATTTTAGTACGGAAGGGTCCTAGGAGTCTCAGGAGTTCTAGGGTCTAGGGGTCTTGTCTTTACAACATGCAAGATATTTCTAAATGTTAATGCATTATCAATAAGATGAACAATTGTAAGCATCTAAGCCACAAGGAGCTCCCTGGTTAAAGTAGCAGAAATAAAACGACTAAGAATTGGTTAAAACGTTGCATATGCGAAGGAGCAAGAAGAAATGATCCATACTCGTTTTGCGCATGGTTTCTTCTTTGGTACTTTATAAGGGAGCCCTTGTGACTACACGTCTGAGTCTTACCGGTTGTTTGTTGTTTGTTGTTGGTTGTTGTCTGAGTCGGCTCTGTTGCTGGAAAAAAGACACCAAAATCTTTCAGCAAGACGACATTGACAAGAATATTGATTAAACAATCTTCTAATTATCTTATTCTAATGATTATTTGCTTTAATTTGAATTCAACGAGACCTTCCACTTTTATACTTCCCAATTCACTGACTATGCAAATAGTTGTCTTTTTAACCCTATTACTACCGGGCTTTTTCGACCATCCTAGTACCAGGGGGGGGGCACAAAGTGCCCCTCTCCGTAACTTCGCCAATATTGTACATATGAGGATGACACTTAGTACAATGGTGTATAGGAACAAAATCCACACAATAGGCTAATTTTTTAATTCTTCATCATATCCATGACGTCACTATGACGTCATAATTGAGGAAAATTGCACTTTTTGCTTACTATTAGCAATATTGGCAATATTTAAGTTCTTAGTTGTTAAATTCTTTCGTACTGCTACTAGAATGCATCCCAAAGAATCATTGAATAAAAATTGGCAATGTAATGTCAATTTAAGATTATTATTTATATCATATATTCAAGGGCGCCGGAGCCACGGGGGCAGCGGGGGCAGCTGCCCCCGTTGCCCTAGCGGTACGGGGGCAGTGCGGGGGCAGCAAAGTGCCCTTTCCAAAAAATGCATGTCAGAAAACTATTGATTAATCGCGCCTGTTAGTTGGAAGCGAGTTGTTTCTCGTCCGCAGTCACAATAATAGAACGATTCCTTCTGCTCTCACGATTACAGTATGTTCGAAGGACAGTAACGTCGCCACGGGGTGGTCTGGGGTGGACATGTCGACCACAGTTTTCACAAAGTCGATGTTATAATTTCTCGAAATCAGTCAAAAAGATTGGGGAGGGTAGATTTTTATTGACTTGAAACTTTTGTCATAACTGGCCTTCCTCCTGAATTCTCAATTCCTTTATAGAAGATTTCAAGAAAGGCCTTAAATTTCAATTTCTAACCAGTGGCGTGGCCACGGTGGGGGGTATGGGGGGGGGCAATTGCCCCCCACTTTTTTCGGAAGAGGGTCCTCGAGATTCCTCTAAAACCGAGGAGAAAATAGCTGCGTATAGGTTGGGTAAGAATTTTCCGAGAAATGTCAAATCTTCCATTTTACCATTGGCAAGCATGATATTGGGAGATGCATTCTAAGCCAAAGTAAAGGATACTTCTTCAAAAATTTTCCTCGTGCTCTGATTTATAGCATAACTGTTACAAAACGATCAAGGTTTCCTCGTCGCTAAAGGCAAGTATGATATTGGGAGAGGCATTCTAAGCCAAAGTAAAGGATATTTCCTCAAAAATTTTCCTCGTGCTCTGATTCATAGGATAACTGTTACAAAACGATCAAGGTTTCCTCGTCGCTAAAGGCAAGCATGATATTGGAAGATGCATTCTAAGCCAAAGTAAAGGGCGTGGCCCCAAAAATTTTCCTGGGGCTTCGCCCCCAGACCTCCTCATTTTACATTCCCCTCCCACTTAATTTGCCCTGGCCACGCCGCTGTTTCTAACCATATTTTTTCCCACCTCGTAAATAAATATATGATGTTCTTCTCTGTTTCGATTTTTGTTGCACCAAAATGCCCGCTGTTGTAAAAAGTACTGCTTGAGATGGTTGCTTTTCCAGAAATATCTAAATAGATCAAAATAATAAAAAGAGCATTCCCATCATGTTCTCCGAGTGTCTAAAGGGCGTTTCCCACGTTTTCCGAGGGTTTAAAGGGCGTGGCCAGGAGAATTTTCCTGGGGGCTTTGCCCCCAGACCCCCTTATACCTTTCCGCCCCAGCTTTTTGGGCTGGCGACACCCGTGTCGAAATAGATGTTGAGCACAATATCCTAAATGAAGATTCCCGATTATTTTCAACGGCAAATTTTGACACCCTAAGGTGCCCTTTCTGCGATTCCTGCCCCCGCCGCATCATGGAGCCTCCGGCGCCTCTGCATATATTCATCATCTTTTTGCATGCATAGGAATCATTCGTCGTACATAGCCGATTGCTCGTGGCCCATGGTCGAAACCGCCAAAGCCTCATTTTCACGGACCAATCAGACGGCTAAAAAGCAAAGAAGACAAAAGAAACCCGTGAAGATTTTCCTAAATTTTATCTACCTTCATAAAACGCAACCAGGACAAAAAACTGCTCGAGATTTCCCGAATTTTTTTAAAGCAATCTACTCTCCAGATGTTTGGGAGTACAAGTTTGGATGCCGGTTAAAATATCTGCAGGATTGGCGGAGTTATTGCCTCTCCAATAGACAAAATCGGCGAAGGCTTGTCGAGACCTGTTTACGCCACTTCAAGTCAGGTGATAAAGCCTCTTGATAAAACCTCTTTTGAATTTTATAAGTTATTTCGTAACGAGCAAACTTTTGCCATGAATGTAAAAAGTAGTACAATACAGAAACTTCCCTAGAGTATTGCCACATGACTTGAAACGCGCAAACAAGCCTTTGTAGACTTTTTCAATTCACATAGAAACCGTAGAGGCATTGAATCTTCAATAAAAGAAAATTTAGCGAAAGACAATAGCAAGAACAATTGAAAACACAGATTGTGGCGTTTTCGGGTCGTTCTTACAACAATCACTATTGTTATTACTATTGCCCCAGGCCAGAATCTCTATTGTTCAAGGTTCAGTGCCTTGTCGGTTTGTTTGTGGACATAACTCCACCAATCCTGGAGATATTTTAACCGGCATCCAAACTTTTACTGCCAAACATCTGGAGAGTAGATTGCTTTAAAAAAATTCGGGAAATCTCAAGCAGTTTTTTGTCCTGGTTGCGTTTTATGAAGGTAGGTAAAATTTAGGAAAATCTTCACGGGTTTCTTTTGTCTCCCTCGCTTTTTAGCAGTCTGATTGGTCCGTGAAAATGAGGCTTTGGCGGTTTCGACCATGGGCCACGAGCAATCGGCTATGTACGACAAATGATTCCTATGCTCTTTTTCCATCCGTTTGTCATTGTTTCATTTAAACCCCTAATTACTGATGAAAAAAATCTAAAATGCCTTAAAATTGTTCATAACAATCAAGAGAGCCAATTTTGACCATTTAATGTTATCTAATACATTTGTTATTATTTATATGACGTCATATACTTTGATGACGTCATGAACGTTAAATTTGCGGACGTCATCACACAAATTGATAAAACTATACACCATCTGAAAGCTCTCATCGAGAGCTATCGAATGGTGGTATTCTCGATGTACTACGATCATCCTTGTTAAAACTGGACTCGCTTCTTTAATTGTCTGGCTGACCACGTGTTGAAAAGAGGCTGGTCACGTGATCAGTATCTACCATTTTGAAAAAAAATTACAAATTTTAATTAGTCCATGAAATTTTAGGAAAAGTCGCAAAGTTTCAGCTCTTTATCTTTTAAACTGACGACACTACATCAAATAAACATTGCCGCGGGCACTTTATGCCCCCCCCACGGTTGTAATAGGGTTAAGATGAGTTTTCTTCCATAGATAACACTTTCGAAAAATTCAATGTAATGTTGAGGACACAAGGCTAAGATAGCTGCTGGCCAGAATTTTTTATGTAAAGTACCGGGTGTCCCAAAAAATGTATATGGATTTGATTGGCTTCTACGCTGTCAATTTACCTCCAATTAATGTCTAATCCCTCTAAAAATGTTCCTCTACAGTTAACTAGAACATAGATAGCTCATTTGTTGATATTGGTACTTTTAGAGCAGACATGTTCATCTTGAAAACCCAAATTTCATCTTCCTGGAAACCAGAGTGTTAAGCTTTTAGACTAAGCAATTTCTTAAGGAACAGCGGATAGATCATCGATAACCGTGATAAAATTTGGACATTATTAGATCTTGTGTTATTCTGTTTACCAGAAATCACCCATTGGGAAGTTTCTTAATCTTTCATTAATTTCATCAACTCAATATCGAGTACCAAAGTACAAAAAACAAGGGGAAGCATGCTTCGACCAAATTTAAGGGCTTCATATGGAATAGGATAGTTTCTTACGTTTGTTCTGCAGAATAAGACAGTAATTAAAGGTATTTTTTTATAATTTGTTTGACGATCTGAGGAATTTTAGTACGGGAGGGTCCTAGGAGTCTCTGTGGTTTTAGGGTCAAGGGGTCTTGTCTTTACAACATGGAAGATATTTCTAAATGTTAATGCATTATCAATAGGATGGACAATTGTAACCATCTAAGCCACAATGAGCTCCCTTGTAAAGTAGCAGAAATAAAGCGACTAAGTACTGGTTGAAACGTGGCATCTGCGCAGGAGCAAGAAGAAATGATCCATACTCGTTTTGCGCATTGTTTCTTCTTTGCTACTTTATAAGGAAGTCCCTGTGACTACATGTCTGAGTCTTACCGGTTGTTTGTTGTTTGTTGTTGGTTGTTGTCTGAGTCGGCTCTGTTGCTGGAAAAAAGACACCAAAATCTTTCAGCAAGACGACATTGACAAGAATATTGATTAAACAATCTTATTTTAATGATTTTTTTCTTTAATTTGATTTCAACGAGACTTTCACTTTAATACTTCCCAATTCACTGACTATGCAAATAGTGGTCTTTTTAAGATGAGTTTTCTTCCATAGATAACACTTTCGAAAAATTCAATGTAATGTTGAAGACACAAGGCTAAGTAAGATAGCTGCTGGCCAGAAGTTTTTATGTAAAGTACCGGGTGTCCCAAAAAATGTATATGGATTTGATTGGCTCCAACGCTGTCAATTTACCTCCATTTTCATTTTAAATTCTTTATACACGGTGGCCCCATCAACCAAGAGTGGCTGCTTTTCAGGGGGCCGTGGCAAAAACCTACTTACAATACTACCAAAATTAAAAATAAAAAAAATATTTACAATGTTAAATTAGAATAAATGAAAAATTAAAAGCTATTTACATTTCAGTCTACATTTAAAAGTAGACAGAGAGGGGGCTAGCTTGACTTCATGCTCCAACTCATTCCAAAGCATTGATCCACGGAACGAAAATGCTTTTTGGCCATTGCTTGTTTTCATTCGTGGAGCAAGCAAGTCAGTCTCAGAATTTCTCAAATTTACAATCTCCCTTGTCGAGTTTCTCGTGAAAAGAGTAGAGAGGTAAGTGGGCGCGAGACCACTTATTGATTTGAAAACAATGGTAGCCGTCTCTTGTTTGATCATGTCGTGGACTGTCGGCCATTTGAGCTCTTTTATCAAGTTTACTGCTGGTGCATCATAGCTACTGTTGGTAACTATTCTCGCAGCACGATTTTGTAACTTTTGTAGCGCCAACAGGCGAGAGTCTCCACAGCTACCCCACACAGAGCAACAGTAGCGAAAATGGGGCTCAACGATACCTCTATACATTTGACTAAGGGTATGCTTTGGAAGCAATTTCTTAGCATATTTTAGGAAACCTAAAGAGCAAGATATCTTTGAACGTAAAGCCTTGGTATGCTCATCCCACACAAGATGTTTATCAAGTTGTACTCCCAAGTATTTCGCATTATCTACAACATCAATATGCTATCAATATGCCTTTGATACAGCTATAACCTATAACCTTTCATTCAGCTCAGGATACTACCCTAAAATGTTAAAATATGCTAAAGTAATACCAATCTTCAAAGCAAACTCCAAATATGAAGTATCAAATTATCGTCCAATTTCTTTACTCCCACTCTTCAATAAAATTTTTGAAAATTGATGTATGCTCGCTTAATTAACTTTCTTCATCATCAAAAGGTCTTATATCCTCACCAATTTGGTTTCCAGAAACAGAAATCTACTTCACTCGCTATACTTGATGTTTGCATTAAACTTATCGAAGCGATCGAAAATAAAGAATTTTCCTGCTGCATCTTTCTTGATTTTGCAAAAGCCTTTGATACAGTTAATCACAATATACTGCTAAGCAAACTTGAACATTATGGTATAAGGGGAGTTGCCCTGGAATGGTTCCGCTCCTATCTCAATGGTAGAACTCAACGAGTTTTCGTTGGAGGTCAACTCTCTGAAGGGAAAAGCATCGATCACGGTGTACCACAAGGGAGTGTCCTTGGACCACTTTTGTTCCTATTGTACATAAATGATATTCCACATGCCTCTAAAATAATGAATTTTCATCTCTTTGCAGACGATACCAGTCTTTTCTATTCCCATAAAAACATTAATGTTTTGGAAGAAACTGTCAACTCAGAATTAAAAAAAATATCGGATTGGTTAGTAGCAAATAAACTAACCCTAAATACCAATAAATCAAACTATATGATAATTAAACCAAGACAGAAAAAATTACCCAAAAATATTCATTTAAGCATAAATGGCGATATCTTAAAGAAATCTGACTGTGTTAAATATTTAGGCGTTTTAATAGATAGCAATCTTGCATGGAAGCAGCACATACAGCATGTCAACACAAAAATTGCAAAAAGCATTGGTATTATAGCAAAGATGAGACATTTTGCTCCAAAAAGCATCCTAATCAGCATATACAATGCCTTCATATGTCCACATATCAACTATGGAATCATTAACTGGGGGGGAGCCTACTCAAACTTGTTAGAACCTTTAAGCAAAAATATAAAGAAAGCAATAAGAATAATGTCCTTCAAACCCCGTAATGAACCAAGTAAACCCCTTTTCAAACGTCTAAACTCTTTGAACCTAAATGACACATACACTCTAGAATGCGCAAAGTTTATGTATGATATTTCAAATAAAAACAGTACTGACTCTTTCAGCCATTTGTTCCAATTAACTAGTGAAAAACACCACATCCAAACTCGACAAGCCACCTCTAAAAAGTTCTATGTCCCAAAAGCTAGAACGAACTATAAACGAAACTTTATTTCAAATTTTGGCGTAAAAATCTGGAATAATTTACCCCAAAACTTTAGAAATTTACCCACAAAGAAAATTTTCGGAAAGCATTATAAAAATTTTTTGCTACAATCTTATTGATTACAGACTATTTAACAAATGGCTCGAAAGCTCATTATGAGTTATTTTCATTTGTCCTTTTCAGCACCTTTAGTAAGATAGATGTTTTTCATGTACAGATACTTGTAAGCGTTCTTTCGTAGATATTATATCATCTTTTTATATTAGACTATCATGTAAGTTTAGCTGAGAATATTCATCATCAAAATCAAAATCATTGTGTTTTGATTACATTCAGAGACAGCTTATTACCTTCAAGCCACTGTTTCAAGGAGTCTAAGTCACTGTTAAGGGTTTCATTAAGCTCGTTGATATCCTTAGAAGAATATGATATACTTGTATCATCGGCATACATCGTTACTTCACTGTTTTTAAGAGAAAACGGCAGATCATTTATGTATATGAGGAACAAAAGGGGCCCAAGGCAAGAGCCTTGAGGAACTCCAATCAATGTCTAATCCCTCTAAAAATGTTCCTCCACAGTTAACTAGAACATAGATAGCTCATTTGTTGATATTGGTACTTTTAGAGCAGACATGTTAATCTTGAAAACCAAAATTTCATCTTCCTGGAAACCAGAGTGTTAACCCTTTGGACTAAGCAATTTTTTTTTTTTTATATCCATTAAAAAGTTACAATACATAAATACAAGCTACGCTACTTACAAAATTACTTTACAATACTACTCGGACGATACCCCGAGGAGCAAAAGACTATGACTACCCCGGGGCCATAGACACAGAGGTTAAAAATAAACTACTATAGTCTGTCTCAAATTACATGCCACGAGAAATGTCTGCGATCAATTCGAATTTAAGAAGGGTGGTTTAGGTATCATCGCAACTACTGCGTGGCATCTAATTTGAGGTAGACTTTAAAAATACACGACTAAAAATAAAAGAAAGGCAAAAAGGAACATGGGACATGGGAGATGGTGGCTGTGGTTTTATGACTTATACCGGAGTTTGAAATTTTCTAATCAAATCGACCAGATTTGTGGATGAATTTAAGCGTTAGCAGGAGTATATCTTTATTAACTTCATCTGGGAAATTTTTATCACCATACAATAAAATCTGCATTAGAAGACTATTTTGGAGATCGGTATGTCCATATGGTCGTATTAAAGCAGAAACTCCAGCGAGAATGTCTCTACGTGGCACTGCAAGGGAAGGGCAAAGCAACAAAAAGTGTTCCGTATCCTCAATACCATCGTTCGTAGGGCACATCGGATTTATGGTATCCTTAAAGTTGTTCTTGAATTTGTGAAAATTCAATTTACTGAGACCAACACTGAGTTGAGTGAGATATGATAAACCTATTGGGTCATGAATGCCAAATATAGATCTTACCGGGGGTCTGATTATAGATAGTAGCTTCTTTTTCAAAACAGCAACAGACGGTGCAAGTCTAATCTCAGGATCAAGTTCATTCCATTCGGATAAGCAATGAGGATAGAAACTAGATTTAAATTTTTCTGTTCTGGCCTTTATTTGCCCAACGACATCTTGGTTGCGAAGAGAGTAGTGTGACTGTTGAAGTGGTGGGATTGGGTCCTTAGTATAAACAGGAGTTAAATTATTTATGATCTTGTAAAGCAAAGTGAGGCGTCTGCTCCATCTTCGGCAGCTCAGTGATTCCCAGCCAAGCTCCGAGTACAACTTTTCTCGCGATGTTCCTCTCCAAGTTCCTGTAATAGCTCGCGCAGCAGAATACTGAACAGACTCTAATTTTTCCATCGAGCTCGGTAAAATGACGCTACCACTGAACTCGCATACTTTTGCTGGAATATGGTAAATAACATCCCCATAGTCGAGATGTGGTCGCACATAGAGCTTATATAGCTCGTTTAGGGTACGCCTGGGCAGATATTTGGAGAGATATTTCAGCAAGCCAATACCCTTTCTCGTTTTGGAGATAGCTGATTTGATATGGGCAGAGAAAGACAACTTTGCATCTAGTATAATTCCTAAATGTTTATGTTCATCTACTTTCATTACCGGTATGTTATTAAAGAGAATTTCTGGATGATCAAGTTCATTTTTTTTCCTTGAAAATATTAGTTCCACAGCTTGTTTTTGCGGATCAGGATTAAACGACATCCTCCAATCATGAGCCCATTGACTTATCAACTCCAGATCGTGGTTCATGTCACTGGCAGCTGAATTAGAATCTTGAACGACCGTAAATAATGACGTATCATCAGCGAGAAGCTTAACATTGCACCTCAAATGTTCAGTAAGGTCATTTATATATACTAGGAAAAATAAAGGTCCTAGAATAGAGCCCTGTGGTACTCCTGCCGAAATATCTCCCCAAGAAGAATTCTGCCCATTCAAAACAGTTCGCTGCTTTCTATCCTTAAGAAAACTGTTAACAAGAGAAAGAAGACTTCCAGAAGCGCCACATCGCTTTAGCTTATAAATCAGCCCATCATACTCTGTCAAATGCCTTGGAGATATCAAGATACACAGAACGAACATCAAGAGGAGGATTACAGTCAAATGCTTTAAAAATTGTGTGCGTTATAGATATTAGCTGGTTGACTGTTGAGTCACCTGGACGAAAACCTGACTGATTTGGGTTGAGTAAATCAGATGAAACAAGATGTGAATAAAGAGAGTCGTAGATGAGTTTTTCAAGTATTTTCCCAAAGATTGGAAGCAGCGAAATTGGACGGTAGTTTCCCTTCAAATTTTTCTCGTTCTTCTTGTGAACAGGCACTACATTAGCATGCTTCCATATTTGAGGAAATATACCACTCCTCAGGCAATTTGTGAATATTATCTTTAATGGAGCGACTAATGCAGCATCACTCAGCTTGATCATTCTTACAGATATTTCATCCCAGCCATGTGCTTTGTTAGGATTAAGGGACCTTATTATTTGTAGTATCTTTTCTTCGGAGATAGCAAAGGTATTTATCGAAGTAGAAGTTACTGGGATATGTTCTGGAATTGCACTGCCTGTGTCGATCGTCGTACACTGAAGTATGAAATAATCGTTGAATAATTGTGCCTTTTCAGTAAAATCAGTCACAAATAGCCCATTGTCTAGGAGCGGTGGTATTATCGGAATTTTGGCCTTGTTTAGAACAGTATTGATCAAGGACCAATACGTTTTGCTAGGGGTTCCAGGGCTGGCTAAAGTTTTCCCTGCCTTAAGGAAATAATTCTGTTTTGCCTCCTCAATCATCCTTGAACCTTCAGATATCATATTTTGAATCCCCTCAAGCTTGTCGTCTGGTTGACCATTTCTCACAAAGCTTTTGTAAGCATGATTCTTTCTCCTAAGAAAATTTTTAACTGTTTGCGTTATCCAGGGTGCTTGGCGAGGTCTAATCGTTTTAACTTTGTTAGGAATGAAGTTGGAATAAATGTTCAAAAGTACTTCATTGAGCAATTTGACCTGCTCATTAGGGCATGGTATATTATCGAGATGCTCTTTCCAATTAAATATTTCAATACTTTTCATGATGGACATAAAGTCAGCCTTGTCATAGTACCAAATCCTGCGAGTGTAAGGAGGTGATGTTATGTTTGAAACTGATAGTTTTCCATGGACAATTTGATGATGACACTGTTCATGTAAGGATGGATGAACACCAGATTCAATAAAGAGGTTTGGCTGATTCGTAAAAATTAAGTCAATACAAGATTTAGAATCGCCCATTAAATGAGTTGGTTCTGAGATTAATTGATGAAGACCAAGTTCAGAAGCAAGGGGCTCAAGTAATTTCCCCTCATTATTTTCAATATCATTTGCCCACCATTGAGTTGAACGACAGTTGAAATCACCGGTGATCACAACGCAGAAAGGATTTTCAGCATATATCTTGGATAGTAATAATTCAAAGTTAATTATGAAGTTATCAAACTCGGTCTGATTTTGGCTTGGACTTCGATAAATCACAGCGAAAAAATACTTTTTCCTACCAACATGAATCTCAGAAACAACGCATTCAGGGAGAGTTACTAAATCAGAACGATTTTTTGAAGCAAGGGAATCTTTTACATAAAGCCCAACGCCACCCCTTTTCACATTTTGAGGATGGTTACTTTTGATAAACGAGTAGCCATCTAGCGCAAGCCTATCGTTCTCAGTGGTGCTGTCAAGGTGAGTTTCAACGATACCAGTTAGGTCATAGTTATACACTGAGTTGTAAGCCTCCATAAGAGAGACTCGTAAAAAGTCATGCGCAGTGATGCTATTTAAATTCCATGTAAAAAAATCCAGTGTTTCGGGACCAGGGTTTGTTTCTACATTACCACTAAGCAATATCGTTCTGAAAACCAACCATTGCGTATGAAATGTATAGCAAGTTATGCACCCAATGTAAAAATACGCATACAGAAAAATAAATTGCGTGACAGCTAAGCGCTTGCAGTGAATAACACCAATAATAAGGCGGGGAATACGCTTGAAAAGCTCAACAGTCGTGTAAATTACTATCTTCGCAAGGCGATGTATGCGGGCAAATAAAGGCATCAGACGTAGCTGTGTTGCCACAGAGTGCACTGCAAGACAATGTATCATTAGTGCCAATGGCAGAACGATGATTGAAACTGCGATAAAACAACAACATATCCAGTAAAGCTTGAGGATGTGAACAAGAACACAGAACGGCCGAACACTTTTGCTCAGGGGAGACGATAGTTGAATGGATACACGGAAACACTCTATTGTTGCCCGCCATTGATTTATTTCAACCGGCATCATCAAAAAGAAGCCTTCCCGCTGGTCCTAGGGGACAATAAGCCACAATGCACCCACCATTCTCCCATTCTAAAAAAAATAACAAAATATGTATAAATATGTAAAATAACAAAATATGTACCAAACAAAAAGAAAACTCTTCAACAATACAGCAAAAACACATGAGCCAAATGAAAACAATCAAGGAATAAATATGACGAAAATAATGAAACATTAATAAAAAAACAATGAAAGATGTTAGGATACACAAGTTTGCTGTTTCCATGAAATTATCAAGGCACCAAGTTCTTTGTCGTTGTGAAAAATTCGGAACAAAAAGATAGTAATTTCTTTCAAAAGAGGGCATTCCTTTGGGAGGGGCTTTTGGAACTATTGTGATATTCAAGATTGTAAACAAATGGTTCGTCGAAAAACATTGGCTTCAAAGTATTTGGATGTTTGGGATATATAAAAATAGAACTTTTCATGGAGAACATAAAATGGGAATCCTAACCAAATATTGAAAACGAGGGAAAGAACACAACCCTGAAACCCCTAATAAGCAATTTCTTAAGGAACAGCGGATATATCAACGATAACCGTGATAAAATTTGGACATTATTAGATCTTGTGTTATTCTGTTCACCAGAAATCACCCATTGGGAAGTTTCTTAATCTTTCATTAATTTCATCAACTCAATATCGAGTAACAAAGTACAAAAACAAAATAGAAGTATGCTTCGACCGAATTTAAGGGCTTCATATGGAATAGGATAGTTTCTTACGTTTGTTCTGCAGAATAAGACAGTAAAGGTATTTTTCTATAATTTGTTTGACGATCTGATGAATTTTAGTACGGAAGGGTCCTAGGAGTCTCTGTGGTTTTAGGGTCCAGGGGTCTTGTCTTTACAACATGGAAGATATTTCTAAATGTTAATGCATTATCAATAGGATGGACAATTGTAACCATCTAAGCCACAAGGAGCTCCCTTGTAAAGTAGCAGAAATAAAGCGACTAAGTACTGGTTGGCATCTGCGCAGGAGCAAGAAGAAATGATCCATACTCGTTTTGCGCATTGTTTCTTCTTTGCTACTTTATAAGTAAGCCCCTGTGACTACATGTCTGATTCTTACCGGTTGTTTGTTGTTTGTTGTTGGTTGTTGTCTGAGTCGGCTCTGTTGCTGGAAAAAAGACACCAAACTCTTTCAGCAAGACGACATTGACAAGAATATTGATTAAACAATCTTATTTTAATGATTATTTTCTTTAATTTGATTTCAACGAGACTTTCACTTTAATACTTCCCAATTCACTGACTATGCAAATAGTTGTCTTTTTAACCCTATCTCACCTGGGGGGGGGGTGGATTCCACCCCCCCAACCAAACTTTTATTCGCCTATGCAAGAATATGCAATACAGGATGCCAAGACTCCGCTACTTTGACTTTATATCTATACTGTATCGAATGATGAAAATTTCAAGATGCTAAATATAGCCTCGTAACCATGGCAACCAATGTTTTACTGTGTAGTCAACAAAATTTGTATACTTTTTTTTTAATTGTTGCAAATTTTAATCCCAAATATATGCAAAATTATACTTACACATGTATTTGATGATATAAAGATTTCAATTTAGTGCCTCATTTCATTGTTTCAATCATGTTGGTAACAATCATAATAATCACAACTTAAAATCTTCTTATTGTCATAGCAACGAGAACAATAGAGATAATTTGATTTAATGATGTGATTTTGATTGTTTTCATCAAAGTATATATATTTACCAATTCTAAAGATTGTAGCTACTACGACAGCGAAGAAAAAGAGGGGGGGGGGGTGGAATCCAACCCCCCCCCTCAGGTATTGACCGCCTCAAAACGCCCAGGTGAGATAGGGTTAAGATGAGTTTTCTTCCATAGATAACACTTTCGAAAAATTCAATGTAATGTTGAAGACACAAGGCTAAGTAAGATAGCTGCTGGCCAGAAGTTTTTATGTAAAGTACCGGGTGTCCCAAAAAATGTATATGGATTTGATTGGCTCCAACGCTGTCAATTTACCTCCAATCAATGTCTAATCCCTCTAAAAATGTTCCTCCACAGTTAACTAGAACATAGATAGCTCATTTGTTGATATTGGTACTTTGAGAGCAGACGTGTTAATCTTGAAAACCCAAATTTTCATCTTCCTGGAAACCAGAGCTGTTAACCTTTTGGACTAAGCAATTTCTTAAGGAACAGCGGATATATCAACGATAACCGTGATAAAATTTGGACATTATTAGATCTTGTGTTATTCTGTTTACCAGAAATCATCCATTGGGAAGTTTCTTAATCTTTCATTTCTTGAACTCAATATCGAGTACCAAAGTACAAAAAACGAGGGGAAGTATGCTTCGACCAAATTTAAGGGCTTCATATGGAATAGGATAGTTTCTTACGTTTGTTCTGCAGAATAAGACCGTAATTAAAGGTATATTTCTATAATTTGTTTGACGCTCTGATGAATTTAAGTACGGAAGGGTCCTAGGAGTCTCAGGGGTTCTAGGGTCTAGGGGTCTTGTCTTTACAACATGCAAGATATTTCTAAATGTTAATGCATTATCAATAAGATGGACAATTGTAACCATCTAAGCCACAAGGAGCTCCCTTCTAAAGTAGCAGAAATAAAACGACTAAGTATTGGTTGATACGTGGCATCTGCGAAGGAGCAAGAAGAAATGATCCATACTCGTTTTGCGCATTGTTTCTTCTTTGCTACTTTATAAGGAAGCCCATGTGACTACATGTCTGAGTCTTACCGGTTGTTTGTTGTTTGTTGTTGGTTGTTGTCTGAGTCGGCTCTGTTGCTGGAAAAAAGACACCAAAATCTTTCAGCAAGACGACATTGACAAGAATATTGATTAAACAATCTTATTTTAATGATTTTTTTCTTTAATTTGATTTCAACGAGACTTTCACTTTTATACTTCCCAATTCACTGACTATGCAAATGGTGGTCTTTTTAAGATGAGTTTTCTTCCATAGATAACACTTTCGAAAATTTCAATGTAATGTTGAGGACACAAGGCTAAGTAAGATAGCTGCTGGCCAGAAGTTTTTATGTAAAGTACCGGGTGTCCCAAAAAATGTATATGGATTTGATTGGCTCCAACGCTGTCAATTTACCTCCAATCAATGTCTAATCCCTCTAAAAATGTTCCTCCACAGTTAACTAGAACATAGATAGCTCATTTGTTGATATTGGTACTTTGAGAGCAGACGTGTTAATCTTGAAAACCCAAATTTTCATCTTCCTGGAAACCAGAGCTGTTAACCTTTTGGACTAAGCAATTTCTTAAGGAACAGCGGATATATCAACGATAACCGTGATAAAATTTGGACATTATTAGATCTTGTGTTATTCTGTTTACCAGAAATCACCCGCTGGGAAGTTTCTTAATCTTTCATTTCTTGAACTGAATATCGAGTACCAAAGTACAAAAAACAAGAGGAAGTATGCTTCGACCAAATTTAAGGGCTTCATATGGAATAGGATAGTTTCTTACGTTTGTTCTGCAGAATAAGACCGTAATTAAAGGTGTATTTCTATAATTTGTTTGACGCTCTGATGAATTTTAGTACGGAAGGGTCCTTGGAGTCTCAGGGGTTCTAGGGTCTAGGGGTCTTGTCTTTACAACATGCAAGATATTTCTAAATGTTAATGCATTATCAATAAGGTAAACAATTGTAACCATCTAAGCCACAAGGAGCTCCCTTCTAAAGTAGCAGAAATAAAACGACTAAGTATTGGTTGATACGTGGCATCTGCGCAGGAGCAAGAAGAAATGATCCATACTCGTTTTGCGCATTGTTTCTTCTTTGCTACTTTATAAGGAAGCCCATGTGACTACATGTCTGAGTCTTACCGGTTGTTTGTTGTTTGTTGTTGGTTGTTGTCGGAGTCGGCTCTATGGCTGGAAAAAAGACCCCAACATCTTTCAGCAAGACGACATTGACAAGAATATTGATTAAACAATCTTCTAATTATCTTATTCTAATGATTATTTGCTTTAATTTGAATTCAACGAGACCTTCCACTTTTATACTTCCCAATTTACTGAATATGCAAATAGTTGTCTTTTTAACCCTATTACTACCGGGCTTTTTCGACCATCCTAGTACCAGGGGGGGGGAGGGCACTTAACTTCGCCAATATTGTACATATGAGGATGACACTTAGTACAATGGTGTATAGGAACAAAATCCACACAATAGGCTACTTTTTTAATTCTTCATCATATCCATGACGTCACTATGACGTCATAATTGAGGAAAATTGCACTTTTTGCTTACTATAAGGACACACTGTTGAGCGGCACATCTCGTCAGGTCAAGTATCGGAGTACCTCCCGCAGTTTCCAAACCCATCTTTGAACATTTGTTTGAAAAGTGGCAAAGACCAAACAGAGTGAACAGGTGGTCGTTATTTTGTCCTTTCGCTACCTGGGTACCAGACTCTCAAATCTTTAGAGAGTCTGGTACCTATCATCGTGTTTGAACGTAGACGGAACAAGGCAATGAACTCACATCACGTCTCGCCATTTTACACAACATCAAGTAAACAACTATTGCTTTGAACGACAATACGAAGATATGTGTCCAAGAGTCCCTACATCACAATAGCACCAAGGTTAGTTCTTTCAGGACAGAAACGACAGAGCTACGGCACGATAAATCTTCATCATTTGAGCAATAATTTGCATTTTTAGCTAAAGGAATAATTTGCAATTTCATAAAAAGGTTGGAAACATGCACGAGTTTTGAATTTTTAGAATTCATTAGAAAATTTCATCGACGTTTTTTGAACGTGTTCAGTGTTTTGAGAACGTGAAGTTTAACAAACTCGTGTTTAGCTCTAAAAATTGAAACCAAAAAAATTTGCAAAAATCCCAGTATCTAATTCAGGCTTTCTGCTAAAGATCCAATAACGAATCTTCAAAATCGGTCCAGTGTACGATTTATTGTTGACTGCCAAACGTGCATAGTTTATTTTGACGCACACGGTAGCAAAACAAGAATTGGGCCAGATGCAAGCTCGTTTCTTTAAAAATTTTTCATCGTTTTCCTGACATTTTTGAAGGTGAGCAGTAGGCGTGAAGAGCTGCCTGTGGGAGAGTGTTACAAACGAAAATCTGTTTAACAAAACCCTTCACTCTATATGTATATAGATTATAGATTTTGACAAAACGTTCATAGGTAATTGTCTCTAAAATTATTTGGGAGCTTACCTAAAAGTATATCACAGTAGAGTTAGCTAGACCCCACTGCAGTTTACTGTTTTAGGACGGCACCCAGATGATTGCAAGGGCAATTGTTGATAAAAGTTGATCAAGACGTTGACCAAATGAATAGTGTATTTTGAATTATCTTTCAAATGAGAAAACAAGACTATCAATTCAGTTTGTGATGCGCGTTATGAAACGACATCAAACGTTTTAGGCTTTCAATGTTCGGAACTCACACGAAATATCGTCATGGATGACTTTGTTGCTTTGTTGATGTACTTTGTTCTGTTAGATGTCAATGGGTTGGATGTTGATGGGTTGGATGTTGATGGGTTGGATGTTGATGGGTTGGATGTTGATGAGTTAGATGTCGATGGGTTGGATGTTGATGAGTTAGATGTCGATGGGTTGGATGTCGATATGTTGGATGTCGATGGGTTGGATGTCGATGGGTTGGATGTTGATGGGTTGGATGTCGATGGGTTGGATGTCGATGGGTTGGATGTCGATGGGTTTGATGTCGATGGGTTGGATGTCGATGGGTTGGATGTCGATGGGTTGGATGTCGATGGGTTGGATGTCGACGGGTTGGATGTCGATGGGTTGGATGTCGATGAGTTGGATGTCGATGGGTTGGATGTCGACGGGTTCGATGTCGATGGGTTGGATGTCGACGGGTTCGATGTCGATGGGTTGGATGTCGATGGGTTGGATGTCGACGGGTTGGATGTCGATGGGTTGGATGTCGATGGGTTGGATGTCGATGGGTTGGATGTCGATGGGTTGGATGTCGGTGGGTTGGATGTCGATGGGTTAGATGTTGCTGGGTTGGGCAAAGACGACAGCGTTGCATCTGGGATCACCACTGCAAAAGAGAATACCGAAATGTTTCAGCAAGTTGACAGCGATATGGAACTTAAATGAATTGATCTGCCATCTTCAACATGCTGTATTCTAATTTTGTTTGCTTTAATTTCACTTCAACTGATCCTTCCGGTTTAGAGCTTTCAAACTAACGGAATCTCAGTTAAAGTCATGATTTTTATAGTAACATAGATGGTTTTTTAATTGCTCAAGTTACTTTCTTGGTTAGAGACAATTTTCAATTGTTCAATTATCTTCAAAGGGCAATTCCGGAGGTTGTATGATCAATGCTAAAAACAAACTTACTAACTGCTGCTGCAAACGATCAACTTTTTTCTACATTATGACGTTCGTAA
Source organism: Aurelia coerulea (assembly GCA_039566865.1). Classification (NCBI taxonomy): domain Eukaryota; kingdom Metazoa; phylum Cnidaria; class Scyphozoa; order Semaeostomeae; family Ulmaridae; genus Aurelia; species Aurelia coerulea. Next base: position 48,851,350 of record CM076943.1, on the reverse strand, counting down.
CAGTTGTAAATTTGTTAAACATTCTGCAAATTTAGGCTAAATATTGTTGAAGTTCGTTGCTATTTTTTCCATAAGACCACGATAAAGAGGCTAGCAGTTATTAAGGAGAAATAAAACAATATTGCAGCCTTATTTTCGTTGAGCGTGACGTCAGAAGGCACATATTATCTGTGTTTGATGACGTCACTATGCTTTGGTCACATATTTGAATGCGCAATTTCGAAGCGACGTCATGACATCATTTGGAGAAAGGACGAAAAATGGTGTGGAAAAGCTCGATGCACCATTGATAAAAGACTTGCCCCAAGTCTATTTCGTCAAAAAAAAATTCGTCAAAAAAATTGAAGGGAAAAGTGAAAAGTGAAATAAAATGTTTTGTAATATACTTTCCGGTAGACTTATTACAGTTGATAAAACAGACTTGGGACAAGTCTACATTGATAACAGCGTGATCTTGTATTTTATCATCCATCATACCAATCCCAGAATTGTCTTTTAAGGAACCTAGGCTAAGATAGTTTGTGCTCATTTGTGTATTAGATATTGTTTGAATTTTGTTAAAGCTAACGCTAGCTAAAGGAAAGAGATTTCGTTGTTGAAACTATCTTCAATAATAGGCTTTTAATGCTCTCATACAATAAGTCTAATAATAAGTCTGTTTTATCGGGGGTGCTAGATCATTCGATGCATATCTTGACTGGGCTCTAAATAGCCCTGCCGATATATATGGTTAAGTACCGATGAGAGAAATGGGACGTTATTCTCTGCTAAATTCTTAATTGAAAGACAAAGTAAGGAGAAAGAATAATAACCTTCAATAAATCCATATTGTCTTTGGGCACATATTGCTGCTTTAATATGAGTACCATCCCTTTCCCAACAAATAGAAAATCCTTTGAAAGTGGTATAAGCTGCGTTGTAGTTGAAGGGGAATGTACAGACATCTACAAGGAATAATTCTAGAAAATCAATAATTATACACAATCTAGAGATTGAAAGCATCATAGTTGACTATGAAAACACCAAGATTCTCAAAATATTCAATATTAAATGAAAATGTGTCTATGTTTTCTGATTGAAGAGCCATTGCCCGAGCCATTGTCATCCAGGGTCTTTGCGGCCACGCTGCAATTCCAAGCTGCATTGTTTAGGGTGGGGTGATCTTTGAGACTGGAAACGTTATGGTTTGTCTTGCGACACTCTGCCTCGCAGATTTAAATGAATTGGAAATTGACTTTGACGAGAGGAAGCTCGTCCATTCTTATCTCACTCGCCAACATCAAGCCCTCCAAATTGATTCTTGTTTACTAAGATTGTTGACAGTAGACTCGTATTTAAGCGTCTATAAAGTAGATTAATAGACACGTTATAAAATTCTTTAAAAAAAAAAAATTGATTTTGTTTTTTGAATAAAAAGCTTACCTTTGAAAACTAAACTGAGGCCAGGTTCTGTAGGTTCTGATTTCGGTAATAGACATTTATCTCCTTTCGCATTCCTTAATGTCCCATCAACGTGCTTATAAAAAATTACAGGGGTCTCATTTTTAGATAAGAACAGAACGTTATGACTGTTTAGCGACACGCGGTATTCTCCAGATTCTACCACAATACCTACAAAGAAAGTGAGCTACATTTGTCGTTAACTGCATTTTGTAGGAGAGATGTTACAATAAAACTTACCTTGGCTTTAGGATAGGAATGGTGATCTGCTCTCAAATGATAGTTGACCCTATCAGGCCTAGGGTATTTGATGCTCTGGGAAGACTAGGGGGAGGGCTGATTCAGCCCCCCCCCTGTTTTATTTCCGTTCTGAACGATGTAGAGCCTTGAAACTTGACATGTGCATAGTACATCATGAGCTGAACCCAAAAATGAAATCTATATCTGGTTATGTCAAGTGACGTGCTCATGACGTCACCATATAGAATTTTCAAAGTCAATAGGGTTCAGTACTAAAATTTTTAAATCATTGATTGTGAGAAAACGAAAGGCAATAAGGACATGGGTCCAATTTTAGTGTATTCTATGGTTGAATAGCTTTTGCGTTGCAAAGAAAAATTTATAAAGAGTGATGACATCATCACACAAGAATTCGAAGAATGTGGGCATGTGTACAGCCAAAATACGCATAATAATATGTTTAAATTACAAAAAAATTATGCAGTTGGATAGAGGATCAAAAGTAGCATATATTCCTGCAATTTTATTGTTTTCCTGCATTTGCTATAGATTTTATTAGCATTTGTTGAAATGTTGCACAGACATCTCTCAAAAATTGATCGCGTTTACCCCCAGGAAAAAATTTAATTTTTCTAAAAAGTTCATTTTTGATTATAGGAAGGATAAAAATTAAAAGTCAGAAAGTTTCAGCGTTGTAAGTGCACTTGTTAAAAATCTACACCGCTAGGGGGCTGATTCAGCCCCCCCTGGGCTTGATAGGGTTAAAGAAATTAATCAGTCGTTTTCATCATTGTTAGGCAAAAAAACATTTTACTTGAAATTTTACAAATTTCAGCTTGCTCAATATTGATTGATAAATTTCATACAAAATCGAATAAAAAATGTCAAATTAGTTGATTACTTTCAGAGTTATTGGAAGGACCTCTGCGAAGGTCCCATTTTTCTTGTAAAGCGAATTGACAACTTAACACTGGAAGAGGGCACTTTTTTGTTGATTCACTACAGGAAGATCTTGTAAGAAGTTGATTTCCAAGTTTGGAGAAAGTCTTGCGTATGTTATGGAGATTGTGTCTTGTGTTTGCTTTCGTTACTTTGTCTTATGGAAATGTAAGTTGATTTCGTGCCGAACCGGGCCAAATTCTGTTTGCAGGATATAGGCGTACGAGAAGATGCAATCATAGTTTGATGCGATCTAACGGGGCTGCTCGATAAAGTTAGCCTGTCCATTGTTTACTAAATTTTTGACCAACTAATGATGGAGCTTTCCCCGAAAATGCTGATTTTTTAACATTTTTTCAACGTTGGAAGGGGGGAGGGGGGGGGGCGATACCTCAAGGATCTATCTTTGCGTCACTTTTGTTCAGCATTTACGTAGCTGATCTCCAATCAGAAATGATCAAAATACCTCCGGGGAGACTCGCGAGTCTTTATGACTCAGAACAAAATCACAACAGATTTACATCTTTGAATATCGTATTGGAAAAACTTTTGTAGAGGCGAATCGAAGTACATAAAGTGCAATTTTCGTCTCATTAATTTTGTCAGATCAGATCGGAGTGCAGGTAAAGATCATTGTCATTCTGGAGCTATCTCATTATGTCATTGAGACAGTTAGTCCTAGCCTGATAACCAGACCCCATTTCAAAAGAAATAGTGGTCTGTTAAAGGACAAATCCGGGGTTGATAGGATTGATGATAAAATACAAGATAATACTGCTATGAATGATGTATGATACTTTTTCCGCTATTTTTTGCCTTCTCCTTGTGAAATTACGTATTCAAATAAGCAATTTGAGCGAAGTGACGTCATTTCGCGCACACGGAAACTAGGCTGTGTGATTGTTTTTCGCCTCTTAATCACTGGTAGCCTCTTTATCGCCTACTCATGCTTTGAAAATGGCAGGAGAACACGATAAAGAGGCTTGCAACGATAAAATGGCGAGAAACAACCACACAGCCTCGTTTTCGTTTGCGTGATATGACGTCACTTTGCTCAAATTGCTTATTTGAATACGTAATTTCACAAGGAGAAGGCGAAAATAGTGGAAAAAAGTACCATACATCATTCATAGCAGTATTATCTTGTATTTTATCATCAATCATACCAACCCCGGACTTGTTGGGGATACATGGTACTCCCCGTATTGTTTTTCAGCTTTGTTTTTTGGTCAATTTGACAGCCAATCAGCACGGGGACTATGAACGCATGCGCTGTGGACATAATTCAATCATTCAAATATCTGCAGCCGTTGCGAAAAAAGTTGCAGTGACAGCAAGCAGTCGGGGAAGATTCGCAGCTCGATATGCGGGAAACTTAGCATATATTTTATCAATTATTAACTGCAGTTACGTTTGACATATGCCCACAAGAAACTGCAAACAAAGATTTCATTATGGACCTTTCTGGAAGCTTGGCACAGAAGTAAATGTTGAACGGTTTTGGTCTTGCGTTGATAAATTGGCCTAGGCAAAACAAGATAGCGCTCCGTGCTATGGAAAGCCCCGTTAAATTTCAAGGAGGCCATTTGAAGCAAACCAAGCAAAGTTAGCATAGGAATCATTCGTCGTACATAGCCGAATGCTCGTGGCCCATGGTCGAAACCGCCAAAGCCTCATTTTCACGGACCAATCAGACGGCTAAAAAGCGAAGGAGACAAAAGAAACCCGTGAAGATTTTCCTAAATTTTACCTACCTTCATAAAACGCAACCAGGACAAAAAACTGCTTGAGATTTCCCGAATTTTGTTAAAGCAATCTACTCTCCAGATGTCTGGGAGTAAAAGATTGGATGCCGGTTAAAATATCTTCAGGATTGGCTGAGTTATTTCCTCTCCAATAGACAAAATCGACGAAGGGTTGTCGAGACCTGTTTACGCCACTTCAAGTCAGGTGATAAAGCCTCTTGATAAAACCTCTTTTGAATTTTATAAGTTATTTCGCAACGAGCAAACTTTTGCCATGAATGTAAAAAGTAGTACAATACAGAAACTTCCCTAGAGTATTGCCACATGACTTGAAAAGCGCGAACAAGCCTTTGTAGATTTTTTCAATTCACATAGAAACCGTAGAGGCATTGAATCTTCAAGCAAAGTTAACAATAGTGATTGTTGTAAGAACGACCCGAAAACGCCACAATCTGTGTTTTCAATTGTTCTTGCTATTGTCTTTCGCTAAATTTTCTTTTATTGAAGATTCAATGCCTATACGGTTTCTATGTGAAGTGAAAAAGCCTACAAAGGCTTGTTCGCGCTTTTCAAGTCATGTGGCAATACTCTAGGGAAGTTTCTGTATTGTACTACTTTTTACATTCATGGCAAAACTTTGCTCGTTACGAAATAACTTATAAAATTCAAAAGAGGTTTTATCAAGAGGCTTTATCACCTGACTTGAAGTGGCGTAAACAGGTCTCGACAAGCCTTCGCCGATTTTGTCTATTGGAGAGGCAATAATTCCGCCAATCCTGCAGATATTTTAACCGGCATCCAAACTTTTACTCCCAAACATCTGGAGAGTAGATTGCTTTAACAAAATTCGGGAAATCTCAAGCAGTTTTTTGTCCTGGTTGCGTTTTATGAAGGTAGGTAAAAATTAGGAAAATCTTCACGGGTTTCTTTTGTCTCCCTCGCTTTTTAGCCGTCTGATTGGTCCGTGAAAATGAGGCTTTGGCGGTTTCGACCATGGGCCACGAGCAATCGGCTATGTACGACGAATGATTCCTATGCTAGCAAAGTTAAGTTGGCATATGAATATAATTTCTTGACCAGATAAATACATTTCTTTGCCAAACTTCCATGAAACGCTATCGCAAGCGATTCTGATTAAAAACTTTTCACCCATTGTTCTCTCATCAAAAATTGATTGTTCTGTGGCGGATGTGGTTTCGTTTCAATGTCTGACTTCCAATTTCCTTTCAAATGACTAAAAGTTCGTGATGAAAATAGTGGCATTACGTAATCGAATCAGCAAAAATTTACACACTACGCATGCGTTCATAGTCCCCGAGGGGATATCCACGTCCTCGTCAACTTGAGCTTGCACGTATCCCCAACAACAAACACCGCCATAAAGCTTGTTCAAGACTCGTTTCAACATTGCTCAGAATCCAACGTTTTGATGGAAATTTATGCAAATAATTTGCTGATTTTTGTAAACAAACCACGAAGTTCTTTCCCGAGTTCTTTGAACATTTTCTGAAAAAGGAATATCCCAGTGACTGTCAATAGTTTGTGAGGGCTAGGTCCCTAAAATTGGGAAAAGGTGAAACTTATTGTTCCTACAGTACTATTGTGATTGTGGCCCTATTATTTTGTTGCCTGACAATGAACCGTAGGTTAAATTCACTTTTGCTCAACACACTTACGGGTTGGTTGACGAGCGAAAGTCAGCTTCACCCATGCTTGCAATGAAAGCAAGGCAAGGAATACCTACAATCAAAAAATAAAGATAAATTAAAGAGAAATACTTTGATTCATCAAATATAGCTGCAAAAGATCTTAGGCCTATAGATTTCCTAAGGGGGGCAAGGGGGGCAAAAGTGCCCTTTCAATGAAAAGCAATAATTTACTTTGACAACGCTAGATAAGATACAACGGAAGGCAACTTATATTCAAACTTGATAGAAAAGTTGCCAAAACTTCATTCCTTTATCAGAAACGCATCAGTATCGAAACGTAGGAACTGGGGGCGCTGGGGGCACGTGCCCCCCAAGATTTTGCAATAAGCAAAGAAGTGCCCTTCTTATTTTCAGGAAGTGCCCCTTTAGCCAGATGCTTCCTACGTCCCTGGCACATGGCGACCTTTAGATGGGAGCAATGAGCTTCTTCGAAGCTGCGGCAATTCCGATACTTTTCTTGTTTCATATTTCTATTTTCTACTGGAGCATGGAGGGGGCAGCCCTTCAGCACACAAGAGCTAGTTTTTAAGGGGTCCTCGCTACCCTTGTTCGACCTAAAAGGAAAACATGTTCCCGTGGATTGATGCTTGCATTGCACAGCGGCACAGAGTCAACTCGAGTCAACTGTAACATTTCATTTGCCCCAAGAAAGTAAAATTTCAAACCGGACGTTCATTTACCCCATTAAGTTATTGATTGAGGTCTGACGTCAACAGTCCCGTGTCAGGTTGCAAACCAGCCATTCATTTACCCCATCAAATTATTGAGGCCTAACGTCAACAGTCTAGTGTTACGAGTCAAAGAGCGGTTCGAACCAGGGAGCGCCGAAGGCGAGGGAGGGGAAACGTTCGAACTGGCGCTCCCTGGTTCGAACATCTTGTATCTGCGATCAGCAGATCTTTCATACATCGGTTCTTGTAGAATCTTCGTGTATCACATGACCAATCGAATACGATTAACTTAAATTTGTGAATTGACAAACGCAACTGGCGGTTTCAAGATGAACTGCAAATTTCCAATAAGTAATCAACTCAAATGGTTCATAATAATAATAATAATAATAATAATAATAATAATAATAATAATAATAATAATAATAATAATAATAATAATAATAATAATAATAATAATCAATTTATTTAAAGTTGGCGCTACATAGCTATGTACAGTAGAAATTAAAAATAATTACTAAACTAGCTAATCCAAGCCAACTGCTAGAAACTAATACAAGTCCAAGAAATATATATACATGATTAAATAACTAAGATATCAAATACAAGGTATAAAATTTCAAAACAGAATTAAAAACGTTGTAATATAAAAATCCAAGCTGTTAAAAATCCGAATGTCCGAAATATGAAATGGAAGCTGTATCAAATCATGGTATCACAAAAATCCAAGTTGTGGTATAAACGTCCTACATAATCTGCATGAGCAGTCAGTGCCATTCCAACTTTTAATTTTTTCTTAAACTCATTGATAGATTGAGCATTCCTTATGTGAGGAGGAAGAGATAGCCAAAGACGTTGCCCTCTATATTTGATAGTCTCGGATCCATAACTTGTAGTTCTTACCCTTGGTAGCACAAATTCATTATTGTTTCTCAGATTATAATTAACACGACGCTCGCAGAAAATTTCCCTCATAAAAGGGGGATTGATGTTCTCCTTAGTTTTAAACATTTCGATCATAAGCGTTTGCAGGTTCCTTGCATGAATATTTACCGAGTCATCTTTTCCTAGCAGGGTGTTGAAGCTAGATTCATAATCCTTGTATGCGATTCTCAAGGCTCTTTCGTGTATTCTATTAATCTTATTATTCATGTGCCTACTGTGAAACATCCATACTAATGGACAGTATTGAAACTGGCTAATTACAAAGGCTCTCATTAAGATTCTTAGTTTGTTAGAGTCCAGGTAACCCGGGGGGGGGGGGGGGGGTACTTAGTATATTTGTCCGACGGGGATGTGCCGTTTTTAAGGGTATCGTTTTCACCAATTTTTTCTAGCACAGGGTATCAAAATGAGGCAAATTTTCTAGAGCAGGTTGTCAAAGCATATTAAAGGGGAATATTCTGCTAGATCGGGTCATTTTTCGGTCAAATTTCATGTTTTTGAGTATACTTTTCGCCAATTTTTTCTAGAACAGGTTATCATTTTAAGCGAAAAATTCTGGAGCAGGGTAAAAAAAAATTTTTTTCGTGGGCACACCCCCGTACAAATTTAAGTCAAGTACCCCCCCCCCCGGGCCATGTAACCAGATATGCGAGCGAGGGCGAAGAGTTTGCTACCAGTCTTCTTACACAACTTATTGATATGCGTCTCAAAATTGAGTTTTTGTCGATCACAACACCTAGTAGCTTTTCCTCGTCCGTATTTGCTATGACAGAATCTCCTACATTAACTGTGACCTGCTGGTTAGAATTTCTACCAAGTATGAGTAAATGGCATTTGTCTGTACTGTATTCAATTTCATAAAGTTATCAGCGAACCATTGAATAATTGTACTTGAATCATTCTCCAACCTTGCAATTACGTTATCAAGATTCTTATCGCATGCATATATTGTTGTATCATCTGCGTAATTGCAGATATCAGTATCGTCTATGGAGAGCAACAAATCATTTATGTATATGTTAAAGAACAGGGGACCAAGAACCAATCCTTGTGGAACTCCAAAGGACTGTTGCTTGTAGCCACTAAAAGACCCATTAATCTTCACTCTCTGGTATGGTGCCTATTTTCCAAGAAGCTGTTGACGAGACACAGTTCTTCACGGCTGAAACCGTAAGCATCTAGTTTTGCTAAAAGGAGGTCATGTTTAATACAATCGAACGCTTTGGATAAGCCCATCAGGATTGCGCCAATATTTTCTCCATTTTCTAAGCTTGCTTTCCACTTTTCAAGCATTCGAACTAACGTGTGCTGCGCATTATACCCCTTACGAAAACCGCAAAGAAGAACCGATAAATAAGGTCCCATATAATCAATAATCTGTTGGTCCAGCAGTCTTTCAAAAACCTTAGAAACAGTTGGCAAAACGGTCACGGGTCTGTAATTTTTCTTCCTGGTTTTCTCCTCCATTTTTATGAAGAGAAGTGACATCTGCTAGTTTCAATAAGTCCGGAAACAAACCATTTTCTACGCAATCATTGAAAATAAGCTGTAACGATTCGGAGCAAATGTCAGCGTTGCTTTTCAGTACTTTTGCAGGTATATTTTTACAGGTTGTTGCCTTCTTAGGATTAAGTCTCCCAATTTCAGAATGCATCTGTTCTATGGAAACCTTTTGGAATTTAAAGAAATCGTCGTTTTGAGCAAAAACTGCGAATTTTCCTTATGCTTGGGTGGTTGGAATATTTCATTAAAGCTCTTTCTACAGAATCTGAGACACCTTCTGTACTAACGATAATCTCACTGTTCTCCGTAAGACCTAGTGAGTCAGTAATAGTTACGAAATAATCATTCAGAGTTTCAGCAACTTCCTTATCATTGGAAATTATCGTGTCATTTTCAATAAGGGTAATTTTTGAATTCGATTGACCTTTATCGGAAAGGACAGGTTTCACAGTTTTCCAAAACTTTTTATTGTCAGTAATATCAGTAATATTCAAATTTTTGTAAAAATTTCTTTTTTCCTTTTTAAATAATTTAACACACAAGTCGTGTTGCCGGCGGAACGCTTCCCAGTGTTCAGCAGTGTGGCTTTTATTATATCTATTTTTCAACCGAGCACGCAACATAGTAGCTTTACGGAGAACTCGATTCATGAAGGGACCATTATTGGCCCTTGCGTATTTCTTTTTCATTGGTGCATGCTTGTCAAGTACTTTTTCAAAGCAATTTTGAAAAGAGTGTAGTCTAAATCAGTTGTTTTGATACTATCCAACTCTTCCCTAAGTTCTCGTTTGAACGTCTGTTCCGAAAAATTCTTATAATCTCTATAATTAATAACAGTGGGCCCAGTTTTTTGGTATGTTGTTTTCAAAACTGTGACTATCATTTTGTGAAAGTCAGAGAGTCCTGTCTCGAACGTTGTGGTATGTTGGAAACTCCTATATCTGTTTGTTAAGATTAGGTCAATACACCGTGGATTATCAGCCTTGAAACAGGTTGGCTCCTTTACCAGATTTTTGAGGTCATAGCTATTCATAAAAGTACTTATTTGCTGATCTGTCTCCACAGCATTAAAATCACCAAGAAACAAAAAATTGTCATATTTTTCACTGTAATGATCAACTGCTTTGCCAAGATTTTCGAAAAATTGATCTTGAGATTGGGATGGTGGTCGGTACACACTGAAAAGAACCCACTTTTTCCCCCTTAAATTAATCTCAAAATAAATGCATTCCATATGAATTGCAAAATTGAAAGATTTTAACTGTCTCATTGTGATGTCGTTTTTCACGTAAACCAACAGAAGCCCACCTTCGCAATTTCTATCAAGTCACAGTGGATCAGCGTACCCTTCAATATAGAACTGTTGGATTGGAAAAGAATCATCAATTTTTGTTTCTGCGACCATTAGAATATCAATATTCTGTGAAACTTTCTCTTTTAATGCATCAAATTTACTTTAAGTCGTTTCATTTGCATGGATCAGTGCCAAAGAGTTTCTAGTAAATTGCGTCATCAGCTGCGTCACACCGTTTCTTCTAGAATTTTCGTTAATCACATGACATCGAAAATAATTAGTGCAAATGGTTTGTTTTCCTGGTGCTCTGCCAAAATAGTCTCAGCAAATGCTGTGATCTGATGGTGCAGAGGCGCAGCAACAATACAGCAGTTGGCAACTGATTGCATTCTTGGCATTCTTAGCTGGTTCGCGGAATGCGTTCTTGGTTCGTGAGTTAGTGAGTTAGTTAGTTAGTTAGTTAGTTAGTTAGTGACTGAGGGCGTTACACAACTCTACTCCTATATGTACTCGTTTTACTTCGTACATAAAAATGACTGCCAATTGCAACTTAAGAAATATGCGATTTTATGCGATTCGGAATGAGGACATGTAGAGAAATAGCCGAAAAATGTCGTGAAAGAACATGATTAATGTTCGTTGAAACATTTTTGATAGCATTTAAAGCCAATCTAAAGGGCATGGCCACATAAATTTTTCCCGGGGAGTACCCCCGGACCCACCAATTTTTCGGCTCGCTTCGCTCACCTTCTGTCTCGATTGCCCTTACGTTCCTAGTCGCCCCCTTGCTTGCCTTACCATCGCTCCGGCATCCCTGTCTCTCTTTCTCCTAGCTGCTAAGCCGGCGCTGTTTGTTTAGCGCCGAATCTTTGTGTTAGTTCATCAGTTAATTTCTCAGATTTTGAAACTGGACTGGACGACTGTGCCATTTCTTTGCGATCGCTAGAAAATAGTTCTAATAAATAAACCTGTTGCGCTAGATGTGACGAAGAACATTATCTTTCATAAATATTAGGCAAGCTAATATAAATGTTTTCTTTCATGACAGATAACATTATCCTGCAAACAGTTAAAATTTTTCTTAAGTCGCTTTATGATGACTTATATTGTTCAGATTTAGCTTGTTTGTTGAAAACTTAATGCAATTTTTTGTACATTGATCCAAATTTCTCTTCCATGAAGTAGGTAGCATCTTGCTTCCTGTGTCTGGATCACATGCTTTGTGAAACGTGTTCCTTAGAAAATGTTTGTTTTCTTCAAGCTCTTTAAAAACGGCTGAATGCTGGGGTGAAAAATCCCTAAAACTGCAAAGTTTGCGAACTTGATTTGGCCTCATTTTGTTCCCATTGCTCTAGCAAACGGTTTTCATAATATAAGCGGTGCATTTTTATCAAAATGAAAGAGATTGATGCTTCAAATAAGACATGGACTTACTTGCAAGCAATCTGCTGAAAACTCCATTTTCATCTGTCAATGTTCAGTTGTCAGTTTTTTCACTTGATACTTTGACTGCCGCAGGTAAAAAGACGTCCTAATCCCTGAAGGTTTGGCGCGAATATGGACAGAATGTGCCCTCAATACTGCATAAAAAATTGCATGAATTATTCATAAGTCATATGGGTACTGAGCGTTGAATAGTACACTAACCATCACTCCGCCTTCAGTAAGACACAAGCTACTATGCCACGGGAGGTATTTCGTATTCTTCAATACATATTCATATTCATATTCAATTATTCTAAGGAGGGTTGCACTTCAACAAGTTGGTTTCAAGGGGCCCTCCAATAAAAACAATAATTAAAAATTTAATTAAGTTAGATTAAACTACCGGGTGACCCAGAAAAAAGTGACCCAACACAATCTGTAAAAGAAAAAATGTAGAGTGGCAGATTGAAATATTTCAAACGTTGCTCTGTCACTAAAAGACTAGCCTACATTATGAGTATTTTTCGAAATTATTTTAGGCACGGTAAAGCTCCCAAATTATGGATTTTGAGGAAAAGGGCAGGCTTGAAATCCTCAAAAAGTCGTCAAAAACAGGGGATCGATTTAAAGCCATTCATTCAAGGTCTTCATTACAATGAGGAGCGTGTTTCATTTTGCCTGAGAATGTCTTAAAGTACCCAGGGACTTTGCCTATTCGCTTATATGTTTTTAATTTGCTGTTATCCCTAGGTTTTGAATAATGGTCCACACTTCATCATACCAACATCTAGTCATTCTAAGTCTTTTTTGTTCATTATACACTATTTTTACTAGTCTGCTGTCAGGCATGTTTAGCACCCAGCACACAGCAATAGTGAACATTGTTGAGTCTTTCAATACTATGTCATTTTACCGAGTTAATGGAAGCATTTTGCAGGTGTACTATTCATAAATTTAACTAAATTGTTTTATCGTTCGAAATCTCCTCCAATTTTAGCAATGTTAAGAGTATACATTCAAAGTAGGATATGACTGATTTTATCATTTTTTCTTCCTCAGACTGCCCAAACATGTTTTACTACAGGCTTATCGATCTGAAGAATTTGATATCCCTTTTCCCTTGCTTGATGCTGATTGCAGTGAATCTGCCTGTTGGATACAGTAAGCTTTTTTCTTCTCGTTGATTTTTACTGATTGTAAGTATCTCAGTTTTTTAAGCATCTACTTTAAAATGTGTCGAATAGCAGCGAAAAGGCTTCGAAAGAAACTTTGGGCTCAGCAGTTGTCTGGCAGACTAGACTGACAGCTTTTCACTAGATTTTATTTTCATATAAAGATTAGCCACATTTGCAAGTGCACGAAGCTGGGCAGTTGAAATTTGATTTCTAACAATTTTGTACCGTTTCAGGTAATGGTATTTTTTGTGTTCGTCTAAAATGTTAAAATATTCACAAATTAACTAGATACATTGGTATATTGTGTTACGGAAACAATAGTTCGACGGAACTTTCGAATATTACAATAACTTGCGTGCTCCTCGAAATCGATAAAGAAATGGAGTGTCCAGCCAAATCCGTAAATTAGCACAGCAAATCCCAGCAAACTACAAACTACAAGCGATAAAACTATGTACAGCGGCGAATATATATCTATGAAACGAATAATGAGTCCCTCGGTACTGTCTCAAGAATTTCCGACCTCGTCGAATCTCAAGTTAAATCTCAATCATAAATACAAGCTATGATATAAATTGCATGACTCCATGCTCGCGGTGCTTGCCTCGCTCTCTCAAACGTCACGTGATACTAAGTCTAAACTGCACTATTTTGTTGGGGAGATGAAGTACTGACCCTATTGTTTTGATATATTGTGTTTCAGCTTTGTTGAGAGCGAACCGATGTTGGGGCTCACGCTGTCATGCGCATCGCTGCTTTTGTTTCTTCCCTTGTTCTCAACAGTCAAGCTAATTTGCATATTACGTAAGTGACGTAAATCGTTACTGCGCATGCGATCTGGAGCCCTTTTTGGGGGGATTCCTCGAGGATTTCAACTTAGCCTGTTCGTATCCCCAACAATATTGTGCTATTGTCATTACGTCAAGTTCCAAAACATATTGCAATACAAGCAGGAAGGGACACCTTCTTTTTTCGTTTCTCTCTCAGCTCTGTTTCACTTAGGCCCTCTAGGGCGGGCATGTCACACTGGGAACGATGGTCCTACCTTGTTCCGAAAGCCGGTAGTTCACTCATGAGTGGTAGGAGACTGCTGTGTTAGCCTAAACACTCCAATTCATTCATTCATTCATTCATTCATTCATTCATTCATTCATTTTTATTTATTTAGGCACGGTAGCCCCGTCAGTCCATAAGAACTGCTTTTCAGGGGGCCGTGGCAAAACATTTACTAATTAAAAGATCACTACATAATAATTAACAAAATAAGAATTCTCGTTATGGCTAGTTTTTGATTCTTCTCTTAAAGGTGGCAAGGGAGGGTGCCTGTTTAGCATCAGGTTCGAGTTGATTCCAAAGCTTAGGTCCACGAAAAGATATAGCCCTCTGCCCATTGTTAGTTTTTCGTAATGGTAATGAGAGATCAGTTTCGGTCTTTCTCAGTTTTCTGACATTTCGAGAAGAATTTTTTTCGAACAAATCTGAAAGGTACTCCGGGACCAGACCATTTTAGTGATTTGTACATTGTGGTAGCTGTTTCGCTTCTAATAATATCATTTACAGTTGGCCAATTTAAACTGCGAATTAATGCCATAGCAGGCGTATCAAATCGACTTTTAGTTACAATCCTAGCTGCTCGATTTTGCAGCTTCTGCAGGGTTTGCAGTTTAGTCACCCCACAGCACCCCCACACCGAACAACAGAGCCGAAAATGGGGCTCGACGATACCCCTATACATTGCACTCAACGTGTTTTGAGGATTCGGTAGGATTCTCCGACAGACAATAACGTAGGAATTTTAGGGCACGTGATGATATCTGATTTGCATGCGCCTCGGTGCGTCCTCCACCACTGCAACTACACATTCAGCGTATGAAATCCTCAGAAAATGCAATATCCTCGCAGACAGCTCCATTACTGCTCAACTGACTTGAGTTGCCATTTACCAGACTGTCTTCCTGGTCTTTGCCTTTTTCACAAACCACATCACTTGGGTATTTATCGAAGTAATAGAACCAAGGGTGGATTGTCTGAATATGTTTTCTGCATCCTCTCTCGCTACGGAATCCTTCATGATCACACTCGCTGACTGGGCAAGGACACACCCCATCCTTATCCTTTTTCAAGTGCAATCGCCTCTTTATCTTTGCAGCGCCTTGTAAGGCTTTCCAGTTCTTAGTCTTGTCGGCCATCTGCCATCGCTGATATTTAGGCACAACTAGGTCATTCATGGATCAAACCCATTCCTTTTATACATTATTCAGCCCCAAGGGGTACAGAATATTAGAACAGCGTGAATGTTGGAACTTGAAAACGAATCTGATTCCTTCCCACGAGAGTAGCTTGTTGAAAAACAAAGACTCCCTTGAACATACTACAAATACTACTTCAAAAGTATCTCATCTCCCGTGGGTATTGAATAGGAATGCTTCCAATCAGACATGACCATTCACACGATCGAATACATTCTCTAATAAAATACTTTGGCATTTTAGCATGCCCAAGTGACGTATGATTTGCCTCCGCAGTTAATACGAAATGTAGGAATGCTACCCCGTATCTAAAATTACTTTTATCCCTACAACCGTGGGCTCAGTGAGGCCCTATTAGGGGGGTAGACATTATTTCATATTTCATCATGAAAAATTGCCATTATTTCATATTTCAAATTTACCAAAACCAAATATTTCAAAATTATCAGCTGTCGTGCTCCAAAATTAGAAATGACATTTACCAACCACTTCTTTTGATATCAAATTTATAACTCGTTGATTGATATCATTGATATCATATTTGCCACTCGTTCGGTGGCATAGCCACGACAAATTAAATGGGTGCATTTTATAATGAGGGGGTGTGGTAAGATTTTGAGGACACGCTCTAAATTTTGGCTTAGAATACTTCTACTTATACTGCTTATGCTAGCGCGCATGTGTCCTACCCAGTATCACCTAGCTAGCCTGGTTCAAATTTTTTCAAGAATGACCATTTTGCAGTTGTGTAGCCTGGGTCGCCTAGGCTCATGCCAGAATCAAAGAGTAGAAACGCTGTAGGCTAAACATCTAGAAGAGAGAAGAAAGAATGTGCCCTAACGGAACACCCAGACAAAGCTTTTCGTTCAAGCTTTTGCTGCCGTTTTTAAAATGCAAGTGACGACAGCCTCGACGACAGCTTTTCCTTTTTACCTTTTTGTCTTGTTTCAATTCTCGTCAACTTCAACTCGTTTTAATACTCTGATCAAAGCTGTATAAAGAGAAACAATACTCGTGCAATTTAAGGTGGAATTTACTGAACATATGAAACATGAAGAGAGAGCGAGGTAGAAAGCGGAAAATTTTGAGAAACGCACTTTATCAAACGCACTTATGACAAAGCTGCATGCTTAAAAAGTAAAGCTGCATGCAAAAAAGCCAGCTACATGATAAAAAGCCAGGTGGTAGTAAGATGTTATACTACGATCCATGTGTGGTAGGTATAAAAGTGCGAGCGAAGCGAGCAGGATATTTTTGGCATCCTTTGTTGACTTAAATCGTGCCAAAGCCAAGATTTCATTCATTAGTGCTAGAGTGGAATTTGTTTTTCCTTTTTGACATTCAAAAACAACGATGCTACAAGTGTTGGAGGGAGGAAAATACAGCTTGCCTCCCTTTTAAGTTTCTCATCAGATTTGGATGAATCATCAAATCATCAAAGCCCATCTTTTTTGGATACGATTGGAGGGGGCAACTACTATTCTCGCTACGCTAATGCCATTTTGATGCGGACGGACCTTTTGGCCTTTAGGTGATAGATGCAGCTGGTTACTAGAATTGGCTTCACATACATTTGTGGCTGTTGATCCGCCATTCTATTTAACTTCCATGCCATTGGCTGGATTTCTCGCTTATTTGTAGGAAGGAAGGGGGGTCCACACGTAGAGGCTACTGGATGCAAATAATCTTTTTATGTCCTGAATCAGACTCCTCCACAGAAATGATCATTCTGAACTGGGCATGCTTTGACATATTTGAACAGCTCAATACTCTCCGTTTTGAGTGGCTGCCTCCATAAAATGAATATTTTTTATAAAAATCTAAAAAAATATCTATTCATTTCGTTATTTCATATTTCATACTGGGAATCAACGTTACTTCATATTTCAAAACTAAAAAACCTAGATATTTATATTTTCCCCCCAAAAATCTCAATTATTTCATATTTCAAATACCCCTTATAGGGCCTCCTCAGTGGGCTTCAATTGTTCTTGATTGTTCTACCATTGGCTCACTGTTGGCTTCCATTGTAATGAGCCCATGCAAAGCCAACCAGTTCATGGACTGTATACATGTGTTCAAAATGATTTGAAACTACGCGCCAAAATACTTTGTCATTTTAGCATGCCTAAGTGACGTATGATTTGCCTCCGCAGTTCATACCAAATGTAGGAATGCTACCCCGTATCTAAAATTGCTTTCATCTTTACAACCGTGGGCTCAGTGGGCTTCTTTTGTTCTCTATTGTTCTACCATTGGCTCACTGTTGGCTTCCATTGTAATGGCCCACGCAAAGCCAACGATTGATAATGGGTGTTTCCTGTGACATTATGATTAGCCAGCACAATGATTAAGAACAATAGGGAATAAAGAAATTTTTGAACAGCAGCACGTTTGGACTAAATCCATTGATGAAGTATGTGTACATATGTCATCTGCATTGTTCCCATGTTCCCTTGTGAATATGTATGCTGGAGAATGATTGTATTTGGTGATCAGTTCCCCTTTTATAGAACTTTGGAATATTTTGTTGGCCCATGGTTCACTTTTCCGGAACAATGGTTCTATGTTATGAATTCTCTTGTGAGATCTATAAGCATTCGGGGCGGACCAATTTTAATGCAATAAATTGCAAAACTGGTTTCGACCAGAGGGGTCATGAATATTAAAAGGTTTTTTATGCTGAACCAAGATTTCAAATCTTAAATAAAGGGTAATACAAACAAAAACAACTAAAATCACATTTCAACAAATCATCGATAATGTTGATGATGATGATGATGATGATGATGATGATGATGATGATGATGATGATGATGATGATGATGATGATGATGATGATGATGATGATGATGATGATGATGATGATGATGATGATGATGATGATGATGATGATGATGATGATGATGATGATGATGATGATGATGATGATGATGATGATGATGATGATGATGATGATGATGATGATGATGATGATGATGATGATGATGATGATGATGATGATGATGATGATGATGATGATGATGATGATGATGATGATGATGATGATGATGATTGTATTCTGAAGATGAAGCACAAGACTGCTTCGAAACGTCAATCTTTACAAAAAAACATGGCTTAGTCTTAATCAATTTATAAACTGGATTTGTCTACTGGAATGACAAAGTTTTTTATGGAAATGATATCTTGAATTTCCTCTTTTTCTGGAATGTCAACCTGAATATGGTTTGGAGGGACTATGTGACTAAAATGATCATTGTCGCAATTCTTGTTCTTCGATTCATAGGTTATATCAAAACCATTGTGTTGCACCAACTTCGAGTCACAAATTTGAAAGAGTTTGTGGTTGAGTTGTCAGGTTATTTAGCATCGTCGAACAATCGCCTGATAATTGGCTCAACATATCAGTAATTAGGCTACTATTCATTGCAAGGAAATCACCCTCGATGCTGCTCGTGAGCCTGTTTGGGATTAATTAAGGAAGACTTACCCCTCCCTTAGACCAAGGGATTGATATGCACAATTTTCAGAAAGTTTGCCACCAATGTTTTTATTGATTTAAATATGCTTGAGAAATCTAAAATTATATCTGTTTTGTCTTCCATTGGATTTTGTGACAGATGTAATCAAATCAACATTTCATAATTCAAAGGTCTTTGTGAACTACAAAGCCTCTTTTAACTGAATGCCTTGAATGTGCCAGTTTCCCATTGGAACGATGCACTGACTTTGTGTAACGCACATTGATTATTGCAATGCTCTAGCGGTCAAACTAGATACAGATTTTCATATTTCAGATATTCATCTTTTTCTAGTAACTGGGTGTGAACGAATTGATGTAACTAAATGGTCTATTTTTGGGAGCGGTGAGGGCAGTCACGGCAAGAAATGTGTTAGTTTCACATAATTTCCTAGAAGATGAAATTTCCACATTTCCCAACAGTGTCTAGAAGATAATCTGCGGGTTTCTCTTGCATGTCCAGTTTCCCCAAAATAAATCGGCGGTATGTTTTTTCCCTTAGATTTCCACTGGGGAAATGTACACCCTTAGTTTCACTATATGAAACCAAGAATTTCTCACAAACAGAAATCAGAGATTTTTCTAATTTTGTATCCTCCGAAATTAATCGTTTCAGAACTGAGTTAGATTTCTCCTCTGTTCTCGTTTTTAATGAACAACATGCTTCCCCGAGAACTGATTAACTTGTAACTCTAGTTCTGGGATGAATTTGTTTAATAAAGACAATAGAAATAATTTTGTCTTGATATATAAGAATGTTTGCTTTTAAGAAACTACTACTAGGATGGCAAACAATTTAAGAAACTGCAATACCATGCTTGCGAAGTAATAAGAAACTTTTATAAGCCCAATCCGAGGAAATTATGGGAAAATTAAGAAACTTGCAGTTCAAAGGCCTTCAAAACCCTTCACAAGGGCTTATGATAATTTGCGAAGTTTTTAAAAACTTCGCAAAAACTTTGCAAAAACTTTGCGAAGTTTTTGCAAAGTTCTTTTCGATGTATCCGATACACGTATAGAGAATGTCAAATGCATTGTAAACAACTAATTTAAGCAAATTGAGACAAATAGGATACTTTTAGAAAAACTTCGCAAATTATCAATTGGGCCCCCTGATTGATAATTTGCGAAGTTTTTTACATACAGTTCAATTTGGAAACAATAAAACTGGGTATGTTTTTCTCCAAATCCTTAAAAGTGGGTATGAAAAGACTATGTGAATTGATAAGGGTGGGTATGACGCTAAAATTTGGGCGGCACTCCTCCGTCATCTTTTGGTCCAAGTTACCCTCCCCCCCCCCCCCCCCCCCCCCCCCCCGGGGTACCAATATCAACAAACGAGGTATCTATGTTCAATTTAACTATCGACAAACATCTTTAGAGTGATTATACATTGATTGAAGCTAAATAAAAACGGCCCAGAAATTGACAAGAACCAGTGGAGAGCCTCGTGCCTCTGTAGAACATTGTAAAACACGTCAAATCATCACAGAACCTACGCTTTCAAATTATTTTAGTCGGTTTTTATGACGAGACTTGCAATCTCCACGTGCTTAGGCCTAAATGTAAAATTGTTCAAAAACAACAGGCAAACACATGCGAGTTACTTTATTTACTCCTAAACCAGCTTGCCTTGGTACTTTCTTCCTCATAAGATACAACAACATCAAGTATCGGACACATTTAATGGCATTTTAGAAAAACTTCGCAAATTATCAATTGGGCCCCCTGACATTGTCACGCTTCCCGAATGTGTTGTTTGCGAAATCCAAATCAACGGAAGGAAATATTTTTTTGCTATTATCTACAGGAGTCCTAGCCAGAATCAAGAAGAATTTGATAGTTTTATGAATAATTTTGAGCTTATGTTATCAAAAATGGCTGCCGAAGATCCTTATGCAGTAATTATTTCAGGGGACTTCAACTGTCGCTCCTCCCAGTGGTGGGCGGATGACAATGAAAATGAAAAAGGAAAATGCTTCGAGCCTTTAACGTCTGACCTTGGTATTCATCAGCTGATTAATGAGCCAACCCATATGATTGGTGAATCTAAGTCGTGCATAGATCTTATTTTCACAGACCAACCAAACATTTTCATCGAATCAGGTGTTCATCCATCACTCCATGAACAATGCCATCATCAAATTGTATATGGCAGATTGTCGATTAATAATCTTGCTCCACCCCCTTTTACTCGGTGACTCTGGCACTATGACAGTGCCAATATTGATGCTATCAGAAGAAGCATCGAAATGTATCATTGGCGCGAATCTCTTCAATCTATCGAGTGCCCCAACCAACAAGTGAAGTTACTGACGGAAGTCGTTCTCAACGTGTGCTCTAATTTCATACCTAATGAAATTAAAACGATTAGACCGCGTCAAGCTCCATGGGTGACTAAGTCGATCAAAGCATTTCTTCGGAAAAAGAATCGTGCCTACAAATCTTTCGTTAGAAATGGCCGACCTGCAGATAAGTATCAAGAAATCCAAAATGTGATCTCTCACAGCTCTAAAATTGTGGAAGATGCTAAGCAGAAATATTTCTCCAAGATCGGAATGACTCTTGCAAATCCTGCTAATGGTAGTAAAACCTACTGGTCTTTAATTAATAAGGTCCTAAACAAAGTCAAAATTCCTGAAATACCTCCCCTCCTAGAAAATGATATTTTCGTTCTTGACTTCTCATCTAAAGCACAGATATTTAATGATTACTTCATCCTGCAATGTTCGACTTTGGATACAGGAAGTGAAATTCCCGGAGATCCACCAGAATACGGCACTCAGCTCACAAACGTCTCTATAACGGACGAAAAAATATTGAGAATAATTCGATCGCTGAATCCTAACAAAGCTCATGGATGGGATGATATTTCTGTGCGAATGATCAAAGTTTGTGATAGCGCACTAGTATTGCCGTTGAAATTAATATTCGAGAATTGCTTATCCAAGGGTATCTTTCCTGAAACCTGGAAGTGCGCAAATGTTGTTCCTGTGCACAAAAAAAATGAAAAGAACTTGAAAGAAAATTATCGACCAATCTCCCTTCTTCCAATCTTTCGGAAAATTCTGGAGAAATTGGTATTCGACTCTTTGTATTCTCATTTGCTTGCAAAGAATTATTTGAACCCAAACCAGTCTGGTTTTCGTCCGGGAGACTCCACGATAAATCAGTTAGTTTCCATTACTCATTCTATCTTTTCTGCGTTTGACTGTAATCCAACTCTAGACGTTCGCTCTGTATACCTTGATATTTCTAAAGCGTTCGACCGGGTATGGCATAAAGGCCTTCTTTATAAGTTACAGAGATGTGGTGTTTCTGGAAATCTGCTTACCCTTCTCCGCAGTTTTCTTTCAAATCGTAAGCAGCGAACAGTTTTGAACGGCAAGTCTTCTAGTTGGGGAAATATTTCTGCAGGTGTTCCACAAGGCTCGATTTTGGGACCTTTATTGTTCCTTATATATATCAATGATTTGTCTGAGGACCTGAAATGTACCGTAAAATTATTTGCTGATAATACTTCTCTTTTCACCACGGTAAAGGATCCTGTACTAGCAGCTGATGACATGAACCATGATCTGAATCGGATAAAATTATGGGCACATAGATGGAGAATGTCCTTCAACCCTGATCCCAGAAAGCAAGCTGTAGAGATAATTTTCTCAACGAAGAGAGTCAAAATTGATCATCCCGCGATATTTTTCAACAATATGCAAGTAATAGCTTAAACTAATAGCATAAAAGATGAGCATAAACATCTTGGTCTTACACTAGACTCAAGGCTTTCTTTTTCAAGTCATATAAACTCGGCTATTGCCAAATCGAGAAAAGCAATCGGAATGCTGAAGTTTCTTTCAAAGTATCTTCCTAGGGAGACCTTGAATGTACTTTACAAACTTTATGTTAGACCCCACTTAGACTATGGTGATATGATTTACCACATTCCATGCAAGGAGATCAGTCTCATTAGCCGTGGTAATATCCTGATGCAAAAACTCGAATCGGTGCAATATCCTGCAGCATTAGCAGTAACAGGTACATGGAGAGGGACTTCACGTGAAAAGCTGTATCAAGAGCTAGGATGGGAATCCCTGTACTCTAGAAGATGGAGCAGACGACTTTTTATGATCTACAAAATCATTAACAACCTGGTGCCAGATTATACAAGAGATCCTATTCCACAACTAAATCAGCCTAATTATGCTTTTCGCAATCAACCTGTTGTTGGTCAAATTAGGGCAAGAACTGAAAAATATAAGTCAAGCTTTTTCCCAGACAGTTTGCACGAATGGAGTAAACTTGACCCTGGAATCAGAGAATCTTCTTCCATCAGTATATTCAAGAACAGATTGCTTTCGCTTATTAGACCACCTTCTAACCCTGTTCTCGGTATTTATGATCCACGAGGGCTTTCTTTATTAACTCAGCTTAGGGTAGGGTTGAGCAAACTGAATTTTCACAAATTCAGACATAATTTTAGTGACACAGTCAACCCGATGTGTCCAATCAACGACGGGCCTGAGGATACGGAACACTACCTGTTGTTGTGCGCTTCTTTTGAAGAACAAAGGCGTGACCTCCTCGTTGGTGTCCTTCCGGTGCTGCGCTCATTTGAAATTATTGACGTTCCAAATCCTGTCCTTTTACAGATTCTTTTGTACGGCGATAAAAAGTTGCCATTTGAAGTAAATAACTTCATCTTAAAATCAACTATCTTGTATATTTCAAGAACGGAACGCTTTGTATAATATCATGGTCCTCTTCATTAAATATCCCTAGATCTTGTGCCTAACGGCCTAACCTACTTATTTGTAATTAGAAAGTATTGTAAAATTTATGTCCTCTTAAAGGTGAACGTTTTTTTCTTTTTTTGTCGTTACGTGTAGTTTTAGCAATTATTTCTCTCTCTAGTAGTTACGTGCAGTGGCATGTTCGTATTTCCTGTTTTATGTTGCCATGAGGTAGTCGTAGTTTTCGCTCCAATTGGTATTGTATTAGTAGTAGGGTATGGTATTTTGTAAGTAATGTTGAAAGTAATATGTATTGTAAGTTATTAAATGATGTATAAAAAAAAGAAAAAAAAGTATACCCGACCTCGTACTAATTTTCCGTTAATTCTTGCTTCAGATAAAAATAATGTGGCCCCTCAGATATGAACAATCACAAATATAAGATTTGCCAGTTGCCAGATACCAATGGCAGTGTTCTCTCATCACCGGGGCCAAAGTTTGGGATTTCAAGTGCACTGGCAAAAATGTGCACTCCCGCAGCAACTGAAATAGTTGGGGGTTAGAGAAAAATGTTTAGATTTTTTCTCCACAAAACTGTGCACTCAATGTCCATGGCAGAGACAGACATCCCTGTCATGAAATAAAGAAGCATGGTACGATTTTAGCTTAGGTTGTGGGTGGGCGGGTGAAATAAATCGCAAAACCTTACGAAATGCCAGATCTTTACCACGCCTTTCTGCTTTGCCTTCTATGTCCAAATGCGAAGGCAACTTGTCACAATTCTGCAAAAACCAAATCGAAAGATTTCCAAATCTATTGTCTTTGAAACGCATACTGCGAAAGATTGACTGCTTTGTTGGTCAACCTATTTCTACGCTTCTAGTAAAGTATTCTTTTGAAAACCAGCCAAATGCGAGGCAAGCAGTGTTCCAAATAATTCAAAAGTGAATAAACAATCTTCTGGGAATTGAGTGATACGTGTTTTCTACGCATGTAACAACGAACAAATTTACGAATCACCGAGCACAAAGACTGATTGCTGAAAACAGTTTTCGTTTGCAAAGAACAAGACGCGATGCATGCAGCGTGCTAAATTATTAGAAAAGTGAATAAAACGATCTGCTGATAATTGAGTGATACGTGTAGTTACCCAAGATAGGCACTAAATCCTAACTGGCTAACGAGCTTGGCACGTGACACGCTCTGAAACCAATCAATGGAACGGAAAACCGACCGGGAAATTTGAAAAGTCAAATTTAGGCCGTTTTTGGACGATTTTACCACCCTTCACCAAAAAAAGATTGTACGGAAGGAAAATTAAGATTTTCAAAAAATTTCTTCACAGACGTGTTCCCAATACTTGAATACATGCCTGTTCACGGGGGCTAAGAATTATCTCAAAATCTGGAGAAATGCCGAAGTTTTGAATTAGACCTCACTGACCTCACTGTAGCGTGTCATAGTAAAAACCTCAGTAAACACAGAAACGTATTCTTCACATGCATCTGGAGACTAAATACTTTGCTTCGAAGTTCTTATTCTGTGTGTTTAAGAATCTTTAGAACATCTTAAAAGATGCCAAACTTAGAGCACTACAGCATCTGAATCTTTTTTAGTTTGAAGCTAACTTGAATACCACCGGCGATTTTCAATATTTAATGCTGAGGGGTAGGTGAAAAATGGGAAGATTTGCACTGCACTGGCCTAATAAAACATCACACTGTCGTTATAAATAAGGACGAATTAACAGATACTTACATTTCTATCTTGCAAAATGAGGACCACAAACTGAAAATATGTAGCAGCACAAATGCCAAAAAGTATTTCAACTGGTTTTAATGGCAAAAATCCACTTTTTTGACCGTAATCTGCAGCCAGTTTCTCCAACAAATCGTTCAGACTTTCCTCTTGCAACATCATTGTCAATAGAAAGGGCGCGGAAATTTCAGTGATCATCTGCATGCTTGCTAGTCATCATCAAATAACATACAATTCCAATGAACTTTGAATAAATAACAATTATTTCAGGAATGGCAAGAGCTGTAACATCCAACGTGGCCAGAACGAAAGATTTTGTGACGTCCTCTTCGATAACCATTGCTCCCATTCCTTTATCCAATTCTGCTCTCATACTTGTGAGACTGAGATCATAAGAGAGGGAATCAGCAATTACATGAACCAAAACATCATATAAATTCATGAATTGTGTCCCTTGCTTTTTAGCACAAGAAATGGCTATCATCTCGTCTAGCAGGTACATGAAATGAATATGAAATACTAAATTTAATTTTGCGAAAGATCACAATAACAACGAACGGAAGAAATGTACATCTTGTTTTTAATGTGAAAAATAGATTGGCCATTTCTGCAAAATAACATTTGAAATACTATTTTTACAGCTCCTTCATATCAGGCCCCGTCCACACGTATCCGGATCTTTTCGAAAACGCATCTTTTTTTATCCGTTTAAAAAAAGATCCGCGTCCACACGAGGAGCGTTTTCGAAAATATCCCCGTCCACACGAAAACGATGCTACATTCGAAAACGACCAATTTCGGCTATGAGCATGCGTAGATTAACAAAATGCTCCGGCGGGAAACTGAAAGATCTTAGCACATGCGCCGAAAAGTGGCGAAAAGTGGCAGTTCAGGCTAGGCCTTCTTGCTTTGCCGAAGATAGTAGATGCTCAAACATGTCGATTGTGATCGCTTTATATACTTCTCTAACTATTTTTGATACAGTCTGTCGTGCAACTCCAAAGGCATTGGCCGTTTTACGTAATCTCCCCTCGTCGCTTAGGTAGTAAAGTGTACAGGCAACCTTCTTAACAACATCTACTGGGGATCTCATCATGGTTTCCTCTCCTTCTATATAAGGACGCAGCAGTTCACTTAAAGAAAGAAGTGAGGTCCTCGACATTCGAAAATTCTCTCGCCATTCTTCAGCAATGACGATTTCGTCCACAAAATTGTCCCACCATGCGCTGGTTCGTCCTGGTCGTACCCAAAAACGTCGTTTGCGATACGGTTGGTATCGCCTTTGAGAACCTTGTTGTGGACTACTACTTGTAATGACGACAGAACGTAGAAAATCCACACGCCTTCTTGTGAGCACTATTTGGATATGAAACAAAACAATGTGCAATTCCAAACAGGCAATTAAACTAGGCAGTACAGACATCAGCATTTCAAAATTCTCAGCAAAGTCGTCCGCCATATTGGATGAAATTTCGAGTCGAGGCTGTGACGTCAGCGTTTTCGAAAAGCTCCGTTTTTGCCCGTCCACACGAGAATAGGAAAACGGCGTTTTCAAAAAGATCCACTCTGGAGAGCGTTTTCGAAAAGCTTCGTTTTCGTGACCGAAAACGCCGTCTCCGTGTGGACGCGAACCCAAAACGGATAAAAAAAGATGCGTTTTCGAAAAGATCCGGATACGTGTGGACGGGGCCTCAATTTCACAGTTTGTGCGGATATCATAGAAAAATTGGACTACCAAAGGCCATTCATTAGATTTGTGAATTTTCTAATGGATGACCTCTAGTGTTTTTAATGTGAAAAATAGATTGGCCATTTCTGCAAAATAACATTTGAAATACTATTTTTACAGCTCCTTCATATCAATTTCACAGTTTGTGCGGATATCATAGAAAAATATCTATCTTTGGACTACCAGAGGTCATCCATTAGAAAATCACCCCTATACGGTCAAACGAGAATAAGAATTCTAAGAAACTTCAGTCTATGCGGGGTCGAAGTTTTTTCATCTCCCAGAAAATATGCGTTGAGTCTACAAAGTTTCATGTCCAGTTGTGCTCTATGCTGCTGTGTTGTTTGACAGTAAAGGAGTGATTTTCTAATGAATGGCCTTTGGTAGTCCAAAGATAGATATTTTTCTATGATATCCGCACAAACTGTGAAATTGATATGAAGGAGCTGTAAAAATAGTATTTCAAATGTTATTTTGCAGAAATGGCCAATCTATTTTTCACATTAAAAACAAGATGTACATTTCTAGCCTGCGTGCAGACTCAACTCCTCAAAAGTATAGAGTCTGCGCAACTAAGTCCATTTAGCCTTTCCCGCCTCGATATGATGAACGACCGCGCGATATTTCTTTTGTTAAGCTCATTGTTTTTGGACCAATCAAGCTAACTTCTCAAGAAAGTTTGAGAAGTGAATGAGCATTTTGATTGGTTCAAAAATGAGCTCATCGTTTGATAAAGTGGCGTAACGCGGATTATGCCGCGCGGTCGATAGTTCTCTAAAGATGGCGAAGTACGAAGCTGTGGAGAGATAGGGGAGATCTTCCTTGCAATATTCAAGGAAGGGCAAGAGTATTTCAGCTTTCATCATGGCATTACAAGCTTGCTTTGAAGATTGATTAAAGATTCTGATATGTTTTTTCGATGGAAGAACTTCTTCAAGTCCTTGCACTGCACAGACAAGACGAGAGTTGCGAGAAGTGAAAAACAGGCCAGAAATAGTCGCTGTTCGTTTTCTTTTAGGCCATGCCTTCCTATCTTGATTGCTGATTATTATGGACCGCATTGCTCGACCTGATAACTTTTTGGTTCTTAGCTGCAGACTTCGATATGAGGAAGTAATGTGTTGAAGCTCAAAGAGATCAGCAGCAGAGTAGCTAAAATCCACACATCGCTCGGTCCTCGGAAGCAAAGCAGGAATGCTTTAGCTAGTGAATGCTTGCTAAAGACAGATTTATGACAAAATTCCTTTGCATTTTCAAGTGACAGTTGTTGTGTTACATTCGGTGAAGTTCACTGAAATGGGGCTTCATGTTTTGATTGCCATAAACAAGCTGAAAGGCATCCAAGCAGTGTGAAGGGATTTTTATAAAGACTTTTACTGCGATGACCTTATTTGCCCAGGTGTTTTTGTGTGTTTACAAGAACATTTCTTGCGTGGCTAGAAATTGCCAATTATATGCAAATTGATTTTTAAGCAGCTGCTCCCAGCTTTATTTTGGTGCCTTTTCATTCTATAATGCCTGCTAAAAGTCCTTGGAACACTGAAGGCCATTTCTTGATAATCCACATTTCTATCAGCAAATAGTTTCAGCACCCCGTCACCCACAAAACAATGTTGATTTGCAAGATTATTGTTGCAGGATCCCATCAGAGTGGTGAATCGTTCTGTTATCCCCGTTTTGTCATGACAGAGCAACACATTGTTTTGAGGGGGGAGGGGGAAATCGCAAAACAGGGCAAACTTAGAAAAGGTGTTCCAAGACTTTTAGCAGGCACTGTAGCTCATTACAGGCAGAAAAGGAGGTGCAAGTCAAAAAGGGTTCTTGTCTTAACACAGACAAGGCAGAAAATATGTTCTACAATGCAGAAAGTTATTTCTAGTGTTTTGGTAAGTTGCAAGTTATTTATGTTAAGCCTGACCCCAGCATCCACTTATTTCATTTTTATGCCTTATTGCAAAAAGCTGATATTTGCTTTGACACTGTTTTGTTTCCTTGAAAAACTTGTCTTCAGTTTTGTTGTCTAAAATTATTTAATTATTTTCATCCAAACACTATCAAAATTAAAGCAGCAACAGCAAGAGCTTCTTTCATACACACAACAACTCATTCAAAAATATATGGATTGAAAGGCCAAGGAACAGGAAAACGTGTTCAGTTGGCAAATAATCTGTTTCTTCATTTTATTAGCATTATATGTACACAAAAATTTCCTGATGATAGTTTTGTGAGTTCGTTGTTGTATTCCCAAATATCAATATAAACCATCAACTTAATCATCATGGCATTATAAAAAGCTCCCCTCATGGTAATTAGAAGAAGTGTTGCTAGTGTGCAAGGGTCACTATCCTTGAAAAAATTCTGCAGGGTTCAGACTTCCTTACTGCTGCAGTAAATAGCCATTTGCTATAGTGCAACAGAAACTACTGTAGATCTACCAAAAAAATTTTCCTGGATGTTGTAGGAACACCAGTTTTTAAATGTTAGCAGTTGTCGTAAAATCAGTAGAGATATTAGCAAGAGTTATTAATTTCAATAAACTGGATATTCTCATATTACTTTTTGCTTCAATCAGCTGCTTAGGATACAATGATAAAAGCACGGGTGCAGCACATAACATTCAGAATATAAAAGGCCACAGTACCTTGAACAAACAACAGGGAGCAGTTAGTTATTTTGATGCAGCTTTAAATGCCACCTATTTACAGACTCTTGACTGTATACAATGGTGTTGAAAAGTTTCTTCTGTAAATAATATACATCCTGCTTTGCTGGGATACTCTACACATTTTGAATATGTTAATTCTGAAATGGGACTTCTCTACCTTTTACTTATGCCCAAAATAATATCCAGGGGAAACTCTTCAAGAAACTTTCAAAACGTGCCCAAAATCATGAGAAAATTTCCCTAGCATCTCTGCCTTACATGGGCCTTACAGCAATGACTTCGGCACACTTTAGCACATGTACTATCCTCTTGGGAGGAAGAAACAGTCTCCCCCTGGTATCAATAACCTATTCAGGGGGATTCCATCCTCCCAAGAGGACAAAATACATGAATACATGTGAGTGTCATCATTTTTAAGAAGGAAAACCAAGGAAAATGTGCTCATTGTTTTCACTCTTTTTTGAAGGTCTTTAGAAGGGGCTCTCTGCAAAAAATCCCCCACATCCACAGGAATGAATGGCCGATAAAAGCCCGGCAAATTGCAGAGCCTAATTGAACATATTGGCAATAAAACAAGACAGTTTTCATTATTATTGCTTTGATATTCAAGGGAGTAGTCATGGCCTTCCAAATGGGGATTCTTTTTTGGTTCACCCGGTATAAAGCAGTGATTTTTCCTGTACCAAAAGTTGAAAGTTTCCCACTAGACTTTCTTACCAAGGTTTCTTATAAAAATGATTGTACTGTAATTGGAGCGCATAATTTAACTTTTTGCTAACAGAATGCTAGAATGGTAACGGTCTGAGAGGCACCCCTAACCCAAAGAATCTGCCCCCTTGCTTGGCTGGAAACTTTGTTCTGTGCACCAAAGAACCTCAGGGACATTTCAGGGAAGATTTCAGGGACAAGAGTAGAAACGATTAGCCCTCATTTTATATACAATAGACTTTGTTGTGCATTTCATAATGATTCCAGTCAGGCCTCCTTGATGGGAGCTCCAATGACTTTTGTGATTAGAATATTCTGCTTTGGGGTCAATGCTTTTATTGAAAATTTTTCAAAAAGAGTATGTACAAGATCTTGTGATAAATAATCTCATACCGGATGTTCAGAAGGCTTTGAAATTCTTATTTTGCTAAATGTTCACAGAAAGAGGGTTTAACAAAAATTTCTCTTCAAGTTAGGAATTTCTTTTTCCTAGAGCCCTGGATGGAGGGAGGTACATATTAACATGTTGAGGGTACAGGTATGTGCCACTCGTACAGGTGGGTTTTCGGACCCAACATTCTCCTACAAGGATCTTTTTTAGCAGATTTTGCTGAAACATGGGTAGGATTATTGGCTGAAATTGACAAAGCAATTGTCAAAAATGGGTAGTTTTCCATCAAGCATCATCATAAGCGTACGGGGTGGGGGGCCGGGGGGCGGCAGCCCCCCCCCCCCAATGTTGGAAAAATCGTCGAAAATCAGCCCCAATCGGGCAAGAATCTGCCCTCAGTTGGGCAAAAATGTTGCTAAACAATGACTTTGTGTCGGGCGGCCCCCCTAGATTTTTTCTTCCTGTACGCTTATGAGCATCATAAAAATTGGGTCCGAAAGCAAATTTTGGCAATTCCATCCTTAAGTCACTCTACCTCCCCCCACCCCAGGCCAGAGCCACACCTAATACATTGTGATATCAATTGCCCCAATTGGGATATTGTGTTGCAAGTATGTTCCCAAAAAAGTGTTCCACAAGTGAGAATCTGTCACTCTAACATTTTCGAAGGCAATACAGTAATTGCTTGCTACGGCATCTGGCAGCCCTGTGGCTGCAATAAAGATTGCAGCTTGAAAGACAACGTTCCCCTTATTTGCTGCAGTGCAAACGATATCCTTCCCTTTTACTGAATATGGCTGATGGAAGGTTGTTCTTCAACCGGCCCACGGTCTCTCGGCACTTGTATTTTGCAGCGGGCCTAGCACTAGCAGTGTCGGGCAATAACTGCTATTCATTGAAAGAGCATTGTCACGTTAGCACCAAATTCTAAATTAACTTTCCACAAACTGAACAATGGCAGTATCATTTCCAAGGTAAGAAGTTGAAATAATGCATAATCGGCGAAGTGAAATGCTGGAAGAATGACAAGACATCTCTCGCCCCTCCATCTCCTTCTTTGTATCTGAACGCAACGCGCGAAGTCACCGCTCGCGAAGACAAACGAAAACGAGGCTTTCATTTCTGCTGAGTCATGGAAAGGCTAAATGGACTTTGTTGCGCAGACTCTATACTTTCGAGGAGTTGAGTCTGCACGCAGGCTATACATTTCTTCCGTTCGTTGTTATTGTGATCTTTCGCAAAATTAAATTTAGTATTTCATATTCATTTCATGTACCTGCTAGACGAGATGATAGCCATTTCTTGTGCTAAAAAGCAAGGGACACAATTCATGAATTTATATGATGTTTTGGTTCATGTAATTGCTGATTCCCTCTCTTATGATCTCAGTCTCACAAATATGAGAGCAGAATTGGATAAAGGAATGGGAGCAATGGTTATCGAAGAGGACGTCACAAAATCTTTCGTTCTGGCCACGTTGGATGTTACAGCTCTTGCCATTCCTGAAATAATTGTTATTTATTCAAAGTTCATTGGAATTGTATGTTATTTGATGATGACTAGCAAGCATGCAGATGATCACTGAAATTTCCGCGTCCTTTCTATTGACAATGAAGTTGCAAGAGGAAAGTCTGAACGATTTGTTGGAGAAACTGGCTGCAGATTACGGTCAAAAAAGTGGATTTTTGCCATTAAAACCAGTTGAAATACTTTTTGGCATTTGTGCTGCTACATATTTTCAGTTTGTGGTCCTCATTTTGCAAGATAGAAATGTAAGTATCTGTTAATTCGTCCTTATTTATAACGACAGTGTGATGTTTTATTAGGCCAGTGCAGTGCAAATCTTCCCATTTTTCACCTACCCATCAGCATTAAATATTGAAAATCACCGGTGGTATTCAAGTTAGCTTCAAACTAAAAAAGATTCAGATGCTGTAGTGCTCTAATTTTGGCATCTTTTAAGACGTTCTAAAGATTCTTAACACACAGAATAAGAACTTCGAAGCAAAGCATTTAGTCTCCAGATGCATGTGAAGAATACGTTTCTGTGTTTACTGAGGTTTTTACTATGACACGCTACAGTGAGGTCAGTGAGGTCGAATTCAAAACTTCGGCATTTTGTAGTTACCCATGTTGTAACAAAATGAATCGTAATCAAGGTTGTAGGACACCTTTTATAAGCAAACGCTCGCAGCATCTTCCACGCATTAACTGGGATATAAAATTTCATTCTAATCCCTATAAAAAGTATACCCGACCTAATACTAATTTTCCGAAAATGTATACCCGACCTTATACTAATACCAAATCGCGAAATCGACACCGTTCCTTATACCAAAATCGCGAAAATCGATACCCTTCCTGCTGGCACGTCCCCGTACCCAAATATGTGTAGTGCCCCCCCCCCCCCCCAGAAATGCCCCTCGACTCGACATGCTTTCCAACTATTGGGTATCCCTTTTTAGGGATCCATTTTGGATAGAATAGAGTGAAAACAAATGCTAAGATGCAACTAAAATCAATACTAAGAGAACAAATAATTAAGGAAACTGCATAAAGAGGTAGTAACGCGTACCACCCATTAGCCATATCAGCTGTGGTTTTGCAGTGTGAGGCAAGAAAGGTTGTCAAATATGGTGGCAATCTTCATTTGTGTATCATTCCGTATAAATAGTAACCTTGGCATTGTCGAGTACAAGTGGACAATGCACTTCCAAGTAGCACTGTTGGAACCATTAAATCCTGCAAAAATCATTTGTTTACAAATGTTATAGATCTACTGACTGGACTGTAGGTCTCTGCTGAAGCTAAAATTATTCCATTTAACTCTTAAAGTTAACCAATCAATGGAAGTATTCCAGTTGTAGCTACAAAGCAGTCTCAGTTCGAGTGTCGATCATCACAGAGGAATTTGACCAATTGGCATCACATTGATTGTTTGATCTTGAATGTCCAATGATGGAGTGTCTATAGAATCACATTTGATTGCATTATAGAGCACAATGCGCCTTAGTAAAATGCAATGCTTTCATTATTAATCTTTGTTTGGTTATGCTTCAACAGTATCAATGTAAATGCTTTCTTTTTATTACAGAATCAGCAATTTGTAGAGATACTATCGGTGTGCTTAATTGTGTGCCAACTGTGGCTTCTGGGCATCTATGCAGTGACCTTACCGCGTTTGTTACTTGCGCAAAATCATGCGGACTTTGTCAATGTAAGTCATTTTCTTGACACATATTTGGTAAGAAGGTATTCTAAAAATTTGTAAGAGAGCGGAGGCAAAAAAGCACGACTTATGTTTCAGCACACTTAAAGCATTTCGAACTTACGTTCTCTTCAGAGTGTGGCTAACATTTTGAATCATTGCTAAAGAACTCAGATCCTTGCCAATCTTGATCTCGTCTTCTTGTACTGTGTTGGCATTATTTAGGCCCTCAACGCAATGTAATATAGAGGATTTAACCATAACCAAATCCGCGTAGAATCTTTCCAGAAATTTCATCATGGTACCATGGAGTATTGCTTGTCGGACGGATTCAGCAATTGGTTTGAAAAATCCATCCCTTCAACATTTGCAAAGCAATGATAATATAATTTGATTTCTTGTTCCTCGGCAAAACAGAGCACGCCTTAAAGTTGCTGAAGGACTGAGAACTAATAGGGAGTATTTTTGCGTCACATTGTCATTAAAAACATATACCCAGGCGGAAATATTATGTTTTGATCCTGAAAGTTTCAACGTTATAAATGCACTTGGTAAAATTCTACTGCGAAGAACCACTACAGGGGGGGTGATTCAGCCCCCAGGCTTGACAGGGATAAGAGTCCTTTGGGTAAGAACTAACCCTGCATTTAGGAAAAGCTCCACGATCAGAAGAACATTAGTCAGTCTGTTTTGTAGAAATATTTTTTGTGAAGTTTTACTATATCAATACCTGTGATATTTTCTTTTCTAGCTTGTCCAGCAAACAGCACAACAAACAGCTGCGGGGCAAATACACTTTGCCTGCAAACCAATGGTGGCTCATACAATTGTTCATGTAAGAGTGGATACAGTGGCGGTTATAATTGCGCTGACATAAACGAATGTACAACTGGTCAACATCAATGCAGTGTCAATGCTGATTGTACAAATACCATTGGAAGTTATACATGTCAATGCAAATTGGGTTATTTTGGAAATGGAACTACATGTGAAGGTAAGAAAGCTAAAGCTGCAGTGTGAATATAGCCAATTAGATCTTATACATGTCAATGCAAATATGGCTATATTGGAAATGAACTACCTGTAACGGAAAGAAAGATAAAGCAACAGTGTGAATATAGCCAATTGGATCTTATACATGTCAATGCAAATTGGGTTATTTTGAAAATGGAACTACATGTGAAGGTAAGAAAGCTAAAGCTGCAGTTTTAATATATATAGCCAATTAGATCTTATACATGTCTATGAAATGTGGCTATTTTGGAAATGGAACTACAGGTGACGGTAAGAGAGCTAAAGTTACAGTGGGAATATAGCCAATTAGATCTTATACATGTCAATGTAAATTTGGCTATTTTGGAAATGGAACTAAATGTGAAGGTAAGAAAGCTAAAGCTACAGTGTGAATATAGCCAATTAGATCTTATACATGTCAATGTAAATTTGGCTATTTTGGAAATGGAACTAAATGTGAAGGTAAGAAAGCTAAAGCTACAGTGTGAATATAGCCAATTAGATCTTATACATGTCAATGTAAATTTGGCTATTTTGGAAATGGAACTAAATGTGAAGGTAAGAAAGCTAAAGCTACAGTGTGAATATAGCCAATTAGATCTTATACATGTCAATGTAAATTTGGCTATTTTGGAAATGGAACTAAATGTGAAGGTAAGAAAGCTAAAGCTACAGTGTGAATATAGCCAATTAGATCTTATACATGTCAATGTAAATTTGGCTATTTTGGAAATGGAACTAAATGTGAAGGTAAGAAAGCTAAAGCTACAGTGTGAATATAGCCAATTTATCAATAAATATTTACAGTTTTTATCAATAAGCCCGGGCAATAAACAAGCTGAACATCAAATTTTGCAAAAATGAAATATTTCCTTGCGTGTACGCGCGATAAAATTTAGGAGATGGAGCGCAAAAATAACACTACCTCCACCTGCCTCCACAGCTTCGAGGTTTCAGTGTGACGTCTTACGTCAGTAGGGCTTGTCGGGCGTGAAAAGGGTTGACCCAAAAAGGCTTTACCCAGCTGGATTTGACATCAATCCATCCAGAATTCATCTCTCTGATTTCTTTACAAGGTATCCAAAATCTGCGAAAAAAGGCTATGATCAGACCAGAGGGTCACCCGGTACAAAATCTATTTATGCCCAAATGAGATTGTCACAAAAGCTGAAAAGAGGAAAATTGGTCTTACCTATCTACAATTGCTCTTGCTAGCACTATTCCAAATTCTTTTCAAGTTTCGATGTATTGGAATACCGGCAAAATCTACAAGAGGTCCGTGGTCAGTTCAATATTTTTTTCTACCTTCAATAACATATTATCATCAATTATTTTCTAATTCATTGCATTCAACCGAAAATAACTTTATTTATTAACTAAACTACAATACACATATAGTAGTGAGGTCAGTCTAGCAAGATTGTATATAATAGGTGTGCCAAATAGAGCTAACACGGAAAGCACATTATTCCTATCGCTCATACGTTCATTTGATACATGTAACCTGAATCTCTGAAAACAGGATGGGTGGGAGGGATCCTTTCTTTCATAAAAGTACTTGCTATCGACCTGTGATTCTCCACGCCTTGAAGAGCTTTTTATATTTGCCTACTAAGCACGCCTCACGGAGAGCGTGCAACAGTGTTCCCTTAAGAAACTTAACAATGCTACTACAAAATAGTTTCCTATTGTACTGTTAATAAGTTCTTCTATAAGTTGATGGCAGTAATTGCTCCTGTTTTCATTACAGGTGGGTCAGATAGAGTTGTTTGCAATGAAACTTCAATGGCAATATACTTGGATAACCGGACACAGCTTCATGATGGCTCATCGGTAACATTGAATGATACAAGTTGCACTGCCAAATTGTACCCCCCAAATAATGAGTATAGGCTGGTTACTGCGTATGACAAATGTGGTACAACGATCAGAGAGACACCGACGCATATTATTTATGAAAATGAAGTTACGTGGACATTTGGAAATACTTCTGCAGCAGTTGTCAGGGCAACTGGCAAAAAAATCAGATTTAGGTGTCCACTTGGACGCAACCAAAATACATCAACC
Organism: Aurelia coerulea; assembly: GCA_039566865.1. Classification (NCBI taxonomy): domain Eukaryota; kingdom Metazoa; phylum Cnidaria; class Scyphozoa; order Semaeostomeae; family Ulmaridae; genus Aurelia; species Aurelia coerulea. The sequence goes on along the minus strand of CM076943.1, from coordinate 48,814,225 downwards.
ATTCATCTAGAGCCTGTGAAAACATTTATCACTGCAACAGAAGGTAACATTCTTTGCAAAGTTGAAAAATTGTTATGGAATTTTGCTTAGGTTCAATTTACGTTTAAGTTTTATTTCATTTGTTCGTGATCGTACGAATACAGTAAAAACCCGCGTATAAGAACCTAGTGGATTAAGAACCTACAGGCTGAAATTTGCAATTAAACCCCAATTATATAAGAACCCATTCAGCATATGGAATTTGAAATAGGTTCTTATTTTTAGAGAGGATGGGGTCTTATTCACAACAGAAGTTTGTAGAAGAATGACAAATTTTTATATTACCCGATGAGAAGTGTTTGAAAGATTTTCTCTGGATATAAACATTTCTCATTCTTCCACAAATTTCTGTTGGGGAATATCTCATAAACTCAACTAATGTGAACTGACAGTAAATAATAGGCCTAAAGTTTGAATCTGAATAAAGAGATTCCTGAAAGCCATGAATAAAATAAGAACCAATTTAAGAACCTGAACAGCCTCATTTCCCACTAAATACCCAAAACATAAGAACCTAGTTAGGCTGACTTGCAAAATTGTAGGTTCTTATATGCGGGTTTTTACTGTAGGCGAAATGATACTGCTAAGATGCTAATGCAACTCACACCGATGAAGAAATTAGGAAATAGATAATGAGCAAGCAAGCATCAATCATCAAGAACCTTTGAGCCCACGGAGTAAGGCAATGAGAAATCATTTGTGCGTACATCCAGTCCTTTAATGTATCATTAATATTCAAATTTACAGATGAAATTGCCCTTGTTAAGGATAGGGCTCTTCTCCCTACAGATAAGGATAGGAATGTGTACTTTCACCCATGCTTCTTAAAGATAACAGAAAAAATTCAATTTTGATATATATTGATATAGCTGCCTGTATGATTTGCTGCAGTATTAAGATACATTGACAGCCCAAGCATCAATCAAAGAGAGGATTGGCGAAAGTAACCAATTCGCCTGTCGGGCTATTGAGTATTGAGAGGTATGAGATAAAGTCAGCTACCTTGATACAAGAAAGAATACTGATGTTGAGTTATTCCTACCCATGTAATCGTAAATATCTTCATATCTTTCTTTTAACAAGGTAACTAATATTACCAACTCGACGGCCCAATCATGCACTGTGCCTTTCCTCGCCAAATAGACAAGCTGATGTTTTACCAGGATTCAAAAATCGAATCAGTATCTGAAGAAGAATTATAGATCTTTCAGTGTATCATCTTATTTTCTCGAAAGCGTTTGAGTGCCTGTTAAAAAAGGAAACAGTATCCTTTATGGAATCAAAGCTTTCCAGTATTCTTTGATATTCTTTGTGGGTTGAGAGAGGGGCAAAGTACCTAACACAGGCCCGTAGGAAGCGGGGGCAGGGGGGGGCTCAAGCCCCCCAATAATCTTGAAAAAAATGGTGCTACGTCACACGAATTAATTAGATGTATTGTTCTCTATTGTTTTAAGAACAATTGCCCCCCCCCCAATCCGAAGATTCTTCCTACGGCCCTGTAACACGCTCTTGTTTGATCAAGCAAGCCCTACCTGTATCGATTAGTGAGGTAGACGTGGGATGGTTTTGGTGGACCTATCGAATTCATATCTGTCTACCCCCACGACGTCCTTATTGCTAAGATAGAGGCCTACTACTATTAGTTCAGTACAGACAGTTTAAAGCTCCTACACAGCCATCTTGTTTAAAGGAAACAAAGCGTAAACGTTTTTAAAAAGTGTTGTACTTTTAGCAGATCACATCTGGCGTTTCACAAAGGGGCTCTTGTAGGAGATTTCCTTTTCTAGTACTATCACAAAGTACACACAGCTGATTGGCTCCTAAAAACAATGGGTTCCCATTGTGGTACACCCAGTCACCATTTCAATCTTATGTGCGAAATGGCAGCTCTTTCTACAACAATAGGCTCCCATTGTTTGCTGCCTGATAGTACTTTAAAACTTTTGGGAAAAGTCCTTTTGTATAAAAAGGAATTCTGTGGAAAGCTGGCGAAAATCGATTTTTGACAGTGGATCGTTGCAGCCATTCTGTCGTTGCAGCTGTTATTTTTATCAAGGTATTTAGAGTCATTTGACGTACTTAAGTGAGTGTGACCGCGTTTACATTGTACAATTGTCTTACATTTGAATAGCGTTCACTCCAAGAAAATTATTCCATGGATAGAAAAATAAAAAGTGTTATAGATTAGCATTGACAGTATGTAAATGGGAAGCTGATCCAGTACGCTTCTGTTATGGATCCGAAGTTGTACCGACACAGTGTGAACTGGGCCGACCTTATCATTGGCCACAGAATAAAACATGTTTTGTTTTTATACCATAAAGTTTTTTGAATTTTGAGATTCGATTCATTTGCTGCACTTAACAAGCCTGTTGTTTATTTTAGTTGGTTATGGAACATTTACAGTGTCATTATCGATGTATAAAGACCATACGTTCACCACACCACAAAGCATTTTCCCTGTCGCTGTTAAATTTGACCAAAGACTTTACTTTGAAGTGCAGGTTGGCACAAATGACACTAACCTTGTTCTTTTGATTGAGAAATGTTCTGCAACACCAACAACCGATAAAAACCATGCCTCAAGCTACCATCTTATAAAAGACAGGTGAGTTGCTCCCAAATCACATTTCATTTCATAATCCTAATGTTGCCTCAACAACTTAGAGAAGGTTCGTAGTAAATGATAAACATGTTTGAAGGAAGGAAAATACTACAAGGACGATACGATATATCAAGCAGGCATCAATCGAAAGATCCCATGAAACGACGTTTGAAACCTGAGAGAAATTTGCGTTTTGAGGTAAGAAACGACGTTTGAAACCTGAGAGAAATTTGCGTTTTGAGGTAAGAAAAAAGGGTTTAGTCTCCTGGGAGCTGTTGCATTTTTCTTTTAAATTACCAACACCATCTGAGATCTCATGTCCTCCTGATTTCAAATCTGCACTCCAGTTTCTCGTAAATATCTACCATAGGCTAGGCCCCAGTCTAGATCGGAAATTGACACATTTTCTGCTGAATATGACTGATAACATTGGAAGCAGATATGATATCAACATGCATTTTCCAGATTTGCAATCAGCTGCAAATGAGCTCTTAGATGATGTCCGATCGATGTTTGTACAATTGGAAACAAAAAGGTTGCTACAATTTACAGGGGACGAAGCCCCCTATCCTTACTTTCTAGCTGAAGACTTAGGTTTGCTATCATAATTAAATCTTTAGGCCATAAAACACGAGTCAGCTTACATCAAGGGCGCCTACCTTGTAGGAAGTGTGTTTATTCCTGGTACTGTACGCGTAGTAATTGGTGTCCTATGACCCGGTCCTGTTAATCTTTGTATATCATAAGAAACCGGAATTTTCAAATTCTAACGCCTGTTAGTGTTGACCAATCAAAAATCACGCTGCCTGATTCCCTGTGGCCAGATCGTATAACAGTTGATCTCGTGTTACATAAACACCCGAATTTGAAACCACAAAGTTATTCATACGTCATCTCGACCTTGAGAGGACTGACTCTGTGTACTGCTGTGTCACAGTACGGTTCTAGGACGCTCTCTGTACTGGGTCACAGGACACCAATTACTCTACAGTACTGGGAATAAACACACTTCCTACAAGGTAGGCGCCCTTGCTTCGATCGGAAACATCTTCAACATTTCATGTTGCCACATTTGTTGATCTTGCGAGCATGCAAGTCCATTCAAAATTTTCACCACCTATAGACCAAATAGACTTTTAGCTATTCTACAAAAGAAACTAGACCATGCGTTATTTTTATACATTTTTATACATGACATTTGATGGAGTGGCGTTAGAGCTTCTGTCACTATTGTGCAATTTCGAAAATTCTACAAAATGTAGCAAAATTTTGTTCGATTCTGATTCTTTTCAGAATAGATAAAAGGTCTATTTGTCAAATTGGTTTTACCCATTCAAGTCTTGTGACAATGCCCTTGAGAAATTTTAGTATCATTCTAAATTTTTGCATTCATGGCACAATTATTCATGACACAAAATACATGGTCAAGAAATATGAAAATATTTTATCTAGAGATTTTTCATTGATTTGAATTGGGTGCGAACAAAACCTTAGCCGATTCGGTCTATTCTTCTTGATATCTCAAAGTGATCACATGAGTTGAAAGACCTCTGTTCATTGGCCAGATTTCGTTCAACATCATCGAAGAAATGAATATTTTCATTGCACCCGTTGAATATGTTGTAGACATTTGGGAAACAGTATACAAACGCACACACACGATGAAACGTGTGTAGAGAACACTGTTGGAGTCGAGTACATATTTACCAATAATGTAACCCACGTGTAATCATCAACAATGCTTCTATTTACTTCACAGATGTGCTTCCGATACTACGGTTCAATTCATCTCTGTGACACAATTACACACTATGAGATTCAGCTTCATGTCATTCAAGTTCTACGGCGGGTATACACAAGTTTATATCCATTGTCAAATTTTCATGTGTCACAAGCAGTCAAATGACCGTCGCTGCTCATCTGGTTGTCAGGGAAACAACATCAAAAGAGTTCGAAGGTCGGTATCGTTGGAATCAGGGGAAGCAGGATTGAGGTCACTGAGGAGGAGAGATAACAAGGAGCAAGAAGCAAACAATTATCCACCTTCAAAAACATACAGTGTTAACATTGGACCCCTTGTAGAAGGCAAAGATAAACCAAATGGTAAGTGTTTATTAATCAACAAAAGTTTTACATTAGAAATTCGGTACGCTAAATTGTCAAGGCGCTAGGGCTGATCCACCGATTTCTTCGCAAGGGAAGACAAGACTGAAATAATGTCCCTAGTTGCCTTTGCCGTTCAATCTGACTGAGAAGGATCGGTGAATTGACCATATTGCAACTGTGTGAAGTCTTCAAATCTCGTTCGTAAGTTGGTTTATGGTGGCCTAAGCAGTAGAAACAAGAGAAAAATGGCAAAAGAAAACAACGTTGTATGCAGAAGTTAGATCTTTCTCGCCCAAAATTGATCAACAATACAGATAACAGATATGAGAAATGGGATGAGTAAAAAGCTCTTTTACTCTTGTCATTCCTTTCTAAAAATAATTGGTGAAAGATTGCCCACGGTCTACCCCAAGGGGTGGTACTTCACTATCGGGTCAGACGGGGATTTGCCCCAGTTTTGGGTAGTTTTTGGCCTAAAAGTTCTGGGTATACTTTATACTTTTACAGGAAATTTTCTGTGATTGGGGTATACTTTCACTTGAAATTTTCTGTGATTGGGGGTTAACTGTTTAACTAAAAATTCTGGTGATGGGTGTTGAATGTCCCCATTGATTCAGAACAAATTTGATCTGCTTTTAACCATAACTGAGACGAAATCCGTTCTTTCGCCTTGAAATTGACTGCCATTTAACGTTGAATTGTTCTTTATTACTTCTTTAAAATTCTGGGATTGAGTAGCAATATCTGACCTTTATTCTGGGATAGGGTATCATCATTTGACCAAAATTCTGGGATTGGGTCATAACAGAAATTCTGGCGCCGCACACCCCTGTATGAATTTATGGTGAAGAACCCCCCCCCCCCGGCGGTCTACCGTGTGAGAAAAATCAATCCCCGCTCCCCGGATATCAAGGTGATAATATTAGCAAATATATTATTTAATGATCTGATCTTTTTATTTTCACTAACAGAAGAACTCACAACCAATCACATTGCTAAATACAGACTGAACGAAAGATCGAACGTCTTCTATCTATCCTTTGAACATCCAATGAAAATCGAACGTTGCTTTGCTTCGAGGTGTCCAACTTTCATTTAATCATCCAATCAAACTCTAAGAAAAGGCATGTGTTCTGAACATATTAAGAAAGCAGTGATCTGATTGGATGGACCCAAAATGCTGTGCATTTGACCAAAGTATTTTTAGTGTACTGTCACTAGTCTCAGTTTGAAACAATAAGCATCATTCAATTAAATGCAATAAACTGAGACTCATTCTATCAGTCTAGTACCGATGTAGAGAACTTCAATTATTAACAAGTTCGCCCCCTGTCCTTCCCCACCATACCTGCTTATGATAAAAGATCCATTATCAATGCAAATTAACTCAACTTTTGAATTATATCACAATGTATTCCATCACTTTAGATTCTGGCAAGCCGAGGGATGTCAAAAGTTTGTTTACCGTCACCACATGCGGCATGATTCTTCTCAGTGCAATTTTAGCCATAGCTGTAGGCTTCTTTGTAATAAAGGAAATTATGAATGTGACGAGAAGGAGAAAGATGAAGAAACAGGATGGATTTGAAAAGAAGCAAGAAACTTTGAGTCTTGTATTTTAACTCAATCCAATAATGTAGTAAGCACCTAACAAGTACATCACGTGCACCTACAATGAATTTAGAAGATACATTTACTTTTTTATAAGAAACTAAGAACTTGGCCAAGCACTGAAAGCTTCTTAAAATTATCAGATTTTCAGCACTAAAAGTTTCTTATGAGTCCCTTAGAGGTTCCTTGTTCGGGATACTGCGACCTCCCCCTCCCTATTGTAAGTCACAATGGAGAAGACGTTAACTCTCATTGGCTCGCTGATCAATGGAATAGACGATTACGCTAAAGATGGCGGCGAGGAACTTTTACCAAGATGCACTGCGCTCTTCAATCGAATTCCTATAAAGTTGTTAAAGATTCGTTATTCGAGCGCAGTGCATCTTGGTAAAAAGTTTCTCGCCGCCATCTTTAGCGTAATCGTCTATTGGCGAAGCGCTTTGGGGCATTTGAATTCACAAAGGAAAAATGACGGGCGATGACCCTGCAATCGCTAGTGCGCAGAATCTAAAGCGCTTAGACGGGGGTCTAACTCTTCTGGAGAAAACCTCTTTTTCAATTCACTTTCATTGATAGTATCCCAAACCAGGGGTGGCGCGAGGGGAGGGCTAGGGGGGTCACAGCCCCGTCGTCGGAAGCATCTAGTCCCCCGTCGGAGGACATTTTGGATTATTAAAGGAGGAAATTTGGCAAAATGACGTATGAAAACTACATTTTCTAGCCATTTTAACCCCCCTGTCGGAGTGCGGAAAACCTCTCCACACCCTGCACCCTGTCGCATAAAAATAGGCCAAAAGTATACCCTGTCGCACAAAAATTTTGCCTCTCAAATACAGTGTAGAACGCAATTTTTGCTTGTGTTACCCTGTTGCATAATTTTTTAAGAAATAGTTTCTTGACTTATATTTTCCCAGTTCTGGAGTTCCTTAATATTTTGCGACTTGAGAGTTGAGTTTCTTATGGGCAGTTTCTTATAAATAGAAATACATGTATTATATTTTGATAAAATAGATAAAATCAGCTAAGGTTTGTTTTACCCATTTCAAGTCATGTGAGCTTATTCTTGGGAATTTCCAGTACTATATTACTTTTTGCATTCATGGCAAAAGTTTTCTTTTTCGCAAAATATAGCACAGAATTGAAAAGAAATTACATCAAGAGATTGATGACATGATTTTAATTGGGTGTAAACAGCATAGGAATCATTCGTCGTACATAGCCGATTGCTCGTGGCCCATGGTCGAAACCGCCAAAGCCTCATTTTCACGGACCAATCAGACGGCTAAAAAGCGAGGGAGACAAAAGAAACCCGTGAATATTTTCCTAAATTTTACCTACCTTCATAAAACGCACCCAGGACAAAAAACTTCTTGAGATTTCCCGAATTTTTTTAAAGCAATCTACTCTCCAGATGTTTAGGAGTAAAAGTTTGGATGCCGGTTAAAATATCTCCAGGATTGGTGGAGTTATGGCCACAAACAAACCGACAAGGCACTGAACCTTGAACAATAGAGATTCTGGCTGGGAGACAATAGTAATAACAATAGTGATTGTTGTAAGAACGACCCGAAAACGCCACAATCTGTGTTTTCAATTGTTCTTGCTATTGTCTTTCGCTAAATTTTCTTTTATTGAAGATTCAATGCCCCTACGGTTTCTATGTGAATTGAAAAAGTCTACAAAGCCTTGTTCGCGCATTTCAAGTCATGTGGCAATACTCTAGGGAAGTTTCTGTATGGTACTACTTTTTACATTCATGGCAAAAGTTTGCTCGTTGCGAAATAACTTATAAAATTCAAAAGAGGTTTTATCAAGAGGCTTTATCACCTGACTTGAAGTGGCGTAAACAGGTCTCGACAAGCCTTCGCCGATTTTGTCTATTGGAGAGGCAATAACTCCGCCAATCCTGAAGATATTTTAACCGGCATCCAAACTTTTACTCCCAAACATCTGGAGAGTAGATTGCTTTAAAAACATTCGGGAAATCTCAAGCAGTTTTTTGTCCTGGTTGCGTTTTATGAAGGTAGGTAAAATTTAGGAAAATCTTCACGGGTTTCTTCTGTCTCCTGTTGGAAATACCCCAACCGTGCGAGTTCACAATTAAAACACATGAATATTCTGGCAAACTTCGATGCAAACTTTATGCAACATCGTAACGTAATTTCTCTCAATCTAACATAACAACGGTCTACAACGAACTGGCTTCCGCTCGAAGCTTACGACAATCGTTCGATATCAAATAACAAAATACGCACGGGCTAAAACCCGGACTAATGTCCTTTAGAACTAAAAGTCTACCAATATTTCTTACACTCCCCCCAATCAAGAAGTTAATCTTCTTGATTCAAAATCTCAGTTTGTAGTTCTCTCTTTTCTTCCCCTGTAAACGTAGCAAGTCTCTTTGGTCTTTCATTCCTCTTTTCACAGTCTGACTTTAAAACCTTCTTGGTTACAGGTCCCTTTAACTCTAATGATGCAATGCCTTGCAGTGGCCTTTGTATTTCAATCAACTGTCCTTGACTCAGTATGTGAAGCTTAACAGCTCGTATCACTCCATCTCTACTCTTTATATGATCGATAATCTTTCCCATACGCCAATATCTCTTTTTGACGCTACTGTCAACAATAAGAACAATTTCGCCTGCTTCAGGCACTCTAGCTGGTGTTTTGTTTTGTCTCTGATACTCTTGAAGACCTTGCAAATATTCACGTGTCCATCTCTTCCATAAATGTGCTTTTACTGATGAAATATACTTCAGCCTCTTATTGACTGCCGCCAAATAATCTTCATCCTCGTCGATTTCTGTGTTTATGTCACTAGCAATGTTGGGCAAAGCGTAACCGAACATCATATGATTTGGCGTTAATGGTTCTTCCTCTAGTTCATCTGTTTGGTAAGTCAAAGGCCTGTTATTCATTAAACCTTCAACTTGTATCAACAGTGTCTCGACTTCTCTGAAACTCAATTTCGAACGTCCTAACACCTTGAAAAGTGTCGACTTCGTAATCCCAACCATTCTTTCAAAGAACCCCCCTTGCCAAGGTGCCTTGGCCACATTAAACGTCCAGTCTATTCGTCTTGCAGTGAGATAACCCTGCAATTCTACATCCTTGCATATCTTCTTCAAATGCTTCCCTGTGCTCTTAAAAGTTTTTGCATTGTCACTGATGATGGTACTTGGTGTACCTCTGCGACTCATGAATCTTTGAAGAACAACTCTGAACTCTACTGCAGTCATGTCTGGCGTTAACTCTAAATGAACAGCTCTTGTAACTGCACATGTGAAAAGCGCAATGTATGACTTCTCATTGGTTTGCAGATAAATTGGACCTGCAAAATCACAACCTACTACTTCAAATGGTCTTGCTGGTTTCACTCTAACTTCGGGCAATGGAGCAGTAACTGTTCCTTTCAATATTTTGGAACCTCTCTTGGCACAATCTTTACATTGTCGAAGTACCTTCTTTATGACTTGCCTGCCTTTTGGAACCCAGTACCTTCGCCTAATCTCTGCTAATGTAGTGCTTACTCCGCCGTGAAATATCATCTCATGTGCTTCTTTTACCATTAAATCAGTATAACGGTGTTCCCTTGGTAATAATGCCGGGTTTCTGGCTTCGAATGATAATCCCGAATACTGCAATCTCCCTTCACACCTCATGATTCCATCTGTCTTGACAATATTTAACTGCTTCACTAACTGCTCATAATTCTGACTATTTTCGATTTCAATTTGTACCTCTTTCGTCCATCTTGCTTCTGCCTCTTTTACTTCAGCTATTGTTAAGTATGATGCTCTCATCTGATCTCTTGCTTTGCAATTTCTTATGAAACGTAAAACCCAAGCAGTCACACGAAGTAATCTTCTCCTTGAACTAAAATCTTTCAGATCGATCAACGTTGACAATCCATCATTCTTCTCCACAGTATTAACTTGTAAAACTGGTTTGATTTCTTCGTCTTCTATGTCCTCTCCCTTCATTAGATGTGGCTGTTCTGGCCATTCTTCTGAACTCAACCATGGTGGTCCCTTCCACCAAAGATCACTCTCACTTAGCTGCACAGGTGACTTGCCCCTTGTACCTAGATCGGCAGGATTTTGATCGGTTGGGCAATATCTCCACTCTGCATCACTTGTAAGTTGCTCTATTTCCTTGACTCTATGCTCAACAAACTGTCGATATTGACCCCTTCTTTCAAGCCAATGTAGAACCGTGCAACTGTCTGACCACATGTAAACTTTCTTGATCCCGAATTCTTTCAATGCTTCTCTTACTGTGGTGACTAATCTTGCTGCTACTCTCGCTGCTGTCAACTCTAAACGTGGAATTGTCATGTTCTTCTTCAATGGTGGCAATCTTGTTTTGGCAGTCAGCAATTTTCCGAATCTTCCTTGTGGTAACTTCACTACTAAATACACTGCAGCACAGTATGCTGTTTGACTAGCATCTGCAAATGTGTGTAGTGACATCTCTTCTGGTTTCTCTGCTGATGTCACACATCTCGGAAACTCTATCTCTGGCTGTTGCTGCACCTGACTCACAAAAGCGTCCCACCTGTTCTGCATTTCTTCACTTACTGAACTGTCCCAACTTATTCCTTCTCTGCACACATCTTGAAACATCTTTCGAGCTACAATCGTGACTGGTCCTACCACTCCTAGTGGATCATAAATTCTTGACAACCGGCTCAACAACTCTCTTTTTGTCATGGTTTGACTTCTTTCTGTTTGCTCTACAACTTGTGATATCTCCACAGCCATGACATCGCTCTCTGGATTCCACTTGATCCCATGTACCTTACTCTGACTTTCACTCTGATTTAAACTTTGTTTCGCAAAGGTTTTCTCGCTATCACCTTTCCTTTCCTCTGTCAGACCCCTTCGTACTTCCTCACTGTTGGACTTCCATTTATGGAGTGTGAATCCCCCCTTCTGCATAACTTCTGTGAGCTTCCCTCTCAAGACTACAGCTTCACTCGAATTCATAGCTCCACCAACAAAATCATCCACAAATAAACTTCTAACCACCTTCCTTACAAACTCTGGATCCGCCTGCTCATAGTCTGAAATGTGCTTTTGCAGCGTAGCATTCAACAAAAATGGACTGGGCCCTGCCCCAAAAATAACTCTTGCAAACCTCAGCTCACAAACCTTCGAACACACATCCTTTGGATCCTCCATCCACAAAAACCTTAAAAAATCTCTGTCCTCTTCAGATACCTCAATCTGATGAAAAGCTTTCTGCACATCACCCACTAATGCGACTGCATACATTCTATAACGCAAAACAATGTCAAACAACATAGGCATCAACGCCGGTCCTTTGTGAAGACATTCATTCAATGACCTACCACTTCTTCTCTCCTTTGCTGACGCATCAAACACTATTCTTACTTTGGTTGACTCAGCTTCTCGTCGGATGACTGCGTGATGTGGTATATAGTGCTTTCCTTCCTTGACTTCCACTGCTTTCTCTGGAACCCTTTCAACGATTCCAGACTTTATTTGCTCCTGTATGATACCATCATAGGCTTCCAATTGCTCAGGTATTGCTGATAATCTTTTCATCTGTGATCTTAACCTCTTCTTGCATAGCTGCTTGTCGTCTTGTGACGATGCTGTAATTGACTCAGACTTCCAGGGTAAGCTTAACAATGTAGCGTGTACCATTGAACGTGACTGTATCTTTAAACTCAGTATGTACTCGATCCCCTTCTCTAATTCCAACAGTCTCTAAGTCCCATAGTCTTTCTACCTCAGTAGATATCTCTTGTTTTTGTTCCATACAAAATAGCACACTACTTTCATGACCACAATCTTTTGTTCCTTGATAGGTTGGTCCTAGCAGTGTCCATCCTAATTTGGTTTCCTCAGCAATGGGTTGGTTTTCCTCCCCCCGTGTCATACGGCCTGTCTTTACCTTACCCAAGTCCTCCAAACCAATGATAACATGAATTTCTAACTCATTGTGTTGAGACACGTCAGAGAACTTGATATCCTTTAGGTGCTCAAATTTTTGCTGCACCACTTCCGGTCTAGCGTTCCTCACAGTTGTCAGTTTACTGAGGGTGGCAGCTTCTGTAGTGAACTTAACTTCTCCATACATGTTTCTAACCTCTAAATCATAAACTGCACATCTGTGACTCCTGCTGCCGTGGACTGTGTCCAGAATTTTGGTTTCATGTCGAACTGGCTTACCATTCAATTTGTCAGCAATCTTTTGCACCACATAAGTCTTATCACTTCCGGTGTCTAACAGCATACGGCATGGAACTGGTTCTTTTCCTGGAATGTTGATCTTAGCTTGTACTGTCTGGTATGCAATGGCTCCCTTTGCTGTTACATGTAAACTGGTTACCTTCTCCTCTTTGCATATTGACACATGGTGACCCGTTTTCTTATATTTGTCGCATTCCTTCTTGTCTCTACATTTCCTTTGAGGGTGCCCCTTCCGCAGACACTGGAAACATCTGTTATATTTCCTCAAGATACCCTTTCTTTTATCAAGATCTTCCACTTGGCTACACTCTTTATTTGCATGCTCTCCTAAACAATAAACACATGCTGCACTGCTGACCGCTAACACTCTGCCCTCTCTCTTTCTTTCTACCACCGGCTGCTCCTGAGACTCGTCCGCACTTCTGAGCACCAACTCTTGCCAGAATTGTTCTAGAAATTCTCCTATCCCCCATTCGTGGTTCACTTCCTTTGCTCGACGAATATTAATCGCTATATCTCTTGGTAATTTCTTCATCAATTCTGGTAGAACCGCTACGGAATAATGATCTCCTGGGACTCCTAAAACTGATAGCGCCTTGTAATGGGAATCTACTTCATCATACAACTTTCGTAATTTATTTATATCTCTTGGATTTGATACTCCTTGCGTTGCCTTTAATGCTGCCATGTGTGCCCCTTTCAGCAATCCTGTTTGGCCATATTTTCCTTTTAATGTTTCTATTGCTGGCTTGTAATTGTCACCAATTATGCAGAGATTGGCAATTGTTGTGCTTGCAGCACCATCCAAACAAGCTTTCAAATATGACATTTTGTGCACATCAGAGTATCCTGGATTATCATCAACATTTCTCCGGAAATTATCCCAGAACTCTAACCATTTCATTGGATCTCCACTGAAACGCTTTAACTCTAACTTAGGCAATTTCACAACATTTTGACTTCTAAAATCATTTTCATTTCTGCCTGCATTCACTTCATTTCCAAAAGTGGATCCTAAGTTCCCCCCAAAGGGATCATACCTTGATTGTCCAATATTTCCTAGCTGTCCGGAAATTTCTGTTGACCCAATATTTCTAGATTCTCCCACAATTCTTGACTGTCCGATATTTCCTAACTGTCCGGAAATTTCTGTTGAACCAATATTCCTACACTGTCCCATAATTCTTGACTGTCCGACATTTCCAAAGTGTCCGGAAATTTCTGTTGGTCCAACATTCCTAGGCTGTCCCAAATTTCCTGGTCGTCCGCTAATTCCAAACTGCCCAAAACAATCTGGTTGCCCCAATATTTCTGGTTGTCCAAAAATCCCTTGCTGTCCGGTGTGAGCTCTTTCCCCATAATCATGTCCGGAATAATTTTCCCCAGCTCCATCACCCAACAAATCTGAACTAGGAAAATTAGAAAACAAAATCCCTGGTGACAAATTTCTCTGTGCTGGCCTAACTAAATCTCTTTGAGCCCCAAGTGACCCCCCAAGTCCAGCTACATTATCTTTCTTGGTTTCTTTCTTTTCTAATTCTGTCGCCTTGTTTAGGGCTACCTGTACCTTAGCAGCGTACGACCTACTTCGTTTTATTTCATCGACTAAACTATCCCTTAACTTCAATTTCCTCATTTCAGCTTGTATTTTAATGTCCAAATCTTTAATTTCAATCAAGCTCGGCTCTATCACGATTTGAAGTTCTTTAATTTCACTTACCAAGTCCTCGTCGACCCGTTCGACACAATTTATTTCATTTAATCGCGAAAATGAATCTCTTAAGGCCTCTTTAAATACTTCTCTCTCATCTTTGAGATCGTGAAGCGCCATTAATTCATCTCGATTCGTTGCTTCCAAGTTGCCATCTTCGCGGCCGTCTTCAGACATCTTCTTGCCCTTCAAAATTCACCAAAATATTCCTCGACCCCCAAGTGGGTCCCGTCGGAGGTGCCAGTGATGTTGGAAATACCCCAACCGTGCGAGTTCACAAGGTGTAAACAAACCTTGGCCGAGTTTGTCTGTTGGTGTTAATGCTTAAGTTAGTTGACGGGATCTAGCAACAATTGAATTGACCAATCAGCGCTTGCCTTTCGTCACACCACTGAATTCAGGAAGAGGGGAAACCCCTGGATGGAAAACGCACAAGGCTGTACAGCTACAATACAAAAAATAATAATATCATCCTCTATAATCACATTTGCCCTCTTTTCGCGGAAATTACTTGCATACGAACATCTTGCAGCATGTGAGCATATCCATCTTCCAGCTTTTCAAATTTTGTCATGCACGGACTGAGTTTCGTACGTCTTCAGAACGATCGGCCTAGACTAGGTGCCTGACTCAACTGTTTCCAAAATCCATTCTGTTAGTGTTGTCTCTCTCTCTCTGCTGAAGTCTCGAAGCCTAATAACAACTGGATATCGTCGTGCTCGTCCAACAACTCCTCTCCTTTTTCCCGTACCCCAAAAACAAAGTGTACAACTTTCCAGCTCGTTGAGTTCGCTAGTTTCTTGCAGGAGAACACAACACTAAATTCGGATCATTTAGCCATTTTGAATGTGTTTGATCTCGAGAAAACCTGATCACGTGAAAGTGGTGATCACCACAAGGGTTCTCAATTTTCATTGGCTAAGAAACAAGATTTATTTTTAGCTTGCCCAGCTCCATGCATATGCAGGCCTGGAGGTGGCTATTTATCTCCGTCAACTAACTTTAAATTTGTAATTTTTTAGTCTAGATGCACAGGGTGTAGGGAAGAAAGGAAGCTCCTTTCCTCTTCTCCGCAGTAACCAAAGTCTGCGCGCAAGCTACAAAAGTTTCCGTTCCAAGAAGCTGAAATACGATTTTTTGAGAAAGCTTGGTCTCCATTTTTCAAAATTTCTCAAATCCTTGACGGGGAATTCAAAGAGCCAACCGACCAATTTCTATGTTTTCCGAGATGCATTCATTCTCTTCTCGATAAAACTTAGCATAAAACTTATTCAATCATTCCAATTTTGGAAAATTCATTTCTAACATCATTCATTTCTGAAAAGTGCTGAAATCCGCAGCAATTTCTTGCCACTGCTAGCCGTGCGTCGTGCTTTCGATTTCTTTCCCAAAATTTATCAGATTTGGATGCTTGATTCAAACCTTTTCCTAAGAAGTAAGAATATTGGAGCTTTCAACTTTGAATCGGTTTCACAAATGTAAACACAGTTTTAAATATACCACAAATCCTATTTCTTCGACCAACGATGGCATTGCGGATATGGAGAATTTCTTGTCTTTCACTTGCACCTACATAGAAAGCATTTAACTTCATTTTAATCGTCACTATTTGGTTTTTGCAGTTGTTACTAGTATAGTTACCGTTACTGTTATTCTTACCGCTTTTTTACTGCTGTACTACTATTGTTATTGCTGTATTTATCGCTATGCTTATAATGCTACCATTTTTTTGTTCATAGCATTTGTTCTATCCTTACAGTTCGCAAGTGCATAATGTATACGTTTGTATGTTATGTTCGTTCCTGTTTGATTAGCCTCGTTTTGGAGGATAGAGATTTATTAGAGCTAATGGCGGATCGATTAGAGTCGTTTCTGTATGTTCTAAGTAGCTGCTGATTTATGGAGCAAGAAAGTCCAAATCATTGGCTGCCTCAAAACCAGAGGATTCATTATTCTCCATTATGTCAAAATCAAAGAAATCGATTGAAAAAAACAAACCCAGCCGGGTTTTCTGATACTCACAAGTGAAAAAGATAGTCATGAATTGGATTTTGAACCAATAATATTGAACATAGCTAGGGTCGCTAGAAATGAAGATGTGGAACACAAGTGCTGCAGGCCATGACATACGTCCATCAGTTATTTTGCTTCTCACAAGTGATAAAGTCGTTTTAAACCAACAATACTTCGTTCAGCAGGCTGCCTTGTCCATAACCTTGAGTTATGTGGTCATTAATTACTCCCAAATGTGTTTCCTGACATAACTGCAAAGTTTAAGTCCACTTGATGCTAAAAGTCAAGTTATAAGGTTAAGTACGGAGATAAAATGCTCTGGTTTTAAAACAACCATTGATTTTGACTTTCTTTCTCAATAAATCAACAACCACTTATCAGATTAGCTCAAACTTGGTTCCAAACTCTAAGTTGAAGTCTCGTCTATTCGAGACTTGAAAAATGGGTCAAGTTGGATTTATGGCTCCTCCACAGTAGCCATTCAAACAGCGGACATGTTTTTGGGACACCCTACTGTATAATTGATGTGTATACTTTCGTAATTCACAAAAACAGTGATCTCAGTATTCTGGTAACCAGACAAAGGAAATGACGAGTATTTCCCTGCCGAAAGCTGCTTCATTTGAGGTCTGGTTAGGATCAAAAACTTCTTGTTTTGTTATGATTATATTTACGAAGATTTAAGAGATAAAAAAGACTCAGTTAGATCCAAGCAGAATAAGCACGCCCGACAACACCAAGCCTGAATTCTGACGTCACTTCCGGCCTCTCTTGCAAGAAAGCTGTGGCGCGAAAGTAAAATTTTGTGATAAATGGCGTCAGCATGCGTCCCAAGTGTCCCAAAGCAAAATATCGAGATATAACGCAATAGCTGTATCTTCGCTCTTTCAAGTTCTTTGAGCATTTTGGACTCAGAGCTCCTTGGTTTTTCATATTTTTCAAAGGCCGTGGACAACTCTGTTTACAAACTCGGGATTCAGCACAGCAGGTAAGCAGACTTTATCATAAATTTAACGTTTTTCCTTTGTTTCATGGAAATTTTGTTGAAAGTTTTGGATTCCTCGATGTCGTTTTGTCCTATTTTGCCACCTTTCGCCAATTGTTGATGAAATAAACTCGTCTTTTTCTCGTCTTGAACTTTGGCTTGCAGTTTCAACAAAATGAACTTTTGTTGGCCTAAATTTAACCAACATTTTTTCAAACTCCTATATTTTCTAAACTAAGACAGGAATTCTCATTTTGGAGATATAACGCAATAGCTGTAAGCATCTAGTTTGTAGGAATGTTGCCTGTTTTGCTGTAGCCTTTGCCGGTTTCCCACAATTTTCAAAGGCAATCTTTCCTCGAGAGCCATGACCATCTAATCTTCGTTAACTTTACGTGCTTCCTTTCACAAACTTGTCTGCTTTTTAGTCAAAAAACAAACGTTAACCTTGGTTGAATGTATCACTTTCGAACTTAATCTGATGTTTTCAGAAATGAAAGTATTTTAGAGTACTTGCTAGCTGTTTTGGCCACCAGAGCAATGAGAATAATAACAAAACTTTGACTTCGCTCTCAGAGAACTTTTCGTCGGGTTTGGCCTAACTGTAAACAAACATAAAGTTGCATTGTTGCTTAAGCCCGGCGTCCAAACTCCGGCAGTATTCCTGCGGAATTCCACCAAATTCCTGGCAAAATACCGGAGTTCATCTGGCATTTTCCCGGGAATCTGAAAGAATTCCGGTGGAATTCTACCAGAAACCCGCCGTATTTCCGTTGGTACGCCGTCCGAACTCCGGCAGTATTCCTGCGGAATTCCACCAAATTCCTGGCAAAATCCTGGAGGAATTTTTCCAGTAAGTTTGTTAAGATTATAGCCAAATTTCGCCAACATTTTCAGTCTTTTATGGTGTAAATAATCCCTATTCTGTTTCACCAGTGCCTTAGCGGTATTGACGAAGAACCCGGGAATTTGCTAGTATTCTATGTGAATCAAACACAAATTGGGTTTCTCTCCTAATTTTCGACAGCAACTGATTCAGTTGGATTCTGTTGCTGTTGAAGAGATCTTATTCTTCCCTCAAAGCCGTTCAAAGCCGTTCACAGGCTAAAGAGATCTTCTCTTGATGGTGTTCACTTTAAATGAACTTGATGGCCTAAACCTTATAAAATCACATAAACATGAAGCTTTTCAAATGTCTTCAAGACGAATAGCCTGACTCTGACTCGAATATGAAATAGAAATATATGAAATATGAATCCACCACAAATTGGGTTTCTCTCCCAAACTTCATTATGACAAAGAGCCTGACTCATTTTTTGCGAAAGCCACAATGAATAAAAGATAGAAAACGCATACCTCGTGCATCCAATGTTAGACTTACAAAAATAGACTGAGTCTCATCAAATGAAAGAGCAACATGAGCTGTGGACATCTTTTATCAAGTATTGCCTTTTGACCCACGAAAACCCTGGAAAGGTGTTACCGCTTTGACAAATGATAGGCAGGGAGGCCTGAAAAACCCAGGAAGAGGCAAGAAAAACCCTGGAAATCTCAGGAAGGAAGGAAGGAAGGGAGGCAAGAAAAAACCCTATCAATCCCTGGAATGGATAAGCACGATGTTCGAGCCCTACCGAAATCTCATTCGATTTATTAGCGCCACTGTTTCTGCGATCCCAGCGCTTGGGGCTAAAAACCGGTGAGCAAAACTGCACTTGATTGCTAAAAATCAAATTGCTCAAATTGCTTGGTCGCCAGAAATGGACTCTTCCTCTATGACGAGCGTTGGAGTTATGAAACCTTGCTTGCTTCTCTCATCTTTGTGGTGAACCAGAAATTAGGGCCTACTCATGTCCTCTGCTAGCTCTTGTTGTTTATACAATTTTAAACCTCAACATAGCTTTTTGAAAGACATGTCAGACTTACCGAATGACGCTCTTGTCTTGCTTTCCTAATGTTACGATGTTTTGATGTATCTTAGTTTTCCTCTGCACACTTCAAGTTCAGGATCACAAGTTAGGCCTAGACATTCCAGTTCCACTAAAGCAAATGTGCCTTGAAACTAGTTCTCCATATTCAGTATCCAAGTTTCTTGACCTTTTTCCAAACACCAACTCCATCTTGTGGCTCAACCGTCAAGTTAAGATCACAACAACAAAACTTATCTGTTACCGCCACATTTCAAATCCAGCAATGGCTTAGGCCATCATTTTTACAAAATCACGCGGTCGCCCCAAAACGAGGCCGGTGGATGACGCAATCCGCCAAACGAGGCAGACGGATGACGTAATCCCCTAATAAAGTGTTCACCTTTTCAGGAGGGGTTTAAAACAAATCAAATGTACACTTTAATAACATCATAAAATATCTTATTGTTCGTACAACCTAACAAATAGGGGCTCGCACCTTTAAAGGCTCCTGTGAGAATCTCTCCAGCCTTGAGTGCTGCCGCTGAAAGTTACTCCAAATTATCAGATTTGTGGACATACGTAAAGCGATTCAAAAAAACTTTGTTGTGGAATTCCTAAAGAAATACTTTCTTGTCCTTTTCAATGTATTTACCCAGTAGTACCTTGGTAGCACCACAGGAGTACCACAAGAGTGCGAGAAACACTGAAAATAAATTCCTTTTACTAAAATAAAGTTGTATGATATGTTTTTGGAATTTTCTTTTTCATTTCAATTTTTTTGTTTTTTTTGTAAGATTTTATGATCCACCGGTATTCCACCGGATTCTGATTCACCAAAATGTTCCGGCGGAATTCCACTGGTACTCAATTGAAGTCCCGGCGGAATTCCGGTGGACCCGTTGTGACCGCTGTTATACCAGTTGAATTCCGCCACCGGACTGGCTTTCCGGTGGAATTCCACCGGACCTCCGGAACGATTTTCTAATGGGTTATTTTCTTCAAGACTAATGGGGAAGCTCTGACCTAGAAATAGGAGATTTGCTTACTAAAACAATGTTCTCAAGGCTACCTTGTACAAAAAATTATCAGCTTTGATTATTTTGCCTATAAATACGATAGTTTACTGCAATTATTTGCCCTTAAATCTGTTTTCTCGTTCTTGAGCAGGATATTGCTGCTCTGATTTAAGTTTGCAAAGACATCTCCTATTTTGGTTTGCTGCTCTTTTTTGTACATGCAATTCTCTAGGAGACAAAGGGAAATTTGTTATGCAGCACACATTTTTAGTAGGAGGAAATAATATTGTTTCTGTTTTATTTTAGGACCCAACAGAACGAGATTATCCTTTACCAATCAAGCCCAACCTTGAAGCAGCATTTGACAAAAAACACAAAAGACTGCAATTCTTGCTTTTTCAATGCCTGAAGACTGACGCAAAACTGATGGAACATGACTGTTGCAAACAAAGCATTCAATGAAAAACAATATTATGATATATCAAACAATTTGAGTAATCCAATAATTGATACTCTGATGATTTTACTCTGATGATAGGAAGATGGTAAGATAATTGCAATTGAATCATCACAAAATTGAAATTTTAATGCTTCCAACTCTGAAACAGTCTGAAACTTATTCTGAATTTGATCTGCAGAGACAATTGTTTGCAAAGACAAAGACAAAGCTCGCCCGTTTCACCATGTAGGTGAAATGCCATGCTTATTCATGAGTTTCTGAAAATTACCAAAAAGCAGTTATTGCCGTTGTCTATTCAGAAATAGTCATTGCAATTTCAATAGACAGCATCCTTCCCCATCTTCCTTGTCTGTGAGTTTTTAGAGCCAACAAGAGAAGATTTCCAGACTGCATTGAGTTGCTCTATCATTGAGAGGAACTTGCCCAGTACAAATAACATATTGTATATAATTTGCTATCCATTTGTCCATCAAAGACATCTGCCATCATAAACAAAACGATTTTAGTTCTTGATCCATAAATATCCGAGTTCTTTCGTTTGAAGCTGCTTCTTCTTGTCTCTTTCTTTCTGGCGGGTTGGAGAATTATTTGAAAACATGAGAGCATCTCTTGTCCTTCACTGGCAGTAAAAGGATCGCTAGTGCTCTGCATATTGGTTTATTGCTTCGTTTCCTATCAGAATTGAAAAGTTTTCTTGAAAGCAAGCAGCAAGCAGACCACGCCGGTTCAAAACAATTTCTACGATCTACGGCATTTTCTAAATGTCATGGTTTTCAAGGCGCTGCTTACGTCACCAAAAACAATGAATTCGAAAAATTTGCCCAAATACGGATGAAAATCTCTTAAAATAAGACCATCACTCCTGTCAAATTGCGTGGAGTTTACCGGGAAGTTTAAATCAAAACGATTTTAGTTTTAAACATTTCTTAGATAAATTCACTACCTTTTAAGATTAAATTAACGCGGAAAAATCACACCGCATCACTGCAAGAAACGTTCAAAGTCGACGAAAATATTCACTTCCGGTCATTTTCCTATACATTTGTATAGGGGCATCAAAGCGAGGCTGAACTCCTCGAGAAAGGTGTTGTCGGACAACCTCGATTCCAGGGCTATCATTGTCTTCAGCCTCTCTTCTTCAGCACAAATAATACCCCTGGTTCCTACCTGCTGTTTTGTGGTGAATGTATTCTAATTTATGTCAAAAAATTATGCAAGCACTCTGTTCAGCAATGGCGTCATATTCACACAGCAAAACTCAAAGGTGTGGAGGTCAACTGTTTCCCGCGCTTGCAATTTGATGGCGCGATGCAAGCAAAATTGTGTCTTGTTGTAGCAAAGATTCAATAAATGTGAACTGCAAGTTGAAAATGTTTACTGTACTGAAGCGAGAAAACAAAAGATGTCGCTGCTAGCCGGTAAGTTGAGTTCGTCCCGTAATTTTACACAAGTCAAGAGAGTTTTGTATTGTCTCATTCTTGGCCTTGTCTCCTTGTCAGTTTAATTTGGTCTCATCCGCGAAAACTTTTGACGATGGCCTAAATCTGATCTTCCCGTTTTCACTCTCAGGGTTTTCGTTGTGCATTTCCAGCAGGATAAAGCTAAGGACAAGCATTTCTTTTCCAACTTTATCTAACATTCTAAAATGCTACATACTACTGTTAGTCTAAGTTCTAGTTAAATGGAGGTATTGGAGACGCAACGAAGGCGGCAATTGTCCCATGGGTTGCCGACGATGCAAGACAGGTAAGGGTCTGTCTATACATCGCAGCTCGAATTTTTCAGGCGGGGTCCGGACTGGGTAAGGGTCCATTCACGGATGTGCCTGCCCCATCAGCTAGGTATGGGTCTATCTGATGGGGTTTCAGAAAAAACAGCCTATATTCAGGCGGGGTCCGGAATGGGTAAGGGTCCATTCACGGATGTGCCTGTAAATCCCCATAGACAGGTTAAGGGCCTATCTAAGTGGATTTTACGAGAATGTTTTCTTTTAAAGTTTAAGAGAAAATACGTGCGCGAATTTTCGAAGTCTAGGCAAAATTAGGCCTTTTAGGACAATTGCCTCCCCCGCTGGCCTCAGAAAATTTAAAGCGAAACTCGTAACAAGAACAAACAAAATTTTTAAGTTCTACCAGCATCATTGGTTACACATATCTCGTTTTATAAATGTCCTTCGAAAGCCTAATACGATACGATTACACGAATTCTACACCATATGCTTTACATAGAGCAATCCGGGTGGGAGGGCTGGGATTTTCGTTATTGGCGGCACCACTAGCTTGAGTGCTCGCTCTCGTTGAGTCTCTCCTGCTTCTTCGAATTGGCGGCATCTTGTTTTGAGAATTCGAAGCAAGAGTGACTTTGCCTGATTGCTTCAAAATGTAGACCTACTAGCAATCTGATAAACGATATATTGTGCGGCAGAACGACGGCTCTGATTGGTTAAGCTTTCCCGCCCTGGTTACTGATTGGACAGTGGTGAGCTACGTTTTCCCGCCTTTTATGTTCATTGGCTGATACATTCAATGGCAGGGAATCCCATATTACTTGCATCATTTCATTGAAATATAGATTGAATGGTTGCGAAGGGGTGTGTTGAGTAATAAAATTTTGCCTGTGTCTTGATATTTTATTCAGTGCTTTCTTAATACCTTTTTGTAGGCAGAATGCTGTTGGCTAGAAAATTATGTCCTTCTCTTTGTGATCGATGTCCTTTGCTTTGAAAGGCATTTTTTAAAAATTATTGAATCAGCAGACGATTTACGTTCGAGATTGGGTTTTGTATCGAGAGAATTTGCAGAAACTGATGAATGGTTTCAAATGCGCTCCTTCGCAAAATTAATTAAATTCATGCTTCGCATGAATAACATTTAATTTGGTCTCATCCGCGAAAACTTTTGACGATGGCCTAAATCTGATCTTCCCGTTTTCACTCTCAGGGTTTTCGTTGTGCATTTCCAGCAGGATAAAGCTAAGGACAAGCATTTCTTTTCCAACTTTATCTAACATTCTAAAATGCTACATACTACTGTTAGTCTAAGTTCTAGTTAAATGGAGGTATTGGAGACGCAACGAAGGCGGCAATTGTCCCATGGGTTGCCGACGATGCAAGACAGGTAAGGGTCTGTCTATACATCGCAGCTCGAATTTTTCAGGCGGGGTCCGGACTGGGTAAGGGTCCATTCACGGATGTGCCTGCCCCATCAGCTAGGTATGGGTCTATCTGATGGGGTTTCAGAAAAAACAGCCTATATTCAGGCGGGGTCCGGAATGGGTAAGGGTCCATTCACGGATGTGCCTGTAAATCCCCATAGACAGGTTAAGGGCCTATCTAAGTGGATTTTACGAGAATGTTTTCTTTTAAAGTTTAAGAGAAAATACGTGCGCGAATTTTCGAAGTCTAGGCAAAATTAGGCCTTTTAGGACAATTGCCTCCCACAATTGCGCCTGCGCAATACCCAAGACAAGAAAATCCGCAGCTTCTAACAGCTGTATAAATATTACCGAAGGAATGTGTTGTTGATACTGTCATTTGCAATTCTGACCGGTGGAAAGAACTAAACCTATACGAAAGCCTACTAAACAGTTTGAATTTTAAAATCATGCTACCAAAGTTTTTGATGCCTCTATCAATGTTTCGGACGGAGTCCTAATATATCGTTCTTAACAATCCGATGTCCAACGTCCTAGATCTTTTATCAGCCATGCTGGCATGTTTGCGGAGGCTGCCGATGTGGCGGCGCCTATTCGAAAGCTGTGACCTGCGTAATTTTTAGCGTTGTACCCTCCTATACACAGTAGTTGGCGTATGTTTTCGGTAAACAAATCTCTAGACAGGTAACGGCCATCAGAATACTGAAAAAGAGGTCCTCCTTTATAGTTGGTAGACATCAAATACCTTTTCACCGCTGAAACAGCACAGATTGTAGATCCGCTCGATCCGATAGTGCGGAGCACCCCCTTCTTGAACGGATCAGTTTTCGAGGCCTTGATTTTTACAAACATGGCGGCTGGTGCATCAATGGAGGGGCTGAATGAGATGTCTGATCGGCTAAGGTGGAGGGCTGGGTCAAATTTTTTCCCACAAGTAAGTTCGCCAACACGAAGAAAACCGAAAAAGGCTAGACAGATCGCAGCCCACAGCATTAAATCATCTACTTGCTTTGAGGTATTCGGTTTGAGGAGCCCACGAAAAAGTATCAAGTGACCTTTTTTTATTGGCAACCTTGTTCTCTGCTCAGTGTTTTGCGTTCTTTTAATCCCTCGAAGAATGTATTGAAGGTGCAAAAATGTGTCAAGCTTTAAATTAAAGTTATTTGTTAAATGCAGGTGCTTGATTGCTGCTAAATACGCTTTTATCGTGTCATGCTTTACAGATTTAGCCATAAATACCGCAAAAAAGCAAAGAATAACTTCACTGGTTGGTAAAATCGGGGCGTATGTTTGTAGTTGAAATCCATAATAAAATTTTTGAAATTGATTTATCCCAGTGGAATACGCTTGTTTTGTATTTTCTGCCAACGAATTTGAGGCAAATCGTTGAAGATCTGGCATCAGAGAAGCAAGAGGTCCTTGGGAATCTGCTGTGGACTGGTATCTGCCCAAGGTGCGAGCTGCTTGAAACGCTGCACCTGAAAACGAGATAAAGCATCAGCGATCTCATTCACTTTCCCAGGAACATGCTTTGCCTTAAAATAGAAATTTTGCTGCAACGTCAGAAGAGTCATTACTCTAACTAGATGCATAATCTTTGGACATTTAGACCGCTTCGTATTTACGATTGTGACTACAGCTTCATTGTCACAGTAGAACAATACACGTTTCTTACACCAAGAATGGCCCCATATGCTACAAGCTACTACTATGGCAAAAAGCTCCTGCCAGTTTATGCTAATGCCAGGAGCTTCAAGATTTTGGTGCTTTGGCCACCGTCCCTGGAACCACTGACAACCATGAATACCCCCGAAGCCTATGGACCCTGCTGCATCCGTATAGAGCTGCAGCGTGGCAGATGTGTCCCATTCCGTGTTGAGAAAGAATTGTTTCCCGTTCCAACCATGCAAAAGAGTCTGCCACATTTTTATGTCTTCATAAAACCCCTTATTTAGGGAAACATGGTGGTGTGGTTTCTGTATTCCTATTGTTAGCTGTATGATACGCTGGAGAAAGGGCCTACCCGGGGGAATCACCTTGCAAGCGAAGTTTAGAGACCCTATCAGGGACTGTAGTTCTTGCAGTGTGGCTGATGACTTGCACAACCACCTACCGAGGTCCGCGTTTAGGCGAGCTACTTTATCATCAGGCAAGGAGGCTTCCATTTTCTCCGAATCGAGGACTATACCGAGAAATTCGATTCTTGTTGTAGGGCCTTCTGTCTTAGCTTTTGATAGTGGGATGTTTAGAGCCTCAAAAGTGCGGAGCATGCTGGACAAACTTACCTCGCACGAGAATAGGGGATTTACTCCTTTTAAGGGGGGCTCCATAATGAGAAAATCGTCCAAAAAATGAATCACATAAGTTATTGCACATCTGTTTCTCAAGATCCATTCTATCGCGTCAGATAATTGGTTAAATAAAAACGGACCCGAGCGTAATCCGAATGGGATAGACTTTTCATAGAAATATTCCCCTTCCCACTTCATGCCCAGAAGTTCCCAGTCACTAGGGTGTACAGGGTACAGACGAAAGGCAGATTCGATGTCGGTTTTTGCCATCAGAGCCCCCTTTCCTAATGCTTGTATTGCTGCAACAGCATGATCTGTTGTGACATAGCTGAGAGAATGGGCCTCTTTGCTAATACCCGAATTGATAGAATCTCCTGATTTCGGATATGACAAATGGAAAATCGTGCGAAATTTAGTGGAATTCTTCTTAGGAATGATTCCAAGTGGAGAGATTTTTAAATTTGCGAAAGGTGGTGTCGAAAATGGTCCGTCTACTCTTCCCGCAGAAACTTCTTTTGCTAAATTTCTGCTTATTTCTGCCGATTGGGAAAGAGCAGTAGGAAGATTCCGAGAGAACCGTGGGGCCCGTTTTCCTTCATACCCAATCCTTGCCCCTTCCCTCAGCTCTGTGCACAGCTTATTTACAAAAGACTTGTTAGGATGCTCATTTAATTCCTGTTCTAACATATTTATGTTAATTGGGGTTACCACTGTCTGCGTCTTTTCCTGGCTTGCTAAAGCTGTGGGAATCCCCGTTAAACCTTCCCTTGGTACGGCAAAAGCTCCCTGGATGGGGCCCTCTGCACCTATTGCATTGGTGGGTGTATGGGCAGGGCGAGCTGATACAGGGTTTGCCCCTGTTGAAGTTGTTGCACATTCCGTCCCTCTGTGTGCTAAATCTACGATTTTCCGAGGGTCCATTGTTAAAAAGAATACTATCTAATTCAACTTGCGCCTGAGTGCCTGTAAAAGTGCGCAGCCACAGCTGCGGATCTATGACGGACCATGAAAGAGATTTAACCTTTGCGGCCTTATGGCGAAATTTCACATCATACATTAACCAGGCATTTGATCGCTGATACGTGGCTGCCTGTCTAATTATGTCTAAATAGTTCAAGAGTTCAGATGCTCTTGCTGGGAACTTATCAACAATGATCTTGGTGTAAGTATTGAAAGCTGTTGTCCACTCTTCGATCGTGGTTATAACTTTACGTTGCCTCTTTGGTACCAATTTTAGCTCATTGTTCTCTCCCATCAAGACAGCCAGGTTATCTGACTCTTTCATTTCGAAAACAATTTTATACAGATTTTCTGGCAGCAATTGACTCAAATCAAAGAACTCACCCCTCTGAATTGTGTTGACCATTTGCTGTGGTATCTCAGTGAAACCACCATCAACATTGAATGCATGGGCTGGCATGGGCAAGGAAAAGCCTTGTGATGAGTCAGCATGGCGATTTTGTGGGAAACTCGACAAACCCAAGGAATGTAAACTTTGAACCTCTTGGCCTAGGCCCACGATATTGGAGGCCGCACCTCTGATTTGACTTTGGTTGTTGGTTTGTTCTGTCGAATTTGTTGCAACGACATTTTGTGATGGGGCACTCGCTGGAGCCACTGGAGCTGGGCGAAGTTGCTGCATTGCTGCATCGATGGCTTCTTTTACCATTTGTGTCACCTGCCGCATTTGGTCCGGTGAAAAAACATCTCCTCCAGGTGCCGGCACCACTAGCTTGAGTGCTCGCTCTCGTTGAGTCTCTCCTGCTTCTTCGAATTGGCGGCATCTTGTTTTGAGAATTCGAAGCAAGAGTGACTTTGCCTGATTGCTTCAAAATTTAGACCTACTAGCAATCTGATAAACGATATATTGTGCGGCAGAACGACGGCTCTGATTGGTTAAGCTTTCCCGCCCTGGTTACTGATTGGACAGTGGTGAGCTACGTTTTCCCGCCTTTTATGTTCATTGGCTGATACATTCAATGGCAGGGAATCCCATATTACTTGCATCATTTCATTGAAATATAGATTGAATGGTTGCGAAGGGGTGTGTTGAGTAATAAAATTTTGCCTGTGTCTTGATATTTTATTCAGTGCTTTCTTAATACCCTTTTGTAGGCAGAATGCTGTTGGCTAGAAAATTATGTCCTTCTCTTTGTGATCGATGTCCTTTGCTTTGAAAGGCATTTTTTAAAAATTATTGAATCAGCAGACGATTTACGTTCGAGATTGGGTTTTGTATCGAGAGAATTTGCAGAAACTGATGAATGGTTTCAAATGCGCTCCTTCGCAAAATTAATTAAATTCATGTTGACTACGTGGCTCCTCCAAGAATGTTTTCAATATTTTCAGTTATCTGTTGGATATGATGTTCTGGTATTTCATCCATGTTGTTGGGAAATTAGCAAAATTAGCAAGCATTACAGCACTCCATTCAACATATCAGTTCTGATTTTTTAGAAGGTTTTCTGTTTATAACTTTAAAATCTTCAACAGGCCTCGCAACGAAAATGATGGTGCAAAGTCTTCGTATATTTTTTTGCGACGCATAAGAAGCCATAACAAACAAGCTTTGCAGCACTTATTTATGTTCTCCTTGTTTCTCTTGAGATCTTAAATAGGCATAGGCATAGATAGCTAAATGAAATGAGCTTGAACACTGGAGGAAAGTCCTCAATTGTTCTCGCAATCTTTGCAATCTTTGTCGCTCTTTTATTATTGAATGTGAAAAATCGGTGTCTGGCACTAGAATGGTCTCTTTCCGTTGTACGACCATGACGCGTCTCATTTGAAATCAATTTCAGTCATTGACCTGAACAAATTTGAACATTGATTGTCAGAATTTAAATGTCGATGAGAAACACTCAGCCATCTATCGATCTATTTGCAACGCATTTTGACGATGCATGAGCTTTCGCTCGAAGTGTTGCTCTTCAAGATCAGCTATTGGAAAGTTTGAAAACATCATAAAGCAGGAATGAGAAGATATTAAAAACGATATAATAACACTTAATCTGAACTTAATGAGAGTGCAAAAATATTGTTCGCAAGTAGTTGGCATGACCATTATTACTGTTAGAAACTAAACTCCAGTATGGAAATTTTGATGCATGGAAATTCACTGTTTCTACGAGAAAAGATAGTATCAAAGTAAGTATGTAGCCTTCAGATTTCATCATAGTAAACCCAACGATAAAACCTCAATTGTGGACATACAAAAAATATGATGATGTTAGAAAAGCTTTCAATCTTGCCATTCCGTCATATACTTTTCACAACCTCTTACGCTGTTTAACGCACATCTTTAGAGGAACTTGAAAGGTTTTGTACAGCGAGTTTGGACTCTTCCCTCAAGATATTTCAGATTTGATTACTTGGTTGAAGATGTTGCTATTTGGTGTTGTTATAGGTACTTAAAGTAACGTTTGTAATTTTGACAGGATTTACAGCAGAAAATTATTGCTAATTTCAAATCCAAATCCAACCATTCTTCTGAAAGTCTTAGCCTTGCGACATTCTGTTAATTTTTTGTTAATTCACCTGTTTAGTTTCAGTGCTCAGTAAAATTTAAGAAAGGTCGCAAAAGTTCAATTCATTCCACTCCATCTAGCAATGAGAAATCTGTTTGAAACGGTGACTTTTTTGGTTCACCCAGTGAACCAAACTCTTTCAACAACAGTTTTCTAGCACACACATTAAAACCTGGTCAAATACCCCCCCCCCCCCCCCCCGGGGTTAAAAGGAGGCAACTGAGCTGAAGAATCCAGAGCATCACTTGTGAGTTTCTTACGAGTTTCTGTAATTCACAATTTAAAATTCGAGTCGCCTAACTTTATATCAGGTGTACGGTGTGCTCTTAAAAGGAAAATAAAACAATTAGCATGATTGATACAACTGTTGGCACGTTCCTCAGCAAAGAAAATAAGATACTCATCAAGAGTTGATTTTCTTGACATTTCCAAAATCCTGCCTTCGTGTACCTATTATATCGAATAGAAAGACGTATGTACCTAATGTACAAAGAGCAGATATTCCAGGAAACACAGTACCTCTAGGTGTAGGATGTTACAGGGATGTCACTGTAAAGAGAGATATTTTCATTCCATTTGCAGCGTTCCGTTTGCAACAGAGGCCTCTAGAGGAAAGTAAACACTTTACAAATGTTACAAACTGTTCTATGTTGTTTTTTTAGATTCTCTGTTTGCTAAGGCAAGAATTTTCCTTATTGTTAGCATCGCTAGGCCCATTCACTGAAGTAGGAAAACAAACCTCCCGTATAGACTTATCACAATTGCTTTATTTCTGGTTTCCTTCGTTTTTCCTGGAGCAGTAAGTCTGTAATGTTATTGTAGTGACAAGTGTAATGATGTGATAATATATGTAATAAGTCTGGTATACGGCCGGAGTTAATTTATGCAAAAAGATCATTGTTTTAGCATTAGCCAATGAAAATGAAGAAAGAGCCTCGTAGGCACCAGGGTAACAACTGGCCGCCCATTGTTACCCTGGGTTCGAGGTTGGTTGTCGGGCGTTGGCGTGATAAGGTAAGAATTAAAACTATTTCAAAACGATCTATAATAACAACAATTGACTCATTTGTGCAAATTAACTGAAAGAAAACAAGTGTCATACTGAACAAGAAGCTGACTCCTTTGTGCAAATTAACTGAAAAAACAAGTGTGATACTGGACAAGCATTGGACCCAATCTAGACCCCAAAGTGACCTTGCTGCGCTACCACGACTCTGGGATACAAGAGGCCGTTCTGCAATTTGATTGGCTATTCGAAAACAATAGCAAACATAAATTGTTCTGGAAAAACTTCCTAATTATTTGAATAACAATCAAAGGTGAACCTATGGGTAGCTCGCGGAACAAACTGGGATCCCAATTTCTGTCAACAACTGAATTCATTACGATACGTAGCTATACGCATTGCGAATTGCGATGCAGGGTGAGATGTTAGCCCTGGGTAGGAAGGTGCAAAAGATATGTGACCAGTTGACTTTCAGGCCCCAGGGAACGAAAAAACTATTGGGAAAGTTTGTCATATACTGTGTCAACTTCGTGTTTCCATGAGTGCATAACAAAAGCACGAGGACGCAAGAGTCTCTTTTTGTGAATTCGAGCTTGTTGCCACTCACAACAACAATGAACATTTCATTGTTCCCACCACAGAACTGCATCCAGCTGGTTTTCCAAAAAATGAATGAGAAGTGAGAGTAAAAGTTTCAATGGTTTTGTCCAAAGGATCAAGAATTTGCTTCACTGGCTTGCAATACCCTCACGCACACACTGCACTCTGCGAGTGGCATTTCATTCATTCGAAAAAGCGTACGGTAAACAACATTCTTGGCATTGTCAATGCTGGCAAGAAAAGCATTCATTGATTGATCTATTTTCTTGTTGATTGACGTCAATTACGATTTACATTACAAATAGTCTGTCTGTTTTTAGAACGCTCAAAGACAACAGTAGTATTGAAAAGCAACATTCCGCAGACAGCAAAATTGAAAAGGTTCTTTGTTCAAAACTTTCGCAAAGCAGTATGGGTCCTGATATAAAAGGGAAAAATCGCCACAACAATTTTCCCACATCACCTCAATGCTTCGCGTCACTGCGTTCCGCGAGCAAAAATGTAATTTTGTTGCTAGGCAAATCTTGTCACAAAGCAACAACCATTGCATTGTTGATTTGTTGTTTGGAATCTAGGTCACATGATTAGCATTGCCTAGCAAACTGCAAATTCATAATGGCTTCTACTCCTCCAACCTTTTTGGATGGATTTGATCGAACTGTACCAGGGTCTTCATTCGGCTTCGTAATCAGCGTACGACGTAAGAACACCCTGGGAATGAATTTGCATGGAACCTCCATAACAGTGGAGTGTGCACGAAGAGTTGTACAAAAAAACTGTTGAATAGTTTATTACCAAAGCTTCGAACTCACTACCAAAGGAAATAAGAGAAAGTGCGAATATCTTGCAGCCTTTCAAGAAACAGCGTAAATCTCCTTTTATGGACAAGGTGAAGTCAAATGGACATTGTAATTTTACCTCTTTTGGATGTGGATGGGCATTGTAATTTTTGGCAACTTTTAGAAAATTTTATCAATGTAAATTGTTTACCTTATCATTCTACTATCAGTATCAGTCGACCTTTAAGCTGTGAACCAGGCTGCAAACACGTTTTCCAACTTAGTCCTGTAATACACGTTAATACCTACAATGCTGAAACGTCTTGACTTTTCCTAAAATTTCGTTGGCAATCAGAAAATAAAAATTTCAAGACCTATTGTTCGACCACGTGACCACCACATGCCCATATTTGGAGAGTGGTCACAAAGAAATTCTTTAAAACGGCTCTAATTTCTTTCTTTGTTACTAAATCTCAACAATATATATACCATTCGATTCGTCTCAATGAGTGCTTTCATTTGATATATAATTTATTCATATTTGCTGACATCAGCACTTTATTATTTCTATGACGTCATCAATCTTTATGACGTCATATTCCTAATGAATGAGTAATTTTTGCATGCAAAACTGATGGAATTACCTCAATTATCGATGAAGGTACTTTATTTCATCAATAATATGCGAAATTAATGGTTTTAAATCATATTTATTGAGCAAACAATTTTGCATTGAATCAAATTTTCATTATTTAATTAGTTAATTTATTAGAAACCACAAATATCCGTATGAAACCATATGGTTAAGTATTTATTATATACATGCTACAACAATGAACTGTCCTGTAATGCACGTTAAAGGGTCTGTTTTATCCAGCATGCCTTGCACGTGCCGTCTCTTGGAGGCCCTATGTTGTCGCCATTTTCATGGCCCATGAAAATGACATACTGTAAAAACCGGACCTTGGGACCCTAAGACCCTGGGATCCTTAAGTACCAATGAGAGATAAGACCCTTAACACCAGAGGGGCCATCACTCGCACAATAAAATGCTGCTTTGTTTCATCGTCTTTGTTCTGACCACATAAACATTACGGTGGAATTTCTGATTTGAAAAAGTGGTGTTTCAGCTTCAATAATGCTCTCAGAAACAGAAATGCAGATTTAATTCATCGTATGGTTTTGCCATGGAGCACAAATGAATTGCCATGGAGCACAAAGAAATAACATCAGTTATTTGGTATTCTGGCAAGAATCACCTCATTCACTCTGAAATCTGTGCATACTTAACGGATATTTACTTTACTTTTTCAGCTAATTTGTGTTTGCAATTTTAGACGGGTTGCTACCGAATAGACATATTCACGCGATTATACAGTAGAAAGTTTTGGTAAGCAGGATGTTCTGGGAATTTCAGGAAAATCATGACATTTTGGCTGACTTTTGGAGAAAATAGTAGAATCTTGAGGCAGATGGATCATATAGACCCGTTTATTGCTGAGAAACGGTAAAAGCAATCTTTTCGCCGTATTGTTGGTGACTCAAGCTTGCCAAAATTATCTGTTAAACCATGGTGAAACTCAACATTTCATCTTCCTCCACCGCATCAATGTGTGTAATGCAGAGAAACTTCTCATTTGTTTCAGTGCATCCTCTAAACAAGAATAGAACTGCATGGGATTTGAAGGTTAATAAGGCCACAATAGAAAATCACGGCAATCAGAAACAGATAGTAAGAATGGCATCCTTCTTCCATAAATAATCATTTGTTTTCTTCAGTACGAGCATACTAAAATAGGAAGGAGACTTTGCATTGCTTCACTGCAGCTCGCATATCGATTGTTTTAAAACCACACACTATGAAAGCAATGAATATATCTTAGAACTCTTGATCTATAATATGACAACGACAAAAATAGTATTATGATAGTGAAAATAGAAGAACATATTAGCAGTTTATTTTCTTTTGAGGATGATGCCCATCTGGTGTTAAGGGTCCTATCTCTCATTGGTAATTGAAGGTCCAAGGGTCCTTGAGTCCCAGGGTCATGTTTTTATTGTATGCCCATGAAAATGGTGACAACAAAGGTTCACCAAATGACCGAACGTACAAGGCATGCTGGATGAAACAGACCATTTAAAAGCAATCTGTCCCCTATTGTTCTGGCCTTGGTTACTGCTTTATTTACCTTATTTACGCTGCAGCTAAATTCATTCATCACTGAGTCTCTATGACCCTGATTTCTTTGGATAAAGCGAATTAACACCAACTTCTGGAATATACAATAGAGGTCTTTATCAATTTCATTTTCATTCATCGAAAGGGACAGATTGCCTTTAAGCAAATATTATATACAAAAGCAAATACTGACAGTGTCTTTCAAAATGTTCCATACTATGTTACATAACTTCGTAATATTGATAATCAGCTCCTTCGACCAAGTCACGTGGTATTGCATGATGATTCGAATCATTTATTTCGCGTAAAAGTGAAGATGCTGATTTTGGTGGAGGGCGTTTGATGTTAAACGATAAGCAGCGACATGTAGATTTTGTTTGGATGCATTCGAGGCAAACCATGAAGCATCTTTCAACACTCTTCACTTGCATTGTCTTTGCTACATGGCCTACAAACCTCTTGCCAGTAAACAGTATGCTCGTAAAGAAAGCAGTCGGGAAGATTTGTTGTATTGGTTGCGCAGCTGAAAATGTTTAAGAAGTGAAGATTAAATTTGTGAAACTGCTTTCCAGCAGAAATCAACAGTAAAGGTCGAATTGTTACTACTAGTTAAGTTTGATTGGAATATTTTAACATACGAGGGGGCTGGAGACATTTTCCGCGATTGACATTGTCAAAATCGCAAGTTCTCGTAAAACAATTTTCACGAAAAAAATAGCAAAATTGCAGTATTTTGAAACTTTCTTTCATAGGCCACTCTCCGTCGCAGAGGCTGTTTGTTGGAAACCGAACTTTCAGAACTGCGAAGGAGCTTCGCGCTCGCTTTTTTGGCGCCCTCGCAGTTTCGAGAGCTTCAGTTGAAAGCTCAGTTTCCAAAAAACAGCCTCTGCGATGGAGAGTGTTCATAGGCTAGGAGACAGGGGGGCTGCAGCCCCCCAACGTCGGAAAATTTTGCAAAAATCAGCCATAATCGGGCAGAAATCCGCCTTAAGTCGGGCAAAATTTCCTGAGACAATGGATTTTTTATTGGGCAGCCCCCCCCAAACTTTATATCCCCCTACGCCGATGCTTTCTTTTGCAGACTAGTGTAATTTGATGTATTTCATCATAATTCTGATGTTTGGAGGGAAATTGTGCTCGAAATTTGATTTAAACTGATTCCGGGGGTCACCACATTACTTTAAATTGAGTGCTCCACAAAATAAATACCGTTTAAGTCATAGCTTTGGAACCACTGGCTCTATGACAATGAGACAAACATTTTTGAGCTCGTCTTGACAAAAGCTTTCATTTGATATATAGTTCATTGATTTTTGGTGACGTCATCACAAATTGGTTGTTGCGCATGCGTACTGACGAAAAACCATGTTATGGTTCATTTTTAGAAAAATGAGTGACATAATATGATGCAGCAGGTATTTTTATGTATATTTAGCATTTTTTGCTATTTTTAAAAGTAATTTATAATCAATTTTAGACAAAAATCGCTCTTTTTTCGTATAAAATAAATAAATGCTGACATCAGCAAAAATATTAGTGTTACAAAGCAAAAATTTCAAAATAAGAATTACAAGGATATAATCCCTCTATGTTTCAAATAGCACATCGATATGTTTTATCAATTTGGAGATACAATGCGACAAAGTACATGTGAATCGCATTTCTACTGACTTTGGTCAGTTTTGCCACTTTTCTTGACCACACAAAGAAACATGCTGACGTGAGCAATAACGATGACT
This sequence comes from Aurelia coerulea, assembly GCA_039566865.1. Lineage (NCBI taxonomy): Eukaryota > Metazoa > Cnidaria > Scyphozoa > Semaeostomeae > Ulmaridae > Aurelia > Aurelia coerulea. Next base: position 48,778,277 of record CM076943.1, on the reverse strand, counting down.
AATTTTGAGTTAACGTGCATTACAGGACAGTTCATTGTTGTAGCATGTATATAATAAATACTTAACGTGTATTACAGGACTAAGTTGGAAAACGTGTTTGCAGCCTGGTTCACAGCTTAAAGGTCGACTGATACTGATAGTAGAATGATAAGGTAAACAATTTACATTGATAAAATTTTCTAAAAGTTGCCAAAAATTACAATGCCCATCCACATCCAAAAGAGGTAAAATTACAATGTCCATTTGACTTCACCTTGTCCATAAAAGGAGATTTACGCTGTTTCTTGAAAGGCTGCAAGATATTCGCACTTTCTCTTATTTCCTTTGGTAGTGAGTTCGAAGCTTTGGTAATAAACTATTCAACAGTTTTTTTGTACAACTCTTCGTGCACACTCCACTGTTATGGAGGTTCCATGCAAATTCATTCCCAGGGTGTTCTTACGTCGTACGCTGATTACGAAGCCGAATGAAGACCCTGGTACAGTTCGATCAAATCCATCCAAAAAGGTTGGAGGAGTAGAAGCCATTATGAATTTGCAGTTTGCTAGGCAATGCTAATCATGTGACCTAGATTCCAAACAACAAATCAACAATGCAACGGTTGTTGCTTTGTGACAAGATTTGCCTAGCAACAAAATTACATTTTTGCTCGCGGAACGCAGTGACGCGAAGCATTGAGGTGATGTGGGAAAATTGTTGTGGCGATTTTTCCCTTTTATATCAGGACCTATACTGCTTTGCGAAAGTTTTGAACAAAGAACCTTTTCAATTTTGCTGTCTGCGGAATGTTGCTTGCTCGTTAAAGCAATTGATTAACGTTTTATCTCTGCTAATTGGCACTGAAATAAAGAAAGCGCACATAAAGCGCATACAAGACAGAAGTTTCCCGCGATCCTATAGCAACATTTGACGTCGGCTTATTTCATGTTAGACAGATTTGACACCATAAGATGGATAAATCACCAAGATGTTTACCCTGACGCAACAACAACTTACGCAGAATTGGCACGTTCTTCACTTCATTAGCAGCTTATGTCAAAGCAATCGTTTTCTAGAACGAACGAATCATTAGCCACTTATTGATAGTACTCATTATGCAAATAAGTCAACTTTAGAGGATGATGTAACTGGTGGCCTGCACAGAGGCTAGCATTCGCAGCATCACCGAAGGTAGAAGGATCCCCCTCCTACACAGCTACAGAAAGTTGCAGAATCCCAGCAAACAATGGCGCCATTGACAGGGGGAAGGCACGAGATCACACTGAACCAAACCATCTTCATGCATATCATTCTGCACAGAGGTTATCTTCGTGATTGCTTGTCTCAAATTAGATGCCCGCGAATAGCAACAATTTGAAACGTTCTGTTGGGTTCTGCATAAGTAATTTTGCGTTATCGTAAATCTCACATGACATCTCATTTGACACAAATGCACCTATAGTTTTGTGCACGAACTAAGCAAACTAGGGGTAATGACTTTGATTTTTGCGTATCATTCTCGTTTGACATAAAGACCAAAATATTGCCTTTGATGCGGTTCTTTTTCTTATACAATGCGCTTGATTTTCCATTGAAGGCGACTTTAGCAGCAACACTCATCCCTCTGACTGTAGCTAAAAACAGCATCTACGATCATTTGGGGTTATGAAGAAATCAATATTCAAATATTCTTATGCTTGTTTAGCTCAGGACAGACTTTGTAATCATCCAAAAGGATCTTATGTTCTTGCCAGCATTGACAATGCCAAGAATGTTGTTTACCGTACGCTTTTTCGAATGAATGAAATGCCACTCGCAGAGTGCAGTGTGTGCGTGAGGGTATTGCAAGCCAGTGAAGCAAATTCTTGATCCTTTGGACAAAACCATTGAAACTTTTACTCTCACTTCTCATTCATTTTTTGGAAAACCAGCTGGATGCAGTTCTGTGGTGGGAACAATGAAATGTTCATTGTTGTTGTGAGTGGCAACAAGCTCGAATTCACAAAAAGAGACTCTTGCGTCCTCGTGCTTTTGTTATGCACTCATGGAAACACGAAGTTGACACAGTATATGACAAACTTTCCCAATAGTTTTTTCGTTCCCTGGGGCCTGAAAGTCAACTGGTCACATATCTTTTGCACCTTCCTACCCAGGGCTAACATCTCACCCTGCATCGCAATTCGCAATGCGTATAGCTACGTATCGTAATGAATTCTGTTGTTGACAGAAATTGGGATCCCAGTTTGTTCCGCGAGCTACCCATAGGTTCACCTTTGATTGTTATTCAAATAATTAGGAAGTTTTTCCAGAACAATTTATGTTTGCTATTGTTTTCGAATAGCCAATCAAATTGCAGAACGGCCTCTTGTATCCCAGAGTCGTGGTAGCGCAGCAAGGTCACTTTGGGGTCTAGATTGGGTCCAATGCTTGTCCAGTATCACACTTGTTTTTTCAGTTAATTTGCACAAAGGAGTCAGCTTCTTGTTCAGTATGACACTTGTTTTCTTTCAGTTAATTTGCACAAATGAGTCAATTGTTGTTATTATAGATCGTTTTGAAATAGTTTTAATTCTTACCTTATTCTGCTTGGATCTAACTGAGTCTTTTTTATCTCTTAAATCTTCGTAAATATAATCATAACAAAACAAGAAGTTTTTGATCCTAACCAGACCTCAAATGAAGCAGCTTTCGGCAGGGAAATACTCGTCATTTCCTTTGTCTGGTTACCAGAATACTGAGATCACTGTTTTAGTGAATTACGAAAGTATACACATCAATTATACAGTAGGGTGTCCCAAAAACATGTCCGCTGTTTGAATGGCTACTGTGGAGGAGCCATAAATCCAACTTGACCCATTTTTCAAGTCTCGAATAGACGAGACTTCAACTTAGAGTTATGGTTGTTGATTTATTGAGAAAGAAAGTCAAAATCAATGGTTGTTTTAAAACCAGAGCATTTTATCTCCGTACTTAACCTTATAACTTGACTTTTAGCATCAAGTGGACTTAAACTTTGCAGTTATGTCAGGAAACACATTTGGGAGTAATTAATGACCACATAACTCAAGGTTATGGACAAGGCAGCCTGCTGAACGAAGTATTGTTGGTTTAAAACGACTTTATTACTTGTGAGAAGCAAAATAACTGATGGACGTATGTCATGGCCTGCAGCACTTGTGTTCCACATCTTCATTTCTAGCGACCCTAGCTATGTTCAATATTATTGGTTCAAAATCCAATTCATGACTATCTTTTTCACTTGTGAGTATCAGAAAACCCGGCTGGGTTTGTTTTTTTCAATCGATTTCTTTGATTTTGACATAATGGAGAATAATGAATCCTCTGGTTTTGAGGCAGCCAATGATTTGGACTTTCTTGCTCCATAAATCAGCAGCTACTTAGAACATACAGAAACGACTCTAATCGATCCGCCATTAGCTCTAATAAATCTCTATCCTCCAAAACGAGGCTAATCAAACAGGAACGAACATAACATACAATCGTATACATTATGCACTTGCGAACTGTAAGGATAGAACAAATGCTATGAACAAAACATAAGATCCTTTTGGATGATTACAAAGTCTGTCTTGAGCTAAGCAAGCATAAGAAAATCTGAAAATTGATTTCTTCATAACCCCAAATGATCGTTGCTGCTGCTTTTAGCTACAGTCAGAGAGATGAAAGTTGATGCTGAAGTCGCCTTCCATAGAAAATCAAGCGCCTTGTATGTCTCAAATTAGATGTCATGTGAGATTTCCGATAATGCAAAATTACTTATGTTTATGCAGAACCCTGCAAAAGTTTCTATAGACTGGCTACACAATCTCTGTATGCTCCTTAGAACTGATTTGTCGCTAATACAGAGACTTGTTGCCAAACAGTGTCTGAAATCGGAATAACTTGATAGCCTCGTTTTCATAAGCGCTACATGCGTAAAACGCGGACCACAGAATTATTATTTTGGTTGTTGTTGCTGCTGTGATCAGTAATCATCAAAATATGACTCAAGAAAACAACACATTGATACCAAGTTTCATTCATGTGAATTTGAAAGAATTTTAGACAGTTTATGACTCTGACAAAATTGAGCATGGACAGTGAACATAAATTTGAAATTTCAGAGGAGTTTCAGTTTCATATATATATAAAATTCACCACGGAGAGAATTATTTAATGGAGGAGCTCTCTCAATAGGTAAACTAATCGAAGAGAGAGCCCCCCCCCCCCCTATCAAAGTGACCAAAGATAAAGTGACCAAAGTTCAGAGTGACCAAAGATAAAGGAAGGAACCAAAGACTTGACAAGATTAGACATTTCATCATCATTATACATTATCATTAGCAATCAGTTAAGTGGTATCTGAAGGACTGAAGTACAAGGAATTTTCAAGGGAACTGTTCTTTATATTTGCTCCAAGTGATTTGCTGCATCAGATAGACAAACTCTCTCCAAGAAAAGTGCCACCTAAATGCATGCTGATGCGAGGTCTGATAATAATGAAGCAGATATCTTGCTTTAAACAAACCCCTATGAATTAAGAACATCAACATCAATGTGATAAAGTAACAAGTACTTGTTAAATCACAAGCAAAAAATTATATCACCCTTTCCTTTTCGTATGTGATCCAAACACGGGGTGGGGGGGGGGGGGGGTTGGATCACATATGGAACTTATAAAGATTCTAAACTTCTAAAATATCTAAGATTGTTTTATTTGGCAGATCAAATGCATTCAAACCAAAACAACTGTTAAGGTGATAAAGTACAACAGCTCAACATTGCCAAGTAACATGCTTGCAGTTAGATAATATTAGAAATTCAAGGCCCCCGACGAGATCAGAAAAGTGGGGGGGGGGGCAGGCCAAACTTGATACAAAGAATTACCACAACACAATAACATGATGATGACTTGATGATGAGCTGCCTTTCAAAACGGCATGATTTGCAAACATGTGGGGGGCGTGGCCCCCCGGCCCCCCCGGTCCCCAAGTCATCGGAGGCCCTGAAATTGAAATACACGAGCCAAATGTAAACGAAAAAATCATTAACCTGAACTTAGAGTAGGCCTACACTACACTGCAGTGTACTGACAGACTGACACTCACTGCTGTTTGAAAATGCCTCTCAAGTATCACAACAGCATTACATTTTGCCATTTCCTGTTAGAGCACAAACAAATATCTCTTCCCAGTGCCCACTTCATCATGCCAAATGGCTAGCTAAATTCCTTCAGCTTCATTTGCTTCTGCTCTTCAGGTCGATCAAGCTGCGACGACAGCGCCGGACGCCATTACTTCTTCTTGAAAAACTCAGACCAAACAGGCCTCTACTTCAAAGGGAGGTTTTCCAGTAAAAATAAGTAAAGAGACGAAAAGTTGATTGGCTACAAAAAAATTTTCTATTGTTTTAGCCGAAATGCTCCAATCAGATTTACAATTCGGTTTTTCGTTCTGAAAATTCCGATTTGAGACACTCTCTGGCAACTAGTCCCTCATTGAGCTGGCCATCAGCAACAACAACAACAGCGAAATCGAGGGACTAGTGTAGCTAGTCTAGCAGAACCCTGCAAACGTTTCTATTTGCGGGCATCTAGTTTGGGACAAGTAGTAACGAAAATAACCTCTGTGCAGAATCGTATGCATGAAGATGTTTTGGTTCAGTGTGATCACGTGCCTTCTCCCAGTCAATGGGGCCATTGTTTGCTGGGATCCTGCACCTTTCCGCTCAACTTCACCTGTAACGTTTGCATCCGTAGCTGTGTAGGAGGAGGGTCCTTCTACCTTTGGTGATGCTGCGAATGCTAGCCTCTGTGCAGGCTGCCGGTTACATCATCCTCTAAAGTTGACTTATTTGCATAATGAATACTATCAATAAGTGGCTAATGATGCGTTCGTTCTAGAAAACGATTGTTTTAACATAATTAAGCTGCTAATGAAGTCAAGAACGTGCCAATTCTGGGTAAATTTGATGTTGTGCCAGGGTAAACATCATGGTGATTTATCCATCTTATGGTGTCAAATCTGTCTGACATGAAATAAACCGACGTCAAATTTTGCTATAGGATCGCAGGAAACTTCTGTCTTGTATGCGCTTTCTGTGCGCTTTCTTTATTTCAGTGCCAATTAGCAGAGATAAAACGTTAATCAATTGCTTTAACGAGCTTGACTGGCTTTCTTTCTTTCTTTCTTTCTTTCTTACTGACTTTCTTTCTGACTGACCTGGAGCCCCCTCTTAGATTACAAAGTTGGACTTTGTAATCAAAAACAAAAACTCTAAACATGAAGCCATAAAATGTCCACTCGTAAAAACACACCAAAACCGAGTATGTTGCCATAACCCACGAAAATAATTCGTTTTATTATACTTTTTTATTACACGATATTCCGTTACTGTTTTCTCGCTGTAATATTCTATCGTAGTTTGTTATAATTGTATTTTTTAAAATTATGTTCTGTTTAGGCCGTATACAATGTAGTATTGTATTGCGCTTTATATAAAATGAAAAATGAAAATAAGAAAATCTGAATATTGATTTCTTCATAACCCCAAATGATCGTTGATGCTGTTTTTAGCTACAGTCAGAGAGATGAGTGTTGCTGCTAAAGTCTCCTTCAATAGAAAATCAAGCCCCTTGTATAAGGACAAGAATCGCCTCAATGGCACTATTTTGGTCTTTATGTCAAACGAGAATGATATGCAAAAATCAAAATTCATTACCCCTACTTTGCTTAGTTCGTGCATGAAACTATTGGTGCATCTGTCTCAAATGAGATGTCATGTGAGAGTTACGATAACGCAAAATTACTTATACGGAACCCTACAGCACGCTTCAATTGTTGCTATTCGCTGGCATCTAATTTGAGACAAGCAGTCACGAAGATAGCCTCTGTGCAGAATGATATGCATGAAGATGTTTTGGTTCAGTGTGATCACGTGCCTTCCCCCAGTCAATGGCGCCATTGTTTGCTGGGATTCTGCACCTTTCTGTAGCTGTGTAGGAAGGGGGTCCTTCTACCTTCGGTGATGCTGCAAATGCTAGCCTCTGTGCAGGCCACCGGTTACATCATCCTCTAAAGTTGACTTATTTGCATAATGAGTACTATCAATAAGTGGCTAATGATTCGTTCGTTCTAGAAAACGATTGTTTTGACATAATTAAGCTGCTAATGAAGTCAAGAACGTGCCAATTCTGGGGAAATTTGTTGTTGTGCCTGGGTAAACATCATGGTAATTTATCCATCTTATGGTGTCAAATCTGTCTAACATGAAATAAGCCGACGTCAAATGTTGCTATAGGATCGCGGGAAACTTCTGTCTTGTATGCGCTTTATGTGCGCTTTCTTTATTTCAGTGCTAATTAGCAGAGATAAAACGTTAATCAATTGCTTTAACGAGCGTGACGGAAGTGGGTTACTTACTTTCTTTCTTTCTTTCTTTCTTTCTTACTGACTGACATCGAAGCCCCTTCTTAGATTACAAAGTGGACTTTGTAATCAAAAAATGGTAGCATTATAAGCATAGCGATAAATACAGCAATAACAATAGTAGTACAGCAGTAAAAAAGCGGTAAGAATAACAGTAACGGTAACTATACTAGTAACAACTGCAAAAACCAAATAGTGACGATTAAAATGAAGTTAAATGCTTTCTATGTAGGTGCAAGTGAAAGACAAGAAATTCTCCATATCCGCAATGCCATCGTTGGTCGAAGAAATAGGATTTGTGGTATATTTAAAACTGTGTTTACATTTGTGAAACCGATTCAAAGTTGAAAGCTCCAATATTCTTACTTCTTAGGAAAAGGTTTGAATCAAGCATCCAAATCTGATAAATTTTGGGAAAGAAATCGAAAGCACGACGCACGGCTAGCAGTGGCAAGAAATTGCTGCGGATTTCAGCACTTTTCAGAAATGAATGATGTTAGAAATGAATTTTCCAAAATTGGAATGATTGAATAAGTTTTATGCTAAGTTTTATCGAGAAGAGAATGAATGCATCTCGGAAAACATAGAAATTGGTCGGTTGGCTCTTTGAATTCCCCGTCAAGGATTTGAGAAATTTTGAAAAATGGAGACCAAGCTTTCTCAAAAAATCGTATTTCAGCTTCTTGGAACGGAAACTTTTGTAGCTTGCGCGCAGACTTTGGTTACTGCGGAGAAGAGGAAAGGAGCTTCCTTTCTTCCCTACACCCTGTGCATCTAGACTAAAAAATTACAAATTTAAAGTTAGTTGACGGAGATAAATAGCCACCTCCAGGCCTGCATATGCATGGAGCTGGGCAAGCTAAAAATAAATCTTGTTTCTTAGCCAATGAAAATTGAGAACCCTTGTGGTGATCACCACTTTCACGTGATCAGGTTTTCTCGAGATCAAACACATTCAAAATGGCTAAACTAGAAATAACGATACGTTAGGAAATGCATGCGCTTGAGAGCCAAAAGGTAGTTGTATCATGGTGGTACACAAGATGGACAAAGAGAAATGCAAGATGTGCGTGATTATCACCAGGATATCAACAATAACAGAAGCACACAGAAAATTAACACAACTCATTGCAAAGAAGTATTAGCAACATGAAATGAGGTCTCGTTTTTGCCATTACAAATAATTTTCTATCAAAGCTGCCAAACTGCAGGTGTAGAGTTTGAAAGAGGTCTGTTGACACTATATCCTGTGCACATGAAGTAAAGTCTGTGATATATTTGTGAGGGTTTTAGTACTTCTTAATTGTAACTGATGATGCTAATACTTCAGTGCTTGCTATCAAAACTATATAGGTAGCATTTACATAAATCAATGACAAGTATAAACTATAAAAAGCCAAGAAATTGTCTGTAATAGAATAGTAGTTTTCACAATTCTTATGTTTTACCAGTCTCTCTTGCTTGATTGTTTGGCATACAGTCTTGATTTTCTTTTTTCTGTCACTCTCAGTTTCCTTTTGATGTTAATTAGGTTTTTACGAACTGGAGAAGAATTTTGAATGAGACATGTTGTTGATACATAGTGTACTTCTGGGATAAAGCCTGTAAGAAAAATACTAAATCACAGGTTTTACTAGAATTGCATCCTTGGAAAATGTGACTGATGTTAATGATACAATGGAATGCATTAGCAACTGCCTGAATAATAATGTGGTCACACCATGTTCCCTTTTCAGACATTTGGGTAATATAAGCATTCAATTCAATTCAATTCAATTTTATTTGTAAAAGACGAGCTAATATAAAAATAAAGAACTTCTAAAATATTCGTATTCTACGCGACCCAAGAAAAGCAAAGCTTATCTAGCTTGGGCCGCAAAAATAAAGTTTTAAAGGACTACAATATGTGCTACTACAAAAACAACTAGAATTTTTTTTTTTTTTTTTTTTTTTAACTATAAGATTAATAAGGAACAGCTACTTGAAATACATACGAATCAACTGTATGGTATTACTATTATCATTTAATTTTTATTTTTTATCATTTAACCAAGCTGTATGGCAGTCAGGTTAGTATTGATCAATAACACTTTTCTTTAGTTTGAATGCGAACTTTGCTGGGTTTTGAATGCTTTTGAACGAGGAAGGTAAAGCATTCCACAATCGAGCCCCTTTGTTTCGCATCATTTTGTTTCCCCATATTTTGTTTGCCTTACGAATTTGATAATGTTTACTTTGACGAGTGTCGTATTTATGTAAATTTTCATTTGTTACGAAGTAATTTTGAAATACAGTTGGAAGTTTATCATTGTTATGATGAACATGTTGCATGAATTTTAAGATTTTCAATTCATATAAGTCAGTTAGTTTAAGAAAGTTAGCTTCTTTATGAAGTGCGTTAGTTGGATATCTATAGTCTTTAAATTGAAGTATTCGTAGAATCCTGTTTTGTAGAACTTGAAGTTCTTTAAGAGACTTTGCCGCAGCACAGCCGTAAGCTTCGAACCCATAGGCTATCTTTGATAAAACTAGTGCGTCGTAGAGGGTTGTTAAGCAAGCTTTTGGTACGTAATAACGCAGCTTAGAAAACATCGAAGTATATTTAATAATTTCACTTCTGATCTTATCAATTTGCTTTTCCCAGGAAAGTTGAGTGTCCAGTACGACACCAAGGTACTTAGTGTCATCAGATTGGTTTAGGATATCTCCCATTTTTATTTTGTGTGTTTCATTAGCACTTGCACACTTATTTGATGAAGAGCGAATAAGGCAATAATTTGTTTTTGCAGTATTTACCTTGAGCATATTTGCCTTCAACCAGTCATCGAGTTGATGTAGCTCTGTATTCGTTTCGTCAATTAATTGAGGTATATTTTGTCCAAAATTAAAAACGTTTGTATCGTCCATTGAAGTCCATAACTGTAAACACATTCTCGGTATAAGTGTGGATGGTTGTTCATATGAGTTATACCACATTCCCTGATATGCGTGTCAGGGTTCCAAACATTAGATGTTAACGGGCATGAAAAAAGCAGTCTCCTGACCCCCCCCCCCCACATCATAGGGAAGAAGGACCTTTTGGCCTGAATTTCTTTCAAGCTCATCCATGACAAAAAATGATGCTGGCAAATAAATGATAAAACAATTTTATTTGCAAATATTTAACAAAAAATTGCAGAATTTGGCATTGCAGGTATGAGCCAGGATAGATATATATGCATGACTCAAATGCCATGAACTGGGAAACTGGGAAGGGTTGCTTGCAAGCACTGGCAGCATCATATGCCAGGCACACTTTCATGTCCCAGAACAAGATTCAGAATCACATTCAGATTCAAAATCAGATTCAACAAATGAAGGAAACCTTGAAAAATTTGCACAAAGCCCCCAGGAGGAGCAAGACTGAATTATGTTTTTGCCGCTGACCGACAGGACCTTGCGCCCCCGCATTTAGTTGGAATCTGTGAATCTGGAAAGTTGCCAGGAAAAACAAACAATAGACTTTCGAAGATTCCTGACCCCTGGGAATTGGCCTATTGTCTTCGGTACTTGGCTAAATGCACAGGTTGGAAGTTAAAGATTACTTGGACGAGAGCTGAAGTTAATCAAACACTTTAAAGGGCTCCAAACACGTGGAATAGATATCGTGGTAATTGTCACTTCAGACGAAGAATTCAAGGATTTAATGTTTTGTAAAATACTCCAAAACTGGCCGCAGCCTTTTCACCATCATCTCCGAAATCCTTCTCCAAGATCTGAGCAACATTTTGAGCCAGGTGAGCTATTCGGGAAAATAGGGGATCATACTTCAATTTTTTATCGAAGTACCGGTGATCTTGGGTCATTCCATATGAACTCAACAAGTGAAAATCCCTTTGCACCTTAGATTTTGCTCAAATTTGGACAAGATTTTAAGTTTGATAAGGAGGTTCCAAAAATCAAATTTTTTGTTAATCGGGGTTATAATTTACAAGATAGGGGCTTTCGAAAATTTTAACATTCCACCAGCTACCGCGGCCCCCCAAAAGCCTACCAGGGAATAACTTGCTTCATATTTATCTCAAGGAGGCCAGTGAGGGCTCATTTTGAAGCTCTTTTTGAGATATTTCCAGAAATGCAGCTTTTGTGATGGGAAGACCACTTTCCTATAGAGTATGGTTTGACAAAGGTAACTTTCTTCCAACCGGCCCTGTGAATTAGTACCTCTCCCTCCCCCCCCCCCCACAAAATTTGTTATATCAATCAGTCCTCCATTCCTCCATGATGTTGACTTTCATGGGTAAAAAATGTAGAGTGGTTCCTCAAAGCGTTTAGGAGTTCTGAAGCATTTTCCTTGGTGAGGTAACTTTCACTATGAAACTTTGTAATCATCTCTTCGTGGAAATGTAAAAGAGCTTGAAGGGCCTGCAGGATGAAGGAATTTCAGCTGCACTTAATCGTTTTTTATGTCCACATCTAAAACCAAGGCAAGCCACCATTGGTTGTCATATTTGCAAGTGACATATCCATGAATTGCTTCCCATGCAAGGATTTCCTTGCTCGAAACATGACTGACATTAACTTTCTTCTCCTCCAATACATATGAATATTCTTTAATCAAGAGTTTTGTTTTGCATGCAGGAATAGAAAGGAAACAATGTAATTTTTGTGTTCCCTCGATACCCTTGCATTCCTCAAATCTTTTCTCAGTTTGAATTTGGTCATTGTATGGTCTCTGCAGGCTTGCACGTGCTGCTAGACGCTTTATTGTGCCTCCAACTCCATCACAAGGGCCTTTTCCATGGGACGTTGCAAAAAAATGCCATTCAGCAAGTACACCAAAATCTTCTTCATGGTGGGCTAAATTTGAAAAGTTCTTTTGATTCTTGTATTGTGCTGCTGCACCATCAGAGAAATACATCATTTTCCTAACGGGAAACCTCTCATTCAAAAATGCAAAGAGTTTCTTTTGAAAATGATAAACAGCGACTGTATCGTGGATCAAGCAATCAGATATTATGACAAAACTCAATGGAAGGACAGTGGAAACACCATTGCCATCTGAAAATCGATGATACGCAACAAAGGGATGAATCGTGGCTTGCGTATTTGTCCAATGGAAACCCTGGACCTCATCTTGCAAAACAAATGAATAGTTCTCAGCAAAATCTCCAACAACAATAACTTCACCTTCTGCTAAGTTTTCCTTAGCTTGCCTTAAAAAGAGAGCCTGTTGTTTGGCCAGGAAAGAATGGCGCTGAAGCCGCACTAGACTCTGAATAAGGTCATCAAGAAAATCATCAGCACCTTTGACAATTGTTTCTAAATTAGTTCTGTCAACAGAAATCCACAACTTGTAGGTGATTTCATCAACTGAAAGCTCCTCAAAAATAGTTGCCAAATCTGACTTCAAATTTTCAGCACTTGGGCATGATTCACAGCGTCCAAAGAAGCAGTCTGGTTGTGCAGGATTACATAGGAGGCGGGCCAGCAAATGGTTATAGGTTAGATTTCCAAAAAAATCGTCTCCCACGAGTTCTTTGAATCTTGGGTGAGTTGATATTCTCGATCCATCCAACATGAGTTTAACATTTTGATGGATTGCACACACACACACAGAATGTGTTCCACTTCCATCAGGCAAAATTACATTTTTTGGGCGAAGGGAGGCAAATTTTGAAAAACCTATTTTCAGACCAGTTTGCTCCTTAAACTTCTGATAGCATTCTTTTAAATTACAAAGAATCAGTCTTCTTTGAATTCTTGCTTTTTGACCATTAACAAGCATTGAAACACAGTCCTTCTTGCCTGGCATCTGGCGACTAATTTCATCATTTTCATAAAATGCCTTGACTTGCTGGTTAATGTTATCACAGAGGGTTTTGCCTGGTTTTGGATTGGGGGTTGCTAGTACTCCTTTATCTTCCACAAGTTGCTTTACTGTTCTTGCCATATAATTGGACACTTCGAATTCTTCCTCTATTCTTTTTCAACTCCAACTCTTTGGAAGTACGGTCAGTATCTGCATCTTTTCACTTCTCTTTTCTACTTGGTGAAATTTTTCCTTCAGTTGGTCAATTATCTCATTTAATTCTTCCTGGCTTTTCTTCAGTTTATCTAGCTCTTCCTTATCAGTACATTCTTGTGATGAATTCATTCTCAATTTTTTACGTATTGTTTCATTGACCCTCATTAATTTTTCTTCAGAATATCGTTTCTGTCTCTCTAATTTCTTAACAATAAATGGTGAATCCCCAAGACGACTTAGTGTTTCATTGACAATTTCAATATCAGCAGATCTTGACTCAAAGTTTCTGTCACTGTCAGCATCATGAAATTCATTTGCACTGATATCAAGTGGAGCATTAACTTCTTGCTCCTTTCCAGACTCTAAGACCAGTTTTCGACAGGAGGTACACATCTTTTTACCAGGTATTAGTTCAATATGATGATGTAAACGTGAATAACCCAAGGTTATCTCTCGGAGACCTTTTACTGGTATCTTTCCTTTGTGTTTCGAAAAAGGATCACAACAAGATCTTTGATGATTAGAATATTGCGTCAGATAAGTTTTCCTGTGATTCTGGCAAACTTTTGAGACACATTCCATTCCTGTTCGCAGCCTTAAAACTTCATTTTCTTCGCCAAAAGGTTCATAAAAACCATCTACCCCACCAGCTCTAACACAATCTTCATTCAGAGATTTACCAATGTCACATTTATCTTTTGAACTGCTTTCCATTTTCAAAGATCTTTAAACAAAATAATGTGGGTTCCCTTGCTTCACCTTATTTATATCAAATAGATTTATAAGTATGACTTAAAAAGGGATTTATTGATTCCTTTAAGGAAGGAATTTCAAGCAGTTAATATTTCACAGATTTATATATCATGTCCTGTCACAGGTCATAAAATGGTGGAGATTTCCTGATTTAAATACCAAAATAGCTAATCAGGAAGCTAACCTATCTGAGAATGCCAGCCCTCCATATCTATTAAAAACAATGATTTATTTGCATCCAGTATTCTGTAGGCAAAGTAAGTCTATATATTTGTTTGTGGCTTGACACAGTCATGCAATATTGATACTGGTACAAAGTTTCATAGTGAAAGTTACCTCATCAAGGAAAATGCTTCAGAACTCCTAAACCCTTTGAGGACCCATTCTACATTTTTTACTCATGAAAGTCAACATCATGGAGGACTGATTGATATAAAAAAATTTGTGGGGGGGAGAGGTACTAATTCACAGGGCCGGTTGGAAAAGAGTTTTCTTTGTCAGACCATGCTCTATCGGAAAGTGGCCCCCTCATCACAAAAACTGCATTTCTGGACAGATCTCAAAGAGAGCTTCAAAATGAGCCCTCATTGGCCTCCATGAGATAAATATGAAGCAAGTTATGCCCTGGTAGGCCTTTGGGGGGCCGCGATAGCGCGCGGAATGTTGAACTTTTCAAAAGCCCATATCTTGGAAAGTATAACCCCAATTAACAAAAAATTTGATTTTTGGAACCTTCTTATCAAACTTAAAATCTTGTCCAAATTTGAGCAAAATCGAAGAACATCAGGGAAAATTTTGATCTAAAAGTTGATGGTTTGACATGGAATGACGCTTTTTGAAGAGGTAGATACTTTGTTGTTTATTTCATTGAATTGCAAGCCTGTTTGACTCTTCTGAGCCTCACAAGCCAAGAAATTTCAAGGTTACTAGATTTTGGTTCAAAAATAGTGAGAACAAATTGATCGAATTTCTATGTAATTTGCAAAATATCTGGCCGCAGCCTTTTCAGGAAACTTTTTGTATTGATCGAAATTTTATTTGGCTGTCAGAAAATCGTATCGGTACCGCCGGGAAAATAGGGGATGACATTGTAAAAATTAGATATCTACGTGTTGGTTTTATGCTGATTTCCCAGCCAGCCATCTTTGTTTGTTTACAATCTAGCAGCCGCAAACAACGGAGAGCAACGACAACAGCTCAAGGTCAAGTCAAAATTATACCCCCGTCCTTAGCCTATGTTAGTATTGATTACTTGATGTTTGATTTGATGTACCAGGGGGTCAGTTTATGATAGATTAGGCCAAAATTCTCGTTGTTTATGATAGATTAGGCCAAAATTCTCGTTGTTTTGAAGTATATCGCAAATTTCTTGTGACATTGATTTCATGTTTGTATTCCCTTTATGGCAAATTGGTCGTTGAGCAAAGCAAATTTTTTATATTTTACAGAACAATTTTTACTTCAAGGTAAGCATGACTGCGTTCAGAAAATATTACTCGCTCATCGATGTTACTCGCAGTGACGCACGTCGGGCGGGAAGTTTTAGTCCATCGAAGGGTTAGATGAGAGAGCAGAAACTCCAGGCTTTGCAAGAGATTTTTATTGCCCAGAATCAAATAGTTTGATTTTTTTTACAACACTGGCTTGCGATTAATAAACTGGGTAAAACTCCACGGGTTCTTTGTGTATATAACTGTCGTGTTTTTGTTTTGGGATGTTCTCCGTATTTCAGGTATTTCAGTTTAAGCTCTTTCCATGTGACCTTCACCTATGCTCGTTGTTGTTGCTGTTATGGTTTCAGCTGTGGTCAGTTCTAGAATTGAGGAAAGGAGCGTTTGTAATAATTCTGATTTCCCCATTGCCTCGGTTTCGAGGGATATCTGCGCGCGCATAAAAAACATAATTCAGTCTTGCTCCCAGGAGGGACATTTTTGGAAAGTTCTCTAAACAATATTTGGATACCATAGCTTGTTTTTATTTTAGGTTTGGGCTCGATATCTTGTAACAGGGAGTAATGGGGGCAATGTTTCCTTCATTTGTTGAATCTGAATGTGATTCTGAATCTTGTTCTGGGGACACGAAAGTGCCAGGCCAGGCACAATCGGCAGACAGAGAACTGTTTGAAAAAATAAGAAACTGAGTATCGTTATCTCAGATACCAGCAATGGGCAATGATTTTGCTCAGTGTACCACAATTGGCATACACTGGCATTAGTCTGGCTTTCATGATAAGTTCTAAGTGAGTAAGAAACTTAGGCCCACACCACAGAGAGGTCTCCAGTACGATAGCGCCCAAGAAAGGTCGCAGATGGGCACATTGCAGCTCTGCCACAGAAGAGACATTAAGGTAAACATATCTCTCAATGAATAATGTACAAAATAGTCAGTAACGGTGCAGAAACAATAAAATTTTGAAGAATAAATGAAAGAACCTTACCACATCGACTGTCCCCTCGCTGTTTGCCTTGCTGTGCACGCCTTCTGCAATCACTATTCCAGCGATGATCCATCTAAACCATTCCTTGATCAGCCATAAAATGTCATACCTCAAGAGTATGCTGTGTCATGTTCTTTTCATTCACGCATATGACTCGAAAGGTATATGAAATGATCCGAATTTAGTGTTGTGTTCTCCTGCAAGAAACTAGCGAACTCAACGAGCTGGAAAGTTGTACACTTTGTTTTTGGGGTACGGGAAAAAGGAGAGGAGTTGTTGGACGAGCACGACGATATCCAGTTGTTATTAGGCTTCGAGACTTCAGCAGAGAGAGAGAGACAACACTAACAGAATGGATTTTGGAAACAGTTGAGTCAGGCACCTAGTCTAGGCCGATCGTTCTGAAGACGTACGAAACTCAGTCCGTGCATGACAAAATTTGAAAAGCTGGAAGATGGATATGCTCACATGCTGCAAGATGTTCGTATGCAAGTAATTTCCGCGAAAAGAGGGCAAATGTGATTATAGAGGATGATATTATTATTTTTTGTATTGTAGCTGTACAGCCTTGTGCGTTTTCCATCCAGGGGTTTCCCCTCTTCCTGAATTCAGTGGTGTGACGAAAGGCAAGCGCTGATTGGTCAATTCAATTGTTGCTAGATCCCGTCAACTAACTTAAGCATTAACACCAACAGACAAACTCGGCCAAGGTTTGTTTACACCCAATTAAAATCATGTCATCAATCTCTTGATGTAATTTCTTTTCAATTCTGTGCTATATTTTGCGAAAAAGAAAACTTTTGCCATGAATGCAAAAAGTAATATAGTACTGGAAATTCCCAAGAATAAGCTCACATGACTTGAAATGGGTAAAACAAACCTTAGCTGATTTTATCTATTTTATCAAAATATAATACATGTATTTCTATTTATAAGAAACTGCCCATAAGAAACTCCACTCTCAAGTCGCAAAATATTAAGGAACTCCAGAACTGGGAAAATATAAGTCAAGAAACTATTTCTTAAAAAATTATGCAACAGGGTAACACAAGCAAAAATTGCGTTCTACACTGTATTTGAGAGGCAACATTTTTGTGCGACAGGGTATACTTTTGGCCTATTTTTATGCGACAGGGTGCAGGGTGTGGAGAGGTTCTCCGCACTCCGACAGGGGGGTTAAAATGGCTAGAAAATGTAGTTTTCATACGTCATTTTGCCAAATTTCCTCCTTTAATAATCCAAAATGTCCTCCGACGGGGGACTAGATGCTTCCGACGACGGGGCTGTGACCCCCCTAGCCCTCCCCTCGCGCCACCCCTGGTTTGGGATACTATCAATGAAAGTGAATTGAAAAAGAGGTTTTCTCCAGAAGAGTTAGACCCCCGTCTAAGCGCTTTAGATTCTGCGCACTAGCGATTGCAGGGTCATCGCCCGTCATTTTTCCTTTGTGAATTCAAATGCCCCAAAGCGCTTCGCCAATAGACGATTACGCTAAAGATGGCGGCGAGAAACTTTTTACCAAGATGCACTGCGCTCGAATAACGAATCTTTAACAACTTTATAGGAATTCGATTGAAGAGCGCAGTGCATCTTGGTAAAAGTTCCTCGCCGCCATCTTTAGCGTAATCGTCTATTCCATTGATCAGCGAGCCAATGAGAGTTAATGACTTCTCCATTGTGACTTACAATAGGGAAGGGGAGGTCGCAGTATCCCGAACAAGGAACCTCTAAGGAACTCATAAGAAACTTTTAGTGCTGAAAATCTGATAATTTTAAGAAGCTTTCAGTGCTTGGCCAAGTTCTTAGTTTCTTATAAAAAAGTAAATGTATCTTCTAAATTCATTGTAGGTGCACGTGATGTACTTGTTAGGTGCTTATTACATTATTGGATTGAGTTAAAATACAAGACTCAAAGTTTCTTGCTTCTTTTCAAATCCATCCTGTTTCTTCATCTTTCTCCTTCTCGTCACATTCATAATTTCCTTTATTACAAAGAAGCCTACAGCTATGGCTAAAATTGCACTGAGAAGAATCATGCCGCATGTGGTGACGGTAAACAAACTTTTGACATCCCTCGGCTTGCCAGAATCTAAAGTGATGGAATACATTGTGATATAATTCAAAAGTTGAGTTAATTTGCATTGATAATGGATCTTTTATCATAAGCAGGTATGGTGGGGAAGGACAGGGGGCGAACTTGTTAATAATTGAAGTTCTCTACATCGGTACTAGACTGATAGAATGAGTCTCAGTTTATTGCATTTAATTGAATGATGCTTATTGTTTCAAACTGAGACTAGTGACAGTACACTAAAAATACTTTGGTCAAATGCACAGCATTTTGGGTCCATCCAATCAGATCACTGCTTTCTTAATATGTTCAGAACACATGCCTTTTCTTAGAGTTTGATTGGATGATTAAATGAAAGTTGGACACCTCGAAGCAAAGCAACGTTCGATTTTCATTGGATGTTCAAAGGATAGATAGAAGACGTTCGATCTTTCGTTCAGTCTGTATTTAGCAATGTGATTGGTTGTGAGTTCTTCTGTTAGTGAAAATAAAAAGATCAGATCATTAAATAATATATTTGCTAATATTATCACCTTGATATCCGGGGAGCGGGGATTGATTTTTCTCACACGGTAGACCGCCGGGGGGGGGGGGGTTCTTCACCATAAATTCATACAGGGGTGTGCGGCGCCAGAATTTCTGTTATGACCCAATCCCAGAATTTTGGTCAAATGATGATACCCTATCCCAGAATAAAGGTCAGATATTGCTACTCAATCCCAGAATTTTAAAGAAGTAACAAAGAACAATTCAACGTTAAATGGCAGTCAATTTCAAGGCGAAAGAACGGATTTCGTCTCAGTTATGGTTAAAAGCAGATCAAATTTGTTCTGAATCAATGGGGACATTCAACACCCATCACCAGAATTTTTAGTTAAACAGTTAACCCCCAATCACAGAAAATTTCAAGTGAAAGTATACCCCAATCACAGAAAATTTCCTGCAAAAGTATAAAGTATACCCAGAACTTTTAGGCCAAAAACTACCCAAAACTGGGGCAAATCCCCGTCTGACCCGATAGTGAAGTACCACCCCTTGGGGTAGACCGTGGGCAATCTTTCACCAATTATTTTTAGAAAGGAATGACAAGAGTAAAAGAGCTTTTTACTCATCCCATTTCTCATATCTGTTATCTGTATTGTTGATCAATTTTGGGCGAGAAAGATCTAACTTCTGCATACAACGTTGTTTTCTTTTGCCATTTTTCTCTTGTTTCTACTGCTTAGGCCACCATAAACCAACTTACGAACGAGATTTGAAGACTTCACACAGTTGCAATATGGTCAATTCACCGATCCTTCTCAGTCAGATTGAACGGCAAAGGCAACTAGGGACATTATTTCAGTCTTGTCTTCCCTTGCGAAGAAATCGGTGGATCAGCCCTAGCGCCTTGACAATTTAGCGTATCGAATTTCTAATGTAAAACTTTTGTTGATTAATAAACACTTACCATGTGGTTTATCTTTGCCTTCCACAAGGGGTCCAATGTTAACACTGTATGTTTTTGAAGGTGGATAATTGTTTGCTTCTTGCTCCTTGTTATCTCTCCTCCTCAGTGACCTCAATCCTGCTTCCCCTGATTCCAACGATACCGACCTTCGAACTCTTTTGATGTTGTTACCCTGACAACCAGATGAGCAGCGACGGTCATTTGACTGCTTGTGACACATGAAAATTTGACAATGGATATAAACTTGTGTATACCCGCCGTAGAACTTGAATGACATGAAGCTGAATCTCATAGTGTGTAATTGTGTCACAGAGATGAATTGAACCGTAGTATCGGAAGCACATCTGTGAAGTAAATAGAAGCATTGGTGATGATTACACGTGGGTTACATTATTGGTAAATATGTACTCAACTCCAACAGTGTTCTCTACACACGTTTCATCGTGTGTGTGCGTTTGTATACTGTTTCCAAACTGTCTACAACATATTCAACGGGTGCAATGAACATATAATTTCTTCGATGATGTTGAACGAAATCTAGCCAATGAACAGAGGTCTTTCAACTCAAGTGATCACTTTGAGATATCAAGAAGAATAGACCGAATCGGCTAAGGTTTTGTTCGCACCCAATTCAAATCAATGAAAAATCTCTAGATAAAATATTTTCATATTTCTTGACCATATATTTTGTGTCATGAATAATTGTGCCATGAATGCAAAAATCTAGAATGATACCAAAACTTATCAAGGGCATAGTAACAAGGCTTGAAATGGGTAAAACCAATTTGACAAATAGACCTTTTATCTATTCTGAAAAGAATCAGAATCGAACAAAATTTTGCTACATTTTGTAGAATTTTCGAAATTGCACAATAGTGACAGAAGCTCTAACGCCACTCCATCAAACGTCATGTATAAAAATGTATAAAAATAACGCATGGTCTAGTCCCTTTTGTAGAATAGCTAAAAGTCTATTTGGTCTATAGGTTGTGAAAATTTTGAATGGACTTGCATGCTCGCATGATAAAAAAATGTGGCAACATGAAATGTTGAAGATGTTTCCCATCTAAGCAAGGGCGCCCAGCTTGTAGGAAGTGTGTTTATTCCCAGTACTGTAGAGTAATTGGTGTCCTGTGACCCAGTACAGAGAGTGTCCTAGAACCGTACCGTGACACAGCAGTACACAGACTCAGTCCTCTCAAGGTCGAGATGACGTATGAATAACTTTATGGTTTCAAATTCCGGTGTTTATGTAACACGAGATCAACTGTTATACGATCTGGCAGCAGTGAATCAGACAGCGTGATTTTTGATTGGTCAACACTAACAGGCGTTAGAATTTGAAAATCCCGGTTTCTTATGATAAACAAAGATTAACAGGACCGGGTCATAGGACACCAATTACTAAGCGTACAGTACAGGGAATAAACACACTTCCTACAAGGTGGCGCCCTTGATCTAAGCTGACTCGTGTGTTATGGCCTAAAGATTTAATTATGATAGCAAAGCTAAGTCTTCAGCTAGAAAGTAAGGATAGGGGGCTTCGTCCCCTGTAAATTGTAGCAACGTTTTTGTTTCCAATTGTACAAACATCGATCGGACATCATCTAAGAGCTCATTTGCAGCTGATTGCAAATCTGGAAAATGCATGCTGATATCATATCTGCTTCCAATGTTATCAGTCATATTCAGCAGAAAATGTGTCAATTTCCGATCTAGACTGGGGCCTAGCTTATGGTAGATATTTACGAGAAACTGGAGTGCAGATTTGAAATCAGGAGGACATGTGATCTCAGATGGTGTTGGTGATTTAAAAGAAAAATGCTACAGCTCCCAGGAGACTAAACCCTTTTTTCTTACCTCAAAACGCAAATTTCTACCAGGTTTCAAACGTCGCTTCTTACCTCAAAACGCAAATTTCTCTCAGGTTTCAAACGTCGTTTCATGGAATCTTTCGATTGATGCCTGCTTGATATATCGTATCGTCCTTGTAGTATTTTCCTTCCTTCAAACATGTTTATCATTTACTATGAACCTTCTCTAAGTTGTTGGGGCAACATTAGGATTATGAAATGAAATGTGATTTGGGAGCAACTCACCTGTCTTTTATAAGATGGTAGCTTGAGGCATGGTTTTTATCGGTCGTTGGTGTTGCAGAACATTTCTCAATCAAAAGAACAAGGTTAGTGTCATTTGTGCCAACCTGCACTTCAAAGTAAAGTCTTTGGTCAAATTTAACAGCGACAGGGAAAATGCTTTGTGGTGTGGCGAACGTATGGTCTTTATACATCGATAATGACACTGTAAATGTTCCATAACCAACTAAAATAAACAACAGGCTTGTTAAGTGAAGCAAATGAATCGAATCTCAAAATTCAAAAAACTTTATGGTATAAAAACAAAACATGTACCGGGTGCGCAAAAATAAACTATGCAAGTTTGGCCGGCCACAATAAATAGTACACTGGACCGATTTTGAAGATTTATGACTTAATCGTTAGCAGAAAGCCTGAATTAGATACTGAGATTTTTTTGCAAAGTTTTTGATTTTCAGTTTTTAGGGCTAGAAGCGAGTTTCTTAAACTTATAGTTTTCGAAAAACATTGAAAACGATAAAAAACATCGATCAAGTTTTCCAAATAATCGGCATGAATGGACAAAGAGAGTACTTTTTCGTGGAAATTTGCGATTTAGAAATCGACCAATTGTAATCTGCTGCACGAGAGTTCGTCCTAAACCCTCAAATCCCCCTGAAAACGTTTTCCGTTTGTTAATTTATGTTGAATCTTTTAAAATTTGATCGACGTTTTTTGATCGTTTTCAATTTTTTCGACAATGAACATTTTAAGAAAGTCGCTTCTAGCTCTAAAAACTGACAATGTAAAAAATTGCAAAATAACCCAGTATCTAATTCAGGCTTTCTGTTAACGATTAAGTCATAAATCTTCAAAATCAGTCCAGTGTATGTTTTATTGTGGCCTGCCAAACGTGCATAGTTTATTTTGGCGCACCCGGTATTATTGTGTGGCCAATGATAAGATCGGCCCAGTTCACACTGTGTCGGTACAACTTTGGATCCATAATAGAAGCGTACTGGATCAGCTTCCCATTTACATACTGTCAATGCTAATCTATAACACTTTTTATTTTTCTATCCATGGAATAATTTTCTTGGAGTGAACGCTATTCAAATGTAAGACAATTGTACAATGTAAACGCGGTCACACTCACTGAAGTACGTCAAATGACTCCAAATACCTTGATAAAAATAATAGCTGCAACGAAAGAATGGCTGCAACGATCCACTGTCAAAAATCGATTTTCGCCAGCTTTCCACAGAATTCCTTTTTATACAAAAGGACTTTTCCCAAAAGTTTTAAAGTACTATCAGGCAGCAAACAATGGGATCCTATTGTTGTAGGAAGAGCCGCCATTTCGCACATAAGATAGAAATTGTGACTGGGTGTACCACAATGGGAGCCCATTGTTTTTAGGAGCCAATCAGCTGTGTGTACTTTGTGATAGTACTAGAAAAGGAAATCTCCTACAAGAGGCCCTTTGTGAAACGCCAGATGTGATCTGCTAAAAGTACAACACATTTTAAACGTTTACGTTTTGTTTCCTTCAAACAAGATGGCTGTGTTGGAGCTTTAAACTGTCTGTACTGAACTAATAGTAATAGGCCTCTATCTTAGCAATAAGAACGTCGTGGGGAAGACAGATATGAATTCGCTAGGTCCACCAAAACCATCCCACGTCTACCTTACTAATCGATACAGGCACGGCTTGCTTGATCAAACAAGAGCGTGTTAGG
This sequence comes from Aurelia coerulea, assembly GCA_039566865.1. Taxonomy (NCBI): domain Eukaryota; kingdom Metazoa; phylum Cnidaria; class Scyphozoa; order Semaeostomeae; family Ulmaridae; genus Aurelia; species Aurelia coerulea. The sequence continues at coordinate 48,754,339 of CM076943.1, read as the reverse complement.
TACGTTGACCCTCTCTCAACCCACAAAGAATATCAAAGAATACTGGAGAGCTTTGCTTCCATAACGGATACTGTTTCCTTCTTTAACAGGCTCTTAAACACTTTCGAGAAAAAAAGATGGTACACTGAAAGATCTATAATTCTTCTTCATGATACTGATTCGATTTTTGAATCCTGGTAAAACATCAGCTTGTCTATTTGGTGAGGAAAGGCACAGTGCATGATTGGGCCGTCGAGTTGGTAATATTAGTTACCTTGTTAAAAGAAAGATCTGAAGATATTTACGATTACATGGGTAGGAATAACTCAACACCAGTATTCTTTTTGAATCAAGGTAGCTGACTTTATCTCATACCTCTGAATACTCAATAGCCCGACAGGCGAATTGGTTACTTTCGCCAACCCTCTCTTTGATTGATGTTTGGGCTGTCGATGTATCTTTATACTGCAGCAAATCATACAGGGGGCTATATCAATTTTGAATTTTTTCTGTTATATTTAAGAAGCAGGGGTGAAAGTAAACATTACCATCCTTATCTGTAGAGAGAAGAGCCCTATACATTAAAGGACTGGAAGTACGCACACATGATTTCTCATTGCCTTACTCCGTGGGATCAAACGTTCTTGACGATAGTTGCTTGCTTGCTCATTATCTATTTCCTAATATCTACCTATCGGTGTGAGTTGCATTAGCATCTTAGCAGTATCATTTCGCCTATTCGTACGATCACGAACAAATGAAATAAAAATTAAACGTAAATTGAATCTAAGTAAAATTCCATAACAATTTTTCAACATAGCAAAGAATGTTACCTTCTGTTGCAGTGATAAATGTTTTCACAGGCTCTAGATGAATGGTTGATGTATTTTGGTTACGTCCAAGTGGACACCTAAATCTGATTTTTTTGCCAGTTGCCCTGACAACTGCTGCAGAAGTATTTCCAAATGTCCACGTAACTTCATTTTCATAAATAATATGCGTCGGTGTCTCTCTGCTCGTTGTACCACATTTGTCATACGCAGTAACCAGCCTATACTCATTATTTTGGGGATAATGTCTGGCAGTGCAACTTGTATCATTCAATGTGACCGATGAGCCATCATGAAGCTGTGTCCGGTTATCCAAGTATATTGCCATTGAAGTTTCATTGCAAACAACTCTATCTGAACCACCTGTAATGAAAACAGCAGCAATTACTGCAATCAATTTAGTTGATAATAATATGCTATTGAAGGTAGAAAAAAAGATATTGAACTGACCATGGACCTCTCGTAGATTTTGCGAGTATTCTAATATAACGAAACTTGAAAAGAATTTGGACTAGGGCTAGCAAGAGCCATTGCAAATAGGAAAGACCAATTTTCTTCTTTTCAGCTTTTGTGACAATCTCATTTGGACATAAATAGATTTTGTACCGGGTGACCCTCTTGTCTGATCAAAACCTATTTCGCAGATTTTGGATACGTTGTAAAGAAATCAGAGAGATGAATTCTTGATGGATTGATGTCAAATCCAGCTGGATAAAGCCTTTTTGGGTCAACCCTTTTCACGCCCGACAAGCCCTACTGACATAAGACGTCACAATGAAACCTCGAAGCTGTGGAGGCAGGTGGACGTAGTGTTATTTTTGCGCTCCATTTCCTAAATTTTATCGCGCGTACACGCAAGGAAATATTTCATTTTTGCAAAATTTGATGTTCAGCTTGTTTATTGCCCGGGCTTATTGATAAAAACTGTAAATGTTTATTGATAAATTGGCCATATTCACACGGTAGCTTTAGCTTTCTTACCGTCATATGTAGTTCCATTTCCAAAATAGCCAAATTTCATTGACATGTATAAGATCTAATTGGCTATATATATTAAAACTGTAGCTTTAGCTTTCTTACCTTCACATGTAGTTCCATTTCCAAAATAGCCCAATTTGCATTGACATGTATAACTTCCATTTGTATTTGTACAATCAGCATTGACACTGCATTGATGTTGACCAGTTGTACATTCGTTTATGTCAGCACAATCATAACCGCCACTGTATCCATTCTTACATGAGCAATTGTATGAGCCACCATTGGTTTGCAGGCAAAGTGTATTTTCCCCGCAGCTGCTTATATTGCTGTTCGGTGGACAAGCTAGGAGATAGATCGATGTCACTGTTATTCATATTTACACTCTTTTACAGCAACAGCAACAACATCAATTTAATCGTAGAACAATGTTGCTTAAATATAACGCGCCTTACAAAATGCAAAGCTTATTGTCTAGGGCGAATACAATGAGAAGAGAAATGGATATCTAAAGTTGTTCTTTTTTAATACCTCAGCAGTTTGGTATCCCTGAACTTCTTGCAAAATCCCCTTCTTGACTCGATTGCTAGAAACTCCTAAAGTTTTCCTCCTTTTATTTGAATGGTCTTGTCTCCCTAGCTCCTTGTTCTTGTACTTGAAAGAGAATAGTTTTGCGAGTGCAATATTTATGCTTGCCCGTGTTGATAGTGTACATACTCTGAAGAGCTTCAGGAAAGGGATCGGTGTGATATGCAGAGCTATGCACGAACTTAGCAATTTCACTTTCGCGTTGATTTGTTGCTTTTAGCATATCAAAGTGCCTATGTAAGCTGTTACACGTATTTTTTCTTCATAAGAAACTGCCCATAAAGAAACTCAACTCTCAGATCGCCAAAAAATCAAGAAACTCCAATACCGGGAAAATATTAGTTAAGAAACTATCTATTCTGATAAAGGAAATCCTTTACATAGTTTTACTTTACTTTCACTTTCTTCCTGTATCATATTGCTCCTAACCTAAGGTACTTTACGGTAAGTATACAGTGAAGTTTTCAAGGTAATAGTTTATAAAGAGTGGAAAGAGCTATGCTTTCCAACAATTTTGAGTTCAGAGAGGTCACTACCGAAGAGGTTGCTGTCAAAATCAACCAACTTAATCAGAGTAAAGCCTCTCCAGTTGATTGCATCCCTGCAAAAATCCTGAAGGGAAATTCTGATGTATTTTCTGTTGCCATTCGAAATTTATTCAACTCTGGTTTACCCAAGGGTATTTTTCCCAAAGAATTGACAGCTGGAGATCTAAGCTCACTAGACGTTATCTGTTCATGGAGACACATGCCAAATTTAAATTCAAAAGCTTGGCTAGATTCTACGGTGGCCCACAAGTATCACTACACATTTGCAAAAACTCACTACACATTAACAAAATTCACTACACATTTCAGAATTTCACTTCACATTTCAGAATTTCACTACACATTAACGAAAACTCACCAGGCGCGTAGGAAGCGGAGGGGGGGGGGGGGCAGGGGGCTCCAGCCCCCCCAATAATTTCTTAAAACAATGGTGCTACGTCACACCCACGAATTAACTAGATGTATTGTTCTCTATTGTTTGAGAACAATTGCCCCCCCCCCTAATCCAAAGCTGCTTCCTACGGCCCTGAAACTCACTAAAAATTAACAAAACACACTACACATTTCAGAATCGCGCTACACATTTGAGAATCTCACTACACATTACTGTTATTTAACTCAAGTACCTTCCTGTCATACAGGAAACAACTGAAAATAAAGTAACAAAATATCAAAATCTATCAAAATGAATAGTTTCAAAAGAACTTTTTTCTTAATTAAAGCGACCCTGGTAGATGTAGAAGAAACTTCAGAATGGAAATACGCTCGCAAATGTAAAAGTAATCAAAGAGGGGTACTTCGGGGGGGGGTCCCAATACCGCAATACCGCACGAAAAAGACACCAAATACCGCAATACCGTACCAAAAAATAGCAAAATACTGCAAACAATAGAAAACTAAAAAAAACGCTATTAATACTGTATACCGGTCTGTAGCAGTTTGATTGCGATCTAAATCCACTAGATCCACCTTTCTGGATCAAAATTTGAAGTTTGATCTATTAGATCGTAGTTAGATGTTTTACAGAAAAAAGAGTGATGTGAGAACGACGGGAAAAATGTTCATTGACGTGCTTTCAGTAAACTGCTTTCAGATTTTATATCATTGTCGTATTAATGATCTAAACTGTTTACCCTTTGGTGGTGCCTTTAATATCCTGCTCAAATGTGCAAATGTATTCGAATGTAGCATGGCTCGAAAGGAAACTTTTCAAAACAAAAAATAATAATAAGAATGATAACTAATATTTTGACAAGTTGACTTGTTCAGACGTAAAACTATCTGTTATTATTCAAGGACCTGTAATCATACCTATTGACAATCATTGTAGTTAAAATGAAGGTAAAAGTAGAATAAAATGAAACTGTTTAATGTACAATTAAAGGATAAGAATTTATTTGAGTCAAATACGTTTTTCTTGGAAATCTACAAAGACTTCCATAGTTTTAGTTTCTTTTTGAAAAGAAAGATGGATATTACGTATCGGGTGGTTTTTTCGAGTCGGTTGAAAATGCGGGCTCCCTGGCAGAATAACGACTTTTTCCAGTTTCAGTGCGCATTTTCGGTAAAACAACACAAGAGGCACTGCCTCCAAGGTTTATTTAATGCTGAGATCTTTTGAAGTAACCATTTAATCCATACGCTGGGGTCGATCCCGTAGACATTTTCTGTGCCCGAATTCACTCTTCATAATCGTTAACTACATCATTAGGCAAGTCAGAAAAACGAGGGTGGACGTCTGGGCGCGTGGTAGGTTTTCTGGAAATTGGGTCGAAAGATGGATCCCTTTTTGGCGTTAATTCATTGGTAAAACATCCAATAAACGGGCTTTTTGTGAGCAAATCTCACCATTTTCAACGCAATGGAGCGTCAGAGTGTAGTCATTTAAAGGAAAAAATCATTCAAAACCAAGATAGACCTTGTTTAGCGATAAATTGCTTCTGCGCATGCGCAGAAGCGTGGATCTACATGAATCAATCCTCTGAGCATTTCTGCAGGATTTCTCAACAATAAGCCGTAAGCCATACCAACTTTAAACGCTTAAAAAGGAAGTTTCGTTGCACATACTCTGAAACTAAGGACTTTTATCGCCAAAAGGTCCCTTTAGGCATCATTATCATTTATCCACATGGCCCCATTGAAAAAATTTGCACAATAGCAAAATACGGGTGATTGAAGTTTTTCTGGGCCTCTGCGAAGGAGCATAGAGCCAATTGACTTATTCTTTTTGGTTATTTGATAAAATCATCAAGTTAAAGACAGCATGAAGACACTTTGGTAGACTCCAAGACAGCAAGAAGTCGATTGAAAGACAGCAAGATCGTATTCATGAAATACACAGAGAACTACTGAAATCGATGGTGCCCTGCAGATCAAACCTAACGTTATTCGTCTTGTTTTTGTCGGTTCTTTAAATCTTTGTAATTTTGACATGGTTTGTTTGAAAAACAGTACTAACCATGCATCGCAACACTAAACTACCAAACAGGTAAACAAATTGGGACAGCCAAGGCCGCCACCACGCCGGTTGCGTGCACAAACTTTTTCTGCAGGAACGACTAAAGCTTCTGCACAGTATCTGCTACCTTGGATTATTTTAGCATATATTTCCAGTATATATGGAAAGGAAATTTTGCAAATACATCCATGAGGTTACAGAGAATAAAAGGTACTTTTGACTTCGTTTGGAAATCCAACGCGTTTGCTAAGCTCCGTATAAAGTAAGAATGTAGAAATGCCTGTGAATGCATGGAATCTGATGAGAGCTGAAAGCTGCGTTCACATGATACCAACACAATTTGGGAACAACCTTAATTTGCCACGAATCAGAATGAGACATAAGTTTCAAAGAGTTTATGTCACTGATATACCTACGAGACGGTCCTTGAAGAAACTGTTAATATTATGGGGGGAGCAAAGAAGTATATTTCTTTGTAAATGAGAAGTATACATTATGAATGAGGTGGACACAAAGGAAGAGCCATCTACTGGAGCATTGGGGGCTTCTGAACCTAAGTTCTCATTATTGTGACTTGACATTCGTTGCAAAGTAGGTCGATTGAGCACAAAATTCAAACCTGTGTATTTCCTTAACCTTCATGGCTTCCCAAGGGTTCTAGTAAAAAGTCTACTTCATGTTAGTGCCGATTGCAAGCTCTTCTAAATTCCTTCTTTGAGTTCCTGGCAGATAACCTGGAATTCCTCCAGGCAACAAATATAGTGCGTCCACGCGAAAAATGTCGACAAAAGTTTGTCGCAAGAAAGTAGGATTGTTTCGAACTACATTTCATTTTCATTTTATTTCTTTAAACAGGGTACGAGGGTAATGTTGTCACTTATATACATAATCTTTTTTGCAAACTGCCCTGTACAAAGAAAAAGATAGCACCCTAAAATTTACAATCTAAATACACAATTAGAAATAGCAAAGTAAAAGTATTTTAAAAATGATAGAACGATCGGCAGGAATCAAAAGTGGTTCCTTCATGCTCTGAAGTTTTGAAAACAGGATTTAAATTGTTTGAAGGCTTTTGTTAATTTTGATTTTGCGTCAAGGCCACTCTATAATTTCACCCCTCTGAAAGAAATGCATTTTTGGCCACATGTTTTTGATAAGATACGGGACAAAAGATCGGTTTTGGTGTTCCGATGTTCCCTAGTACTGGTTTCTGACGACCTGTTGAACAGGCATGCAAGATACGAGGGAGCCTCATCATTTGTATACTTGTATACCATTTTAAATGTTTTCGTTACAATCAAATCATTCACTGTCTGCCAGCCATGTTACTTTATAATGGGACGAGCAGAAGCGTTGTAAGGGCTATTGGTTACGATTCTACCCCCATGATTTTGTAGTTTTTGCAGTTTGTCTCTTGCCGTGATTCCGCATGCCCCCATACTGGGCAACAATATTGAAAATAATGCTCTACCAGACTTTTATACATTGCATACACGTTTTTTTAATAAGTAACTTGGATCAGCACTTAGTACTAAAAGTTTCCTAATTTCGCATGGAAATTTCGGTGTTTTAGTAGTAAAAGTTTCTTAATTTGTTTCTTATTTTTTGGGCCTAAAATTGCGATATTGTTCAAATTTGAGGCTTCTTCTCGACAAAGGGCTTCCATTTTACATTGGCATTGTCATCACAATAAGTCATGCACATTCAGGCAAAAAAGTACCAATTTTACAATGTTTGTAGTTAAAAGTTAAAAAAGATGAAGGTACCTTTGTTAGAGAGACATAGAATAAAAGAGACATACAGAATTTGAATGTTAAGAGTTTCTTGACTATTCTTGAGCGTAGTACTAAAGTTTCTGAAGTTTTTGGTCATCGTAGTACTAGTTTCTTATAAACCAGTTTCTTATAAAAAAAAACGTGTAGTTTGCACTGACTGGAGATATTGTTTGGAATAGTGCAGCATTTCTAACGCCTTTGAGAGCTCTTTAGTCATAAACACTAAATACCTTGAGGTATATGTTGGCCAACAATTGAGCTGGGGCGTACAGAAAATTAACAAACAGGCGAGGACTGAGTGTAGCTTTCTGAACTTTGATTGCTGCGAAAACAGCATTTCATTGAAATTAAGTAACTTTACAACTGCTCACTGACAAGTTTTCAACAGCCGAGATAAAACTCTAGTGACTCCGAAAATTACATTCAATTCAAGTTTTTAACATTTCGGTTTAGTGCTCTGATACATAGTTAGCACCGTTTTCCAAACAACCCATGTCAAAATTTAAAAAATGCCAAGAAGTGACAGAACTAGATTGGATAACAACGCGGGATTGATGCGGCTGCGGGGCATCATCAATTTCATTAGTTCTCTGTATATTTCATGAATACCAACTTGCTGTCTTTCAATCAACGTCTTGCTGTCTTTGGGTATGCCACAGTGTCTTTAACTTGATAATTTTGATAAATTAGAATTAGTCAATTGGGTCTATGCTCCTTCGCAGAGGCTCCGAAAGACTTTAATCAGCCGTATTTTGCTATTGTGCACATTAATTCAATGGGGCCATGTGGATATCTTATAATGATGCCTAATAGGACCTTTTGGTGAAAAAAGTCCTCAGTTTAAAAGTATGTGCAACGGCGATGATATGTTAGAGCTTTATGGACTACGGCCTACAAGACCAAGTTCATTCTTATGGTAACATTTATAGTCAGAAGCTACATTTATCTGTCTCCTGCGTACTGTTCATTGAAAGCTTATCAAAAGTACATGCTCTGTGTGCAGGGTGACTTTAAACTAAGAGCACTGCTTCGATGGAAGGAATGTTTTAAGCCTTCGTTGTGCACCACTTTTTGGAAAGTTCCACGTTTCTGCGCATGCGCAATAGTAATTGTAGTATCCTGTACTATGGACACCCTATGACAATGTATTTGTTTAGTAGCATTTATGTAAATAAGCATGTTGTACGATTTAGAATCAGTTCAGTACCACACAACCATGTAGTAGGTCATTGTATTCGTACCCTCTCGCCTCCCTACATCAGGGATATTACAATGGCGACGAGGTGAAAATGACTAAAAACTTCACAAAAGAAGAAATCACAGAAGTCTCTAAAGCTTACCATCCAAGTGGTCAGAAAATCATGCACTGACATCCCAAAAAGAAGAAGACAGAACTAACTGCGTTGCAAAAGGCAGCGACAGATGAATCGGACGAAGTTAGGCCATCAAGACAAGAGCCGACACAGAACACAAACAAAATGCCAACGAATTGTCACAATAACCATACAGAAAGAGTCAGGAAACATGGCAGCAAAGTAATGCATAAGAAACCATGCACATCACCCAAAACATCAACAATCAACGATGGAGCAGCAACAAAGCCTGTCTTCTCGTACAAATTTCAACCATCTTATCAACTGGAGGATGAAGGAGGACAGCATCACGCAGAGGCCGTTGGAAGCACCTTGCTTGCATCACCAGAGAAAAATAGGATTTAGTCAAAGTGAGCTTATTCACGTAATGCTGAGATAAGGCGTCACTTCACTTTTACAAAGAACACGAAACAAGTAACTCACAAAATAGATATTTATTCTGCTCTCGAAAAGCGGAGCATCCAAGAGAAAAAGTTGGAAAATCTTCCTGAGATCAATAAACACGCTGCGGAAGCCAGCCGGAATTTGAACGACTGCACGAGCCAGTCAAAAGTGGAAATACGTTAGTGACAGAACGGCATTTGGATCACATCAGATAAAAAAAAATTAGACTGTTTGGTAAACAGGAGAAACGATGAGACTGATCAATGTACTGTAAATCTTTAATTAACCAAGTCTTGAACTGTGCGTTATCATGGCAGAGAAGTGCCACGTTGCATGCTCGATGAGGCATCAAAATCAGAATTCAATAGATGAAGAGAAGGGAGGGTCACGTTGGAATAACAATAGCCTGCTTTCAACTGAACTCCTGACCACAGAGGCTTGAAACAAAGAGAGACTTGAAAGGAAAACTGGATTTGTCGAAATTCAAAGATACCGGAATTGACGTTCACTTATTCAATTCATGTTTATGTTATTTAATTTGTTTATTTTCATTTATAGAAGAAAAGGAGGGATGTAGTATCCTGTACTATGGACACCCTATGACAATGTATTTGTTTAGTAGCATTTATGTAAATAAGCATGTTGTACGATTTAGAATCAGTTCAGTACCACACAACCATGTAGTAGGTCATTGTATTCGTACCCTCTCGCCTCCCTACATCAGGGATATTACAGTAATTTATCGCTAAACAAGGTCTATTTTGGTCTCGAATGATTTTGTCCTTTAAATGACTACACTCTGACGCTTTACTTCGTTGAAAATGGTGAGATTTGCTCACAAAAAGCCCGTTTATTGGATGTTTTACCAGTGAATTGACGCCAAAAAGGGGTCCATCTTTCGATGCAATTTCCAGAAAACCTAACTCTCGCCCAGACGTCCACCCTCGTTTTTCTGACTTGCCTAATGATGTAGTTAACGGTTATGAAGAGTGAATTCGGGCACAAAAAAATGTCCACGGGATCGACCCCAGCGTATGGACTAATTCAGGTCTTCGGGTAGTAGATTCTGTTCTGCAACGATTTAAACACGTTAATGGCCACCCTTGTGTTTCGTGTTTTTTCAATAATGTCCTATGATATGATCTTTGCTCTTGGATTGACAATCCTGGCTGCTCTATTTTGTATATACTGTAGCTTGTTTACTGTTTCTTGGGGTAGGAAAGCTATAGTGGGTAGCAGTACAACAGTAGTGGTCGCATCATTGTTTTATATATAGCAATTCTGCTACATAAGGGCTGACTTTGTCGCGATGAACACATTTTCGAAATGTTGATGTAGGTTCAGATGGTTATCCAAAGCTACATACACCAAGGTACTTGTATGATTTTGTCTCATGAATAGTTTGATTGTAGATTTTGATGTCCACGTTTGGCTATTTGGACAAGTTTTGATGTGATTCATATGGCACAAGTTCGGTTTTACCTTTTTTCAAGTTAATGAACAAGTTATTTTCACCAAGCCACTCTGCAACTTTTTGCAGTTAACTGTTAATTAAATGTTCTACCGGGTGTCTCAGAAAAAAGTACCCCCTTTTGACTGGAAATAAGAACCAAGCAATAAGATATCATTGCTCCTCAACTTCACAGCTAAATTTATCAATGTTCAGCTTACATGCACGTACCTTGCATTTAGAAATCGTCCACCAAACACCGGAGATACAGGCTCGCAAAGTCAAAATTTACAGTGCACCCAAAACCAGAGGTTTTGAAAAAGGGCCTAGTCATGATTTGTATGGTGGACATTTTCCAAAGTACCTGTAGACTTTAAGTTTCCGTGTTTTGCTTTTGAAAAGAATAAAAAATGCATGGACATGGCGCTGATTAAAAAGATATAGTAAAAATGTGGTAAGAGTGATAAAATCGTGCCACATCTCCAAAATAAGCGTGCATGTGCTCCCTTTCCTCTTCTTTAATACAAAACAACACTTGGGATCGAATGCAATGCAAGGACCGTTTCCTCAAAAGAACAGTCACTGCAAGAACAATTGAAGTAATTCAAAGTATAAATCTTTTCAAAAAAAGAAAATAATAAGTAAAGGTTAAAAAGTCGAAAATTCGTTTGCAAAATGCATGTTTGTTGTCAAATTATGGCTAGGCCATTTCTCAAAACCTCTGGTTTCAGGTGCACTCCAAATTTTGACCTTGTGAACTCATATCTTCGGTGTTTGGTGGTCGATTTCCAAATGCAAGGTATGTGCATATGAGTTGAAGATCAACAAACGTAGCCATGAAATCAAAAAGTTCCGAAATATTATCGTTTTGTTGCCTTGTTGAGTCAAAAGGGGGTACTTTTTTGAGGCACCCGGTATTTCATTTGAGTTCTTTCCTGCACAATATAAAACAGTATCGTCGGCATATAATATAGTGCCAACATCAGTGAGCAGAATGAATATGGATATCGTTGATTATTATCGGCCCAAAGAGAAGGGGCCCTGGAATGGATCCTTGTGGGACACCACATGTAACGTTTTCTTCGCATGAGCTGGTATTATCCAAGAAATTCCTTTTTGTTTCCTATTAAAGAGATTAACACCTATCCATTATGATGCCACATCATCTATATCATAACTGAATTTTATCAACACTCCTTACAAACAGAAGCACCCTTTCACAGTTATTTGTCATTTTGGTACAAATGATTTTGAGAAAAAACCAGAAAATACCTGCACAGATGAATTTTGCAAAACTGTCATAACCTTTCAAAAAAGTTCCCTCATTCAAGAATCTTAGTATCCTTGCTGCTTCCAAGAAATGACAACCTAAACGAAACCATCCAGTCAGCCAATTTCCAAATCAAAAGACGATGTGAGAAAATGTCTAATGTTGAAATTATCTCCCACAGCAACATTGAAATGAACAAAAATTCAACCTTTTATGATGTAAAGCATCTCAATTTCCAAGGCATTCTCCTGTTTGCAAAAAAATTGAAAAATGTCATTTATCATGGCACAAATTCTAGTTATATAAATGGACATGGCCTCCATCCTCAACTCAATGCTCCTCAACAACATCCAAGAATGCTTTATCAAAGCCCATTAGAAAATTTTAGAAATAGAAATCAAGGATTTCATTTACAAAGTCAAAGACCAACTCCAATGCAACCAATGCCTAGCTACTCGTTTCCTACCAATAAGACTCTGTCTCCTGCTATCAGATCGTCATATGCATACAACTACACCCAACCTGAAAGTACTTCCAGTGTGTCATTGGATCTTCCTAAGGCCAATCCTCATAACAGGGCCTCTTTTAACATTAGAACTGGGGGGCAATTGCCCCCCGATCCCTAAACTTTGCCCCCCAGTGTCGAAATTTTTGACCCCAGAAAATTATCCCTTATTTCAAGTAAGTGATTTTCAGAAAGTAAGCTATTGCCTGCCGCCACTACTGCGTAGGCAACCTGCAAAAGCCATGTGTAAATGAATGGAATACGATAACCGGACTGTTTACCACCAGAGACAGGAGGTTTCAGCCAAAGTCAAGGATGTTTCTTCAAAAATGTTACTCACGCATAGGATAAATGTCACAAAACTCTCAAAGTTTCCTTTTCACTAATGGCAAGCATGATATTGAGAGGTCCATTCTAAGCCAAAGTAAAGGGTGTGGCCCTGAAAATTTTCCTGGGGGCTTTGCCCCCAGATCCCTATTTTCACCTATAAAATTTCTGACCATGCCGCTGCTCACGAGAATTCACGATGAGTTTTGTAAATCAAATATGTCAAATATAAATAAGTGTCACACAACATCTTGACAAAGTATTCTTGTCCTGCTGTAGTTTGATTTTTTAGCCTGTTTGATATAATATTTGGAATAGTAAAGTTTCTATTTTTCTCCAGGACCTCCGCGCATAAAATGCCTTTTCATCAGCAATGCACAGAATGGCGTTGCCAAAAGAAAAAAAGCATTGACCAAACAAATTCGGTCACCGGAACACTTTATGCCTTCGGCGCGAATTAGTGCCCCCCCCCCCGATTGCTTTTCTAGCCAATCAGACTAACATATCCCCTTTTTAGGATTTGCCTCCCCACTTAAAACCCCTTAACCCTATTTTGGTTGGGGGGGGGGCAAATTTGCCCTCCTAGTAGACTTTTTGTCATAACTTTGTCAGTATGACAATTATGGCCCGGAAATTTTCTGACTTTTTGCTAATACTTATTGTGCAATGCCTCAAGAAGTTTCATAAAAATATTTTGACAAATGAGGGGGAGGGAGACAATTTTCCGGAACTGACTCTGTCAAAATCGCCAATTCTAAAATATTAATTTTCGCGAAAAAAGCGGCAAAATTTCAAAATTTTGCAAAGATATTTTGTAGGGTAGTGCTATTTGATGTATTCTATCATAATCTTCATGTTTGGATGGAAATTGTGCTCCAAATTAAAATTTATCGCATTTTTCCTGATTTAGACCAATTTTGACACTTTTCTTGACCACACAAGGAAAAATGCTGACACAAGCAATAATGATTGCTAATTTTAGGTTAATTTTTATATTTTCATAAAGTACATGCCTGGGGCTATTAGTACACCATATCTGGTTGCTCTATCTATTTCCAGTCAAGAGTTAGGTAGGGGGGGGGGCTTTTTTGCCCCCCCCCCAACCAAAATAGGACGTGTCAGATAGCCCAACCACTATAGGGTTAAAAAAGGCTCTGCCTCATAACCCACAGCAAGTCCAAAAACCAGTTCCAGACGAAAATTTCCTGACTTCATTAAGTGGCAAAGAACTTATATCTCAACTCTATTCGATGTGTTGCATGAACTAAGAAGCCGTTCAAAAGATAGATGGAAGAAAACTTCAGAGTGAGTTTTTATTCTGTTTGTATTAGATGAGTAAACTTTCTGTTTCTTACTTGAACCTAGGAGGAGTTAATTCCTCTTTGTTTGGCAATAAACTTTTATCTTCTGACTTTATTGATAATATTTTAAAACATGACATTAATATTATTGGCGAGACGTGGGGTAATTTCCAAAATTTTGACATTATCAAAGGCTATACAGCAATCATTTTAAACCAAAATAAACATAAGTGCACATCAAAAGGTCGCTCCTCTGGAGGCATAGTAATTTGGTACAAAAATGCACTTAAAAATCATGTAACTGAACTAAGAAAAGAACCTAACTACATTTGGGTTATGATCTCATCCTTAGCTATTTGTGGTATCTATATTCCACCTGAAAATTCAAAATATTTTGACAAAAACATTTTTGACAATTTAAGTCATGATATTGCTCAATATAAACTTGAAGGTAAGCAAATCCTGCTTCTTGGCGATTTAAATGCCAGAACATCGAACTTCAAAGATTTTCTAGATATTAGCGAAGACAAACACAATAACACATTTAACCTTCCTTGTGAAATTAACGAAGTTCGCAATAGCTTCGACGGAGAATCAAATAAAAGTGGCCACCTCTTACTTGACCTTTGTAAATCACAAAACCTAAGAATTGTAAATGGACGCATGACCGGTGACTCATATGGTAGATTCACTTCTTATAATATCAGTGGAGGTGCCAGCGTAGTAGACTATGCAATCGTTCCTGACGATCAATTCAACAACGTTGATTCCTTTGTGGTCAATCATTGTCTGGATTGAAACAAAACAAAATAGTAATTTTACCCAGCCCACATCTCCGAATTACAAATGGCAAAAAGTGCCCTCAAAGTTTAAATGGAAAAATAACAGTAAATCCAAATACTCTAAGGCGCTGCAAAACAATAAACATTCCAAAATGAAACTTGATTTTATGGAAACTCATTTCAATAACAACAAAGCTGACGTTGACAAAGCGTGTAAAAATTTTCAAGAAATATTACTAAGTGCCGCAAAATCTTCTCTTTCTTCCTCGCGTAAAACAAACGGTAAAATGATCTCATCTGATAAAAAATGGTTCGACTCTGAATGTAAAACTCTAAAAGATGAACTGCGGTACTCCTTGAAAGAGAGACATAACAATCCAGAGAACGTAACTTGTCGGGAAAAATGTAAAAATTTGTCCAAAACATTCTCTAACCGATGTAAACTAAAGAAGAAATCGTTTTGGGAGAACAAAATCAATGAAATACAGAGCTCCAAACCGGAAGAATTTTGGGACAGATGGGAAACTTTTGATGACAATGGGGCCCCTTCTTCTTCTGCCCCAACTTTAAAAGATGGCAATATATGGGAAAAATACTATACCAAACTATTTCAAAACAACTGCAAAAAGTCATCCCCTAATTTTCCGGCAAACTCTCAGTCTCAAGCACAAAATGTAAACTTATCGCTAAATGCACCTAACTCGGAAACTGAATTGAATAAATGTATCAATAAAATTAAAAATGGCAAAGCAACAGGTCTAGACCAAATCTCGAATGAGATGATTAAAACCAGTTTTCCTCTGATGAAAGAAGCGTTCCTTAAGTTACAAAACCTCTGTTTACAAAGTGAATGTGTGCCGTCGATATGGTGCAAAAGTGTCATCTCACCCATCCCATTCACAAATCTGGTAATAAAATGGACCCGGAAAATTGCAGACCTATATGTGTTATTAGCTGTCTGGCGAAACTGTTTTGCCTTGCTCTAAATAACAGACTAAAAGCATTTATCGTGGACAATAAGATAATTAACTCCGCTCAAATAGGCTTTATGGAAAATCACAGAACATCTGATCACATTTTCACATTGAAATCGTTAATTAATAAATATGTGCATCACCAACCGAGAGGAAAAATTTATGCATGTTTTGTGGATTTTAGAAAAGCTTTCGATTCCGTCTGGCACAATGGTCTTTTCCATAAATTAGAAAAACTAAACATTACGGGAAACTTTCTCTCGATCTTAAAAAATATGTATTCACAAACTTTATGCTCCGTTAAAATTGACAACATGATGACACAATTTTTCCCCTATTCAAAAGGTGTCCGTCAGGGTTGCCCTCTTAGTAAATTTAAAGGCAGAAACACCGCAACACGACAAAAAACAACAGCAAATACGATTAATTTAATTTTTGCCAATATTTCGTCCTGCCATGCAGGACTTCTTCAGGGCTGTAATGTGACAGTTATAATAAAAATTTGAATATGTACAGCGATTTGAAAAGGAGAAGTAACATGTGATTGGTTAGATATGATGGCTACGCAGAGGTTATATGGGTTAGGTTTATAACGGCTATGTAATGTATGTAGTAAAATGATGATGATGCTAATCAAAATAATAATGATAATAATAATGCTGATGGTGATAATAATAATAATATGATGATGATAATAATAATAATAATAATAATAATAATAATAATAATAATAATAATAATAATAATAATAATAATAATAATGATAATAATAATAATAATAATAATAATGATAATGATTATGTAAATGCAATGTTAGAAACTAACTGCGATATAATGATAATAATAATGATGGGGATAGTGAGGAGAATAGGTAAGGTAAGAGAGTGAGTAGATTAGGTTACTTACAACTGTGTTTGTTAGCGGTCTGTGGTTCTGTTCAGTCCGTTGGGTGAGAGAGTGTTCGCTAAGTCAATGAAGTAATTTTCCTTGGCTCGTCTAACACTCTCTCTGGTGTCATGTATCTTAAGTAGCGGTAGTAATTGCAAGTCTTGTACGGAGTGATTGGGTTTACAAAAGTGTTCTGCAACCCCGGATGTGTCGGAACGTTTGTTTATAATGTCTCGTCGGTGTTCGTCGAGTCTGTCTCTTATGCGTCGTCCTGTTTGTCCTATGTATTTCCTATGTATGTCCTATGTTTGTCCTGTTTGTCCTATGTCAAACCCACAGACACACACCAATACCTCCTCAGCACATCCGCCCACCCCAAACATACGAAAAAGTCCATACCATACAGCCTTGCACTACGATTACGACGCA
This sequence comes from Aurelia coerulea, assembly GCA_039566865.1. Taxonomy (NCBI): domain Eukaryota; kingdom Metazoa; phylum Cnidaria; class Scyphozoa; order Semaeostomeae; family Ulmaridae; genus Aurelia; species Aurelia coerulea. The sequence continues at coordinate 48,737,500 of CM076943.1, read as the reverse complement.
TTTGCTCCAACAATGACACTCTTAAGAAACGCACAAATCAACTGCTTACATACCTTACAAACAGAGGATACAAACGCAAACACGTACGTAACGAAATACGGAAGGCTTCCAAAATAACGCGACAATCCAGCTTACAAACGAAACAGAAAAAACCTAACAACAGAACACCATTTGTGGTTACCTACCACCCTAGTGTACCACAATTAACGTCCATACTTAACAGCAACTTCCACATATTACAAAACTCGACAAACTGTAAGGAAGTCTTCCCAGACCCACCGATACTTAGTAACCGCAGACCAAAAAACCTCAGGGAATACCTGGTGCGCGCCAAAATGAAAAATGACGCTACCACCACTCCCAGAGGAATATCTAAATGTCCATCACGACGCGACTGCTACACATGCCAACACATACAAGACGGAACACACAGAGTTACTTTCACAAACACCAACGAAACCTTCAACATAAGACAAAGCCTCGACTGCAACTCCACTAACGTCATATACTTACTACAATGCAAACGATGCTTACGCGACAAAAAGACTGACTGCCAATACATAGGACAAACAGGACGACGCATAAGAGACAGACTCAACGAACACCGACGAGACATTATAAACAAACGTTCCGACACATCCGGGGTTGCAGAACACTTTTGTAAACCCAATCACTCCGTACAAGACTTGCAATTACTACCGCTACTTAAGATACATGACACCAGAGAGAGTGTTAGACGAGCCAAGGAAAATTACTTCATTGACTTAGCGAACACCCTCTCACCCAACGGACTGAACAGAACCACAGACCGCTAACAAACACAGTTGTAAGTAACCTAATCTACTCACTCTCTTACCTTACCTATTCTCCTCACTATCCCCATCATTATTATTATCATTATATCGCAGTTAGTTTCTAACATTGCATTTACATAATCATTATCATTATTATTATTATTATTATTATCATTATTATTATTATTATTATTATTATTATTATTATTATTATTATCATCATCATATTATTATTATTATCACCATCAGCATTATTATTATCATTATTATTTTGATTAGCATCATCATCATTTTACTACATACATTACATAGCCGTTATAAACCTAACCCATATAACCTCTGCGTAGCCATCATATCTAACCAATCACATGTTACTTCTCCTTTTCAAATCGCTGTACATATTCAAATTTTTATTATAACTGTCACATTACAGCCCTGAAGAAGTCCTGCATGGCAGGACGAAATATTGGCAAAAATTAAATTAATCGTATTTGCTGTTGTTTTTTGTCGTGTTGCGGTGTTTCTGCCTTTAAATTTATTCATTTTTTCGTCATCGCAAGCATCTTCGGATCCGGCAATCGACGTTGGTATCGTGGCCTTTACTTTTTCAAATTATTTTAATTGCCCTCTTAGCCCATCACTCTTCAACATCTATCTCAATGACCTTGTCTCTAACCTTGCACTCTGCAATTCATCTCCCTTAGGTCTCCCGAATGGTTCAAGCATCAGTTGTATGATGTATGCCGATGACCTCATACTTCTCTCCAGATCTGAAGAAGGGCTACAGTCAATGCTTGTCAAGCTTCAAGAATTCTGTGAGTCCTGGGAGCTATCCATAAACTTGAAAAAAAAACAAAATGTCTCACATTCCAAAAGAAAAATAAAGTCAGTCACACTTCGACCTTCTATGTTCAGAATACGGCTATAGAAAGCGTCTCTGAATACACTTACTTGGGTATTACTATCAATTGTAGTGGATCCTTTCGTACCGCTCTAGTTGACTTAAGAAACAAAGCAAATCGTGCATTCTTCTCTCTTAATAGCAAATACCAATTCAAGAAACTACCGATCCGAGTATGTCTAAAACTTTTTGATTCCCTATTATCTCCAATCCTTTTGTATTGCTCAGAAGTTTGGGCTTCTTTTGATTACATGGACCTTGACAAATGGGACCTATGTGAAATAGAAAAAATGCATCTTAACTTTTGCAAAAGAATCCTTGGAGTGAACAGATCTACAAGCAACATTCTAGCTAGAGGTGAAATAGGAAGATACCCCCTTAAACTCGCAGCTGATAATCGTTTCATCTCCTTTTACCGCCATATTGAAAATATGCCCTCAGAAAGCCTAGTCTACAAGTCACTTCTCATGAATAAAGAACTTCCACTAAACCTGAGTTGCCTAACCCATCTGCAGAATATAGAACACTTCACATCCACCTCTTCCGTATCCAATTTCTCCAAAGTTACTATGAAACATTCGTTAAGACAAGCTTAGAGATCCTTCTGGAAATCTAAAATTCACGAAACCCCAAAAGGTACTTTCCTGGCTGAAATCGATAAAGAGTTTGTATATGAAACTTATCTCGATTGTCCGATCAGAAAATCAAGAACACTGACAACCAAACTGCGTACAATAGCGATTGAGAAGGGTAGACATTCAAGACCTGTGTTCCGAGAGAGAAAAGGCTATGCTATGCCAATCTTGCAATCATAATTCCGTCGAAACAGAACTCCATTTTTTAAGTGATTGTTTAGCCTATAGTGACATTCGTGCGAAATTCATGTCAAAAATCGTGAACCAATTTCCAAGTTGCAAACTCTTGAAACCAAATAGCCTGTTTCAATACCTTTTTATCAATAAAGAATTAGTCCAAGATCTCTTGACATTTATTCTGACTTTACATAATAAAAGGAACGAAATTGTCAATAACTCGAACCCCACGTCTCACAGTGTCTAACTTAGATTTTATTCTCGTTCGTTTCGCATTATATAACCTTAGTTTTGTTTCTTCTTAGTTAGATATGTTTGTAAATTTAGTTGTAGGTATTTACCTGTAAAACGTTATTGTTAAATTTACAAATATACTATTAAAAATATTTTCTGATCATAACTTGGTACTTTTCCAGCAAGGTTGCATGACGTAATGTGTCGAAGGCTTTACAGAGGTCAATATAGACAGCACCGCTAAATAGCCCTTTATCAATGTTCTGTCTAACCTTCTTTGACAGTAAGGTAGCTGCATGTTGCGTAGATCTCCCTTGTCTAAACCCAAACTGATGTGGGCACAACAGGCCATTCGATTTAAGGCACTAGGACAGTTGATTATAAATGATCTTCTCGATAACTTTTGATAGAGCAGGAATTATCACGATGGGCGTATAGTTTTCCAACACTGTCGGAGTGCCACTTGAAAATTGGGGTGATTTTCCCACATTTAAAGTTTTGATTCATGCAAATATTTTGATTCTTTTTCTTCAGATAAAAATGTCGTGTGCTCTCCTCCGCAGTTACCTTTTTAAAAGTTGAGCAGGTGGAGCAGGCACACACAGAGAGCTAAGGGTCTTCTCTCTCCTTCGTTTGTCTTTCGTCTGTCAGTTCGTCTCGAAGATGCTTTGTTCCGCAACAGGAAAATGGCATTACATGAAGTTTGGATGTTAATTTTTGTACAATACCGCATACCGCGCTGTGAACGTTCGATACCGCAATACCGCAAGTTTTTTCCATCATTACCGAAATACCGCACAAAATTTAACCCCGATACCGCATTACCGCAAACCCCGAAGTACCCCTCATCAAATGACCAAATGACTGCCCTCTCCTCTTCTCCTATGCCTTGAAGGGGGAGGGAGGGGGTACTGAGCAGAGCAAAATTTAAACGGGGGGGGGGTGTACTCTCATACTTGACCTGACGGAATGTGCCGCTCAACAGGGTGTCCATTTGCGGTAAAAATTATGTGAAAGGGTGTGCTTTTCTAACGAAAATTATGTGACAGAGTATCAAACAATTGCGTTCTACTCCTTTTTTGAGAGGCAACATTTTTATATGAGATGGCATACTTTTGGCCCGTTTTTTATGCGACAGGGTGCAGGGTGTGGATAGGTTTTCCACACAACCCCGTCACTTCCCCAGTCAAGTACCCCCCTCCCCCCGGGCATTTGTACTGGAGTATGCCTCGAATACTTTCGTTCAGCCATTTCGGTATAAAAACCTTCATCAGTAACGAACTTTTGAAATGAAATTGAACAGCTTTTTCCCCCAATGTTTTGTGCAGGTTCAGGCGGGAAAATGTTGCCTCTGCGTAGGACAGTCAGATCCATTGACTGGCACGTGGTACCTTGGCCTAACCACACCCAACCACACCATTTTGGAAGGACGTTTTGTGTTGGTTGTGGCCAGCTTCTCGTGGTAGGGCACAAGTTCTGCTCACAATGTGCAACAAAAAGGCCTGGCACAGAAAGTGCAGTGAAATGTGTAGTGAGTTTTCTTTAATGTGTAGTGAGATTCGTCATTGTGTAGTGAGTTTTGTTAATGTGTAGTGGGTTTTCGTTAACCCTAATCCACATGGGGGGGGGTGGATTCCACCCCCCTCGAGGTTTTATTTGCCGCGTTTTTAAACGACGTTTGCTATGTCCCCTAGCCTCCCTGACTTTTACTAATTATCTATTAGCCACATTTTGGTAGAAAAATTTCTGAACAATAGGACTCACAGGTCACGTGACATGCCCATATTTGGAAGGAGGTAGCAGCAAAATCATTGTTTTCAATGATTTCAATGGAAATATTTGATTGAATTATGAAGTATTATACAGCAAACGAATCAGCAAACAAAGGGCTTCAATTTTATACCGGAATTTCTAGAATTTGATGATGTAAGCATTTTTTGACAATGACGTCATTTTGGCCGCCATATTGGACTAATTAGCAATTTTTTCAAGTTTTTTCGAACTTTTTCAATAAAACACACTCTAAGGATACATTGGTTATAGTTAATCACCAATTTTCAGGTTCTTTTGGTCTCTTTTTACATAGAATACATTAATCGCACAAATGACGTCATAAGAATCGGCTAATTTCTGCCAAAATATCACTCCAAAATCGTTATTTTCAATAAAATAATATTTTATCACCAAATATGTTGACAAACTGAACCAAAAACTGCATAAAGTTCATGCAAAATCTTCATTAAACTTGAATCCAACTTGGAAGCCTGATTTTCACAGATTTTCAGCTTCGTGACGTCACTGTGACGTCACAGGGTGTGGCAGCCACACCCAAATTACGCTACGAGCTACAAATTACCTGTTCTATAACTGTGCCAAGTTGTATTGAATTCGGATGAGTCTAAGGCAGTTTTCAGAGGGGGGGGTGGAAAGCACCCCCCCCCCCATAAATAGCTCGAAAAAAGTCCATATGGATTAGGGTTAATGTGTAGTGACATTCTGAAATGCGTTGTGCGATTCTGAAATGTGTAGTGAGTTTCGTAAATGTGTAGTGATACCTGTGGGCCACCGTACTTTAGACACGGTGGCCATTACAAAACAATCTAATAAGCAAACTAAAAGTAATGCATGACAGAGAGAATCAGCATTCACTGTTGGTATTGCTGATACTTTTTTTGAATACTTCATAAGTTTTTGATGATTTGATTTCAATAGAAAGATCGTTCCACAATTTAGTACCCATGGTAAAAATTTGATTGAAATTATAAAATATTTTGGAATTAGCTTTCTCATCTCTGGGCAAGTCAATGATCAAACAACGTAGTTGTAACAAGGATCTTCCATATTGCAAATATTGATAGGTTTTTAGAACATATTTCGGTTCAAGAATTTGAGATAGCAGATAAATCTCGCCGTCGAACAACACCACGACCCCTTGGAGACCGTTAGAAGTTTTCAGTCTCATCTACAGCAAGAATGAGAGGGAACCAATGCTGTTTCGAGGTCACAAGTGTAAGTACAGTGTAACTGCATTTATATAAAGAAAGTGACTTACGTTGACAAAAGCCGCATGTTTTGGCACAACCGTTATCCAGTGTTCTGCAATGATTTTCACCCATATAGAATATACAGGCACTAAGATCCAACAGATCCTCACATAGTGCTGACTCTGTAATGGAAAGAAAGCATTCAGATTTATACTGGTTGAAGCATAACGAAAAGAGACATGTATGTATGTATGTATGTATGTATGTATGTATGTATCATCATCATCATCATCATCAATAATTTAATTAATGTAGGCTAAGTAAAATACAAAGGATTGCTAAATTACAGATAATTTAGGCCTACTTTACAAAAATTTACAAAATTTACAAATTAATTCCTAAAGCTAATCAATAAAAACATTTAGTGGATTATATACAAGATAAAAGCATGCCTTCCCTACGAGGTACGGAGCGACGCCCACCTCCCAGAGAGACGGCGGACACACCGCGCGAGGGAACCCCCACACGCATATCCTAAGCTGCGGTCGCCGCTAGGGAGCAATTCCCCAGTTCAACCGCAGCCCAGTGCCTGCATCGTGAAGGGGACCTCACATCCCGCACAGCACATCCCCCATCCCACCTGGAAGCAGCGCACCGCCCCCATCCTCGCGAAAAGGCCCAAGAAATGTTTATCATGTTAGAAACCCAACTCTTGGAATGTATGTTTTGCAAAGCCTACAGCTGCATTTTTCGCCATTCCAACATCTAATTCGTTTTTTGAAAATAGGAAGGGTGCTTGATCGTTTTATTTCGTGCGGTAAAAACTACCAAAGTTTATTTCCAAGGTAGGCTATGGTCTCAACTCCAAAGGACGTGGTTCGCACCTTTGGAATTTGAGCGTCATTGCAATGCCTTAGGTTGCAGCTAATACCTCTCTCCATAAAAATATCTTTCATGAAAGGTGGATATAGATCAGACTTTGTTTTAAAAATTTCCGTCATAAGCAACTGTAGGTTTCTTACATGGATGGGCACCGAATTGCTCTGTTCCAGGAGAGAACCGAAATCACTTCCGTGATCCTTGTACGCAATGCGCAGTGCCCTTTCGTGGACATGATTTATTCTTTGGTTTAAAGTTCTGTCATAAAACATCCAAACAAGTGGACAGTAGCTAAAGTGCGATAACACAAATGCTCTCATTAGCTGCTGCAATTTGTATGTATAGATGTATGTATGTGTGTATATTGGCAATAAAGAAACGATAAAATGGATACTATAAGTGCGGATGAAGAACGAACGAGAAAAAGACAAAAATTTGATGTTTTTTAGCACACTAAGGCCTTTCAAGTCATTACTACCATCAGGGTGTAACTGTATGTGTGTATGTATACATTTGCCACTAAACTAATTAAATATTTTACAATGTTTAAAAAGCTAATATAGATAAATTACAATCTTGATACAAATTAATTAAACACATATATGAAGACACCCCTAATTGTAGTGGCAGAGATAGCACTGAAAGGTCCGATTGACCATAATTCCGTAATGGTCCCTCGAGATGGTCCACTCAGAGGTGGTTTCTTAAAAGCAAAATGTAAAATTGTCAGTCAGTCAGGCAGATGGGCAGACAGACAGACAAAAACTAAATAAAAACATGAGTGGCGAAAATTATGGTGGGGGGGGGGGGGTTGGAGGGGCAACTGCCCCCCCCCCCCCCAATTCGACAAGACTCGGAAACTTTCCGTAAAAGTCGGAAAAGTACATGGGATCGAAAGTGCAGCAAAGGAACGAGTCACCATCAAGAAGTAGACAATTTTTTTATTTGCACAGGAGCAAACAAAATTCACGAGCTCAAAAGCATATTCTAAAGTTCTTATTCACTTTCATTTATTTGAAAAACGAGAAGAAAGTTGTTGGGTATATGTCCGAGAGTAGATATATTTCTGAGTGCTGTTGGAACGTGATTGGGAATAATAATAATAATAATAATAATAATAATAATAATAATAATAATAATAATAATAATAATAGTAATAGTAATAATAATAATAATAATAATAATAATGATGATAATAATAATAATAATAGTAATAATAAAGTCCTTCGTAAAGTACTTGGCATCTGAACTTCAACATGACATGCCTTAGGTGTATTGTTTACACCCGGCCAAAGAAAAAGCAACCAGTATGAACTGTGACATTTAGCACCACGTATAATAGTAATAATAATAACAATAATAATAACAATAATAATAATAATAATAATAATAATAATAATAATAATAATAATAATAATAATAATAAGGCTCAGAAGCTTAAAGACAAGTGGAAGGGGAAGAGGATGTATGGACAGTCCATCAGGGAAATGCCGGAGAAGGTAGAAAAGGACAAAACCTGGAATTGGTTAGTCAGAAGTGATTTAAAAGTTGAAACGGGGGCGTTGTTATGTGCTGCACAGGAATAGGTGATCAGAACAAATTATGTAAAACACCACATTGATAAGAGTATTGACAATCCTTTTTGTAGGATGTGTGGAAAGAAAGGAGAAAGTGTGCAACACATGATAAGTGAATGTGAAAAATTAGCTCAGAAAGAATACAAGAGACGCCACGATAATGTAGCAAAGAAAATTCGTTGGGAATTGTGCAAGAAAAATGCATTAGAACATAAGGAAAGATGGTATGAACATAGCCCAGAAGGAGCGGTAGAGAATGAAAGTGTAAAATTGTTGTGGGATATAAATATACAATGCGATAATGTGATAGAGGCTAGGAGGCCAGACTTTGTTATAGTTGATAAAAAGGAAAAAAGCTGTGTAATTGTGGATATTGCAGTACCCGCCGATGGAAGAGTGCATGAAAAGGAAAGGGAAAAGGTGGAGAAATACCAGGACTTGCGAAGGGAAATTGGAAGACTGTGGCAATTGAGAAAGGTACAGGTTGTTCCTGTGGTTGTAGGTGCCCTTGGAAGTGCGACAAAAGAGTTTGACAGGTGGATTGAGAAGTTGGGAATACCGGGTGATGTCGGAGCTGCACAAAAGACTGCCTTGTTAGGAACTGCAAGGATTCTGAGGAAAGTGCTGGAGATGTAAGAGAGAGGTTTCCTGTTAGCCCTAGGTCATTTGTTATGACCCGCCTAACAGGAGGAATGACGGCAATTCCAACAGCCAGAGCGTAAGCTGAAACAATGACAATAATAATAATAATAATAATAATAATAATAATAATAATAATAATAATAATAATAATATTAATAATATTAATAATAATTTATTTATTTAAGGTTGGCATGATAAAGATAGCTAAAAAAAACTAATTAAGGCCAACCAATTAACAAAAGTGAAAACTGAATAGTCCTATTTACATGTTTTTATAAAAATCCTTAAATATTTACATAGATCTTGCACAATCTACATTTGCAATCGCTGAACTGATGTTTTTTTAATTTCCTCTTAAATTCTGTCAACGTATGAGACTCTTTTATTTCTAGTGGCAACGATTGCCAGAGTTTGTGTCCAGTGTACCTGATTGTCTCTATACCATACGCATTTGTGCGTGGAATTGGTACTGACAGGTGGTCATTACATCACAGAAGGCCTTAATGTACCAAGATGCTTCGATAACTTTTGACAGATGTGTTGTATCAACTTGGGATTTGCATAGTTGAAAAGAGCGTCTGAAGAGCTTTAATGATGTATAGCTTTTTACATTTTAGTGAAATTAGTGCAATTCGAAAATTTTTCTATGACGTAATCAAGAACATGACGTCATAATTAACTAATTTCAAAACCATTTCAGCTGAAATGTTTTCCTTGGTTTCTACTAAATCCACCCAAGGGCGCCTACCTTGTAGGAAGTGTGTTTATTCCCAGTACTGTAGAGTAATTGGTGCCCTGTGACCCAGTACAGAGACTGTCCTAGAACCGTACCGTGACACAGCAGTACACAGAGTCAGTCCTCTCAAGGTCGAGATGACGTATGAATAACTTGGTGGTTTCAAATTCTGGTGTTTATGTAACACGATATCAACTGTTATATGATCTGGCCACAGGGAATCAGACAGCGTGATTTTTTATTGGTCAACACTAACAGGTGTTAGAATTTGAAAATCCCTGTAACTAGAAAAACTTTGGGGTATGAAACTTTTTCAAACTCCATTGTTCACTTTTCTCACAAGCGCGTAACACGTTGCTGTGGTCAGAGCCCGTTGCTATGGCCAGTAAACAAAACTTGCGGTAAATTGAATGGGGGTTGGCACTGCAAAAAATTTTCAGCTGGTTGTTCGCTTATTATCACGCAGTGTCTGCTCATCTGACTTGTTGTGTTGATTTGAACTGAGATGGCAAAGTTGTTTAAATTAACCGTTTTGTTGTTGAAATATTGATCTTGCAAGTACTTTTCTTCATTCAAAGTAGCATAACTACGGTGGCCCATACAGGTCAAACACATTTCAATTTCGGAAAACACATTTTAATTTCAGAAAATGCATTTCAATTTCAGAAAACACATTTCAATTCCAGAAAACACATTTCAATGCCAGAAAACACATTTCAATTTCAGAAAACACATTTCAATTTCAGAAAACGCATTTCAATTTCAGAAAACAATTTCGGAACAAATTGACAGTGATTCATAGATTTAATGGTAGGCCTATCTGGAAGGCGCAATGGCGGAAAATAGGGACGAGAATGGAAGGATCATGTCTTACTGCATAAATTGTGGCACTGCAATAGCAGAAATGTGCAACTTTTGTACTGGCTGTGGATCTGCTGTCGTGGTGCACATGGAAGAGCCTCTGCGAGCCTCCAAAATGTCCCAGGCAATGTCGATCGACGTCAGGAAGAGGAGGAGATAATACGGCTTTACTTCAATTGTGGGTACAAATATGAACATATTATAGCACTTTTGGGAAAGTATCATGGAATTGAGATTTCAATGTCCACCTTGCAACGTCGCCTTAAAGACTATGGGTTGGGGAGAGGCAAGAATGAAGTCAATCAAGGCCGGTTAAAGGAACTTATAAGGGCAGAGCTAGATGGTGCCGGATGCCTGTGCGGCTATAGAAGTGTGTGGCATTCCCTGCGCTTGGTTCATGGTATATCAGTTCCTAGGAATACAGTTGCGGTTTTTTTGAAGGAAATTGATCCAGTTGGTGTAGAAATGAGGAAAAGAAGGCGATTGCGGAGAAGAGAGTACTCCTCACTTGGCCCTAACTATGCATGGCACGCTGACGGATACGACAAGCTCAAGGATTTTGGATTTCCAATCCATGGCTGCATCGACGGATACAGTCGAAAAATCTTATGGCTTGAACTTACGAGGAGCAATAACAATCCTGCTATTATAGCTGGCTTTTACCTTGATTGCGTGAAGGAAGCTGGTGGGTGTCCGGTCATTCTTTCAACTGACCCAGGTAGTGAAAACTGCGTGATGGGTGCGATGCAAGCTAGTCTCAGATCAAAATGTGTTGATGAGTATAGTGGTGAAAAGTCGCATCGATTTGTTGAGTCAAAGAGAAATCAGCGCATTGAGGCTTGGTGGTCTTATTATCGGCGAAATCACTCATCTTCGTGGATTAATGTTTTCAATGATCTTGTTCATAAAGGTTTATTTCTCTCGGGCAACGAACTGCACAAGGAGTGCTTATGGTTTTGCCTATCTAGTTTCGTTAGAAACGATCTCATTTTCGTTCGAGTTCATTGGACTACCCACTATATTCGTAAATCGCGATTTGATACCATTCCGGGGAAACCAGATGCCCTTTACTATCTCCCAGAAAAACAAGGCCACACAGACCAACTGATAGAGATGTCCACGGCTGAGATTGATACCTTCGAAGAGCATTGCATAAGAATTTCTGAGACAAATGAAGACAACGAATATCACAACTACTTTCAATACATCATTGCAGAAGAAGGGTTAGCAATGCCCGATTCGTGGAACGAAGCGTTAGAATTGTACATTAAGCTGATCACTATTGCAGGAAATTGAGTATTTGACGAGAGATTTCCACGTTAATGAAGTATCTTCTTTTTGCTACATTGGTAGTAAATATAGACCACTGAGATATGATGGAGCACACACAGTATTGATGGAGCAAATACAAGGCTATTTTTTCCTTCGGACATATTAAGCATAATAAGGATAACATATCGTGCAGTATGACTAACTCATCCCTACCATTAAGTTATGTACACAAACGATAGGTAGACTTAAAACATTAGTTGATGCAGTTGCATCTGAAAGATGCGCGAACCTTTGTGTCACAAGAAACTATTCAGACCTGTCTGGTATGCTAATAGACAGTTCCTTAAATTAAACCTTTTCCATCATTGTCAGACCTGCCTTGGTCAGACTTATTCAATCATTGCCTTCTCTTCGGGTAAAAACACCAACAAATGCTAATGAAGTAGATCTTAAAGCAATAACAAAATCTACACAGCAGTTTAAATTAAAACAGCGTAGCTTCTTTACAGCACAAATACCATACATGGCACAATACATTATAATTGCTAACTTTCGGAGTGAGTTTCCAAATAGCAGTTGTCAGTTTAACAATGTTCTTGTGTCAATGAAGGTACCTCTTCTTGTCGTTTGCAATCGTGAAAACTGCTTTCAAAACTAATTCCTTTGTTGAATATTTTGGTTGAACACTTTTGGTGCATCATATATTTACTTAAAGTTGCATCTGATTAATTCACGTAAACTGAAAACTACTTTTTAACATATATATTGGTATTATGCAAAACTTGCTTGTCTGAAGAAAGTTTTTTCTCCGAAATTCTCGAAAAAGTGTCCAAAATTCTTTGTTCGAAGTTCGTCAACAAAGCGTCCGAAAGTTTTCCATTTTAATGTGTTGAAATGTGCTGCTTGGTCCTTTTAATTAACAAAACGTGATAACAGAATCTTGAAATAATCAAACAGTTCTACCTATATTCTACCTATAATCTAACATGAACAAACAATCATTGTATCATCCTGTTAGCCCTAATGATGTTTGGAATGAAATTAGGCAGCTAGATAATTCGAAGAAAACGAGTGGATGTATTTCAGTTGACATTCTTAAATTAATATCCGGATTGTGTCACATCGAGATTACTAAATATTTCAACACGATGCTATTCACTAGTGAGTTCCCCGACCCCCTTAAGGCCGTCGATGTATCATCGTTATACAAAAGTTCTGAATCCACCTGTAAAGTAAATTATAGACCAATTAGTGTAGCAACAGCGATGTCCAAAGTCTTTGAGCGTTTGATAGCTAAACAGATCAATTCTTTTGTGACTGCGAAGATATCAAATCTATTATGTGCTTATAGAAAAGGACATAGTGCACAACATGCCCTGATTCGACTTATTGAAACTATTCGCAAGACATTAGATAAGAAAGGTGTTGCTGGTATGATTTTGATGGACTTATCAAAAGCATTCGACTGCATGCCTCATGATTTACTTATTGCTAAATTAAATGCGTATGGTTTTGGTCTGCAGGGTCTCAGATTGATAGCAAATTACCTCTCAGATAGAAAGCAGAGAGTAAAGGTTGGCTCAACATATAGTGACTGGTTACAAACAAAAACTGGTGTCCCCCAGGGCTCTGTGCTAGGACCACTACTATTCAATATTTTTCTCAATGACTTCATCTACATCGTCGAACATTCGGAGGTGTGCAATTTTGCTGATGATAACACCATTTTTTCTTGTGATGACACTTTTGAAAGTGTGGCTTCAAACCTAGAAGAAGATATGTCTCAAGCGATCTCTTGGTTCAAAACTAATCAAATGGTAGCCAATCCATCAAAATTCCAAGTTATGCTACTCGGTTTGAAGACAAATGATAATATTGTTCTCGATATTGGAAATGTATCTGTTGATATTGTCAGTAGTGTTAGATTATTGGGGATTACCATAGACTCGAGACTAAAATTCGACCAACATGTGGCAAAATTATGTCAAAAAGCAAACAACAAGATCAGTGCCTTCTCTAGAGTCTCAAATTATTTAGATGAGAAACAATCTCTTTTACTGTACAACTCATTCATAATGTCTCAGTTTAGTTATTGTCCGTTGATATGGATGTTTTGCGGAAAGGTTGCGAATAATGATCTCAATCGCACCCATAAGAGAGCGCTTCGAATTCTCTTCAACGATTTTATATCTTCTTTTGATGAGTTGTTACAGAGAGGAAAGGAGTGCACTATTCATCAAAAGAACTTGCAAAAGTTAATGCTCGAGGTTTATAGCAGTTTAACACAACAAAACCCTTCTTTTTTGTGGGATATGTTCCATGAAAAGGACAATAATTACAATCTACGATTAAAGAATCTGTTGATGTTGCCTCAAACTAAAATAACTACTTATGGCAACGATAGTTTATCTTTTCGTGGTAGCATATTATGGAATTCCCTGCCCAATGATACAAAAATTGCCACCTCCGTCTGTTCTTTTAAGTCATGCATAAAAAAATGGATTGGAGAGACTTGCCGTTGCAAAATTTGTAAATAGGGTATTTTAGGGTATTTTCGTTTCTTATCATGAACTGTAATTTATTTTTGTTTTTGTAAATAGTTGGTCTTTATTAGTTCTTGAAGTAGAGCTATTTTTAATAACCAACTTTAAAGAATGTTATAATAATAATAATAATAATAATAATAAAAAATCAGCAGCGGCGGACACTTGGGGGGGCAGGGGGTGCGATCACCCCCCAATGTTGGCTAGGACAAAGGTCTTTTGTTCGAAAACAACAGAAACAAACAATGCTGTTAACTGAAACAATAGATTTGCCCACCCCCCAATATTTGGCAAAGTGTCCACCACTGGTTATCAGCTGCCTGAACTAAACAAGGCCAAATCCGGGCGATGAAATTATGCATTCGATTACATCGTTCTTGAATGAGTTATATTCAAGCATAGTTTCATTTACAGGAAAGCAAAGCTCCAGTGAACACGTTGACACATGAAGCTTACGAGAAACATCAACATGCTCAAATGTAACCAAAGCATTTGCCTCGAATCCAAAGACGGGGATACTTGGTGAGCCAGTTAAAAACTGCAATATATCCGGTAATTTCAATGTCATACTTGATAACTCATCAGTTTCAGGGCACAGGACAGTTGTTTCTGCCTCACCTCCTTCAACATCTTCCAAGAAGTGAGTGAAGTTCATTATGATAGACTCTTCTTTTACACGACGATTTGAACCAATTTCTGAATACCTTGGAGTGTAAAGGTGATCTATCATCTCAGCAGTTAACTGCTTGCAGCAACAAGAGCAGATTTTGTAATACAATAGCAAAAGTTGTGTTTGATTGACACCTCAATTCAAAGCGATTAGCTACTGCAGACAAAGGAAATTCTCTCAACCAATAATTCAAAACAAACAAAGCCGCAAAAGTTTCCCCAAAACTGGTTGGGCAAACTCTCGCCTTGTGCAAGCAAAAGATGGTTTTTAAGGGAAGTTATGTGCTTATAGCGAAAGAAGAAGGGTAAATCTAAAGTTCTGTCGCTTAGATTATGTTTATTTGATTCAGGAGCGGTGCAGAAGGCATTGTAATTCTCGCGTCTTTGGGCCTTAAAATGAAACGATTACAAAACAGCTCCTAAATCAAATAAACATAATCTAAGCGACAGAACTTTAGATTTACCCTTCTTCTTTCGCTATAAGCACATAACTTCCCTTAAAAACCATCTTTCGCTTGCACAAGGCGAGAGTTTGCCCTACCAGTTTTGGGGAAACTTTTGCGGCTTTGTTTGTTTTGAATCATTGGTTGAGAGAATTTCCTTTGTCTGCAGCCTCTAATCGCTCTGAATTGAGGTGTCAATCAAACACAACTGTTGCTATTGTATTACAAAATCTGCTCTTGTTGCTTGCAGCTAGATTCTTGAAATAACCAGCGTGCTTCCTCTGCATGTTCTCTTACGATATTCAAAAAACCATGCAAATTCAGCCCAAGTGCCATCATTGAATTGCCGATTGTGAACTTCACTGTCAAACATTTTAGAAGGCTCTCTTTGTCTTGGATTGTTACCTTGGTTTTGGCAAAGCCAGCATCCAAGCATATGTCCAAGTTTTCCTCAACAGCATCTGCAAAGGCTTTTTTATCATTTAAGCCATCTAAACGTGTCAAAAGATTAACAACATTTGGCTCTGTGACACATTCAGGTTTGTTCTCTACCTTGTCCAAGCTACCATAGAGAATGAAATCAGCAACTGGTGGAGCAAAGAAAGATGGTGGAGGACAACCTTGCAATAAAGTCCATGCACAGAATTGCCCATATAATTTGTACTCTTCTTGTTGCAAGGCACTGAAATTGTTGGAGAAGCACCTCTGGCCCATCTTGCCAGTAAAGAGCATCGAGGCCTGGACAGACTTATGCACCGAGGCAGCGAATTCTCGCTTGGGTCCACCTTCATCTACTGCTGCTTCACCCACAAATTGTACTTTGAGCAATTTAGCCCAACTTTGATCAGCATCAAACCTTCCGAGTTTCATCTTTGCATCATCCCAAATCATACTCCTTCTGACCTTGATTTTGGCATGATTCTCTTTTGAAATGTGTCTATTGGTAGTTGCCAAGAGGGCTTTCCATCTTTTACCTTCTTTAATCTTTGTTCTTCTGAAATTTACATACTAATGCTTCTCCGTTGTACCCAAATTAACAACATATATCAACCGTGTAAGTGAGGAAATAATTGGATAATCTGTGATTTGGATAAGCCTGGGCCTCCGTCGTTACCTACAAATATGACATTGAATAAGAACTGCCAGCAATACCCCAGGGGGACGGTTACTTATTACATTTGTTTTCAGGGTATCGTTTTCACCCATTTTTTCTAGCACGGGGTATCAAGATCAAGCAATTCTTCTAGAGCATGTTGTCAAAATACCAATATGCCAAAAAGAGATATTTTGCTAGACCCCCCCTCCCCCCTCCCCCCGGAGAAAACGTAAGCTTCATTGAAAAGAATAGCTTCTGACTGATTATCGAACGAACGAAACAGTCAATCGTTATCGCACCCCTTGACCCTTTCAGCAAATTCCTCGTTCAATTCACTAACTGTTTAGAATAGACTTCTCAACTGTCCTTTCCCTGAAGGGCTCCTTTGCAGCGAGCATATTTATATCCTCTCCTCTAGAATGTGCGAAAGTAAGAGGAACTCTGAGTAAGACATCTACTTTTAGTATCTCATTGCCCATTTATATCCCGTACTCTCTTTTTAGCTCTATGCCCCTCAGAATAAATCTCCCTTTCATTCGACCCCCCCCCCCCTACTTCTCTGAAGTCTTCCTTTGTATGGAAGCACTCATGATCTTATTTATGACATGATTCTTCTTTCCTTGACAACACCAAAATCATACAAACATGAATAGACCAGGCTAGGAATGAGGTACGGGTCACTTCTAAGCGGAGAAATTTAGATGGGTATTTTGAGGTACCTATGACCCTGGGCATCTTGGAACGTGATGGTGATCAGCGATCTGTTGGGGTTTAGGGGGTTAAATCGGGGGTTAAAGTTTGACCACTCTGAGCAAACACCTCTGCGGAGGAGAACCGAGGTTTTCCTTTTAAATGGCGCACGGGATGGCTTGGATCTGACCAAATTAAACTAAAAACCACTATATAAAGAAGTTAGATGCTGAAGGATAATTTGTAGCTTCTTCAAACAATGGTCAGGTGACATGAGATCACCCTTTTCCTTATATGGTAACTATCAATAAATGACCAAAAATGTGTTACAAAAAGAGAAACATGCGACTGGTGTCACTTTTATGTTTTACTTGGAAGTACTTGCACCATGGTCAGCATACCAAATACTACGTAACAATTTAAAGGAAAGTATCCCTGATACTCCGTGTCACTATTGTCGCCATTTTCGTCGCAATCATCAAAGGAAATGTCATCTTCCACTCTACCAAAAATTCTTCAATGCCTTCCTGGAATGCACTCTCAGTCCACTTCATTTCAAATGTTCTTTCCCATCCATGCTGAGATATATCGCATATCAGCATTCTTTGGGCTGAGAGGTTCCTCATTCTCGCAATAACATTTGCACGCAAAGTATGCATTGGTATGCAGGAAGCAATGATGTGTCGACTACTTTGTTTTGAATGAGGTATTTCTGTCGAAAAGCTTCTTACGAGTGATATTCACATTATTCTGACAACATCCATATAAAATGTAAGCAAATTTAGCAATTCTTCTATTACTCTTTCTTTGATACGCAACGAGATGACCCAAAGGCAATAAAAGTACTGATAAATGTTAGTTTTGAACAACCCCTTTGCAATATGCTAATTTGCAATTTTGAAGAAAAGGAAGAGATGTAATCATTGCCCGTAAATGCGTGATGGAGTCCTGCTAACATGAAAGTTCCTAAAAACTTTACCAAGTAGATATGAAAGTGTAGATATAGTCACAGACACATGCCAAGAGCACCCTGTCAAATCAAATGAAAGAAGTAAGAGAAGGTGTTTTGGCAGGATAATTAGTCAGCCAGCTAAATCAAAAAGGGCTTTTAAAAATAAAAGAAACAAGAGCTGACTTATCAATTGGATTTTCGAAACGATCTCTACAAATCGTCAAAAAGCCCTCAATATTATTTGTTGCACAATTTTTTTTCCTAACCATAGCTCTAAAATAATGTCGTCGAATGAAACGAATGCAAAAATGCTGACTACCAACCAAGAAGAAGCTGAAACTTACTTTTGCATTGCTTTCATGCTTTGGAAAAGAAGCCAAAGGAAACCATCAAGTCACAATCAGCTAATATACACATCTTGGTGATAGTTTTGTCAAAAGTTCAAAGAAAGACAAATGTACACTTGGCTTTTGAAATAGGATTCCACAGAAAAGGAGTCAAACTCCAGTGATATATCGATGCCTGAGTGTCAAACTAAATGTTTACCTGAATCCCAAGCATTTACAGTCGACGATTACATCTTTAGCATGTTGAAAAGTGGTTGTTGAAAAGTAAACAAAATCTGTATTTTTACTGCCCTTGGCTCATCTCGTTCCGTATCAAAGAAAGAGTAATAGAAGAACTTGCTAAATGTGCTTAAATTTTATATGTTGTCAGAATAATGTGAATATCGCTTGTAAGAAGCTTTTCGACAGAAACTACCTCATTCAAAACAAACTAGTAGATACATTGTTGCCTCCTGCATACCAATCATCTTTGCGACTGTATACTTTACGTGCAAATGTTACTGCGAGAATCAGAAACCTCTCAGGCCAAAGAATGTTTATATTGTAACCTGTACCCGATATATCTCAGCATGGATAGGAAACAACATTTGAAGTCAAATGGAGTGAGAGTGCATTCCAAGAAGGCATTGAAGAATTGTTGGTAGAGTGGAAGATGACATTTCCTTTGATGATTGCGACGAAAATGGCGATAATAGTGGCACGGATTATCAGGGATACTTTCCTTTACATTGTTACGTGGTATTTGGTACGTTGACCATGGTGCAAGTACTTCCAAGTAAAACATAAAAGATCTCCTTAGAAAACGATTTGCCAGACCCAGTGTCATCAGACACGCCCATATCAACGAGATGGCCAATTTGTCACCAGTGTTTAACGAAAAGAGCATTGGACGATTGCGTAATTTTCACGACCAAATCGAGGCTCATTATCGCGGACTCGAGGCACTTGGTGTTGACAAGCAGTCTTACTCGAGCATTGTTGTCCCACTTTTAATGGCAAAATTACCCGATTCAGTGAGGATGAACATGATTAGATTTGGAGAAAATCATTTGGAATGGACATTGGATGAAATGATATTGTCATTAGCGAAAGAAGTGGAAATTCGAGAGAGTTACACGCCTATATTCAAGCCAGGAGGATCATCACAGCCACAAGAAAAAACAACAACATCACGGCCTAAGCATCAAGATTTAGGATTGTCAAGTGCAGCAGCATTATTTACGGCGGGAAACAACAGGAACAATGAAAATAAGTGCGCATTTTGCAGAAAAGAACACAAATCAGAGGAATGTGACACTGTAAAAGACCCTGAGGAGCGTAAGAGAATTCTTTTAAAATTTGCGAAGTGTTTTATGTGTTTTAAGCCAGGTCATAGAGCTTTTCAGTGCCGCAATAAGAGTAGCTGTAGTATTTGTAAGGGCAAGCATCATTTTATACTCTGCAATAAGACGACCCCAACCCAAGATAAGGAAACGCCAGCTAAGCAAAGCGCCCCACCTTTAAACCCCATTGCAAGCTCATGGGTAGGTAGTATTGGTTCCGCATCAACAGAAAGAGTGGCCTTGCAGACAGCCTTAGCCAATGTGGAAGGTAAAAAAGAGGTGAAAATGAGAGTGATGTTTGACACAGGTAGCCAGAAAACATTCATAACCGCGAAGGCTGTCAATAAGTTAGGTGCAAAGCCACTTAGAAAGGAAAGCTTGGGGATAAAGGCATTTGGAAGGAGTGAACCAGAGGTCGAGATGAGAGATATTTTTGAATTGCCTTTAGTTTCTCTTAATGGTGGTAAATCTATCACTGTTGAAGCCTTTCTTGTGAATGAAATTTCTACGATTGCAAATGAACATGTAGAAGTAGTGAAAAAGCAATTTCCCCACTTGAGCGATATTTTCTTCTCAGATGTTTCTAGGCTGGAAGACACACTGGAAATTGATATTTTGATTGGAGCAAATTATGTTTGGGTTTTTCAAGATGGATGTTCAATAAGAGGGGGGCCACATGAGCCAATAGCCATTCAAACGACGCTTGGATGGGTTCTTTCTGGACCGTTACCAGGTGAGAAATCAAGTTCAATTGTTACTTGTAATCATGTTGCTCATGTTATTGAACCAATGCCCCTAAATAGACAGGAAAAGCAAGATCTTGATAAGAGTCTCCACAAACTGTGGGATCTTGATACCCTTGGAATAAGAGCAGAGGATGAAGTTCATGAGGGTACAATTGATAATATTTCTTTTACAGGTGAACGCTATTGTGTAGGATTGCCCTGGAAGGTGGGACACAGCCCTTTACCCACTAACTACAACAATAGCCTAATTAGATTGAAGAGCCAGTTTAAGAAATTGAGTAAAACCCCAGATGTTCTTGAGAAATATGACAAGGTTATTTCAGAACAATTGCAAGCAGGTGTAATTGAACAGGTTTTAGAGTCAGAAACTGGTGAGAACATTTCATACTTACCTCATCAGGCAGTTATCCGTGAAGACGTTGAGACCACTAAGGTAAGGGTAGTGTATGATGCCTCATGCAAGGACAAGAAAACAGGTGTTTCACTGAATGATTGCTTGCATGTTGGTCCGCCATTAACACCCCTGATATTTGACATGCTTCTTAGGTTTAGGGAAGGTAGAGTAGCCTTAGTTGGAGACATAGAGAAAGCATTTCTCAACATTGAGGTAGACCCAAAGGATCGTGACTGCTTAAGGTTCTTATGGTTCAAAGATATTCATGCAGACAACCCAGAAATTGTAACCTATAAATTCCAGAGAGTGGTATTCGGGGTTTCATCGTCGCCGTTCCTATTAAACGCCGTGCTGAGGTACCACATCGATCAGTATAAGGAAATAGACCCAGAATTTGTTGACAAACTAAGCAAGGGATTCTTTGTAGATGACTTAGTGACCTCATGTAGTGACACAGAAGAAGCTTATTCCCTGTATGACAAGGCTAGTGTTAGAATGCAAGAAGGGGGATTCAAGCTTAGGAAATGGAAGACCAATGATAAATTATTGGCCCAAAAAATTGTAGAGAATGAGAGTGAGAGTGAGCCACATGAAGAAAGAACGTATGCAAAGGAAGCCCTGGGAATATCCAAAGACATGGGTGGTAAGACCAAAGTGCTAGGAATAGGCTGGGATACCAATAGAGATACCTTAGAGTTTGATTTGAGTAAGGTAGGAGGTGAAATTCCCAAAACTAGCCACACTAAGAGAGGAATTCTGAGCACATTAGCCACATTGTTTGATCCCCAAGGTTTAGTGAGCCCAATAGCTGTAACAGCCAAAGCATTGTTCCAAGAGTTGTGCTTGGAGAAACTTGGATGGGATGATCAGATACCCCAAGATAAGGCCACTAGATGGGAAGAATGGTTGAGAGATTTGAAGAAGGTTAAGACAATTTCCGTTCCCCGCAGTATATTTGAAGGTATTACAGGAGAAGTGTTAAGCACAACCTTGCATGGTTTTGGAGATGCAAGTAAGAAAGCGTATTGTGCCTCAATATTTCTTGTATGCCAGACCACAGAGGGGGTATTTACCAGATTACTTTGTGCCAAGACTAGGGTAGCACCTTTGAAGAGCCTTACCATTAACAGGTTAGAACTAATGTCAGCTAGGATTCTAGTCACATTGATGGAAACAGTAGTAAACGCCTTGAGCTCACAGACTAAGATAGATGAAGTCAAGTATTGGCTAGACAGTAAAACTGCTCTCTATTGGATCAATAACAATGGAGAGTGGAAGAACTTTGTTCAGCACAGAGTGAATGAGATCTTAAAAAAGACAAGGAAAGAAGATTGGGGACATGTAGCAGGAGTAGATAACCCTGCAGATTTAGGATCGAGAGGAGTGACTGCGAGTCATCTTAGAGACAGTAAAATATGGTGGGAAGGACCAGAATGGCTGAAAAAAGAAAGGGAAAATTGGCCCAATAGTTTCCCCCTAGATAATTCTGATAATGTGAGAGAAGAGAGAAAGAAAACAGCAGCTGTAATGATAGTGACAAAAGAGAAGAGTGGAGTACACAATATCATAGAGATTGAGAGATACAGTTCGTTGAGAAAATTGTTGAGAGTGACAGCTTATGTTAAGAGGTTTATTGAAAACATGAAGAGAAAGAAAGCAGGTGTGGAGATGAAGGTTGGAAGAGTAGAAGTAGATGAGATCAAGGAAGCAGAAATGATTTGGATCAAGAATGTCCAGGAAACCCTTCTAGATAGCCCTAATTACAGGAAAGTGAGTGAACAGCTAGGAATTGTGTCCCAAGATGGAATTTTAATATGCAAAGGGAGATTAGAGAATTCAGACTTACAACTTTCAAGTAAATTTCCAATAATTTTGCCCAGGGATAACAAGTTTACTGAAATGATAGTTCTTGATTGCCATGAAAAGGTTCACCATTGCAAGGTAAGGGGTACATTAGCTGAAGTCAGATCCACATTTTGGATCACAAAGGGTAGGCAGTATGTGAAGAAGGTTTTGAAGCATTGTTTTATTTGCAGAAAGTTAGAAGGCAAACCTTATAATGCACCACCAACAGCAGCTCTGCCAGACTTTAGGGTAACCCAAGCGCCTCCTTTTAGCAGTGTGGGGGTAGATTTTGCAGGACCACTGTATATCAAGGTTTCAAAGGGAAACATGGTCAAATCATACATCGCATTGTTTACATGTTGTGTCACAAGGGCAGTACACCTTGAGCTTGTGCCAGATTTATTTGCATCAACATTTGTAAATTGTTTGAGACGTTTCTGTTCCAGAAGAGGTACACCATCACTTATTGTGTCAGATAATGCTAAGACCTTTAAGGCAACCTCCAAATTGTTGAAGAAACTTTTCAGTACAAAGCAGGTAGAAGATTTTCTGGAGTCAAGAAGAATAAATTGGAGATTCAATTTGGAACGTTCTCCGTGGATGGGGGGTATGTTTGAACGGATGGTTGGGAGCGTGAAAAGATGTCTTAGGAAAGTGCTAGGGAATGCAAAGCTTAACTTTGATGAATTAAGCACTGTGTTAACAGAAATTGAAAGCACACTTAATTCTAGGCCATTGACATATCAGTATGAGTTAGAAGAAAGCCTGACACCATCTCATTTGATTTTTGGTCACAGATTGACACCCTTATCTTTTGATGTTGAAGCCCCTGTAGACGTAGATAGTAGTGACAAGCTATGTAAGCGATTTTTATATCTCAGCAGAAAACTTACACATTTTTGGAACAGATGGAGGAGGGAATACCTCACAGGCCTCAGGGAGTATCACAGGCTGAAAAATTGTGCACCAAATCAGATAGCCAAAGGAGATGTAGTTCAAGTGTATGATGAAAATACAAAGAGAGGACAATGGAAAGTTGGAGTAATTGAAGAATTAATTTTTGGGAAGGATGGACAAGTGAGAGGAGCATCAGTTAGATTGGTTGGTAAGGGTAAGTTGCAACATTTAAATAGACCTTTACAGAAGCTTTATCCACTTGAAATTACAGGAAGTGATGAGAAAAAAGAGGAGAATGTTGAAAATGTAAAAGAAAAGGATGAAATGAGAATTGAATGTAATGAGGAAGAAGATAAAATAAGGTTGGAGAATTTGAGAGGGGGGGAGACCCGTTCCAAGCGTGCTGCGGCCAAGGACTCGCGTTGGAAATCCAAGCTTATGCTTGATCCCTAATGGATCAAGGAGGGGGGTGTGTTGTGGAATCCCATCGCGCATTATCATTACGTAGTGATTAGTAAAATGTATTGTTATGATAGTTGCTAGAATTCAATGCTCCTCCTCAGAGACACTGTTCATTCATTCGGATGTCGTGACAACGCGGCACATCTTTATTCTTTAGAAACATTTTTTCTTCATATTGTTTGCGATGATTATTTACGTAATAGCCTCATTTCTAGTATGAGGCATGGCATCTAATTAACAAAGTAAAACTCATTAGTAACGCAATCTATTGTACAGCTATTGCAGAAAGATTAATTTTATTACCTTGTTTGTCAAGTGGTGATTGGTTAACATTGTAAGCGCATAGAATTTACTGCAGGAGTTAGGTATCATGGATTAGATTAGACACGCACACTTGTAGAGAAATTGATGTAGAATGCAGAAGTGTCATGAGAGTTAAAATATGAGCAAACTACAAACGTCTTGTTTTTGAGAGTCATCTAAGGTTCATTGCTATAGAATCAGCGAGCTGGAGAGTAAGATCTCCAACAGTGATATTCTTCAGTCCAAATAAACTAAATTATGTGTTCGATATTTTTGGTCATCCAATATTTGACAATCCTGGTCTCAATTTGCACTGTTTCCAGATCTTTTATGCTCGTTTACAGATGTCAAGGTATAAAATGAGCTGCTTTTTTGAAGCTAAATGAAGCTAAACTGATATTTTTTGGGTTTCCTGAAAATTCCTCGGCGTATATGAAGACTCATCTGCGTATATGAAGAGTTTCCCCCCTGGGCTAAGAATGGTCTCTCTCCTCTCGGGCCAACAAAATTTATGCTGGAAAAATAAGTCGATCTGTATAACTCTGCCCTCTCCTCCTTTCAAAAAGAGAGTCTGAGTAAAATAGAGCTCCAATCATTTCTATGGCTCCAATCTTTCATTGGTCCGACAATTGTGATTTGTCTAAAGATCATTCCCTTGTACACAGAAACTGAAAGGGATTCCGCCAATCCTTTGATGTCACCGAATTCGCCCCTTACCCTGATTTGGGGGCGAATTTGAGAAAACAAAATCTCTATTGCACCCCGTAGAGGAAAGACGAAGATATTTGGAAAGTTTCGCAAGGATCAGTGCAACGGTGCTCGAGTTTTACGCCACACAAAATTCGCTTCACGTTTTAATAATATAGATAATCCGGAGCAGTGGAACTATAGGAACCTTCCAATGTCAGTCCCTTGCACATCAGCATGATCTCCCTTTCTCATTGAAAGCCCCCATTAAAATTCTCCTGTTCTGTTCTCTCGAGCCAACGATATTTTAGTTGGAAAAAGAGGCCGATCTATGAAACTCTGCCCTTGCTCCCGGGGGTGAAGCTACCCAAAACCGGGATGCGGGGACTTGTGGACCCCGGTTTTGGGTCATAAATTCCGATCAGTCCCCAGTTTTGGGTCATAAATTTCTCACAATCCCCGGTTTTGGGTTATAAATTCATACCAACACCTATTTTTCAGGAAGATCCTATCATCCTCAGTTTTCGGTAGGAATTCTACCACTCCTTACTTGTCGAACACAAATTAAAGTTTAAGCTCATCTCTATTAGAGGTCTGATTAGTTATTGATGCTTGACAACTCACGCCAATTCATTTTTTGTTTTTACTAATAAAGCAGTTTTCAATGTCTTTTGAAGTTCATAACATCACATGGTTTGACACTACTGGTGAAGTGGAGCATATATTCCCTGTTCTCTTTGATACAAAGTCTTTGCTTTGCCTTTGTAGTAACTTCTCCTGGAGCATTTCTGCTCTTGCTAATACACCACATTATATGCACTCTACTATGAATTAGTGACTGTTATCTGCCTGCTCTGTCTGATGCTTCGCCATCCATCGTTGTCGTTCTACCATGGCATGAAATCACATCAATGCTGGATGGGATATGTGTGTTTGACACAAACATACCCCAAAGGCCAAGCCAAGTCTCTACTGTGGTTTCAGGTTCATAGTATTATTAATCCACACTATTTTCCAGTTCATTGAAATATTCAAGATTACTCCATCAAATAACATCAGATGAGATGAAATCTTCAGTAAAAGCCTTCTTTCGTTGCTTTCTTTCGGACAATTGCCTCAATCAGTTGTGAAAAATTCTGAAAAATTTTGCTAGGTCATTTTCGAATGACCTCGCTTTCGCCCTAAAGGGCGCGAAACTAAACTTGTTGTTGTTGTTGTTGTTGTTATGTTGTTGTAAATTTTGAAAACTTGAAAACTGGAGAGATGGCAAAATTACAAAAGGCGAAAGATAGCAATGCCACACACCAGGGAGGGTATGTCTCCGCTTTTATTGTATTATAAGTTCTAATTATGCCATAACTGAACAGGAGTTTTGCTGTCACACTCACACAAAAGGGGAAGTATGTAAATTATTAGGCCTCCTCTACTAGCCTATATTTATAAGCCTTGGGCGTTACCTCAACCTCAGATTACTTTGGCTGCCAGATCTTGCCTTATTATTACTTAAGCAAACAGAGAGGCGAGAGCTCAATAATTATTGTCAAAACGGTATAACAGATGGTTATTATCTTGATCAATAAGCATGGTGAATCCCTCTCCATCTCATCAAGCTTATTCATGAAAGGCACACTACTGATGATGATTTCTTGTGCAGTTTTTGTACATACATGGAATAATCTTGCAGGTTGTTGTGTTTCTTGTGATATTTAGGCATTTAGATATGCAGTAAAGCACTAAAGTAAACATTAATCAAGCAAATAGAAAAAACGAATACAGCACAGTGTTGACCAAAGTGGCCCACTGATTAAGCTCTGCATTTGCTTATAATTATATTATTGTATATAGATTGGGATATACCTGTTGACCCAAGAATTTTGCTGTTTTGTTCTATGTATGTATGTATGTATTTTTTAGAATTTGGCCTTGTTATAAATTAAAAATTTGATGTAACATGAATTTAGGAAAAAATAATCAGTTTAAGTATAAGTGTACAATATAATATAAAAGTTAAAAATTGAACCTAAAAATACCCCCAGTTGAAAATGGCAGGGATAAGCATTAAAAGATCAGTGCAACCTTGTTTCCATAATGGTCCCTCATAATGGTCCATAATAGTTTGGCTCCAGCACATTACTTTTTGTACAGAACACATTTGTAGAGCTTCTACACAGTTTGAATTAGGAAGAAAGGTTTTTTCATGTGAAATATGTTGTAGGTGCGGGATTACAGGACTTCCACAATTTTTGGTATTTCATCATAAAAGTTACCCCAGTTTTGGGTGGTCTTTTCAAAATATTCTCCCCGGTTTTGGGTACTCTTGCCTAGATGACCTACTCAAGTCCCCGTCCCCGGTTTTGGGTAGCTTCACCCCCGGGCCCTTGCTCTTTAAAAAGAAAAAGTCGGAGTAAGACAGAGCTCCAACCAGTGGCGTAACCTGGTTACGGTAACCACGTAACGCAGTTTAGGCTACCTTAGTTCAACAACTAAGGGCCCCCGATCAAAAGGGACCTCCAACAAATTGGTGGTATTGTGTGCTTTTTGGCCGTACTGTGTTAAAAGTCTGCTAATACAACAGTGGATTTTCATTCCGTTTTCGTTCATTCCCTATAATTTGTCTCAAAACTTTATTCTTGTGAGCAAGAGCGAAGAGCACCTAATAACATACTGTGGCTTTGCATTATGTTTACTAAATTTCTTTCTAAAACTATTGTGTTTATTTGCATGGATAAGTTTCAGGTATAAAGGGAGAACACTTATTCTGCACTAAATTTACTGCACCATTACACTAATACTGTACTATCCGCAGAAGCTTTTTTCAAGCCAAAGAACCTGCCATGGAGGACATTCTTGGTAACATTTGTGTGTGTTCAGAGCAATCTTCATCAAACAGCACAACAGTACCGTCCGAACCTTTGAATATTGCCGCATTTCTTTAAAAAAGATTAGATATCATATAATTTCATAACGAAGAGCAACAATTTGCTATGTAAACTACTGAGCTTTTTGAAACGCAATTCCTATAAATGTGCTAAATTTACTGTTGATTTTCCTTATGTAAAAACTTTCTTTTCAACATAACGTGGATTTTTCTACGTTTTAAAGGGCATGCTTTCAAAAATTTACCCACCACCCTGAACCCCCTTCCAACATAAGGGCCCCATCTTAGCAAACTCCTGCAGGCCCCCATTGTCTCTGTTACGCCACTGGCTCCAACGTGCAAACGGTCCGACAATTGTGATATGTGTAAAGATCATTCCCTTGTACACAGAAAACTGAAAGGGATTCCGCCAAACCTTTGATGTCACCGAATTCGCCCCTTACCCTGATTTGGGGGCTAATTTGAGAAAACGAAATCTCTATTGCACCCCGTAGAGGGAAGACGAAGATATTTGGAAAGTTTCGCGAGGATCAGCGCAACGGTGCTCGAGTTTTACGCCACACAAAATTCGCTTCACGTTTTGAGGGTGTAGAAGGGGTTTTGACTGGCTGACTAACAGACTGTTTTGCACACTGACTAATGACTAATTTGGTTCAAAAGCAAAGACTAATGACTAACTATATTCTGTAGTTGACTTTTGACTAAGCCTATTTTTCTCTGCATTTAGTCAAAAGTACATTTGCACAGAGGCCAGAAGTAACACAAACCCTGCTTTTCAGCAATGAATGTCAATAGGAATGGAAAAAACGACTAACTTTTACCACACAAAAAATATTCTTTTTAAAAACAATCAGTGGCAGGGACGGAGGAAGCATCTCAAACTTGGGGGGGGGACGACACTTCAAGGGCACGTTTTCATTAAGTTAAAGGGGCACTCCCTGAAAATAAACGCGCATTTCTTTGTTTTTTGCAAAAATTTTGGGGAAGCACGTGCCCCCAATGCCCCCATCGGTTCCTACGTCTCTGATCAATGGTAGGCTGAGATTTTTTTAATTCTCCTTGTTTCCTTCATCAGCATAAATATCTCGAGAGTGGGCCCAGAAAACGGTTGTAACACATATCCAGTTTGAGTTCCCTCTTCTTCCTCCATTCAGGAAAGCACTTCTACCCGAACGTTCAATTCAACATTATTTTGGGTTACCCATGGTCATACCTCTCGGTCAAGCAAGGGACACAAAACGACCTTATCGTGTAATACAGTAGTCAGCAACCTGGTTCTATCTTGACGTTTTCGGCTGAGGAAAAAGTGTATTTTATCAAACGCAATTACAATTCAATTTTGGCACTATCTAAGGACAAAGGTGATGGAATGTTTTGGGAGAATAACTGGTCTTCCTGACAAAGAAATAAGCAATCCAATTGTGACGTGCATATCTTTGGCTGTGTGCAATATAATGTCACTTTTTACCCCGTTCTCGGGGATCTACAACTGTCTGATGCTGGTGTCAGCAGGAAGCCTGGTCTTGTGATACATAGGCCACTTCTGTCATGTTCTAATCGAAAAAGGGGACAGATAAGGTGTTTATGTATAACAGTTTCACCCGCAGCTTGGCACTCAAATTCTTAAAACTGGTGATGCACCCACAAAATCGGAGTTAAGGTAAAAGAAACTTTGATTGATTTTCCCATTCAGACATAGGTAATTACTGCAATTTATCATACACTTTTGCATAGAAGAGTTCATAACAGAAATTTCACTTTCAAAGGAAGTTTTGACTAATTGAAACCAAATGTCTTGACTAGTGACTAACTGGACGCTTTACTGCTTGACTAGTGACTAGCGGTACCCCCCTTTCTACACCCTCCGTTTTAATAATATAGATAATATAGAATATAGATGGATAGATATTGCTCGATCCCGATTCTTTTGCACGTCTACAGGGTGTCCCAAAAAAGATGTGCGCTGTTTCGATGGCTTCAGCGGAGCAGCCATACATCCAATTTTTCTGTTTTTAAGACTCTTGACAGAAGAGAGTTCAAATTAAAGGTTGACACCGAGTTTGAGTAAATCTGATCACTAGTTGCTGTTGCTGATTTATGGAGCAAGAAAGCAAAAATTATTCGCTGCCACAAAACCAGAGGATTCATAATTCTCAATTGCGTTAAAATCAACGAAATTGTTTGAAAAAAAACATACCTAGCCCTGTTTTCTTATGTTTATAAGTGACACAGATAGTCATACATTGAATTTTGTGACAATCAAAAATATTGGACAAATGTAGGGTTGCTAGGAATGGAAATCTGCAACACGAATGCTTCAGGCCATATCATGCATCCATCAGATATTTTGCTTCTCACAAGTGATTAAGTCGTTTTCAACCAACAGTATTGCGTTCAGCATGCTGCTTGGTCGATATTATTGAAGAATATGGTCATTAATTACTCCCAAATGCGTTTCCTGGCATAACTGTAAAGTTCAAGTTCATTTAATGTTAAAATTCAAGTTATAAGGTTAACCCTAATTCACATGGGGGGGGCGTGGATTCCACCCCCCCCAAGGTTTTATTTGCCGCGTTTTTAAACGATATTTGCTACGTCCCCCAGCCTCCCTGAATTTTACTAATTATCTATTAGCCACATTTTGGTGGAAAAATTTTTGAACAATAGGACTCACAGGTCACGTGACATGCCCATATTTGGAAGGAGGTAGCAGCAGAATCATTGTTTTCAATGATTTCAATGGAATTATTTGATTGAATTATGAAGTATTATACAGCAAATGAATCAGCAAACAAAGGGCTTCAATTTGATATCGGAATTTCTGGAATTTGATGATGTCAGCTTTTTTTGATAATGACGATATTTTGGTCGCCATTTTGGACTAATTAGCAATTTTTTTAAGTTTTTTCGAACTTTTTCAATGAAAAACACTCCAATGATAAATTTGTTATAGATAATCACCATTTTGCAGGTTCTTTTGGGCTCTTTTTACATGGAATAAATTAATCGCACAAATGACGTCATAAGAATCGGCTAATTTCTGCCAAAATATCACTCCAAAATCGTTATTTTCAATAAAATAATATTTTACCACTATATATGTTGACAAACTGAACCAAAAACTGCATAACGTTCATGCAAAATCTTCATTAAACTTCAATTCAACTTGGAAGCCTGATTTTCAGATTTTGAGATTCGTGACGTCACTGTGACGTCACAAGGCGTGGCAGCCACACCCAAATTATGCAACAAGCTACAAATTACCAGTTCTATAACTGTGCCAAGTTGTATTGAATTCGGATGAGTCTAAGGCAGTTTTCAGAGGGGGGGGGGGGGGGGTGGAAAGCACCCCCCCCATAAATGGTAGCTCGAAAAAAGCCCATATGGATTAGGGTTAAGGTAACTCTGCTTTCCGCTCTAGTGCAAAGCGAAATGCCGTTTCGCAAAACCACTCTCCCCAGAAAACAGTTAATTTCTCCAATATTATTTGGCCTATCGAAAAGCGGTAAAAAGGAGGTTGTTCTGTATAATCTGGGCAATCGAAAGATGTATAAATCGCAATGTTTCCGTCAACCCTGGTTTCACAAATCCTAGTTCAAATCATTTTGCTAATTTCAGAAAAGTGGATGTATCTTCAATACTACCCGAACAATTTTCGACTTTTTTTCGTTCCATCTTTAGCTAGGTTGTTGATCTACAACTTTGCCAAGTCTCATTGAAAAAGCTAGGCTAGATTTCCTGCAATCGAATTTAGTATTTCTGTTTACTTTTCGACAGCGAAATGGAGAAACCTTGGTCAACAGATTACCATGCTATGAAGCACGTTTGCAAAAGCTCAGGCTTGAAATAACTTTCAGAAGTTTTTCCTTCGGCAAACAAATGAACGTCATCTTCTGGGAATACCATACGCAGGTCTCAAAAAACATCCTTAGTGCGCTTGTAAAAGTATCATTTGCATCTATTGATTAAAAATTACTGATTTTTACCAGCAACTTCATGAAACCATGCTTTGGGTGTCTTTTGAGACTTTCGTAATCATTCAAAAGCATTCATAAATTTTCAATTTCTTTTAGAGTCCACAATAAGCATAGATCTAAAATCAAGAACTAAATTTTTGCAAAAACATTCTACGGGCATTCAAATCGTTCTGCAAGGGCTAAACTGTTGACCAACGATTTTCCCCGTCGATGTCGAAAAGTAAACAGAAATGTAAATTCGATTGCAGGAAATCTAGCCTAGCTTTTTCAATCAGACTTGGAAAAGTTGTAGATCAACTACTTAGCTAAAGATGGAGCGAAAAAAATCGAAACTTTTTCGAGTAGTTTTGGTGGTAAATCCACTTTTCTGAAGTCAGCAAATAGATTTGAGCAAGGATTTGCGAAGCCAGGGTTGACGTAAACATTGCGATTTATACATCTTTCGATTGCCCAGATTATACAAAACAACATCCTTTTTACCGCTTTTCGATAGACCGAATAATATTGGAGAAATTAACTGTTTTCTGAGGATAGGCCGTAGTCCATAAAGCTCTAACATATCATCGCCGTTGCACATACTTTGAAACTGAGGACTTTTTTCACCAAAAGGTCCTATTAGGCATCATTATAAGATATCATTATAAGACATGGCCCCATTGAATTAATGTGCACAATAGCAAAATACGGCTGATTAAAGTCTTTCGGAGCCTCTGCGAAGGAGCATATACCCAATTGACTTATTCTTTTTGGTTATTTATCAAAATTATCAAGTTAAAGACACTGTGGCATACCCAAAGACAGCAAGACGTTGATTGAAAGACAGCAAGTTGGTATTCATGAAATATACAGAGAACTAATGAAATTGATGATGCCCCGCAGCCGCATCAATCCCGCGTTGTTATCCAATCTAGTTCTGTCACTTCTTGGCATTTTTTGAATTTTGACATGGGTTGTTTGGAAAACGGTGCTAACTATGTATCAGAGCACTAAACCGTAATGTTAAAAACTTGAATTGAATGTAATTTTCGGAGTCACTAGAGTTTTATCTCGGCTGTTGAAAACTTGTCTGTGAGCAGTGTATAGTTACTTAATTTCAATGAAATGCTGTTTTCGCAGCAATCAAAGTTCAGAAAGCTACACTCAGTCCTCGCCTGTTTGTGAATTTTCTGTACGCCCCAGCTCAATTGTTGGCCAACATATACCTCAAGGTATTTAGTGTTTATGACTAAAGAGCTCTCAAAGGAGTTAGAAATGCTGTACTATTCCAAACAATATCACCAGTCAGTGCAAACTACACGTTTTTTTTATAAGAAACTGGTTTATAAGAAACTAGTACTACGATGACCAAAAACTTCAGAAACTTAAGTACTACGCTCAAGAATAGTCAAGAAACTCTTAACATTCAAATTCTGTATGTCTCTTTTATTCTATGTCTCTCTAACAAAGGTACCTTCATCTTTTTTAACTTTTAACTACAAACATTGTAAAATTGGTAATTTTTTGCCTGAATCTGCATGACTTATCGTGATGAC
This sequence comes from Aurelia coerulea, assembly GCA_039566865.1. Lineage (NCBI taxonomy): Eukaryota > Metazoa > Cnidaria > Scyphozoa > Semaeostomeae > Ulmaridae > Aurelia > Aurelia coerulea. The sequence continues at coordinate 48,704,025 of CM076943.1, read as the reverse complement.
AATGCCAATGTAAAATGGAAGCCCTTTGTCGAGAAGAAGCCTCAAATTTGAACAATATCGCAATTTTAGGCCCAAAAAATAAGAAACAAATTAAGAAACTTTTACTACTAAAACACCGAAATTTCCATGCGAAATTAGGAAACTTTTAGTACTAAGTGCTGATCCAAGTTACTTATTAAAAAAAACGTGTATGCAATGTATACAAGTCTGGTAGAGAATTATTTTCAATATTGTTGCCCAGTATGGGGGCATGCGGAATCACGGCAAGAGACAAACTGCAAAAACTACAAAATCATGGGGGTAGAATCGTAACCAATAGCCCTTACAACGCTTCTGCTCGTCCCATTATAAAGTAACATGGCTGGCAGACAGTGAATGATTTGATTGTAACGAAAACATTTAAAATGGTATACAAGTATACAAATGATGAGGCTCCCTCGTATCTTGCATGCCTGTTCAACAGGTCGTCAGAAACCAGTACTAGGGAACATCGGAACACCAAAACCGATCTTTTGTCCCGTATCTTGTCAAAAACATGTGGCCAAAAATGCATTTCTTTCAGAGGGGTGAAATTATAGAGTGGCCTGGACGCAAAATCAAAATTAACAAAAGCCTTCAAACAATTTAAATCCTGTTTTCAAAACTTCAGAGCATGAAGGAACCACTTTTGATTCCTGCCGATCGTTCTATTATTTCTAAAATACTTTTACTTTGCTATTTCTAATTGTGTATTTAGATTGTAAATTTTAGGGTGCTATCTTTTTCTTTGTACAGGGCAGTTTGCAAAAAAAGATTATGTATATAAGTGACAACATTACCCTCGTACCCTGTTTAAAGAAATAAAATGAAAATGAAATGTAGTTCGAAACAATCCTACTTTCTTGCGACAAACTTTTGTCGACATTTTTCGCGTGGACGCACTATATTTGTTGCCTGGAGGAAATCCAGGTTATCTGCCAGGAACTCAAAGAAGGAATTTAGAAGAGCTTGCAATCGGCACTAGCATGAAGTAGACTTTTTACTAGAACCCTTGGGAAGCCATGAAGGTTAAGGAAATACACAGGTTTGAATTTTGTGCTCAATCGACCTACTTTGCAACGAATGTCAAGTCACAATAATGAGAACTTAGGTTCAAAATCCCTCAATGCTCCAGTAGATGGCTCTTCCTTTGTGTCCACCTCATTCATAATGTATACTTCTCATTTACAAAGAAATATACTTCTTTGCTCCCCCCATAATATTAATAGTTTCTTCAAGGACCGTCTCGTAGGTATATCAGTGACATAAACTTTTTGAAACTTATGTCTCATTCTGATTCGTGGCAAATTAAGGTTGTTCCCAAATTGTGTTGGTATCATGTGAACGCAGCTTTCAGCTCTCATCAGATTCCATGCATTCACAGGCATCTCTACATTCTTACTTTATACGGAGCTTAGCAAACGCGTTGGATTTCCAAACGAAGTCAAAAGTACCTTTTATTCTCTGTAACCTCATGGATGTATTTGCAAAATTTCCTTTCCATATATACTGGAAATATATGCTAAAATAATCCAAGGTAGCAGATACTGTGCAGAAGCTTTAGTCGTTCCTGCAGAAAAAGTTTGTGCACGCAACCGGCGTGGTGGCGGCCTTGGCTGTCCCAATTTTTTTACCTGTTTGGTAGTGTGTTGCGATGCATGGTTAGTACTGTTTTTCAAACAAACCATGTCAAAATTACAAAGATTTAAAGAACCGACAAAAACAAGACGAATAACGTTAGGTTTGATCTGCAGGGCACCATCGATTTCAGTAGTTCTCTGTGTATTTCATGAATACGATCTTGCTGTCTTTCAATCGACTTCTTGCTGTCTTGGAGTCTACCAAAGTGTCTTCATGCTGTCTTTAACCATGGGTAGTTAGACACTGCTGGTGTGCTTCTATGGAGGAGCGCTGGATGATATGTATCTGCGGGGGAAATTTTTTGTAGTACTGCGGAGGAGATATCGAAAGGACGAAAATATTAATTAAACTATTAAAATCTCCTCCGCAGTACTATAAAAATTTCCCCCGCAGATATCTCCTCCGCAGTACTATAAAAATTTCCCCCGCAGATATCTCCTCCGCAGTACTATAAAAAATGTCCCCCGCAGATACATATTATCCAGCTCTTCTCCATAGAAGCACACCAGCAGTGTCTAACTACCCATGCTTTAACTTGATGATTTTATCAAATAACCAAAAAGAATAAGCCAATCGGCTCTATGCTCCTTCGCAGAGGCCCAGAAAAACTTCAATCACCCGTATTTTGCTATTGTGCAAATTTTTTCAATGGGGCCATGTGGATAAATGATAATGATGCATAAAGGGACCTTTTGGCGATAAAAGTCCTTAGTTCCAGAGTATGTGCAACGAAACTTCCTTTTTAAGCGTTTAAAGTTGGTATGGCCTACGGCCTAGGAGATAGTGGTTTTGCGAAACGGCATCTCGCTGTGCACTAGAGCGGAAAGCAGAGTTACCTTAAGTACGGAGATAAAATCCTCTGGTTTTGAAGCAGCCCGTGATTGTGACTTTCTTTCTCAATAAATCAGCAACCACTTGTCAGATTTACACCAACTCGGTGCCAAACTCTTAGTTGAAATTGCTCCTATTCACAAATCTGAAAAACAGGAAATTTAGATTTATGGCTCCATTCAAACGGCGCATGTTTTTTGGGAAACCCTGTTTTTCTCGAACAATAGCCATATTTCAGATATATTAGGCATGTTTCACATCAGGGCCGAAGCCAGTGGGGGGGGGGGCTGAGGGCGATGCGCACCTCCCCTAGTACGCCATTGGTCGGAAATTCTACTCCACTTGTCGGATTTTGTTGTTGTTACAGGCCCACATTTAGAAGATTTACAAGGAAAATGATTCGTAGAACATGAATTTATTGACTTTCGAGGATAAAGTTTGACATGAATTTTTGAATCTACAGCATTTTTTCCTTCATATTGACCAATTTTGAACGCTACGATGTTGAAGCTACAAAATAATTCAAAAATCTAGTCATTAAAGGAGCACACTAGTCCTTTGGTGCATGTTTTAACGTATTTGTGCATGACATTTGTGTATTTGTGACATTTGTGTATTTGTGTTTAACGTTTGGTGCATGACAGTTTTGGTCAACTTCAAATTGTAATTTCTCTGCAGTCGTTCGTCCGATTTCCATACGGATTGTTGTTCTAAATAGCTTGACGTATCCTTTGTATGATAGCGTTGATTTTTTTTGTATTTGCAACACAGTGATCCAGAATGGCAAAATAATGTAATAAATGCCGAAAAACGAAAGTTCTCAAAATCAATCACGCTGTAGCTCATTTGAAAGAGCAATGATTGGCAGTCAAAATAAAAGAAAAATTATTAAAATTGGACCTATGAGAGCCAAGATACAAATTGTTGAGGTTTCAAGAAATCATAAGTTTACATATTTGAATTCGAAAAGACAATGAACGCTCGATTTAGGCCAACTTCAAAATCCAGTTTCTCTGCTCACACAACTCCGATTCTGGAAATAATTTTTTTATGTGATTGTATTTATCTCAGAATTATGTGTGTTTCATGTTATTGAAAACGAGTGGAAAATTTTTGCGAATTTTGCGAATTACTACAAGTACTATATTTGAGGATAAAAACTGTGAGATTAACGCCCCAAGCCCGAATCTCAGGGTAGATCCCAGTCCCCTGGCTTGTTAAAGGAATCTCACTCATACGTCAAACTATTTCCGCTATCCCGCCAGTTGTTCTCGAACATAGTGCAAATCAGTCCTCAAAGTTTCTTCCTCCCACCCTCCCTTACATATTAGGTTTCTAGTACACCCAATAATTCCCGTAGTCCCTTCTCTCGGGTCGTTCTGGCCAAAAGACCTAGCAATAGTGTCCAATAGTCTCTGGTCGTCGGTTAGGCCACCAAATATGGTGGCGAAAATTTACAATTTATCAGTCCTTAGGCCCGATATATAACCTTATCATCTAGTTTAGGCCTAAGTCTATATTATTTGTAGTGTAGTTCTTGTGGCTCATTATGAGTCGCCATCTTTAAAGCTTATGTTTACGAAAGAGGCATGTCTGGTACCCTCGCTGTTGGGACAGAGGACCTGAGGGCAGGAAAAATCCCTGCAGCTGGCCTCACAAGTACCCGCTACGGGGGACCAAGAAAGATGCAAAGAAAAAATTCAAAGGAAAAAGAAAAAGAAAAATAACACAATCAGCTGGGGCAACTGATACCTCAGGTACTTCATGGCAGGACAAAATGTTCCTCCTATGCTGACCTAGGGGATCCTAAAGTTTCTTAATTGTTTACATATCGATTGCCAGATGCGACCCCAAAAGCTGCCAAACTGTGTCTCTTTTCTTAGTCCTATCTTCAGGTTCGGTGCAATGGGGGTTTCGAAATGGTCTCAGGGCGATAGGGGAGATAATCTGCCGTTTACGGAGTAAATGATATTTAAGTAAAACAGTTAAAAATCTAAAAGACGGGGTCAAAGAATGTCTTAGCAAAAACTTTTTAAAATTAACTAGAACATGTCTCGAATGTGTGTGCCAAAGCATATCTTTGGGAACCTTCTGCAAAAAATTTCTATGGCTGTTTTAGAATGTGTGGTTATTTTCTGAAAATGACATGTGGTCGTTTCTGAAACCAGTGTTGTTTTACATTAACAGAATAAACATTTTCAATAATGCCCTAAACTCATTTCAGATTAAATACAAGTCATTCAGGCAAATTTTAGAAACTCTAATTTTCTTCTAATTTTGAGGCTCTGGTACCCAGGGTACTGAAAAACCTAACACAGCAACTTATGTGGATTTTGAATCATAACGAAACCCATACAGTTGAATGCAGAAAACTTCAAATATTTGTCTTGTCAACTTATTTTTGCAGTTTAAATGGCGAGGATAAAAGTTCTGTGGGAATTTTAACATTGATTTTAGGTTCTCGTATTTTGAAGAAGGGCGCGAAGAACCGCAAAGAGCTTGAAAACTACAAATTAGAAAATACCTTGCAACCAATAATCATCGGCTTTGATTCAAAATGAAACATATACTAATAGATGCAGAAAGTTTTGAATAATATAACTGCATCCTTCGTTTTCTGAATTATTTGGTTTTAAATGAATAGGACGGGTTGAAACTCGGAGGGGTTTTCACAAAGAATCGAAGGCGTTCATCTTTCCCCTTGAAGAACGAGAAAAACCTCCAAAACTACTCACTATAAAATACCTTGCAACTAATAATCAACGGCTTTGATTCAAAATAAAACATATACTAATAAATGCAGAAAGTTTTGAATAATAATACTGCACCCTTCGTTTTCTGAATTATTTGGTTTTAAATGAATAGGACGGGTTGAAACTCGCAGGGGTTTTCACAAAGAATCGAAGGCGTTCATCTTTCCCCTTGAAGAAGAACGAGAAAAACCTCCAAAACTACTCACTATAAAATACCTTGCAACCAATAATCAACGGCTTGGATTCAAAATGAAACATATACTAATAGATGCAGAAAGTTTTGAATAATAATACTGCACCCTCCGTTTTACTGAATTAGTTGGTTTTAAATGAAGAGGACGGGTTGAAACTCGCAGGGGTTTTCACAGAGAATCGAAGGCGTTCATCTTTCCCCTTGAAGAAGAACGAGAAAAACCTCCAAAACTACGAACTGAAAAATACCTTGCAACCAATAATCAACGGCTTTGATTCAAAATGAAACATATACTAATAGATGCAGAAAGTTTTGAATAATAATACTGCACCCTCCGTTTTACTGAATTATTTGGTTTTAAATGAAGAGGACGGGTTGAAACTCGCAGGGGTTTTCACAGAGAATCGAAGGCGTTCATCTTTCCCCTTGAAGAAGAACGAGAAAAACCTCCAAAACTACTCACTATAAAATACCTTGCAACTAATAATCAACGGCTTGGATTCAAAATGAAACATATACTAATAGATGCAGAAAGTTTTGAATAATAATACTGCATCCTTCGTTTTCTGAATTATTTGGTTTTAAATGAATAGGACGGGTTGAAACTCGCAGGGGTTTTCACAAAGAATCGAAGGCGTTCATCTTTCCCCCTGAAGAAGAACGACAACAACCTCCAAAACTACGAGCTAAAAAATACCTTGCAACCAATAATCAACGGCTTTGATTCAAAATGAAACATATACTAATAGATGCAGAAAGTTTTGAATAATAATACTGCATCCTTCGTTTTCTGAATTATTTGGTTTTAAATGAATAGGACGGGTTGAAACTCGGAGGGGTTTTCACAAAGAATCGAAGGCGTTCATCTTTCCCCCTGAAGAAGAACGACAACAACCTCCAAAACTACGAGCTAAAAAATACCTTGCAACCAATAATCAACGGCTTTGATTCAAAATGAAACATATACTAATAGATGCAGAAAGTTTTGAATAAAAATACTGCATCCTTCGTTTTCTGAATTATTTGGTTTTAAATGAATAGGACGGGTTGAAACTCGCAGGGGTTTTCACAAAGAATCGAAGGCGTTCATCTTTCCCCCTGAAGAAGAACGACAACAACCTCCAAAACTACGAGCTAAAAAATACCTTGCAACCAATAATCAACGGCTTTGATTCAAAATGAAACATATACTAATAGATGCAGAAAGTTTTGAATAAAAATACTGCATCCTTCGTTTTCTGAATTATTTGGTTTTAAATGAAAAGGACGGGTTGAAACTCGCAGGGGTTTTCACAAAGAATCGAAGGCGTTCATCTTTCCCCTTGAAGAAGAACGACAACAACCTCCAAAACTACGAGCTAAAAAATACCTTGCAACCAATAATCAACGGCTTTGATTCAAAATGAAACATATACTAATAGATGCAGAAAGTTTTGAATAATAATACTGCACCCTTCGTTTTCTGAATTATTTGGTTTTAAATGAATAGGACGGGTTGAAACTCGCAGGGGTAAGAATCGAAGGCGTTCATCTTGTCTCCTTCGAGAAGAACGCAAATAACTAGAAATTCAGATGAATTTGAATCAACATTATTTTATCATTTCAATAATTAATATTCAGTTCATATTATTTCCTTCAAAGAAAGGCTAGATGATCCAAAGAAACTACCGCGAAACAAATTGACTATTGATAAAATGAATGGATCCATGCAAAGCAATATCAAACATATACCTATGCAAGTTCAGAAAACCTTACATGAATATTCTAACTATGCCTTTTTTCGAACTATCTGATTTGGAATTCATAGACATTTTAATGTACATGGCTTCCAAAAAAGGTACAAATTGGAGACAGGTTTTGGAAATCTTAATGGGCATATGTTACACGGATACAGTCCTTATCAGACTAGAGTTTGATTATTTCAAGGTATAATTTCATACAACAAATATTTCATCCTTCGATTATGTTCTAGAAACATCAATTCATACATCTGGGAAGAGGACTGGAATAAGAAAATTGAGGCGAAAGCAGGAGAGAGCGGAACAAGAGGAATGGAAGCAAATCGAGAGGGAAGGAGACAGCAAAAGGAGAGACATAGTAAAGAAGGATGGCAAGACCATTAAGGAACTACTAGACATTAAATTAGTAAGCATAGTTTAACAAGGCAGAAATGTTCAATGAAATGTAACAAAAATGTAACAAAAATGTAACAGAAATGTAACAAAAGAGAAAGTGCAATTCTAGCTAATGGGCATGGCATGTGCTTGTCAATCATAAATTCAAAACTACACAATTGATTTTCCTTTTTACTTCTTCTCGGGAAAATGTCTCAAGTTCATTTTGACACCTCAATCACATGACAACAATGTCCAAATGGTTCAAAGAGGAGGCTGTTTACTTGCAAAATCTACTGGCTTCAGAAAACCTCCTGTGGTCCATTGAAAGAGGCAGAAAATCCCAATATTCTCACATGAACCAGATGATGATAAACCTGCAAAAAAGTGATAAAAATTTGATTGTGCAGCTAGTAAGAAATGTCTCACAGAGGAATGGAGGTTGTCAGAATTAAATTCAAATTCTCAACAACTTCCTGAGAAATAAAATCATCATTTAATTGGCAAGTATCACATTGGCTGGTTCACTTAAATTTCTGACACAAAATCAGAAGAAAATACAGAAAATTAAAAGACAAGTTAACCTTATCCCCATTAGCCCAAGTGTGCATTTGGCTTAGCAATAAATCCTTTAAAAGCTGTGGTTCTTTGAATTATGCTATTTGTTTCATATCAGACACTCAGTTGACATTTTCAATCCATTTCATCTGTATAAAAACTAATACCAGGTGGCCTATTCAAAGCACTCAGCCTTCCTTTGCATGCCTAGGCCATATAAACAGTAAGAGGTATACAGTAAACCATGAGATACCAAGTTTTCAAAGCGAAAATAAAGAAGTTTGCAAATTTTCCTGGAGAATCACAAAACACTGCCGTGTAAAGAAGCATGTTGACTACCATTTCACGAAGTTTCATTGAGTGGACAGGTGGGGATTTGTTTCTGGAAATATTTTTGTGAAGGGTAGTTGAGGGGCCACGATTTTCGGCCTAAACGTGTTTGCTTGCAAATTTTCTGAAAAATTTTCTCGCTGGGATAAAAGTCTTGAATCAATTACGAAAACCCAAAAGCAGGGTGTTTATACTGTCTCTTGAACAATTCTGAGCCTCAAATTCCAAGAACTGTCACGTCAGTGTTCATTTGATTAGGGAAGGGTCTTTTTGCCGGTAAGTCGAGATGCTATGACTTGAGCAAAGTAACAGGTTTTCACAAGTATTTTGCAAATTTTCCCAGATATCCTACCTTGTCAGCCATGTTCGTTTTATCTTCAAGTTTTGTTTCCACGAAGTTTGATTGAGTGGACAGGACAGGACCAGTTTTTGGACAATATTGATTTGAAGAAATCTCCAATTTGTGCAAAAACTCCATCATTTTGGTCACAGCAACTGAGACATTTTCCGAAGCTTCTTTGATGAATCTTTGGAGATCTTCTGCTTTGGCAGCTTCGCCAACCTCCCACGAGACTGTTTTGATTTGAATCGGGCGAAAATTTTGGCGCGCAGACGGCGATCGGGTGCTAAAACCAGAGCCTGGCATCCGCCAGCTTCAATCCGGCCCGCCATGTTTTTCCTTGGGCGGAAGTTTGCGGCCAGCGTCGTTTTGCATTTCTTCACTGTGTTGTAAACGAGGAGAAAAAGACTCACCGTATCCAAGAGGCAAGTCCACTACAATCAGCATCAAGCAAGGGAAAAGGAATATCAAATTCTTCGGACTGATGATGGCCCTGTAGTACATGTTTGGGAAGTCTGAGGAGGAAAACAAATGATCAAATCAGCAGTATCCTAATATCAATGTATAATTCAACTTTGTTGAATTCTGAGGAGACTTCGAGCCATAAAAAATAGAGCTAAATTTACAAATTCATCTGCCAAATGATTCACTGATGCAGTATTGAAATATTCAGTAGTTGTGGCTGGGGGGTGCATTTCTTTTCGTTTTTTTCAGCTCCCGTTAACAGACGTCGTCACCACTGACTGCAGTAGTACCTTAGCCTGCCCATTCTTTGAACATCCTCATGTTGCCTCTGTTAGCACCTATTACTACCTATTACTTTAATCCTTTAGATGAACAATGGTGTTTGCAATTTCTTTGTATTTATTCAAGATTGATATGTCTGCTAAGCTGATTACACTATGATAGGTCATACCATAGATAATGGTCATACTGATGAAGGTTTACGCCGAAACGCTTAAATAATGCGCTTTTCATAGTTTATGTATCTATTTCATTACATTTTATCTTATTTCATAGATAGTACATATTTAACTCAAGAAAAACACATTCGTTCATTTCTTTTTTAATTTTTTTATACATCATTTAATAACTTACAATACATATTACTTTTAACATTACTCACAAAATACCATACCCTACTACTAATACAATTGGAGCGAAAACTACGTCTACCTTATGGCAAAATAAAACAGGAAATACGAACATACCACTGCACGTAACTACTAGAGAGAGAAATAATTGCTAAAACTACACGTAACTACAAAAAAAGAAAAAAACGTTCACCTTTAAGAGGACATAAATTTTACAATACTTTCTAATTACAAATAAGTAGGTTAGGCCGTTGGGCACAAGATCTAGGGATATTTAATGAAGAGGACCATGATATTATACAAAGCGTTCCGTTCTTGAAATATACAAGATAGTTGATTTTAAGATGAAGTTATTTACTTCAAATGGCAACTTTTTATCGCCGTACAAAAGAATCTGTAAAAGGACAGGATTTGGAACGTCAATAATTTCAAATGAGCGCAGCACCGGAAGGACACCAGCGAACACCAGCGAGGAGGTCACGCCTTTGTTCTTCAAAAGAAGTTGAGTTTATACAGGGTGTCCAAAAAAGGAGTGTCCGACTTTAAATTTGAATATATCCGAGACTAATTGATATATATATATATATATAAACCATTTGGACATTTTTTGAAAGCTGAAAAATGTAATTTTCTGTTGAGTCTATTGCTGTTTCAATTTGGCAATTTTTAGGAAACCAGGGGGTTCCTTCATATGAAGACATCACTAGTGAGAATAGGAAATTTGCTCTGGAGACTGTCATTCTACAAAATGTAAGTACGCATGCGTGCAAGTGAGAAGGAAGTTAGTTTTCAAAATGGCGTCCACGCAGCAAATACGAACAAAACAGTGTATTTGAAGGGTGTGTCACAGGGCGTGGTCATATCATGCAAATTTGTGGCCGCGCCCTATTTTCTGGCATATCAAAATTGAACAATAATACAATAATCTGACTTTAATCTCCATTGCGCTTTATGAAGGTCCCTACAAAGCTAGCAAGTGTAAAGTACTTTGAAAAGGTCAGTTCAGCTCAATTTTTAAAAGTTGGCTTTGTTTCGATGTTAAACCTCTACGCCAAAGAAAACCTGACGATACCCCCCCCCCCCCCATCCGAAATAACTTTTCGGACCGTTGATAAAGACACAACATTTTTTACTGCAACATCATGAAAATAAATCCCTAATATATTCTAACTATTCCACCTACATACCATTTATGGGGCTTGGGAAGTGTCATTAGTGGCAGGGGGCATGGAAGATGCGGAGGTGGGCAAGGCCTGCCGAGAAGTATAATCCCGTAGTAGGGCAAGCCTCACCACCTTGCTAATTTTTTGGAAGGTTTGCCGGATCCTGCAAGTTTGGGATTTCCAGTGGATGAAATAGAAAGCTTAGTTCTAATCATCTACACTCACCGGCAATCCTTGCGCAAGATAGGCTGCAATAAGAGAATTTTTCTGAGTTGATCGCGGGGAAACGTGTCGCTAATGCGCACTTCCTGCCTTCCGCCAATGTCACTTCCTTTAAAGTCTTAGTAACAGGTTAAATGTTCAAGTCTAAAGTGTTCGAAATGATTCTTGCCAATGATACTGTGAATTGCTTACTAGTGAATAAAAGCTAATAATGATAATACTGATATATTTGATCATTTTATCTAACTATCGTTAAATGCAAATTAAATGCAACCGTTGCTAAGATAAATGCGAAGGCAAAAACTATCAAGATATGAACGATAAGTGATAACAAAACTATGATACACCGAGTAAGAAATCTTTATGGAAATTTCTCATCAAATTAATGATAGCCAACACCAAAGTACCGCGTGGACTTTCGTGCGTCCTTCAAGGATAATGCCTCTATTTATTGGGCTAATACCAAGGCAGTGGGTGGGCGGGAAATTCTTGTTTATTTCGAGTATAAAAGCTGATTTATTTGAAGATTTGATGCTTAACCTTTCTGCACAACAAGATTCGAGAAGTGGCAGAGTACACGTGAGACATTGATATATACCGTCCGGGAGGGCTTGGGTACTAGTCCAGCAATGTTCATTCATTCATTTCTATTCTTTATACACGTAATCCCTTCAGCTACGAGAATAAATTACAAACTAAATACATAATTACATACATAGTAGATTAATCTAAGAATATATACCTAAATAAATGTGTCTAAATGCTTTCATACATACATCAAGATAAATATCTTATTCTTAAGCTACCTTTGTTGACTTTGTGTGCAACTTAAATTGGATTGCCTATTTCTAGATTCTCTGATACAAGCCCTTCAACCTTGTACAAGCCCTTTAATCTTCTATTCAAACAAGCGCCCACACACCGCCTCATTACGCGAAATTCTCAAACTAACTAGTTAAATAGTCGTGTATAATGGCTTCCTTTCAGTAATCTATCGGTTCACCCAGGATTTTACGTGTTCCCCTGAAGCCATTGATATACAAACATGAATTTCATGAATGGGCGAGATCTCAGAGAGTGGTATGAGTCATGTTTGATTCATGGGTAGAGCACTTATATCGATTAACCACAGTTCGCGCTTCGCCTGAACTTCCATGAAATTCAATGCACGTTTACAGTTAAAATTCGTTACACTAAATCGTTTGCTTCTATTGAGGTCCTTTCCTAAAAACTCCATGTTGAGATTGTCGATGTACATAAATGTTTAATAGTCTTATAAATGAGCTAATTGAGAGGACATCGTGCCTTGTGGACTACATAGTTGCCCACGAAAACTTGACTACTCTTGAGCTTCTCTTACAGTTGTATGAAGGAACTTATTAGTTCCAGCAGATGAAAGATGCCTTCATCGATAGAGTGGTCTTCCCGTTTTTCACAAGATGCATTAACCCCAAAAGCTCTCTAAACAATACCAAGATATACCAAAGTACCGGGTGTCCCAAAAAATGTATACGGATTTGATTGAATCCAGCGCTGTGAATTTAGCTTCAATAAATGTATAATCACTCTAAAGATGTTTCTCGATAGTTAACTTAAACATAGATACCTCGTTTGTTGATATTGGTACTTTGAGAGGAGACAAGTTAATCTTGAAAGCTCAAATTTGAATCTTCCTCCAAACCAGAGCTTTAGCCTTTTGGCCTAGGCAATTTCTTAAGGCACAGCGTATAAATATACAATAGCCTTGATGAAATTTGAACAATGTTGGATCTTGTGTTATTCTGTTTTCCAGGAGTCACCCCCCCCCCCAGTCACCCATTGGGAAGTCTCTTAATTGTTCATTAATTTCAGTTCTTAATTTCGATGTGCTTCAGGAATTTGCTCAGGTCAAAAGGCCAAAGCTTTGGTTTGCAAATGCACCCAAATTTGAGCTTTCAAGAAGCACCAATACCAACAAACGAGGTATCTATGTTCAAGGTAACTATCGAGAAATATTCCGAGAGTGATTTGCCATTGGTTAAAGCTAAATTCACATCGCTGGAGTCAACCAAATTTGTATAAATATTTTGAGACATCCGGTATTTTCTAGGGGACTCGTGCTTGTTATCAGCTTTAGTTGCGCATATCCAGTTTAACCCACAAACTGCACTTTCTCGCTCAAGAAACGAGTGCAGTCTGGCACTACGCGGCTTGCTAAAAATGACAAAATCATTTTTTCGCTAATTTTAAGAAGTGGAGCCCTGGAGCTCTGAAAAGTATGCAATGGAGCCCTGGAGCACGGCAATTTTGCCTTTGGGAGCCCGGAGCCCATAGAAATATGCCCTGGAGACTCGGAGCCCGAGATCCCTTAGGGGGCCTCATATTTTCAGTAGCTTATTCTCAATACGATTTAACGAAACAACGTTGATAGCAGCGAGGAGATGTAGACTCCCGTTCGATTTCTGTGCATTTTTGTTGTTGTTTACATTCGGCCAGAGAAACTTACAACACAACACAAAGTTTATTGCAATTGAAATGAACTGAGGCCCGTGATATCATTTGAACTTGAAAGTGCAATGGGCAAGAAGAAAATTTGATTTTGCCGGGGCCCCTTGCGGGGCCTAGCTAGATGATATCATTGCAACATACAATGGAAAAACAAAGCTTCATTTTTACGGGCCCCTGGCGGGGCCCGGGCCCCGGGGCAGTTGCCCCGGCTACGCCCCCCCCTCTCGGCGGTCCTGTATGGCTAGATACTCTTCTACTTATCGACATTTCAAGAAACTTTTAGTGTAGCCTATTAGCCCAATTTTTAGTTTCTTATAAAAAACAATTTGTAATAATGTTTTACGTGAAAGTAATCAGTGAATTCACAATAATAAAGATCGCAAAAAAATGATATTTATTCAAATGTACCGACTTTCAGTTGGAATCAGGTTGAAAAAGCTACACTAGCTGCTGATAACCCAAGTGCCATGTTACATCTCGCTTTGTAGCTGTGCTGTGCATATCTAGGCTGGCGAGCTGCTGCCAAATTAAGAACATTCATTTATCATAGGCACAAGAAAGACAAGGTAGATATGATTCACAATACCTGGCGGGCATCACGTCTTCAGGTGCCCTTGTCATTTCACTCCTTGGAAGCTGCAGTGCAGCAAAATCCAAAATCATCCTGTACGATGTGTTTCTGCCCAATTGTCTTGATGAAATTCACCCTCTTTGTGATAAGCGAACCGATTTCATCTAATTTGTTGATTATTTCGCTCTTAGTGAGGGATTTACTTCGAATAATTGTCCCAATTTGTAGGAGCAGCAGCTTCGCGTAAGCCATTTTGTGTTATTTGTACGCCCACTGACTTGCGTAATTTGAATCTCGCACGAAACAGACCCTGTCGCAGCCAGTGATGTCATTTTGACGTCGAGCCCCGGTCAGCCCCGCTTTTTGATTGGTGGATCGTTTCATACGAGAAAATCCAGGATAAAGTGTTCGAGGAGGGAGGAACTACGAGGAAGAAAGTCAGTTAAAAGAATGTTAACAGAAGACCATGACAGCAGTCAGCATAGCCTCCAAATCTTTTCTTTTGTCCGAAGTTCCCCTGGGACGCTGACTCATCCTCTGATCAAATTGCGTTTTCTCCTAAGATTGACCAATCAGGTGCCGTCATTTCATTACTTCCGCGTTTCGCAGCTAGATTTAGGCCATTTTGGGTACCCCCCAATAAAAAAATATTGCACGCTCGAATAAATCGAATTTTTCGAAAATTTCAACGGGAAAAGGATGATTATACATAGGACCACAAGTGTTCATGTAACCCACTTGCCATCACCTAAGATTGAAAAATTACGGCGATTTGAATGTTTGTCTTTGGTATGTTTTCAAACAGGTAGCGGCATCCTGCTCACCCTCCCCCCAAAAATTTGTTTTTTAGCAAAATTATCAAAAATATACATATTTCCATGAATAATTCTTCCGAAATTTTCAAAATGTGCGCTTTACTTCATCTTGACTTGCGAATTTGCGACACCTCCAAACTCTGTCCTTCTTCCCTGAATGACAACTTATGCCTCTCTCTGGTCTGGACCCAACATAACAGGAAAAGGCGGGAAAAGAAATCTTTAACGGTGGCGGTGTCGTCATGTTTTTGTTGGTAAAATCATTTATCGTCTCAAACGTTTCTTCACAAATCTATAAGAAGATCGTCGATTACCATTGAAGTTGAAGCAAAGTATCGAAACAACTGCCAATATTTTTAATTCCTGCACTTGGGATGGAGTGTGAGTGAAACCAAACTGACAGCATTGCAAACAATTCTTAAAGAAGAAGACGGCATTGCATCAGGAACGATCAAGATCACGATGAAGTAAGTTTTCCTTCTACTTTGTCTTGCAGTGAGAGTGAGCGCATTTCAAATTTTTACATTCTTATCAAATAACGATTTTGACAACGATTTCCGCTCAATTTTTACAAGAAAGAAGCCGCCTGTGCTGTGTGAAATTGTAAAATTCAATTTTGTAAAAATTAAGAAATCTAGGAGAAACTTTTACCCCGGGAAGAACTGGGGTCAAATTAAACAGGTCTAATCTCAGAGACCAGTTTGTTGTAAAAGTTAGTGCACGAGTTTATAAGAAAATGAAAAATTGGACCAGTGGAGAAAGTAATAAATGTTTCTTAAATTATCAGATTTTGAGTAGCTACTCAAAGTTTACCTGTGCTGTGCCCCCGTGAACATTTCAAAACAAAGGTTTTTGAAGCCTTTCCAATGTTCAAACATATAACAATCCTCATGTTTACTACCTGTGCCCCGTGAACATTTCGAGACAATGTTTTTGAAGCCTTTCCAATGTTTAGACTTTACTCAAGTACCTCCCGAGCCCCTTCGGAGCAACATGATACAATAACCAAGTGAAAATACAGTAAATATATCCCAAGGATTTCCTCTATCATAATAAATAGTTTCTTAACCTGTATTTTCCCAATACACGTATTTTTGATAAGAAAGGGTAAAAAAGTCAACTCTCAGATCGCCAAAAAATTGCAAAACTGGGAAAATATAACTTAGGAAACCATCTATTTTTATAAAGATTAAGGAAATCCTTGACATATTTTTACTTTATTTTCACTTGTTTTCTGTAATGCTTAGCATTGGAGAGGCTTCAAAAACCTTGTTTTGAAATGTTCACGAGGGAAGGAACATGAAGATTGTTATGGAACCTCTAACAAACTCAGAGTACTGAAATTCTTTTAAGGAGCTTTTAGTACTGACCCAAATTCTTAGTTTCTTACAAAAAAGTAAGTTTCTTAATATTTGGCGATCTGAGGGCTGCGTTTCTTAAAAGCAGCTTCTTATCTTACAAAAAGAATACATGTGTGTGATGCAACTGTTGGTAATTGTTGTCTCTGAAATTTATTTTGTTTTTACAACTCCAACAAACCTTTTGATACAGAGGTAGACTTTTAATTTTAGTTGGCAAAATTCTTGTATATTCTCTCTTGTCGAGACATATCATCAGGCAGTCAATGCAAAAATTTGTTCATGGTGCCTTTCTTTCAATAATGTGAATGCTTTGGAGAAGATGTTGCCAGTCCAAGATGCTCTTTCATATTTAATAATAAAACTGTTGTCGAGCTCTTCCAGTCAGCATGCATTGAATTTAAATGAGATTATTCTTCTCCTTTCCCCATTTTGAAGAAACAGTCGAGACGATAAATTATTTTACCAACAAAAACATGACGACACCGCCACCGTTAAAGATTTATTTTCTCGCATTTTCCTGTTATGTTGGGTCCAGACCAGAGAGAGGCATAAGTTGTCATCCAGGGAAGAAGGACAGAGTTTGGAGGTGTCGCAAATTCGCAAGTCAAGACGACGTAAAGCGCAAATTTTGGAAATTTCGGAAGAATCATTCATGGAAATATGTATATTTTTGATAATTTTGCTAAAAAACTAATTTTGGGGGGAAGGGCGAGCAGGATGCCTCTACCTGTTTGAAAAAATACCAAAGACAAACATTCAAATCGCCGTAATTTTTCAATCTTAGGTGATGGCAAGTGGGTTACATGAACACTTGTGGTCCTATGTATAAGCATCCTTTTCCCGTTGAAATTTTCAAAAAATTCGATTTATTCGAGCGTGCAATATTTTTTTATTGGGGGGTACCCAAAATGGCCTAAATCTAGCTGCGAAACGCGGAAGTAATGAAATGACGGCACCTGATTGGTCAATCTTAGGAGAAAACGCAATCTGATCAGAGGATGAGTCAGCGTCCCAGGGGAACTTCGGACAAAAGAAAAGATTTGGAGGCTATGCTTAACTAGCTGTTACCGCAGTTAAGTAAGTGCTGCTCATAGCATTATTGATAATAACATTCCGCAGATTGTCAAAAGAATAAATGTCAGAGTGGATATTTTGGAGCATGTGGTTGAAACCAAGTTAAATTTAAGCTTTTTAAGGTAAAACAATTAAAAAAAACCATGAGAATTGCTTGTAACTGTCAAGACTGCATCAAACGACTATAATAATCATTAAAACTCAATGCGATATTAATCTCACTTCAAGTCTTCATTGCAATTTCAAGACTCAGTTAATCAATGTCAGTTCATTTTGTACTTTCTTGGACTGCAAGGTTTTCGTTCTCCTAGGTGGTACCTCAAATAGTGTATGGTTTTCTTTCTCATTTGGCCATAGATCAACACTGCTATTTCAACACACAAAGTGTTTCCATTTTCAATTCTGTGTCAAATAACAGGCTTTGTACTTTGCCTCAAATGAAAGCAAGTCTTGAGGGTATATGATGCACAACAGTTGACCACAACAATTCTTCAAAAGTTCATCTGGTGACAGTTTGTATCAAAGTTAAAAGGTCACAAGGTGTGAAGAATGGTCACAGAAGCAATGCTGATCCAATGCTTTTTGGTTTTTGTAAGAATGTGCATCCAGAAACTAATTTGTAAAATAACTTTATTATGCTGCGTTGGTCTTTGAATGTCAATGGTTAAAGAAGCAAATACTGATCCAATGCTGTGCAAACTGTTACAGGAATATGAACAGCTGATATGCAGAATGTGATCCAATGCTGTGTTAATCTTTACATGGGCTGTCACAAATTAATAACGTTATCTTTCACTTCTGCAACAAAATACATGAGATATTAAGCTTTTGTTTATGAGATGTATATGTGCATGGTCATATGGCAACATTAAAGGGGCCTTTGCAAGGAGCATGGTTTGTGAACACACCATTGTGTGGTCTTTTCGTTCTTGCCATTTTTACAGTCCACGAAAATGACCACCAATGAAAAGATGGAACATGCAAGGTATGGTGGCTGGAAAGGCCGATTTAAGTACATATATTCCAACTGAGTAGATAACAGAAATATACTGACAAGAACAATCTGTGCTAAAGGAGGGGAAAAATTAATCAAGAAGCCAATCAAAATTCTTTCAGGTGCAAAGAATCATGGTTGAAAGATCCTTTCAATTATCTTTCTTTTGCAATCCTCTCTTGTGATTTTCTATGCAATGGGAAATTATCTCTTCTGTTCTAAAAAAATTCATGGAACATTTATGCACTAGATGTTTGCAGTTTTAAGCAAAAAGAAAACTACTGTTCTAAAGTGCATCAATACTCTACTAAAAGATTACATTTAACCCTGAGTTTGTATTGTGAAAAATAGATACCATGTACCCATCTAATATGAAAATTGCATGGTTGTTATCTGTGAAAATCTTTAAGTGCTGTATGCAAGGGAATGAATGGTGAATCATTACCATAATAGACCTTTTAGCTATTCTACAAAAGAGTCTGGATCGAACTTTATTTTTATACATTTTTATATGCGAGGTTCGATAGAGTGGCGTTAGAGCTTCTATCACCATTGTGCACATTCGAAAATTCTACAAAATGCAGCAAAACATCGTTCGATTCTGATTCATTTCAGAATAGCTAAAAGGTCTATGGGCAATTCAATGTTTATAACCACAAATGGGTGATTCACTTTTTCTTTCCACAATGGGAAAGTCACTGTTGTCAGGTGCCTCAGTGGAAATTTCTGATATATTGGCTTTTATTGCTACAAGTGGCAATACCACAATGGGTTTATACGTTTAATTTGTTGCCACAAAGGGCAGGTCATTGCTGTTTATTTGTGAACGTGTAAGAAATGCTTAGGTAGGCCTAGTCTAGGCCTTCGTTGATGACATCTTCCTGGAACCTGTCCGCTGCAGAAGAACAAATTTTCAACACAACACAGAGCATAAAGAGAAATCCTCTCTTATTCTCTGTGAAATGAGATGTAAAAAATGATTTGATACGTACTAGAGTCCGTGAAAATTCCCTTCTTCTTCTCGCAATGAACGTGAGTCAACACCTTGCACCCAAAATCAAAGCGGTGGGTGGGAAGCATTTCAGTCGGCGAGCACGATGCTTGTTTGGTTGCGTGGGCAGCATTTCAGTCGGCGAGCACGATGCTTGTTTGGTGTTTGCATCCATACAAACATACAACACACTCATCGACACAGGAATTCCAATCAACCCGTCTAAATTCTGCTACGCGCATGCGCTAAGCAGCAACGAAATTCCAAACTGAAATGACAAAACGAAATTCCAAAATAATAAAGGGTCTACGCAAATAACAAAAGAAATAAATGATGCGTTAATGAAGAAAAGATCCGACAAGAAATAAATGATCCGACAAGAAATAAATGATTCGACAAGAAATAAACGATTCGACAAGAAATAGGGGATTAAGCTGACGAACAAAGCACTTATTGCCATCTGTCTGCACAAGCGCGAGGGGTCTTATGGTATAGCGGCAGTTCACCCCAGTTCACAAAAAGTTCACAGCTGTCCGTAGGTCTACACAGTATGGCAACTTTATCAGACAGTGTGCTATATACCATGGTAAGTTAATCCTTTGACTGCTTAACTTTAACTATTTGGGGGAGTTCAATGAGCCTATCTATGAGACCAATGCAAAAGCCTCTTATTTACTCGCTCAGTTAAATCTGGGACTTTATTGGCCTAGGTAGGTAGACGGTAGCCCTACCTGCCTACGATTTCCTTCATCAAAATAAATAGTTTCGCAATAAACTTATATTTTCCCAGTACTGGAGTTTCTTAATTTTTCGACGATCTGAGAGTTGAGTTTTTTATGGGTAGTTTCTTATAAAAAAAATGCGTGTAACAGTAACAGATATATCAGATATATGGATCTGCTGAAAGGGTATCAGATAGGCCTATCCAGATCTATCCTATCCCCACTTGTCAAAAACAGCAACAACAGATAGAAACTGCCACAGAAAAGTTATGATAATAAGCAGGTCAATTTCGTACTTTACAGGTTTTTTTTATAAGAAACTTGGATCAGCACTTAATACTAAAAGTTTTTCAAGCTTAAGAAACAATTTGTTAAAGTCCAAAATTAAGGGGTCATTGACAAAAGATTTTCGTCCCCGTTATCGGATTTTGTCCGTTAGGGGGGAGGGGGTCTCACCTGAATCCGTTAAAATTTTCGTTTTGGGGACGAAGATCCGGATAAGAAAAGTGGCCGACGAAATAAGGGTTTAAGATCGTAAAGAATGTTTTTTATCGCATTTATACCTACAACTTTGATAATTTACATTACTTTTACTCCTCGTCTTTTGTAAAAAAAAAACGGGAAGTTAGTTGGGCTGGCAACAAGAAAATAAATTGAAATAACGTTGGTATCTTCAGGCCTCGGAGGGCCTAGGCAACTATGACCTGAGGCAAAAAGTTTGTCCATTAAGCAGGGGGGGGGGGGGGTTCAGATCTTAACGGACAAAATCCGTTAACAGGGACGAAAACCTTTTATCGATGACCCCTAATAGTTTCTTGAGCTTAAAAAATTGTTTCTTGAGCTTAGAAAAACTTAGTATTAAGTGGTGTTGTATTTCTGTGTGGCAATTTCCATCTGTTGTTGTTGTTTTTGATAAGTGGGGATAGGATAGATCTGGATAGGCCTATCTAATACCCTTTCAGCAGATCCATATATCTGCTATATCTGTTACACGTATTTTTTTTTATAAGAAACTACCCATAAAAAACTCAACTCTCAGATCGTCGAAAAATTAAGAAACTCCAGTACTGGGAAAATATAAGTTTATTGAGAAACTATTTATTTTGATGAAGGAAATCGTAGGGCTACGGTCTACTTACCTAGGCCAATAAAGTCCCAGATAAGAGGCTTTTGCATTGGTCTCATAGATAGGCTCATTGAACTCCTCCAAATAGTTAAAGTTAAGCAGTCAAAGGATTAACTTACCATGGTATATAGCACACTGTCTGAAAAAGCTGCCATACTATGTAGACCTAACCTAACAACGGCAGTGGCGTACCCAGCACTCGAGGAGAGAGGGGGTCTGGGGCGTAGCCCCAAAAATTTTTGTGTGACCACGCCCTTCAGACGCTTGGAAAATGAGGGAAACGCCCTTTTCCCCTATATTTTGCATCCTAAACATGGCTGGAATGAACACAAAATAGACAGGATGTTTTGTTTATTTGTACTGAGAATTTGTTCCCAACATAGCAAAAGCTAGGAAAGTAGATGAAGAATTGTTATTCGGAACAAACAGTCCAGCACATCTGGTTGTTCTGATATTCGAGGAAATGCCAATTTTCGCCACGTTATCATGGCATCTTCTGCAAAAGAAATTGTTATGGCAATTTGAATCATTTGAAGTAAGTCCCAGAGTAAAGCTCTTCAAATCGTTTTGATGAGATTGTTTCAAGGAGCAGTAGCAAATAGGGTTCACTATAGCCAATAGCACGTGCAGGCTAAGACAACTGGGAATCTTGAAATGAGTGGATCTTGCCACTAGGAAAATTTTGATAACATACATTCTACTTTGGCTTAGAATACCTCTCCCAACATCGTTCAAGCTTTTCTAAGAAACCCAAAACATTTCTCTACCAAACCTTGACAAAACCATTCTCTCCTCGTTTTGCAATAATCTCAAAGACCACCGTTTGACAGATCTGCCTAACCCCCCCTGAGGTACAAATTTTATTGCATTTTTGTACGAATCTCGAGGACCATCTTTTTGAAAAGTGGGGGGGTCCGGACCCCCCCATTCCCCCCCTTGGGTACGCCACTGAACAACGGACATCTGTGAACTTTTTGTGAACTGGGGTGAACTGCCGCTATACCATAAGACCCCTCGCGCTTGTGCAGACAGATGGCAATAAGTGCTTTGTTCGTCGGCTTAATCCCCTATTTCTTGTCGAATCATTTATTTCTTGTCGAATCATTTATTTCTTGTCGGATCATTTATTTCTTGTCGGATCTTTTCTTCATTAACGCATCATTTATTTCTTTTGTTATTTGAGTAGACTCTTTATTATTTTGGAATTTCGTTTTGTCATTTCAGTTTGGAATTTCGTTTTGTAATTTCGGTCTGAATTG
This sequence comes from Aurelia coerulea, assembly GCA_039566865.1. NCBI lineage: Eukaryota > Metazoa > Cnidaria > Scyphozoa > Semaeostomeae > Ulmaridae > Aurelia > Aurelia coerulea. Next base: position 48,681,368 of record CM076943.1, on the reverse strand, counting down.
AATTCCGTTTTGTCATTTCGGTTTGGGATTTCTTTTGTAATTTCGGTTTTAATTGAATTCCGATTTATAATTTCGGTTTGAATTAAATTCCGATTTGTGATTTCGGTCTGAATTGAATTCCGATTTGTGATTTCGGTTTGTGATTTCGTTTAGCTTTTCGGTTTGGAGTTTCGTTTTGTCATTTCGGTTAGGGATTGTTTATCAGTTTGTATATCAATTCGTATCCTTAGAATATTTTTTGGATATTTATTTGACATAACTCTATTTCAAAGCGAAGTTTTGATTTCGAAATGTATTTAGGAAAGTTGTTTTAAATTATGGCGTTGATGACACTTCATATTTATTGGCTTGCAAATTGTTTCTTTTATTTCCAAATTTAAATTCATACCTGTCTGCACATGAATAATAAGGTTGACAATTAAAGTTTTCAAAGTTTGTAAAGGAGAATGAGGAGCAGATTGTTTCCGCTTTGCAGGAAGGACAGAACATGCATGTTTCCAAAGATCTAGTCTAAAACACCACACAGATGAACACAGATGAACACAGATGAACACAGATGAACACAGGTGAACACAGATGAACACAGATGAACACAGATGAACACAGGTGAACACAGATGAACACAGGTGAACACAGGTGAACACAGGTGAATACAAGTGAATACGGATGAGCACCGGCCAAAATGAAGATACTAGTAGGAACAAGAAAGAACACAAGTTGCGAGTCTTTCAGAAAAATAACAGGTCAAGAATGAATAACTAGAATAAATACATGTAGATTTAACATGTATTATTGCAATAATTCATATGAATTTAGAAAACGAGATTGATGATCAGTTGAATCGCAGAAATGTGGGCAAGTTTTGTATCTTATTCCATGTCAAGAAGCTGTATGGTATACTGTAAAAAGCTCCGGCCCTAGGGGCTTATCATTTATCCCAAACCAGATAAAAAGTAACATGCAAACTTGTTTAGCTAAATAGATGGAAACGTCTTTGGTAGTCTCTGGAATTTTATATAAGTGGGGCAGGGGGCTAGAGAGTGGGGCTTATTTGACATAATGTCTGAAGGCGCTTTTGCGGTTTTTCTAAAATATTTTGGCAGTTTTACGGTTTCTGAAACCCCCATACAACCCCCACTTGTACACCTGTAGCTTGGCTGCACCACTGCGATGAAGATTTTTGAATAGTGAATGAAAGAAGAAACTTGGAGCCCATTTGCTAAGGACTCATTCATTCAGCAGTGACTTGTGTTCATTTTTGTTCTTACTAGTATTTTCATTTTGGCCGGTGCTCATCCGTATTCACTTGTATTCACCTGTATTCACATGTGTTCATCTGTGTTCACCTGTGTTCATCTGTGTTCACCTGTGTTCCTTTGTGTTCACCTGCGTTCACCTGTGTTCATTTGTGTTCACCTGTATTCATCTGTGTGGTGTTTTAGACTAGATCCCAAAGGAACTAACTCGTTGAATTAGATTCAATAGAGCTGCCTATGAATAGTGTAGACAAAGCACCCCCATGCATTTATCACAAAAGGGTTTCTATGGCTTAGCATTGTTCATACATACGCCAATTGAATATCAGCAGACTCTAACAAAGACACAGGCGCTCCATCAAACAAAGGGGATATGCTTCAGCCAATCAGGAAAGGTTCCTCGTTTCTCATGAAATGAGAAGGATTTGGTCGCTGTTGCGCCGATTCTACTGGAGGAGAACCTAGACCCTGCTCGCAGGCCAATGAGAATAGGCCAAACAATTGTCAACTGTTCCATAGTTTCCTCCTGCCTCTTTCCAATATGCATAAATCCAAATACTTACTAACAATTGTTTGTTACTGCCAAATCTTTAGCATCACAGAAATCAGAATCAAATCATAAATCTAGTTCCCATCTAGTTTCTGTCTGTCATGTGTTTTGTACACTATCACCAGTTTATTTCCAGAGAAACGTCCCAACACACTTCACCTTCATTCATGCGATATCATTTACAATATGGTACAACAATTACTAAACGTACTACCTTGCTTTCACTGCTGTTTTCCTAACTAACTTGCTTTTCCTAACTAGCTAACTTTCGCATTTAAATTTGATAAACAGTTTTCATTTAGTCAAACTTCAAGCGCCATTTTGTTTCGGCTGTCAGAATACTCTTTGTTGCTCAATTGAAGGGAGTGTGCTAAGTCGAAGATCAGCGAAGTTTGATTCAAACTTACCTCATAAATCTATGACAGAAGGAAAGCAACAAGACAAAAACAAATACACATATGTATGAATAATATAAAGCATGATACCTGTTACAGTCCAAAGGAAGTCCTCTTCTCTCAATGCGTCTATTTGCAATGCTATAGAGGACAACAGATCTTGGTTGGTCGAAGTTCTCTGTTAGATAAATACCTGCCATAACAACATACGTCCCATTGAGTCAGAAAAGAATACGGCATCAAAGGGATATTGTTAAGAAATATTTAAAAACACACATTATGGACTGATGGACTAATGGACTGAAGGCCAGGGCTACCCATTATTATGGGGCAACTGGATTGATACACGTATTTTTTTCATAAGAAACCGCTTATATTCGGCTTATATGAAACGGTAGGCTCAATTTTTCGAAAGTTGAGAAACAAAAACCATACCTGAATTTAAAAAGCTAGGACTCAAAAATGTTTTGACACTGTACAGTTATAGCAACTGTTTGGACATTTGAATGCGAATTATGTTATTTACTTGTTTTGAGATCTTACTAAGGCCCCAGTTACACGATACCGGATTCATCACACACCGGATTACTTTTCGCATCGGATGGGGGGGGGGGGGGGGTGCAGTTACACGACACCGAGGCAATCCGGTGTCACTCCACTCCGTTTTCGCGGAGTGAAACCACTCCGCTCTGGCGGTGAGGTGAAAATGAATCCGATGCACTCCGCTTCGCATTCCATCTCATGTAACTGCACCAATCCGGTGTGATCCCACTCCGTTTGCTCGTATAACTCCACGAACCCGATGTGACCCCACTCCATTTGGGCTTCGCAGTTGTCAAAGACAATAGATTTAGACTTCGCAGTGCAGGGTGACTCAGTGTCGTGTAACTGCAATAAAAAATGGGTTCATGGCAATCCGGTGTCGTGTAACTGCAATGAAAACGGTGCGATTTTGACGCAGATGGGTTGAAAACAATCCGATGCGAAAAGCAATCCGGTATCGTGTAGCCCAGGCCTAAGTGTGTTGGGGGCCCTTTTGATAAAACAAAATCAGCCCTACATTTCCGGCATTGAAAATATAAGCAACATGTGAGAAATTTTTGGGTGCAAAGCAAACATTTAAGAAACTACCTAACAGCCCCTAGCCTGCGTGCAGACTTTACTACCGTATCTTTTCGCCTCTAACTCCTCCACAATAGTAAAGTCTGCACGCAGGCTAAACAGCCCCGGACCTCAGTTTCTTAAAAAAAAATACGTGTAGATTAGCGCTCGTTATTTACAACAAAACTGCTTATAAGAAACAGTAATTGCATCTGCATCTGCAAGGAAAACCAAGAACCCCTGCAAGATGTGATCAAATGTTACAAAAAACATCAACATTTCCATTTAGTTTCTGCTTGGAAATTTAGGGGAAACGGACAAATTTATCTGGGAAATTGAAGGGAAACAGACATTTCCATTTCCTTCTTCGGAAATTATGGGGAAGTATCCGTTTCCCCAAAATTTCCCCATAAAAAGCGTAGGGAAATTTTGTCATTTTTTGCAGTATTATTATGACTCTTTTGAACCAGTGAAACATGGGAAAGGTTCTTATATAAAATTTAACATGGTTTGAATTAAGGTAGGATACCTATGAAATTTGACAAAAAAGGCAATTCCTCAAAAAAAGATTTATTATTTTTTTCATGGGAGATAAATGACTTGTTGAATTGTTCTCGAAGTTTTTTTTGGCCTAGAATGTAACATTTTGGAAAAAGGACAACTTTTTTCAATAGTCCTATGTTTTTATTTCCTTAGATACGGCCTTAGCAACGGAATTTTGGGTTTTATTTCTTAATTTTTCTTTTTTATCACCCCCAAAACAGTCCCCTAGACTGATTGCAAGTTCGTAGTTATTGCTATTGATAGGCTGATGGACGCTATAACTACCAGTTTGAGCAAAAATATACATTGTTGTTGTTGTTGTTGTTGTTGTCATTGCTGTTGCTGTTGTTGTTGTTGTTGCGATAACTGGGACTATTTCGTGAGTCTAAAGCCCCGTTAAAACGCTCTCAACATTGCACTGAACATCGCTCTACATTTGTAGAGCGATGTTCAGCGATGTTGAGTGGTGTTCAGTGGGGGTGTTAAAACGCTCTCAACAATTTGACTGAACATTTGTTGAGCGACGCAACTTCTCACTTTCGGAGACCCAAGACGAGGCAAACCACTATTTGGGTACAATCGTTTTGGCGCCATATACAGTAGTTTGTGTTAGTTTGTGTTCAAAATGGCGGTAGTATCTATAACTCAAAAGAGAAAAGTCCTTGCAGCCCTGACGGTCCTGTCCGCGGTCCTGCCCTTCTTCTTCAGATTGCTCTCCGTCTTGCTGCTTGAAATTCATGATGTCTTCTGATTCGCTCTCACTGCCAGCTGAATCCATGCTTTCATAGCGATTTGCCATGGCGATTTTTGAAATGAAATTAAACTTCTCCCTCGTCACTTTTCGACCACGCTCTCGATATGTTCTGTAAGTTTATTTGTTTCTTTCTTTCTTTGGCGCGAAAAGTAATGCCTAATGCGCTTGCGCCGACTGAACATTGTTGGATGGAGTGTTAAAATGCCCTCAACATCGCTCAACAACACCTAGAACAATAGAAATGTTGAGTCGACCCACTGAACATTTTTGACTTCTTTCAAACTCCACTCAACATCGCTGAACACCGCACAACATCACTGAACATCACTGAACAGGGTGTTAAAACGCTCTCAACATTTGCCCTCTACAAATGTAGAGCGATGTTCAGTGCAATGTTGAGAGCGTTTTAACGGGGCTTAACAGTCCAAACAGGGCAACATTTCGTTTTCAATAGACCGAGAAGTTTGTTTTGATTTGGGGATTTACCAATCATATCACGCAATTTTCAAAGATGGCGGCCCGCTGTAAACAAGCAAACCTCCGAAAAAGGGCTAAAACCTATCTTTGTTTTTGTTCCACGGATTTGCGGTTTTCGAATATTTTCAAACAATAACAACGAATTTCTTAAACATGAATTCTGATGCACACTTCCAATGTGCATTTTCCCGATATTCGGCCTAAATCAAGAGTAACAGGGTGTTGAAACTAACAAAAAAATCGCACGGTTTCAGACCACACCCTCGCCATTACTTGTTCAAATAATTTGCAGGAAAATTACTTGGAGATCAAAACAAGCCCCAAAAGATTATTTTACAAGTCATACGACCTTGAAATTGACACTTTCAAATTTATTTTTTAATCCCAACTTGTGAAGGAGCCCACAAAGGTCAAGTGGCTTTTTATTGCTTATAGAAACAGGGTGTCTCTAGCCTATCTAACATTTTGCAAAACATGTTCTGACAAGGGGACTCCATCTCTTTGCTGTAAGAACCAAAGTGCGTTTTTTCACTCTTCACATACCCCTTCACTGTTCAGCTCAGCTCTCCAAGGGGGCGAAATTTTATAGGAATGTTTCGGCGGGAAAGTTTTTGGCGGGAAAATCTTAGTTCTTGTGCCGGCTAAATTTTGGCCTAATGTTGTAGGCTGAAGTATGCCTGTGTTTACGAGAAAAGTTCGCGAGATGCCTGGAGGATTTTCACAGAAATGTGGGAATCCCTTTCCCTTACATGAAGTATGAATAAAGAATGATACAGAAACGGAGATTGCTAACATCAACTCTAATGGCCTCAAAAGCAACTGAACGCATTCAAAAAATTGGCAAAAGATGGTCAAACTTCAACGAGAGCAAGGACCAAGTTGGTTGATCCGGTTTGTAAGATTTCGTCGTGATCACCATAATGGCTTGTTTGATTAAAATCGTTGATCACAGCACACTATGAGCGGTTACACAAATGTTTTGGCCAGTTTCTTAAATTTTAGGCCATTTTACTCGAAAAGTTTGTGACTAGTCTCTTTGTGTCTTGGGAGTACCTTATGATGAAGTTCAAAAGCAAGTATTAACAGAAATTGCACTAAAAATATTCAGAAACATTTCGGTACTGCACAGTACCAAAATTTTTTTCAGATGACCTAGGAAAATTGTAACTTCAAATTAAAATCGTTCGTAGCTTTTTGAATTGGAGTGTGTAGTTTGGTTTCATAATGTTTGAAAAAACAAACATATCCTGCAGATTCTCACAAGCAGTTTCTTGCATTAAAACGATACGCGTATACCCTTTAGATATTCTAGTTGTAAATTTTAGTTCAACCTTTTTTTATACAAATTTCGTTGCGAATGTGGCCCTTGGAATGCAAAATCTCATTTTTTCCCACGATTGCAATTGAGTCAAATTGGTTCAACAACTTTGATTCAACGAAATATAATTCTTATTGCGTCCTCCACTCTGCTGATTTGGTGTACTTTTAACTGCGATTTTAAAATTGTTTACCATGAATGGGACAGTTTTGCCAACTATAACGAAAAAACTTTCATCAAAGTAAATGTAAAACTTACCCGTCCTTGTTTCTGTACATTAGACTGCATGTCTGTTGTAGCTATAGCTCTCAAGGCTTTCTAAACTTTAAGAATACTACCTTGCATCTCACAGAAAATGTGAAAAACCCGGATATTATGTGATGAGTCCTGCTAGTGAATCTTTCATGGTTGTGGCCACTCATTTCACACAGATTCAGAATGCATTTTGCCAGCAATCAGCGAGTGCCCTATTTGTTGCGAATTCTTGAGTGGGAGATGGTAACAAAGGCGATGAAGGCAAACTCGTCAATTTTTAATGTGGCTTCCAACTCACTAGAGACGATGATATTTTGATAGGACAACGAGATGACGATAACGATGGAACAGTGCCAGATGAATTCGTTGGGTTGGAGGCAACAGACGATCAAAGGGCGCTGATGCTGGAGGACAGAATCTTGAGATGGTGCCAATCTGATATGCCAGAGCAATGGTTGTAAGAATTGCCTATCTTAGTTCAGTTAAAGTTTAGCTTTGATAGTTTTATTTTTATGTAACATTGTTTTTGCAAAGCGCTTGCCATTTCAGTTCGTCGCAAATGTCCAACTGATATGGTTCTGGTTCTATGACCCTTAACATAAAATAGCAACACGCCCCCTTCCTGGAAATCTACACTTTTGATAGACGAAGCAGTCAACCCCTTTGACATGACTTTAACTCATTAGGACTAATGATCTATTTTTATTTGTCAATTTCAAAGTGGAATGACTTGTAAAATAATCTTTTCGGGCATGTTTTAATTCCACGTAATTTTCCTGCAAATTATTTGAACAAGTAATGGCGAGGGTGTGGTCTGAAACCGTGCGATTTTTTCGTTTGTTTCAACACCTTCTTACTCTTGATTTAGGCCGAATATCGGGAAAATGCACATTGAAAGTGTGCATCAGAATTCATATTTAAGAAATTCGTTGTTATTGTTTGAAAATATTCGAAAACCGCAAATCCGTGGAACAAAAACAAAGATAGGTTTTAGCCCTTTTTCGGAGGTTTGTTTGTTTACAGCGGGCCGCCATCTTTGAAAATTGCGTGATCTGATTGGTCAATCCCCAAATCAAAACAAACTTCTCGGTCTATTGAAAACGAAATGTTGCCCTGTTTAACAGTCCCCAACGGATGCATAGTTGGACCCTACCACCTTAAAAGGCTGTTTAACCACCTTATAACCAAAACGAGGCTGGGAATAACCCGGTTTGTCTTGCTGTGTGTGAACTTCACCATATAATTTCAAAATGTTGAGAATTCAAATATCAAAATCATGGAAATCGTTTTGCAAAGAGTTCTGGAATAGTTGATTCCGATGAAAGTGTAAAGGATCAGCTTGGCATTTCAGAGAATCAACAGGGAACTGCTGATGCACCTCCAGATAGTCGAGAAGATTAGGCCATCGTGCTTGACAGCTTGATGGGCCTAAGCCTTTTATTGATGATTGAGAATCCAGGGATTGAAATGGAATGATACCTGAGCAACTGGATCTTGATAGAGAATGATTTCAATTTATTTATTCATCTTCCAAGCTGCAAGCACTTCTCAATAAATCTGCAAAATGGCAGAACCTGCATGCAATAGATGCATGCAATTCATCTATGACTATCAAATCAAAAGTTGATTTATCTCCAGGAAGTTTTGGATTTTGTCATAACAACAATGGAAGTCTCTTGTGATATCTGTAATATTTTGAAATGTTTAAGATGGTGGAGATTGCAGTGTTGTTTATGGCATGAATGAATGATGGTACAGCAAACAATTACAAATGTGATGATTGATACATATGGCTCTTCTTGATGTAAGAGCAACAGAAGCATTTCCGGAAAAGAAAAAGAGTTTGTTTGCGTATGGGCGATCAAAAAAATGACACAAAAATGAGAAGAAAACAGCCCAGGGGAGTTAAATAAGGACTGGAATGACATTTTTGCAGATAGAGAAGGAGAATCATATGCTGCAGGAAAGTTTTGAAACACTGACTTGTCCATAGATCTGTAACAACCACTTTTGACACTTAAAAAATTGATTGTAAACTTTGCGAAATTACCCTCATTTTACGTTTTGGACCTAAATATTTCAAAATCAGTTATACCTATTTAGATCAAATCTTTTGCATTATGTTATTGACAGTATTGTCTTTGGTGTCCACTAAAACCAGATCTATCAGATAAGACTAACTTTCTTTATTTCTCATATGAAAATCTATGAAAAAGTACATTTCCAAACGTACTACCTTAAAAGTGATTAAAAAAATTAAAAAAATTTTTTTTCTTAGTGGAGACCAAACAGTAGACTCATACCACTTGTAAGAATCAATTTGCAGTCTTTTATAGTGAGTAGGCAATGAAATATTGCTGCCACAAGCAACATACTGTTTTCGTGTTTTTATGTTGCCATGGCAACATCTGTAGGCCATTTTGAAATATTTGTGGCAAAATTTCATGTAATTTTGTATGCCCTATCTGAATCACTGACATAGGTCTGTCTATCTGGTCCCAGAGTTAAGCTGGTTTAACTGTGTCATTGTGAAAAGGGTATTACGAACCCACAAATGTTCTCAAGAATTCTCAAGGAAAACAGTGTTAATGTCTGCAAGACCTGTACGTATACCGGGTGAGCCAGAAAAAAGTTCCCACTTTCGACAGGCCATGATAAATCATTCACTTGACCAATTTGAAATATTTTTGATTTAATCCTTTGTCGATATCCAATATTATTCTTGGTTATTTTTTGTTGATTTTTCAGATGCCTACTTGTTGATATATTTACGATTTCTTGAAATTTTTCTGCCAGCGGACAGCCCAGAAAGATAAAAAAACAGTGATTAAATTTTCTAAAGACTGAACTTGCCAGAATGAAGGAAGTGCTTCTCGAAATGACAAGGGAATTTGAAATGGATTATGTCGCACGAGCGGTCGTTTAATGATTGCACAACATTAGTATCACTTTTATCAATACAAAGACTTTCAGTTTTTTAATTATCATTTCTTTGAAATGATACTTGCTAGCTAATGTAGTTTGTGCCTGTAGGGAATTAGATAGTAGGTCTTCACATCAAAAATTCCTGAATCCAATCCACACGCTTGTTGGAAATATTTCTAATTCCCTACAGGCACGAACTACAATAGCTACTAAGCATCCTTTCAAAGAAATGGTAAAAAACTGAAAGTCTTTTTATTGATAAAAGTGATACTAATGTTTTGCAATAATTAAACGACCGCTCGTGCGACATAATCCATTCAAATTCCCTTGTCATTTTGAGGAGAACTTTCTTTATTCTGCCAAGTTCAGTCTTTGGAAAATTTGATCACTGTTTTTCGATCATTTTGGGCTGTCCGCTAGAAAAAAATTTCAAGAAATCGTAAATAAATCAATAAGTAGGCATTTGAAAAATCAACGAAAATAACCAAGAATAATAGTGGATATTGACAAAGGATTAAATCAAAAATATTTCAAATTGGTCCAGTGTATGATTTATCGTGGCGTGTCGAAAGTGGGAACTTTTTTCTGGCTCACCCGGTATAAGAACCTTTTTAAAGTGAATGAACGGAGCTAAGAGGAGGTCATCTATAAATAGGGCATTGAAAACTCCTACGCGTGTCATTGTTCCTCTTGCTAAACAATATCCATGATCGTCTCGAAATCATCAAATACAATAGGCTAATAATAGAATACCCAGACTCCCTCCGCGCGGGGCTTTTATCTCCGTTGATTCTCTTTAAGAACCTTACAGGCTGAGTAAGGCCCTCTACATAGCGAACCGTACACTACATAGCGAAACATCAAGTGATCCACGCACCGTAAGATATAAGTTGAAACAAAGAAATGAAAACTAGCTCTTTGAGATGTAACGCTAATGTTATTTATTTTACGCGACTAGTTTCGTCTGTTGACGCAGACTCTGCAGGCACGAGCCGGGACCAACGTTGGAAAAATTATCGAAAATCGAAAAGAGCGTATAATCATAATCATAAACTTATTTACAGTTGGTTTTGATCTAGTTAACAACAACTAATTAACACCAACTATCTATAATATACAATATACAATATAACAAAAAGATAAAAAACCCTAATGAATTATCCTAAATTAAGTGCAAATGTAGCACGTACAGTTATTGCCATCCCAGCAACGTATTTCTTTCTTGAATTTCATGAGAGAAGTTGTCAATTTTAGGTCATCACTAAGGTTGTTCCACAATAGACTCCCTCTAAAGGATAAGGAATTTATTCCGTAGCGCTGAGAACTCACTGAGGGGAGCTTGCATAGTTCCTTTGTCCGCAGGTTGTAGGGAACATCTTTTTTAACAAAGAAATTCCACATGTACTCTGGATTGAGATGGTTCATTGACTTGTAAATTTCAACCATGAGGTTTTGTAAGTTCTTTTTATGTATTGTCTTTGTCTCAACCCTATCTAGAAGTTCCTCAAATGTGGATTGATAGTCTCTATATAAAGTCTGGTGGAGAACGGCCTATAGGTATGGGCAGACGGATAGAGCCCTATAATCATCTAAGATCAAACTTCAAATCGATTAGGACTTTCCTCAGGTTATTTTGCAACTCTACTGTCTCTTTATGCGACAGAGGCCCATCACAACGACTGTATATCATCCTGTAGCAAAAACTAAGCAGCTGTGTCTCTTCATGTCGAAGGATCCTCAGCAGCTTGACACTATGCACGGCATCATGGCAGCAGTTGCGTATAGCAGCAAGTAGAAGGTCGTGTGATATGATGTCACTCACCCAGAAGCACAGATCGTGGCGATAACACAGTGGGTAAGACACTGGAAGCAATGGGTACTCATTTCTTGGTAGTTTTTTCATCTGGAAAATAAACATCAGATAATGAGCAAATGCTATGAAATTTTGAACAAAGGAGATTTAGAGTAGGGGAGAGCGGGGTCAATTGAACACTTTTTGGGAAATCAGCCATATCGTCTAAATAATGATCAATTGCGCTCTTGAAGGTAAATGATATTGTAGTTGCATCTCTTGGAATAAAATAAACATTAGTTTCCATCACATAGAACCAATTTTTGTGACGCTGTGATAGTTTCAAAATCAGTGGTCAAGTATTACAATCGCCCCGATAACACGGGGCAATTGTAACACATGGTTGGAGAAATTGTTACATTTCTTTAAAATCATCACATATGATTATTGCGCGACTCTGCTTTTTCCTTACACAAAATGTAGCACCAGGTGGCAGATTATTCATGGCTTTAAAAAGAACCAATTAAAAATAAGACGTGGTTTCTATTTCTTTGTAAATTTGGGTTCATCAGTTGAAAACATTTTATCGATTGAAAAGAAAAGTTCTTTCCTTTCAAATTTCAATTCTGAACTTTTTAAGACTGCATAGATGCACATTTTTCGACGAGATTAGAAAATGAATCAAAACCAAAGCATCGGACAGCTTACAGCGGGGCAATTGTAACAGCGTTTGCCCCTAACCTGGTCAGCTATCGTTATTTTTCATTTTCACATCTCATGAGTTGTGGAGCTTTAAAAGTTTAACGTAGTTTTGATCAGTGGCGTCGTGGGAGCAGAATTTTGGAGGGGGGGGGGGGGGGCGAAGGTTAGAATTTTCCGACAAAGAGACATTTTTCCGACAAAAATTAAGCAGGAATATAACGTATAAAAAGTGGCAAAATGTCTCAAAACTGTTGTCATATAACGGTTACATAATATAGCGAAGAATCTTTCAAAAGCACAGAGCTGCCCGTGGAGACGCAATTCTTGTAGGAGGTGAGGAGACTGGAGCTAGTTGCGAACGGAGGGAGGAATAACGGGAGGGGGGTCCAGGAGCTGGGAAAATTGTTTGTGACCACGCCCTTTAGATCATTGGAAAACGCCCCTATTTTGAAGAATTTGGCATTTGGTTTTCGTGGGAATTTTGAAAATAGGACCTCAAAATCACAGCATAGGCTCCAAATCTTTAAAAAGGCCGGTGTAAAATTGAGTGACCTATTTCTTTCAACTGAATGACTTCAAAGAGACTTTTGCTATTTCTCTATAATTCTACCGTTGGACTTTTCTGAAATCTTTAATAGTTTCAGAATCAGAGTGTTTTTCTTCCTTTTCAAGAATTCAAGAAAAATTTTCAAAAAAACTTAAAACCATCGTAATTTCTAAACCGTTTGACGCAAGATGAAGTAATTTCGAAGAGAACTATAGTTTATGGATGCCTACAATATGGTATCAAGTAAAAGTCTGTCACTCATCTGGTTTATGATTTAGGAATTTGATGACGTCACATCCTAAAATGAGCTGAAAGGTAAAATGCCCTGTAATTTTGAAAAATATTCAAACTTTCTGGAAAGTCCAACGGTAGAATTATAGATAAGTATCTAAAGTTTCTTTCAAGCCATTCAATCAGAAGAAATAGGTCATTGAATTTTACACCCAACTTTTTACGCTGAGTTAAAGATTTGGAACCTATGCTCAAAATCACTTAGAAATAGATGGTTTTCAAAATTTAGATAAAAACGAGGTAGCTTGATAACTACTGGGTGCGCCAAAATAAACTATGCACGTTTGACAGGCCACAATATATCGTATACTGGGCCGATTTATAAGATTCATGACTTAATCTTTAGCAAAAAGCCTGAATTAGATTCTATGATTTTTTGCAAATTTTTCTGTTTTCAGTTTTAGCGGGTTTCTTAAAATGTTCGTTCTCGAAAACACTGCCAACGATCAAAAAACGTCGATCAAATTTTCTAAATAATCGACATGAATCGTGGTGATTTGGGATCCAGAAATCGATTAATTAATCGATACAATTAATCAATACAATTCATCGATTTCTAAATCCCAAATCACCACGAAAAAGTGTTATCTTTGTTCACTTATGTCGATTCTTTAGAAAACTTGATCGACATTTTTTTATCATTTTCAGTGTTTTCGAGAACGTAAATTTTAAGAAACTCGCGTTTAGCTCTAAAAATTGAAGACAGAAAAATTTGCAAAAAATCCTAGAATCTAATTCAGGCTTTCTGCTAAAGATTAAGTCATAAATCTTCAAAATCGGTCCAGTGTACAATATATTGTGGCCTGCCAAACGTGCATAGTTTATTTTGACGCACCCGGTATAAGTATAAATCTTCATATCTATAAGCATGCGTTTACAGAAACTAAAAGCCATTCCCATCTTAGTAATCATTTCCATCGTCCATCGTCCTCAACAATAATCACTTGTGGAAATTTCTAACGAGGAGCCCATTGAAAGCTTAATGCACGAACTATAAAAGCATGACATTTTTACGTATGGAACATGCAAAATAAATTATAAATTTATCGTTTTTTAGTCACCAAAATGTATGTAAAACGACCAAATTTTCGGGGGAAAAGTCCAAAAATTTTTTGACCGAAAATATTTGGTCTGAAATTTATTTGTCCGAAACTTTTTGCGCCTAATGTGTCTATCTTTCCAATAGAAAACGAACTGTTCCCTAGGATAGGAAACCCACTCTTTCGGTTGAAAAAGTAGTTTTTTGCAGAAAAACGAACGAAGGACCTGTTTTTTTTGCCGAACACCTACTTTCTTTCAGTAAAATCTAAATTTTTCGATCGAAAAAGTGATGTTTTATGTGTACATTTCGATTGCCACAAAGAAACCATGGAAGGAAAATGGAATAATTCAATTTTCAATTTTTCCGACAAGAATGGAAAACTGTACCCTGGGTACCAGACTCTCTAATATAAAAACAGAGATCTTTTTCCTTAGTAGGGTCTGGTTATCAGGCTATGTGTTCCCCTGTCAATCAGAACAATTATGATTGCATCGTTGAAGATTTATCTTGATTGTTGTGATTGCCAAAGGAACGCAAGGAATGCAGGCCCGTAGGAAGCGGGGAGGCAGGGGGGGGGGCTTGAGCCCCCCAATAATTTTGAAAACAATTGTGCTAAGTCACACGAATTAATTAGATGTATTGTTCTCTATTGTTTTTAGAACAATTGCCCCTCTCCCAATCCAAAGCTTCTTCTTACGGCCCTGAATGTCATTCACACTTGTTTTGAAAATTCATTTCGCCCCGAAACGAAAAATTTTTCTGCTCACATGAAAATTTCAGGTCGACCTGAAAACTCAAACCAACCTGAGAAACAGAAATGAATCTCAGGTCGATCTGAGTTTCATTTCGCCGGCGTCATGTGAGCACTCCAAAGGCTTAGACCGCAGACCGAAATGAGTTTCAAACCGATTTGAAACTCAGACCAGTTTGAGTTTGCTCATGTGAGGGTAGTCTGACCTAGAACAGCATCTGATACAGATCACAGAGCAAGGATAAAGCTGTCATAGGCTCTAGAAAGAAATGTAACGAACAGAGGTAAAACGTAATTTAATAAATTATTAATCGACTTACCAGACAATCTGTCAAGCTTCGTAGATATGCTTCATCTCTTGACCAGAACAATCTGACATCATCGATACCCAACAAAGCCAACGACAAAAGATCAATGCGGATTACAGCGATAAAAGAGCCTGTTGTGCAACAAGCTTCCGTCTTTGGTTCACTGCTGCTGAATTTGTCGAGAATTGTACAACACTCTGCAATCAGAACACCATTGACTGAAATGCCGTAAACATCTGAAGAGTCATTAAAAAATTTCTTGTAAGTTAATTGTCTTCCCTTAAGATCAAAATACACCAGCTCTCGTTCACTCAAATCATAATCATCAAAACAAATTTGCTCGTATTGTACAGTATCGCTCCCTCTAGTTGTGGCGTTAAAATCCATTTTCTCCTCTCGAGTTACTGTGACTTCTGGCTTTAATTGCAGCCATGACTTCATTTTGATATCAGCGAGAAAGTTTGGTGTTGTTGATGCATCATAGGCTGTTGAATTGTTTACAGAATGCTCGACTAAGGCAGAACTCCCCCAGTCTCTTTTCTCGGTGGTGTTCATTTGATAAGTTTCTATAGAGCATTTACCACAATGGTCCAGCATTAGCTGTTTGATTTCGCTGACGAAGTCATGCATGGATCTAAACTGTTTACCAGGGGCAGTTAACACAACTTCTTTGTAAACAGGATACGAATATGGCGAGACTTCTACCGTTGAATCTATGAAAGTTTCACTCATAAAAAGCCGTGACTGATCGCTGTCATTCGGAAAAGTGAAATCTAGCAGAGAGTACCATTGCTCACTGCATCCAAGAACTTCCTCGTCTGTGACTCTGCTCTGAACTTTAAACACGGCATCAAGACAATTAAACAGAGTATTGCAAGCTGCTACAAAAGGATGAGAATGGATTCTGAATGGATTGTATTGATCAAGTTCTGATTTGTAGAAATTATCTGCTTCTGTAATCAATAATTCCTTGCTGGCAAATTTTCTTGAAAGTAAAAATGAGAAAAATCAATAAGTAAAATAAGCAAATAATATTTTGTTACATTTCAGTCCAACAAACATGAAGCCACAGGCATCACAATGAGTCATACCTCCCAAAAGAGTTAAATTCAATTCAATCTTATTTGTAAAATGCAAGTTGTTACAAAAGGAAGATAATTATTCACAAAATTAGTTGCAGTCTTCTACCGGGTGTCTCAGAAAAAAGTACCCCCTTTTGACTGAAAATAGGAGCAAAATGATAAAGAAATCACTATTCTCCGAGTTCACAGCTAAATTTATCAATCTTCAACTTTTTTTTTTTTTCTTTTTTTTTTTTATATATTCAATTAAAATTTTACAATACATGTTACAGACTACTTTACCTACAAACTACTTTACAATACTACAAGGACGATGCCGCGAGGAGCAAAAGTCTATGTCTACCCCATGGCATTGTTTAAAAAAAAATGCTAAACTGCATACAATTTTACATAGATGCTACAAACAATGCTACAAAAAAACAAAAAAAAGCGATGACTGTGGCCTGTCTAACATTAGATGTCTGGTTGGGGCTGTAATTTGCCCAAAAATGTAAATTTTTATTTTGGACCTGACATCTAATGTGAGACAGAAATTACAAACAAAAAGAAAATTTTGTTTAAATGCAGACGTACGAGTCATTCAGCTGAAATGAGCCGAACAAACTGCGGACCAGCGCTTCGGATGCATTTTACATTTAAACATGTAAACAGGATACGAATATGGCGAGACTTCTACCGTTGAATTCAACGGTAGAAGTCTCGCCATATTCGTATCCTGTTTAAATGTTTAAATGTAAAATGCATCCGAAGCGCTGGTCCGCAGTTTGTTCGGCTCATTTCAGCTGAATGACTCGTACGCCTCCAGCATAATAGTTTAGGTTAAATTAGTAGACTCAAAAATTATCTAAATCTTCAACTTAGATGCACATACCTTGCAATTAACAATCTTACACCAAACACCGGAGATACAAGGTTGCAAAGTCAAAATTTACAGTTCACCCAAAACCAGAGGTTTTGAAAAAGGGCCTCGCCATGATTTGTATCATGGACATTTCCAAAGCACCTGCAAACATTAATTTTCAATTTGTGCTTTTGAAAAGAATAAAAGGCGTATGGGCATGGCCCTGATTAAACAAATATAGAAAAAATGTGGTAAGAATGATAAAGTCGTGCCACATCTCCAAAATAAGCGTGCAAGTGCTCCTTTTCCTCGTCGTTGATACAAAACGCTTGGGACGGAATGAAATGCAAGGATCGATTCCTCGAAGGAAAGTCATTTCAAGAACAATTGAAGCAATTAAAGGTATAACTCTTTTCTCATTTATACTAAAGTTCAAAGTTAAAAACTATTTTGGAAGAGGTACTATGTGATGCCAAATCATGGTTAGGCCTTTTCTCAAAAGCTCTGGTTTCAGGTGCACCACAAATTTTGCTGTTGTGAACTCATATCTCCGGTGTTTGGTTTGGTGGACGATTTTAAAATGCAAGGTGATATTTTAGATATTTTAGCGGCTTGTGTAAAACGCAAGTCGCGCAGGTTAAGAAAACGCAGGTTAAATCGTGCGGGTCAAAACTAGAGGCCATGGGCATACTGGCTTTAGGCCCTCTGCCGTTTGCGCAAGAAATGCGCGGAAAGCGTTCGATCGTTCGTTGGATTCGTAGGCTAAAGAGTAACTTCGGAAACGAGGTTACTGGATGCTCTGCAGACCATATAGCGTCCCGACTGTAAAATGCATCCGAAACGCTGGTCCGCAGTTTGTTCGGCTGAATGACTCGTACGCCTCCGGCATGATAGTTTAGGTTAAATTAGTAGACTCAAAAATTAACACCACGTCTCAGAATGAATTTACACAGGTAATACGTTTCCTGTAACAACATACTTTACATGGGTGATATCATCCTTGCGGCGCTGGGTTGGCGACTAGTAATTTTTTCATATTGCTATTCACTTTTTATCATTTAAATATAAACATAAATCCAAACTTGTATACCCAAACATCTGGAGAGCAGATTTCTTAAAAACTCAGGAAGCTTTAAGCAGTTTTTTGTTCTGGTTGCGTTTTATGAAGGTAGGTAAAATTTAGAAAAACCTTCAAGGGTTTCTTTTTGTCTTCTCGGTTTGTTCGCCGTCTCACTGGTCTGTGATAACGAAGGCTTTGGAGGATTTTGGTCATGGGCCACAAGCAAAAATTGATGGAAACATTTGATTCCTATGCTGTCACAGAAAGATTAAAAAGAACATCATAAAGTTATAATGAATGATAATTCTAGAAATTAGCAGACAATGTACTTCTGGGCACCAACATTCATCATGAAACTACTGTACAACATAACTTACAGTAGGCTCCAATGTACTTTTGGATGAAAGCAGGAATTTGTTAACACTATTATGGTTGGGGGGCAAATTTGCCCCCCCCCCAGTAGGCTTTTTGTTATAACTTTGTCCTCTGTCAGGATAACAATTAGGGCCCGGAAACTTTCTGACTTTTTGCTAATACTTATTGTGCAATGACTCAAGAAGTTTCATAAAAATATTTTGACAAATAAGGGGGAGGGTGACAATTTTCCGCAACTGACTCTGTCAAAATCACCAATACTCAAATATTAATTTTCGCGAAAAAAGTAGCAAAATTGCAAAATTTTGCAAAGACATTTTACAGGGTAGTGCTATTTGATGTATTCTATCATAATTTTTCATGTTTGGATGGAAATTGAGTTCCAAATTAACGTTTATCGCATTTTTCCTGATTTTGACCGATTTTGCCACTTTTCTTGACCACACAAAGAAAAATGCTGATGCAAGCAATGATGGCGGCTAATTTTAGGTTAATTTTTATATTTTGATAAAGTACATGCTTAGGGCTATTAGTACACCAAATTTGGTTGCTCTACAGTATCTATTTCCAGTCAAGAGTTAGGTAGGGGGTCTTTTTTGCTCCCCCTCCCAACCAAAATAGGATGTGTCAGATAGATCAACCACTGTATGGTTAAAACATAGAGTTGGAAAGTGGGAATTTAAAGTAGCTAAAAATGTAACATGAATTTGGGAATGAGGGGACCTTTCACAATTTTATCAAAAACAATATTTTTGAATGATGGTTAATGCAATGGCTTCAATCTGAGACTCATAATGAAAATACAGGTTCAATACCTACATATCAACTAGACCAACTAATAAAACCAAATGCGCTGCATTTAGGGCACATCCAATCAGATAGCTACTCCCTAATATGGTCACACCACATACCTGTTTGACAGGCTCATTAGATCAAAATTCAGCTTCTTGAAAGAAGCGACATTCAACGCAGCATTTGAATTTGAATTTTAAGATAGAAGACGTTTGATGTTTCTTCAGATTTTTCTTGGTCTGTGTTTGGAATCTGTTTGGTTGTGCGAATGAAAATAAAAAGACCAGATTAAAACACTGAAAAAATTCCAGGAATCACATTCAGTCTACAGTATATACAGCAAGACTTACGTTTCATCATTTGGTGGGGTGCTCTTGCTTCTCTTCTTTTTTAAAAATATGTGGGTAAGAGAACCATCTCTGACGAAACCCTGCTGCAGCTTGCCTCTGTATCCAGCAGGCTCATATGTAGGGATCTTTTGGATTTTGAATGGTTTTATCTTCTTGAGGAATAAACCTGAAAGATTGAGAATATATTGTTGGGTGCGTCAACGAAAACCATCCATTTTCGACATGCCATGGCAAATCACAGCTGATCTGATTTTGGAGATTTATGAGATAATCTAATCTAATAATACTTAGTGTAGAAATACGGCCAGGTCCATAACGCGGAACTCGCGGAATCTTTGTTCCGCCAAGTTGAGTTCTGTGTTTTGTCCTCGTACTATAGGGCCGAAAACCAAAATGCGGAACTCGCGGAATTTCATCTTTAAGGCCTATTCTTCCTCCCCTTAAGTTGGAGTTTTGCCAGTTTTGTTCCCTCTCCCTCTCCCTGACCTCAATCCCCATCGACAAGGTGAACAGCAAAAAATCGCAAGTTGTATCACATCCCAGTTGCAAAGGTAAGAAAATTTAGCTTCAGCGACCAAAATCAGCGTAAAAAGAGTTTTTTACGTTGACAGACAAGTTTAGCGAAATCAAGTTCCTCGTTTTGTCCTCGCGGTATAGGGCCAAAAACCAAAACGCGGAACTCGCGGAATTTCATTTTAAAAGCCTATTATTTCCTCCTTGGTGCTACAAAAGTGTTTTCCTTAGTGTTTTTCATCCCTTTCAGCTGCATTTTAAGACTTTGGGCACAAGTCACGATTTCTGCTTGCTAACCTGTTAGACCGAAGTAATAAAGAGAAGAAAACATTCTTGCTATGATTCACTGAATTATGAACTTAAACGCGAAATGCAAAAATTAATCACGACTGAACGGAACGCTATTTTTAGGCTATCATTAGCTAATATCAAAATAGTTAATAGTATGTACAAAGAGATCTACTGTAGTTTAGTTAAACAAAACCAACAACAGTTTTAACGTTGTCACCAGTTGATAAAACACTTATGCATTTCACTGACTTTTTTAAGTCGAAAAGATT
The DNA here is from genome assembly GCA_039566865.1 of Aurelia coerulea. NCBI lineage: Eukaryota > Metazoa > Cnidaria > Scyphozoa > Semaeostomeae > Ulmaridae > Aurelia > Aurelia coerulea. The sequence continues at coordinate 48,660,788 of CM076943.1, read as the reverse complement.
GGGTCAGGAAGTGGAAAAAAGTCCAATCAAACCTCCTTTTCAGGCAAAGAGAGGACGAATAAGCTTTAAAGATAAAATTCCGCGAGTTCCTCGTTTTGGTTTTTTGTCTTATATCGCGAGTACAAAACGCGGAACTTGATTTCGCGGAACTTCCCGTACAGAAAAAGCTGGGACGAAAGCTGGGTAAGCAGGGAATTCCCGGGATATTCCCGGGATACCCAGCTCTTCCCAATTTTTGGAATGAAAAGCTGGGAAGATCGATTCTGGGGAAGCTGGGAAAACTGGGGAAGCGACCCAGCTTTACTGGGGAAGCTGGGAACTGCACCTGAGGTTCGCAGAATGTTGAGATTTCATGTTCTGGGGAAGCTGGGAAAACTGGGGAAGCGACCCAGCTTTGCTGGGGAAGCTGGGGACAGTACTTCAGGTTCACAGAATGTTGAGATTTCATGTTCTGGGGAAGCTGGGAAAACTGGGGAAGCGACCCAGCTTTACTGGGGAAGCTGGGAACAGCACTCAAGGTTTGCAGAATGTTGAGATTTCATGTTCTGGGGAAGCTGGGAAAACTGGGGAAGCGACCCAGCTTTGCTGGGGAAGCTGGGAACAGCACTTCAGGTTCACAGAATGTTGAGATTTCATGTTCTGGGGAAGCTGGGAAAACTGGGGAAGTGGTTTTGAAAAAAAGCCCCCTGATATTTTCCCAGCTTCCCCTGCTTCCCCAGCTTCTGACATCAGCAGGTATTTCGAATTTCGACATTTCGATTTTCGAAATTTGGAATGTCTAAACATAGTGCACTTTTTGCTTTTGAGAACGTTTTTGAGTTCTTTTTCTTCAACAAACACCAACAAGGCAAGCTTTTCTGATGAGCTCCAGACTTGCACAAAGACCTGAACTGGAAATGTCAAGGTCAGGAACACCGGCACACCACAAATTGATTGGACAAACAAGGTATATGTTTCCTTAAATCTTTAATATTGAGCACAAGCTTCTTCTTGGATTGTGTTAGGACCTTTCTTTGCAAGCATAAAAAAAATCAAGAATTGAGGTGAAAAGACAAGACGCTTTCTTTGAATGTTTCCCTGACACATTTCCAACACAAAGTTTCTTCGATAACCAAGCTTAGCAACGCAAATTTCGACGGCAACAAGGAAGGCAATTGACAATATTTATATCTGTTCTTCGGATACTCTCAGCAATTCTTGCAGAATAAAAACGTAGACTCCCGTTCGTGCAAACACTGCAAACACTCCGAACCTGCTTTCTGAGATGTGGGAAACGAAGCTGCGGTTCGCTGATTCGAAACCTTTATGTTTCAGGAGTTGTAACAGCAACATTGGTGAAAGAGCAAAAAAGACGTTGTGCCTTCATGGAAAGAGGAGAAAATAGACGATGGACAATGCTAAGACATTTAACCATTCAACGTTTTGTGTTTTAAAGTGCATATGTTGACATGTTGAAAGAATATGTATTTAGTCATTGATGAATGAATATAATCACGAGGTTCTCAAGATATTTGTCTCATTTTGAAGGACTGGTCGCCTTGCAAACTTGCTCATTATTTCTGACCATGAGTTTGATATTTTCTCGCACTTCCTGTGATTTCTTTCAGCACTTTTTCGAGCATCATTGTTTATAGTTATTTTGAGTTGAGAAATTGTAGAGGGTTATCAAATCAACAATGATACAAAACTTCCCCAGCTTTCCCGGGAATTTTCCTTCCTTGAGCCAAGCTTTCCCGGGATTCCTTGGATTTCTGGGATCCCTACTTTCCCAGCTTACCCGGGTTTTCCCGGGAATTTTCGACACATTTTCACCTTCAGTCTGGGCCAAGCTTTCCCGGGAATTTTACTCATTTCCCCAGCTCCAGTTTTTCCCGGGATTCCTTGGATTTCTGGGATCCCTGCTTTCCCAGCTTACCCGGGTTTTCCCGGGAATTTTCGACACATTTTCACCTTCAGTCTGGGCCAAGCTTTCCCGGGAAATTTACTCATTTCCCCAGCTCCAGTTTTTCCCGGGAAACCTGGGAATTGACCCAGAAAATTCCCAGGATTTCCCCAGCTTTTTCTGTACGGGTTGTTTGTCAACATAAGAAACTCTTTTTACGTTGATTTTGTTCAATGAAGCTAAATTTTCTTACCTTTGTATACAGCTGGGATGGGATACAACTTTCGATGTAGTTTGCTGTTCAGCTGAGCGAAACAATATTTCATAGGCTTTGCTTTTATTGGGCATAATCCAATACTCTCGCGACAATCTTCGTCGAGGGGATTGAGGTCAGTAGAAATACACTAAATAAGAAAGACTCTTCTAAACACTCTAAACTCAACTGAGTTTGTGTTTATAGGCCACTTTTGGATATTTTTTCGCAAATTACAAAAAGTTGATGGTATTTTGTAATTTGCGAAAAATCAACAAACGGTCAAAAAGAAGGCTTTTGAATGCCTTGAAAGCTTACACTGAATAAGAAAGACTCTTCTAAACATCATAAACTCGACTGAATTTGTGTTTATAGGCCACTTTGGATATTTTTCGCAAATTACAAAAACTTGATGGTATTTTTTTGTAATTTGCGAAAACATTTACAATTGCCCATTCTGAGGTTTTGTAACAACATGTTGAGGTTTATAGCCGTGGATTTGGCTTCAAAGGTGATCATCACTGGCAAATGCGGACTTTGAAGCAATTGATTATGTTTTGGATCTCGATTGGAATCAGAACGGATTTAGGCCATGGAGCATGCATGGACGACAGTAGCAAAGCAAGACAAGACCAGGTGGTTGTGTAACCTTGTCCCCATCGTCCTTGGTGTATTTTGTTTTGATCATTGACGAGAAAGAAACGCTAATTTTTTTATTTAACAGGAATTCAAAAATTTTCGCATTTTACAATAAGCCTGAGCTATGAACTATCTTCAAACAATGTAAGACCTGCAGATGCTGCTTGTGTCACAACTTGCCAAGTATTCCCATATCCTTTTCTTTGAGTATCAATGGGAGTTCCACCTTGTCCTTTGCATAAGGCAACATAAACTTTTCCCTCTTCTGTTACAAAGTCAACAATGCATTGAAAGAACCTTTCCAGTAGGCTTCTACAAGCTTTGATATTTGATTTGCCACCAACATGGGGGAAATTAAATATAACTTTGGCGAATTTTGTTCTCAAATCAAATTGTTTGCCAAGATGCGTAGCATCAACATCATGCAAAACTGTGACATCCTTTATCTCTTTCAGAGCTTGAACATTTTTCCAAGCTAACTGATCTTCTTTTATCGTTTCTTCACTGTCGTACGAAGTTGCATATAATATTATGTTTGCAAAATCGGTAGAGCAACTTGAGTCACGTGGAGGATAGGGTGGGTCTGAATCTGAAGAGCTTCCTCTAATATTCGACGCTGCGACATGTTTTCTCGCATATAAAAGCGAATATGAAAAGTTCCCATCTCCAAGAATTAGCACTCGAGTTTTTGGACCATTCTCAAAGCCTTTAACATCCATTGTGAGCAACATCAAGCACTGAATCATACCAAGTCCGCCGCCATCTTGTGAGTGTCCATCATGTCTTATCCTCGTTTTGGATATTGAAGAAGAGGCAAATTAAACAGGATTCCACAAAACAACAACATTGGCTCATTGGCCATTTTATCAAACTGAGCTGAAGCCTGAAGTTGGGGTGGCAACTTGCAGAAAGCAGATATGCCATTGAAAATGCGCTAATGCATAAAATAAATCGATTTCCAAGAATACTGCGATTGCTTCAAAGAACTTTCAACTCAAAAATGGCTTCAGATGTCGCCACTGCGGAGGAAGTCAAGTTGAAATTGTCTAGAGAAGATGTGAACGAAATCATCCCAAAGATGACGCATGAAAAACACAAAGGGCAAGCTGGGAGAATTGGAGTTATTGGTGGCAGTAAAGAGTGAGATTCACTAATGTATAGTCTTTCTTAGCGATGAGAATGTGATGAGATATGTAACATTCCCCAAACCACCAACCAATTAACTTCTCTTATAGGTACCCTATCTGCTCTTCTTGATGATGAAAGTACATACACATATGGTTCTTTCGAGTTTTTCCACAATAGAATAGAGTTGTGGCTCTTTGTCTCTTATGTAATGCAAGCTTTATTAAAATCAGAATTGCTTAAAAAATGTCAAAAATGGTATTAAAGAAGAAAATGGTTTACAATTTTGAATTGATAAAAAAGATTGTTAAAAACGACTTAAAGTCATCATTTTTCCTTGCTCCTCTGAAATAAATGATTCCTCATAAACTCAGCATTTCTTATTTCTGCTGGAAGCTGATTGAAGCATTTGCTAGCTTCATCTTTAAAGTTCTGTTTATTATACCCTGGCTATCAGAGCCTCAAAACTAAGGAAAGGAAGATCAAGAAAAAGAAAAGAGAAATTCCTACCATTTCGGAATGCAGGCCTCATCAGCAAGTAGCAGCAGATAAAGTGCAAATGAAAATGTTTCTACATGTTTGAGCCCTGTAGAATTCGCCAGTGCAAACAGATGTTTTATGCCATCAACGATTGTAACGATACAGCTAGATTCTGAGTGAAGAGTTAAGATGTGTCTTCAGCCAAAACACACCGGAGACAGCAGGCAGGCTAAAGAAATTGTACGCATGCGCCAAATAGAGAGGAATTTCTCTATATTGAATTTGATTATATTGGCCAGCTGATCTTCATATCTTTGATTACAAAAATCTTACAGTATACAGCCCCTCTCTTGCACTTCAAAGTTGAATTTTTGAAAGATATTTGAATAATCAAAGTAGAAAATATTTAACCAATTAATACAATTTTAATCCTTTTACAACCAGGTAAATGACCCTCCTTGCAAGATAATATTACCTGGAACTTTCTTTGCAATAACACATTTGTGAATCTTTTTGCCAACAATTCATTTCATTGAGATATCATGAAGCATGAATCTTTTCCTTTCTTTCAAAGGTACACAGGAGCTCCATACTTTGCAGCATTCACAGCACTTAGAATGGTAAGTTTATAAGGATCTTCTCACTGGAATTGTTCAATTTCATTCAAATCACCAATCTTTCAAATGATACCCTGGTGCATTTTATCAGGCTAATGGTATTCTACGAAATGACGCAATAATGAAATAAAGAATTTGTGAAATAACGAAAAAATGGTCCACCCCCAGACCCCATCAACGTTATGAATAAAAGACAAGTTTGGAAGGAATACATTTATTTATACAAAGATTTGCCAACATGTTGGGGAAGTCAGGTGAAACAATTGTTACTTACTGTACATGTCCTTGAACAAACATATTAGGTTCTTGCATTGATGCCCTTGGCCAATAAAAGTGGCAGCCAGCCACACAAACATGGAGGGGACAAATGTTGTTGGGGTCTGGGGATGAAGCTCCCAGGAAAAATTTTCAGGACCATACCCAGTTTTATATCTGGGAAACGCCCATTTTACCCTCAGGACACACCCTCGTTTGCTTATCAAAACTCCAAAGAAACTGCCTACGTACTGTAGCTCCTCCTTACACACCTTTTCAATGGTTGTAGACAAATTCGAAGGCTGAGACCTCCGCAGAAAGTGCAGGGGGACTTGCCCCCCCCCCTATTCTCTCCAGTGGCTTCATCATTGGCAATAACAACAATGACCAACATTTTAAATCTATTATCTTGCAGGGAGCTGACTTGTCTCATGTATTCTGTACTGAGGCTGCTGGAATTCCGATAAAAACATATAGCCCAGATTTAATTGTACACCCAATGTTGTAAGTACATAGTTATTCAATTCATTCAATCTATATTTGGCTGATGTTAGACTTTCTCGCTCTATGCCATTGAAATTACTGTTTGTACTGGACCTTGTGATCAAGGCATCAAAGTGAATGTTTAGTATGTGTGCAAAGTGGATATTTGTATCAACAGAACTCACATAGTAAAGTTGTTATTAGCAATGATACAATTAGTACAGTCCTGGTGCCCTTGCCTCACCAAATGGTTGTCTAAGTCATTAAATAAACTACTTTACTATTTAATTTTACTACTCTTTGCATTCATGGCAAAAATGTTCATGGCACCAAATTCATTAACGAATTTAGATGATATTTTATCAAGGACTTTATGACGTGACTTGAAGAGGTTGTAAATAAACCTTTGATGATTTTGTCTATTGCTTGAAATACTGTACAGAAATGCTGCTTGGTAAAGACCCTGGCAGGAGCTTCTTCAAAGTATACCGGGTGTCTCAGAAAAAAGTACCCCCTTTGACTGGAATAGGAACAAAACGATAAGATATCATCACTTTCCGAGCTCACAGCTAAATGTATCAATCTTCGACTTAGATGCACATACCTTGCATTTAAACATCGTACACCAAACACTGGAGATACACGTTTGCAAATTCAAAATTTACAGTGCACCCAAAACTAGAGGTTTTGAAAAAGGCCTAGCCATGATTTTTATCATGGACATTTTCCAAAGCACCTGTAAACTTTAATTTTCAGTCTTTTGCTTTTGAAAAGAATAAGAGGCACATGGGAATGGTCCTGATAAACGAATATAATAAAAATGTGATAAGAATGATAAAGTCGTGCCACATCTCTAAAATAGGCGTGCATGTGCTCCTTTTTGCTCGTTTTTGATACAAAAACACAAGTGGTGGAATGCAATGCAAGGACCGATTCTACAAAAAGACAAGTCAATTCAATAACAACTGAAGTAAGTTAAGGTATAATTAATTTCAAAAGTAAAATTTAAAGTTCAACGTTGAAAATTCTTTTGTAAAATGTCTGTGTGATGTCAGCCCTTTCTCATAACCTCTGGTTTCAGATGCACTTCAAATGTTGACCCTGTTAGCTCATATCTCCGGTGTTTGCTGGAGGATTTTAAAATGCAAGGTATGTGCATTTAAGTTGAAGATTGACAAATGTAGGCATGGCCTCAACAAATCCTGAAATTGTATCATTTTGTTCCCTCCTTCTGTCAAAAAGGGGTACTTTTTGACGCCCGGTAAAAATAGAAAAAAAAGCAAATTGTGTACGTTTTTTTCATTTGACAGGGATTCACCAGATGCAATTGCTCAAATGAAATATTGGTTACCAAGGCTACATGTGTTGGTAATTGGACCTGGTTTAGGAAGAGATCAACACATCCTTGATAATGTAAAGGTATTAGGCTATCAAATATCTCAGTCCTGTTGTTAAAGCTCTAATTTGTAGCAAATACAGGAGAAATTTGGTGCAGACACATTTTTTCCTTGAATGTTCCTCTTGATTTTATTGAAGCATTTATCATTCAAATTAGGCCAGATTTCCTTGAACTAAATAAGATAACTTTAACTTGAGTGAAATAACTTTAACTTGCTTTAAAGGTGATCTGTAGCGAACATGTTTATCAAATGCAAATGAATAGCACTATTGGGTGATAGAAGCTCCAGTTTGAAATTAGCTCATATCTCGTTTCATTTTCGAGTTATCCACTATTTTATAGGATTGGCTTATGACGTCATTTTGTTTTCGAGAAGCAAAACAGTAGGGTGTCGGTAGTGGTAATCGGACGGCGGTGGTAATCGGACACTTGCGAAAATATCCTGAAAAGCGACAGAAAAATGCGCTACAAATGAAATCCATCAAAGAGGGTATTTCTTGGTACTGAAAGCTAACATTATAGATGCTAAAAAACTTTAAGAAAGGCCTTGATAAATGTAAGACACGCTAAAGAAGCTGCTTTCGTTGTGCTTGGCAGTGTAAAATTTGTCGTTGCGAATATCACACCCCAGATTCAAAACTCTGAATCCGTTGCAGAAAGAAGCAAAAATCTTAAACAATCACTTAAATTGGATGTCTAGCATGTAAATAACGCATAGCATCATGCCAAAGACTTTTACTGAAGGGGGACAGCGGATGCCATTTCAAATGGTCTTAAAAGTTCATGGCGGTTGTTTTCGGACACCAAATAAATCAGTTGTTTGGGGATTTAAACTGTGATTAGGATTTTGGCATTTCATTTATAAATGTCTATACATATATCAATCGAAAATAGTAATGAGATCAGAGCAACATTTTTCAACGCATCTCCTGCCTCTCCTAGCTTTTAGATTGTTTTGTGTCTACCGAGAGCTCTCCAGAATGTCATTGCAGGAACCGACAGTCGAACATTTGTTTTCGCATTCAAGAACAGGACAAAAGAGAAGCAAAATGAAGCAAAAGATTTATCGACCAAATGCTTGCCAAGAATAAACAGATGAATGATTTTCTTGGCATATTCTGCATTGTGAACTCACTGTCTGAAAACCGCCGCCACTGTCCGAAAACCACCGCCAAGACCAGTCTTAAAAACATCGTTGTCAAAGAAACGCAGGCAAAGTAAAAACCAAAACACTTCGGGAAAATATGTCCAAATACCTGTCTATTGACCTGGTACTTTTGGTTTTTGCCGTTGATTGAAGTTTATTATGAAAATATTTAGTTTTCCCTAAGCGTCCGATTACCACCGCCGGCACCCTATACAGGGTTGACCATGCTCCTCCAACGAGAAATCTAATCAAACAACTTTGTTCAACTAACATGCCTTTCTAAGCATCATATTAAGTCATGAAACAATAAAGGGGCATTCCGCAGAAAAAAACTGGATATCGGTGAACTGCGTTGTTTGCTTTTAAAACGAACATGCTTATCAATATAAACATTTTCCAATGTTTCTCCAACTTGAATAAAGCTCAAACCAGCCAAAAACGAAACAAAATAGAGACCGAGAACTCAGCCATATCCTGGAATTTGAATCCGAGACAGAAAACGAGAATTCTCGGTAAAGCCGATCAATTCTCTTTCGCGTAGTCGACCCTGGACACATGAATGAACGAATACAACAGGACATTCAAACTCAATTTAACGAGCGTTGCGCAACGAGCCTATCAAGACTCGCCGATGGCCGACCGACGGACAACAACGAAAATATTCTACCTTTGTTCGCCGAGAACGATGCATAAAATGGTAGGGTATTGAAATTAAAATTGGTCAAATGTTTCCTTCCATATCTCGCGTTTGAGAGGTGCGATCGAGGAAAGGAAAACGATTTCCAAGGGCTGACATAATCTGTTTCTCGATCGGGATCACAAAATGAATCTCTGCATGCATTTAATTTTCGAGGAATGCCCCTTTAAAGATTACATTTTCTAGCTCAACTGAAACGTTTCTTACAACTATAACCTTTCAAATTAAGATACAGCTATATTTCCATATGTTAGAGACCGTTCATTATTTACAGAGGGGTTGGTACTGAAGAGAAAGTTTTCTTGTCCAACAAATCTTCTTACCCAACTCTAAAAGTGACAGCAAAAACATCTACCCAACAATTTTCAGGTTGAAAAAATGTTGCCCAACCCCTACCTATAAACATGGTTTCAATGTCAAATGATGTAAATTATCAATTCAATACTGTAAATATTGACGACAAAGATGAACAAAGTAGACACTGAAAGTGAAATGGATAGTGTTGATGATGTTGATGATATTGATAATTTTGGACTTTAAACATTTGGCATTAATTGGTGGGAAAATTTTTTTCCCATCCTTGAAATTACATGAAAAAATATTTACCCGACCTTTTTATGTTAGAAAATTTCTCTTACCCAACCCATTTCTCTTCGGTACCAACCCCTTTATAAATAGGGAACAGGAACAGTCCCTTATATCCTAGAAATTTGCGAACAAAATGACGTCATCAGCTGATACTAAATCAGTGGACTACTCGAAAATTAAATCAGATATCACATTCAATAGTGCAATGCTGTCCATTTGCGTCTCAATAAAAATTTCGCTTCAGATCACCAGTTCACACGGCTCCGTTTTTGTTAGTATTCGATTTTGTGGCATCCAAGCTACCCGTTCACATCGCTCCGTTTTTGTACAAAAACGAAGGGAAACATCCGTTTTTGTCCGTTCACATTGATCCACCTGATAACAAATACGGAGAGGAAAACCTCCGTTTTTGTGACTTCACATTGCTCCGTTTTTGTGAAACTCATTGATGAATATTGGAGCGTTTTCAAAAACCTCCGTTTTTGTGCGTTCACACTGATCAAGTGGGTTTCAAAAACCTCCGTTTTTGTGGATATCCACTTTTGATAGCGTTTCGAAAACCTCCGTTTTTGTGCGTTCACACTGATCAAGTGGGTTTCAAAAACCTCCGTTTTTGTGGATATCCACTTTTGATAGCGTTTCGAAAACCTCCGTTTTTGTGCGTTCACACTGATCAAGTGGGTTTCAAAAACCTCCGTTTTTGTGGATATCCACTTTTGATAGCGTTTCGAAAACCTCCGTTTTTGTGCGTTCACACTGATCAAGTGGGTTTCAAAAACCTCCGTTTTTGTGAATATCCACTTTTGATAGCGTTTTCGAAAACGTCCTTTTTTGTGGCGTTTTTGTGCGGATCAGTGTGAACACTTTCACAAAAACGGAGGTTTTTCTCTAAGACCTGTCAAATAAAGCAAAGAATTAATCAAATATCTCTTGATACTTTCTTGAATCTGTAAATTTTGTATTCTTTCTCTTTCTAGGAAATCATCAACCTCATAAAAGAACATAATAAGCCAATGGTACTGGATGGGGTCAGTAGAATATCCTTGCTTGGCACCTTCCCATAAAATAAAATATTGTATTTGTTGGGGAGACAAGATACGATTTGTCCGAGGAAAGGAATTTGTTCTCCGTGCAGTAAGTTATTGCTGGTGCGCAGTAGCGTTCTGGGTTGGAACACTTTGAAAGGCGCATGAGCATTAACCTATTGCACGGGGGGACACATAACTTTCCTCGGACAAACTGTATCTCATCTCCCCAACAAGCGTTGTAAATCTTCTTTTCCTTTACTTACAAAGCACATGAATCTATGGTACAGCTTTTTATCACCATAAAGTAACATTTCCAAGCAATGAAAATATGCAAATATAGTTCTAAGCCTTATTTTTTTGTTGGCCATTCATTTCAAAAACACTCGCTCTTGTCTTGTTTTGTAAGTGCAGGCTTTCACCTTACTTCTGAGCACTCATCAGCAGCTCATCAGTAATTCCAAGTAATTCTAAACCTGCTCTCTCTTATTTCAGGATGCGCTGTTCCTGATCACTCAAGAACCAAACCTGATTGCAAATTATGATCAAGCTGTTCTCACACCAAATGTTATTGAACTTGAGAGACTCCATCAGGCTGTTGTAGGTATTCATCTTTCATTGTGAAGCCAAAGATACTTTTGCTTGATGTTTTTCACAGGGACATAAAACCCCCATGAAGGAAACTGTGGATTGAAGAACCTCCAGGCTGTCCAGCACCATTTATCTACAGTCGTGGCCAAAAATTTAAGACCACAGTTTTGTCAACAACTTTTCTTAGCGTAACGATATGGAACCCTACCACTCTGCCTATTTTACTCTCTTGGGGTTGATTTAGATCAACTTTCCATGTAGATTCCAAATTTTGATGTTATTATTAGAATTTTGGCACCATTTAGCTATGACGTCACAATGAAATCTATAGAAATTCTCGGAAATTACTGTGGTTCTGCCGACAAGGGGTGTCACCCAAAAATGTCGTTACTCAGCTGGATTTTATATTAATCTATGCACAATTCATTTCTATGATTTTTCTGCAAAATATCAAAACTCCACGAAGAATATTGCTTGAGGGAATAAGGATGTAGAGTGCCTTCAGTCCACAGCTATGGCCATAAGTTTAAGACCAGCCTTTCCGAGAATTTGTATAGATTTCATTGCGACATCATAGCAAAATGGCGCCGAAATTCAAAAAACAACATCAAAATTCGGCATCAACATGGAAAGTTGATGTAAATAGGCAGAGTGGTAGGGTTCCATATCGTAACGCCAAGAAACATTGTTGATAAAAATGTGGTTTTAAATTTTTGGCCACGACTGTATATGTATGTACATGACCCATTTCATCCTGTTGCAAAGAATCAAAGATCCTTGCGTTCATTCGTTCATACATACATGCATGCATTCATTCGTTCGTTCATTCGTTCATTCATACATGCATTCATTCGTTCATTCGTTCATTCGCTCCCTGGTTCATTCATTCATTCATTCATTCATTCGTTCATTCATTCATTCATTCATTCATTCATTCATACATTGTTATTATTTATACATGAATATTCCTTCGGCTAACATAAAAATTCTCATAAAGGCCTAATACTAAGTGTTCTATGAACGAAAATAATAACTCAAATAAGAAAAATGGGCTGTTCTCCAAGAAATTTCAGGGTTTTTATTTTGGCATTTTCAGCTCGTCAAGTGCGCTTTTAGTTATTTGTTAGGCGCCCGAGTGTTTGGAATTATCTAATATTAGCTGGGATATCGCTCCAAGTAGTAAAATCCTTTTTTGGCCTGTTCTGTTTTGAGCCTGTGGATATGGAGATCTTTGCAGCTCCTTGCTTCATGACTTGAGTATGCGGAAATCTTATATGCAATCACAGACGATCAAATCGAATGAGGTTTTCAACACTTAGCCAATAAGATGACCATTCATCCTTTATGCGGACATTTTCTGCAATTGAATAAGCCCTATTATGCAAACGTTGGAGAGTATCTAATTTTATTTTAGAGAAACCCTATGCAGGTTTCTTACTGTATTTCAAGATGAAATATCAACCTATTATTATTGTTATTTGTTTGTTTGTTTGTTTGTTTGTTCGTACACGTACCTTGTATCCTAACTAAGGTAGTTTTTGGGAACATATGGCTTATTCAAGGAATGTCCTGGCTCTTCCTCTTAATGTGACCACACCTCATGATTCCTCAGCCAGGAATTACAGAGAGATGATGACTTTTCTTACTCTACGTAACAATTTTTGACATTGACAAGGAGTAGACTTGTACCGACGTTTTTCAGATTATGCGCGCTACAGTAAAAACCCGCACATAAGAACCTAATATTTTGAACTCAGCCTGGTTAGGTTTTTATGCAATAAGGCACATCTAGTAATCAGGGTGTAGGTTCTTATTGTAGGAAAGTATGCGAGTCTATATCTTAGCCAAACTTATTTGCACTCTTGACCCTATCCATTTCAACCCAATCTTACCCAGTTTACCCCTGCAGGCCCTGCCTGTCACAGTTCTGTAAGTAATGTTTTAGAGTTCACGAAAGAGGTTGATTGGCAAAATGTTGCATTTATTTCCCAATGAATAAATAAAACCCTTTATTAAGAACCTAGTTTAGATATCAGTCTGAAATGGTTCTTATTTATTGGGTACAAAATATATTATTTCAGGCTGTAGGTTCTTAATAGATGAAGGTTCTTATGTGCGGGTTTTTACTGTATTGTCTTACAGGAATATATGCGAATTGGTGGTTACTTTGAGATATTATGATGAAAAGTTGAGGAGGAATTAACACGACCCGAAAGATGCATTTGGTAACAAAAATTATCCCAGTGTAAAACATGCGTACCTAGTAATTTTGAAAATTTAGAAAATGTTCAATGATCTGCTTACCGTTTGAAGTATTTGATTCTAATTTTGTACCTTCGACTAGCAGTTTTCATAACGCGAGAGCTTTTTTGTTGATTATTCAATATCTTTAACGAGGCTACTTTGTTGTCATATTAAAAGAAAGTATTTTCAATCACCCTCCAATTTTCAGCTTGGCAAATCTGTGGACACATCTGCGAGAGAAACAGGAATAGTTCAACTGAGCAAAGAGCTGGGAGGTATAACAATTGTTGGGAAAGGTGAAATAGATGCAATTTCTGTGTCTGGAGAAAGAAGTGAGTGATCAGATCAGTTGGTAGCTATCTATCTGGTTTTTTGTTTGTTGGGGATTACTGTTGGTAGCTATCTACCTGGTTTTTGTTTGTTGGGCTCTTGTGTTTGGTGATACTAACTTTGAAAATAACTATCACAGCAAAACAATGATAAACTCCGAGGGAACTTGACTTTCATTTGCACGGGGGTGTACACTCCTAGGAATAAGTTTTTCACCCGGCTCTGGAAATTTTCCCTTTGAACTTTCTCACCAAATTTTCCGGTGAAAAGTATACTCCAAAATGTGAGAAATACCTAGAAAATAGTGAAATAACACTTTTGTACAACCTGCTTTAGAAAAATTGCCCTCTATCGATACCCAGGATTAGAAAAAGAGGCGAGAATGATACCCGGAAAGGAATGCGCATCCCTTCAGCAATAGTTACTAGCAGTACCCCCTTGTGTGAACTACTGTGTGGCCCGAGAAAAGTGAACGGGGAAAATCTTTTACACAAAACAGAGTACTTTAAGGGAAGAAATGTTCATGGGAAGAAAATTTCTCAGGAGTAAACTTTTGCGAATCGGGTTTCTTTGAATTTTGTAATGTCTCAAATGTATCTCAACTCTTCAATAACTTTTGCGAATCTTCCATACCTATTCTTGTTGGTAGTACAGTTTGAAATGTTTGTTGTTGCACAAGAGGATGACCAATATTTGTTCATATAAATATTTCTTTCTGTGTTTTGAGAAGTGAGAACTGAGAATTATATGAAGGGCCCTAATGAAAAAACAAAACTTTTGCTGCCAACATCGCAGTGGTTTCCTATTTTATGTAGAAAGATTGATTACAAAATAAAGCAACTGCTGTCGAATGGTAACTGGATGAGCTTCTTTCAATAGTTGATGCTCCTGCCTTCTTCGCCTACTCGAAGTCCGTCATGAAAAATTAATCTACCGGGTGTCCCAAAATGATGTATTATTGTTTGGTTGCTTACATGTCCATAACCAATGAACCGATTTTCAAAAACTTTGGTTTATTTGATTCCCAAAAGGCTAAATTGTATTTTAAGATTTTGGTTTGGTTTTACCACGGCGTTTTCATGTCGGAAAGAAGATCGAAAAACCTGCTTCAATTCAAGCCTTAGATCGCTTGAGAAAGAAACGGCCTATTTTTCCAGTCAACATTTTAGATGTGATACAAAAGGCCGAGCTCGTATTCGTATTCTCTGAACTCAGTATTAACTGAATTCGTATTCTCTAAACGACATATATTCTCTGAACGATATATAAGTTTAGCCTTTTGCATCCCATCTAAAATGTTGACTGGGAAAGAAGGCTGTTTCATTTTCATGCCATCTAAGGCTTGAAGTTGAACAGGTTTATCGATCTTCTTTTCGACATGAAGGAATCGGCCTAAACCACAACCAACATCCTCAAATACAATTTAGCCTTTCGGCAACGGATAAAACAATGTTTTTGAAAATCGGTTCATTGGTTAGGGACATATAAGCAATTAAACGATAAAACATTATTTTGGGAAACTCGATATATTTGCGCTTAATTTTGAAGTCTTGAAAGTTAAAGAAAAAGGAAGCCCAAGAAGATGTGGTGGACAAGGAGACATTCTAGCTGGTGCAATTGGAACATTTGTTGGTTGGACTTATCAAAATCCGAGGTTAGTTCTGCTCAAATAGGATTCTTAATTCAGGGCCGGGTTGTTCAATGCACGCTTAGCGTTAATCTTGGATCAAAGGCATAATTTTGTAGTCATTTGCATACCCCTAATCCAGTATTAGCTTGATACCAATTTTGAACAACCGGGTCCAGGGGTCTAAAATAGCAGAAAGTAACATGAAAAGGGTCTTGCTACTACAAATTCTTAACATCATGCTAGCTAGTTATGAATGAAGATGTACAGAAATTTATGAAAATGTTTGTTCAAGAGTTTTACCTGAATGTTTTTGAAAGTGTTTTGTGTGTGGTGAATGTAAACTCATGGAATCTTACCTCTGAAACTAGGCATATTGACAATCTTGGCCTGAATGATGATCTCGAGAGATTATCAAATCAACTGGACAATTGAAGGCAATTTTTCTTCTAAGGCACTATCTTTTAGCCATCTTTTAATAACTTACAGTTCTATTTTTAAACTACAACTAATACAATACCAATTGACGCCATATATCAGGAAATATGAACATACCACTGCACGTAACTACTAGAGAGAAAATTAATTGCTAAAACTTTAAAATAAGAAAAAAAACGTTTACCTTAAAGGGGACCTACATAAAACTACATGTAACTGCTACTACAAATAAAAGGAATGTTTAAAATACAAACGGAAAACTAAGGTACAAGCGAAGGTAGCTTGCAATCAAGTACGGTAATTGCAAGTGTAGGTTTGAAAGTTAGAGCCAAACGTGGTGAAATTGCAAATTAGATTTTTGATTGCAAGCTGCCTGAAGACATTACATAATTACAAACGAAGAGAACTGCTAAAAAACAAACACATACAGACAGAAGGGGTTTGGGTGTTCTACGTAGGGATATGAGTGATCTTCAAACAAAGAGTTCTGTTTCGAGAATATAGTTCATTGTTGCACTCAAGATTAAGATTAATCTATTGGCTTCCAAGGCTTTAAACTTGCGTTGACTTTAGCAAGCTTGAGAAACTAGCTTCGCCATTCGCGTTAATTGTGATCGCTTAAATTTATGTCGCGTTAAAATAATACCTTTGTTAATTTAGTGTAATAAGGTATGCATATTTTTCAGCTCGGCAGTACCTCCAACAGTTTTTGGAGCATATCTTGGTTGCTTGCTTGTGAAAAAGCTTAACAAAATCACATTTGACAAACTGATGGTTGAAAATCCTGGTGATATTGGAAGGTCTATGATAACGAGGGACATGCTTGATAACATTGGTAATGCATTTTATTACCTAACAAAATAGAATATCGTCTTTTCAGTATATAGTTTTTGAATACTGGTAGGTCAATGAAAAGCATCCCCGTTTGAAAGTCACGGCTCTCAGCATAGGTTCCAAATCTTTATCTCGGCGTAAAAAGGTGGGTGTAAAATTCAATGACCTATTTCTTCTGATTGAATGGCTTGAAAGAAACTTTAGATACTTATCTATAAATCTACCGTTGGACTTTACAGAAATTTTGAATATTGTTGGAAATTACAGCGTATCTTACATCTCAACTTATTTGAGGATGTGACGTCATCAAATTTCTAAATCATAAACCAGATGAGTGACAAACTTTTGCTTGACACCATATTGTAGGCATTTATGAACTATTATGGTTTCCTTCGAAATTATTTCATGTTACGTCAAACTTTTTAGAAATTACGATGGTTTTAAGTTTTTTTGAAAATTTTTCGTGAACTCTTGAGAAAGAAGAAAAACTCTCTAATTCTGAAAATAATGAAGATTTCAGAAAATTCCAACGGTAGAATTATAGAGAATTAGCTAAAGTTTCTTTGAAGTCAGTCAGTTCAAAGAAATAGGTCAATCAATTTTACACCAGCCTTTTTAGAGATTTGGAACCTATGCTACGGCTCTCTGGATATCAAGACAATGATTTCGGTAACATATGATTTAATGGTAGACATGTTCAAATCTATTTCAAAATTTGTCTCCCTGAAATCGGCCACTCCTTCTGAGATTATGAGGAGTTTTCTCGAGAAAGCATCTTCAAGAAACCTTCAGCACGCGTCCAAAATCACGAACAAAGTTCCCGAACATTTCTCCCCTTACACGGGCCTTGCAGCAATCACTTCTGCAAGCTTTCGAAGTCTTCCCCCTGTTGCTAATAACATATTCAGGGGGATTCCATTCTCCCAAGAGGACAAACGACATGAATACATGTTAGTGTCGTCATTTTTAGGAAGAAAAACCAAGGAAGATTTGCTCATTTTTTTCACTCGTTTTTGCAGGTCTTCGGTAGGGGCTTTCTGCAGAAAGTCTCCCTTATCCACGGAAAGAAATGGCCGATTAAAGCAGGGTAAATACCTAAACCTCAAAGGTTCGGACGGTACTGTCGTGATGTTTGATGAAGATACTTTGAACACACAAAACTGTTACCAAAAAATATCTTCCATGGCAGGTTCTTTGGCTGAAAGACCCCCCTCCCCCCCCCCCCCCCCCCTTAAAAATTACGTTTAAAGTTTCTGCGGATAATATTAGTGCAATGGGTGCAGTAAATCATAACTAAATTTAGAGCAGGCCAAGAGTTCTCCCTTTGTACATGAAAGCAAGGGTGTTAGGACACGGATATTTTAATTGCGTACTTATTTACCTTGTTTTGATCTTCGTCTTGTTTTCTTGTCTTGTTTCTTCTCTGTTCTGTTTCCTCTTGCTGATGTAAATGCCTCGTGTTATTTGAATATATCTTCCTTGCATTTGTGGTTTAAAAATCTTTCTTCTACGAAGGCGCGCTAAGACACAGGAATACAAGGAAGATATATTCAAATAACACGAGGCATTTACATCAGCAAGAGGAAACAGAACAGAGAAGAAACAAGACAAGAAAACAAGACGAAGATCAAAACAAGGTAAATAAATACGCAATTAAAATATCCGTGTCCTAACACCCTTGATGAAAGCTATCCATGCGAATAAACACAATAGTTTATGAACAGAATCTTAGTAAACATACAAAATGAGACAAATCGAGACAAATGAGGGCAGTGTTGTGTTAGGCACACTGCACTGGTTGTGTTTTTGGGATGGCATTATGAAGCATTTTAGCACAGTATGACCAAAAACACAATGCAAAAATATTTGTTGGGGGCCCTTTTTGGTCGGGGGCCCTTAGTTCTTCAACTAGGATGGCCTAAACTGCGTTACGCCACTGGGAGTGACCTTCCACACTGGGATTATTTTATTGACTCACCCATTAGATAGTAGCTGCCAAATTTTATATTGAATGCACACAGAAATCCGATGACTTTACTGGGTTTGTTTTACTCTTCATCGCATGAACATTTTTGGCTTGTGGGTTGCTTTCAGCTTGATATCTTAACTAGGTTCTTAATAAAGGGCTTCATTAAATTCATCCATTCATTCGTTCGTTCATTCATTCGTTCGTTCGTTCGTTCGTTCGTTCGTTCGTTCGTTCGTTCGTCAATTCATTCCTTCCTTCATTCATAACTAAATGCAACCTGTTGGCCAATAAACTACTTTCCTAGACTTCAAAAAATTCTGCATGCAGAACTGTGATAGGCAGGGGTGAACTGGGTTTTAAGCGTTGGATGAGATGGGTAGGGCTAAGAATGCAAATACAGTTGGATAGCCCTAACCCTATGTTAAGAACCTACACCCTGATTACTGGATATACCTCATTGCATATGAACCTAAACAGGCTGAGTTCAAAAGCTTCGGTTCTTATGTGCGGGTTTTTACCGTATTTGATTGGGATGTTAATTATCTTCTTTGTGGGGTCTAATTTTTCAGAATTTAATGGGTTTGGAATTACCAATCAAACACACCAGGGATTATACCTTGGCTCTGGCGTTACGTCTTTCCAAGCAGCATCGCTAATCAATCCTTTAAAGGTGAGACCTGAAGTGAAACTTTTTCTTGATGCAAATGAACAGCACTGTCCAATGGTAAAGAATCCTGTTTAGAAGTCTTTGATATCTCATTCCGTGTTCAAGTTATCCACTGATTCTAAGTGCCAGCTCATTACGTCATTTTTTTTGCAAGTTACTACGATGATATATGGAAATATAGCTGTTTCTGATCTTTGAAAGGTTAAAGTTGCAGGAGACATTTAATGTAGCTGAATAAATGTTATAGAAATTGTCTCATGGATGGATATGATGTTTAGAAAGGCTTTTCAACTGAAGAAAAGTCCTTTGAGTTGATTTCCATTTGGAAACATAGTCAACCTTGTATAAGTTTAAAGGCAGAAACACCGCAATACAACAAAAACAACAGCAAATGGTTGAATAAATTTTGTATACTTATTATACCTTGTATACTTTCTTTACTTTTTGCAAACAAAATTGCGTTATCAGCCAGTCACACAAAATAGTGCTGAACTTGAAAATAAAACAAGGTATCAAAAAATTTTAAACAGCATTCTTTATCATTCAACAGCCATATTCATTTGCATCAATAAAAAAATTCACTTCAGATCACCTTCAAGGTAAGGCTCTTGCCAGAAACAGTGTGAATTTTTTTTGTCTATCCAAATAAACTTCTTACAATACATGTTTACATACTCTACATATTGGCTGCGGTCACACTAGACGTTTTTACCTCGTTGTATACCTTCAAAACAACGGGTTAACTACGCTGTGATATGTGACCGCATTTCGTTTTCACTTATAACGCTGTTACAGCGCTTTGGTCCTGAGAGCTGATTCTATAAGAAAACAATCAGATGCAAAACAACGGGCAAAACAAGGTCCCGAGCTATGTTTTAGCGTTGTTTTGGAGAATGAACCAATCGCAGCCTTGCGTAGTTGTCACATGATACATCATATCACTGTGTGACCGGGTGTCATTGTACCGTTATGTTGCCGTACTTTTTGGCGACAAGAACAAATTGCAAGAAAATGAAGCAATTCATATCACAACGGGAAAATACAGTAGTGTGACCGCAGCCATTGATACGATACAACTATACAACACTACAGGGATGCTAACACGAGGAGTCAAATGGCGTGACTACCCCATGGTCTACATATAACAAAAACAATAAACACTACAGGACAATAGGCAAAAAGAAAAATAAGAAAAAAGAATACTTGAAATTAATCACTATACCCTAAATGCTAATTGCTACATAAGTTATTTACAATAAACGTTTGCGACATAAAGACTGCGGAGAAGGAGCTACGAAATGATTCCCTGTCAAGTTTTGTCGCCTAACTGACAACAACCTGTCTTGAAGGGAGTCACAATTCAAACAACAAGTTTTTCTTTTTGCAGCAAATTCATGAATAAATCATATTGATCTAATAAGCAAATAATTAATAGATGAAGTTCTGCGTTAAAACAAATTAAAAATGAAAGAGTAGTTCTCCGGTTGTACCACGCAGAGCATTCAAATGTAAATAATTGTTTTTCGGAAAAATTTACAAGCTACAGGTTGAATATATCATTGACTTTATACCAATATTCACGAAGCTGTCATAGAAGAAATGGAGAGGGTCGCACATGACTGATATAAAAATAGATTTAGGTTTATGTTTGAGATATTCTTTGATTGTTTATCGCCGACCAGCTCAACAGAATATGGCCTATTTATCAGAGACTACATGCAGTACAAACATATAGTTTAGGTAGATGACTTTCCAGGTATCTTCTAGTGATAATAAAGAGCAACGTCGAGAAAGCTAAGAAATCGAGAAAGTTTCACATGACTGGTATATACAGGTTTATGTTTGAGGTACCCTTTGATCGTTTATCGCCGACCAGCTCAACATAATATGGCCTTATTAGAGACTACAAGTGGTACAAACATATAGATTATGTAGATGACTTTCCAGGTATCTTCTAGTGATAATAAATAGCAACGTCGAGAAAACTAAGAAATTGAGAAAGTTTCACATGACTGGTATATACAGGTTTATGTTTGAGGTACCCTTTGATCGTTTATCGCCGAACAGCTCAACATAATATGGCCTACTTATAAGAGACTACAAGCGGTACAAACATATAGATTATGTAGATGACTTTCCAGTGGGAATAAAGAGCAACGTCGAGAAAACTAAGAAATCGAGAAAGTTTCACATGACTGGTATATACAGGTTTATGTTTGAGGTACCCTTTGATCGTTTATCGCCGACCAGCTCAACATAATATGGCCTACTTATAAGAGACTACAAGCGGTACAAGCATATAGATTATGTAGATGACTTTCCAGTGGGAATAAAGAGCAACGTCGAGGAAGCTAAGAAATTGAGAAGTTTCACATGTCTGATATATGCAGGTTTATGTTTGAGGTACCCTTTGATCGTTTATCGCCGACCAGCTCAACATAATATGGCCTACTTATAAGAGACTACAAGCTGTACAAACATAGAGATTATGTAGATGACTTTCCAGCTATTTTTAGTAAAAATCAAGAACCACGTCGAAATACCACCAGAAGCCATTCAAAGTTATGAATTGGCAACGTAGCGCAAAGTTCCACCAAAGCTTCAACAACATCTAAGAGCTGTTATACAAGTATCAAGCATAGCAAACTGAAGCTGAAGTTACATATTCAAACTTTCCCAAGAATTGCATTGCAATATGTTCATTTGCTTCTCATTTCATGTCTCAGTGAATTGTTTATAAAGTGATACGTTACCAACATGCTTCGTGCGGACCGATTGCAGCATCTTTGTTTGTTATTATGTGTCACATCAAGGTAAGTAGTGGATTTTCTTGCTTATTTATAAGTCTAGCACTTCTAAACAAGGAGTTCTTAGACAAGCGCCCCCGACGGGGGGGGGGCTACTTCACTGTCCAATCATACCAGGATGTGCGCCAGTTTTGGGGTGGTTTTTTGGCACAGACATTCTGGGAGTGGAATGTGAATCTTTACTAGAAATTCTGGGAATGCTCAGATTTGGGATAAAAAACAATTTTACAATTATTTTGTTGTGAAAAACTTATTGGAAACCTCATCCATATTCCGGAATTGGATCTCAAAACCCCGCCTTTATCTTTGATTGGGTCATAACAGAAATTCTTACAGCGCACACCTCCATATGATACAACAGTGAAGCGCCCTCCAGGCAAACGCTAGACTTACGAGGATGCCTTAATCAACAATAAACCTTGTTCAACAGTAAACCAATGCTGGAAACCATGCTTTGAAGACCAAAATTGACCCGAGAGATTTCCAATTACTTGCTGCATGTAGCAACTTGGTTCAAGTCTAGTCAATTGCATCAATCGAATTGAAAATTCGACATCATTGTTCTCTACCAAATCTCGCAATGTGATTGGTACTCTAGGAAGCTCAGAGTTTAGGCCTAAATAGGCTCATATTTTTTAGAGTAATATTATGATGGCCGAAGCGCAATCATCAAGTCAAAGAGCACAGGGAAACAAGAGACTCCAGGTCATAAGTCTACAATCTTAGACAAAAGTGTTGAGACACTTTGCTTTCAGGAAGAAATTGTGAGTTAAGGACCCCCCTCCCCCCAATGCAATGTTGGAATATAGTGGAAATGTTGCAGATGAATCCACCACTATGCCTTCTTCGATCAAATCAACATTGCAGTGGGGGGGGGAGGGGGTCTTTAGCCGTGGAAGGTAATGATTTGCAGGAAAGAAAGGTATCTTACTACACAAAACGCATTTGTCTCAACGACTTTTGTCTAAGATTGTAGGCAAACGCCCCTTATTTGTGAAGTCTAAGGAATTGTCCAAATCTATTGGTGTTGTTTTAGCGGGATCCTACCGAAAGTGGATCTTATCTGGAAATCAATGACTTATATAGATAGCAATGTGTGTCTTGGTCTTTACAAGAGCCTTGTCAGACCTTTGCTAGAATCATGTCTCTGCTCAAACACCTAAAACAACTTGAATTATCTTATAACGAAAGAGAGAAAGCATGATGATATGATCACAACTTATAAATTATTTCATGGCCTCATTGACGCTGATCCCTCAAAGTTCTTCAAGCTCAACGAAAATGAAACAAGGGCTCCTACCGGGTGCGCCAAAATAAACTATGCACGTTTGGCAGGCCATAATAAATCGTACACTGGACTGATTGTGAAGATTTATGACTTTACCTTTAGCAGATATAAGATAGTCTTGAATAAATGCAGATTGGATATTCGCCGTCTGATTGGTCCGTGAAAATGAGGCTTTGGCGGTTTCGGCCACGAGCATTCGGCTAGGTACGACAAATGATTCCTATGCTGTCGAGTTTATATTTCAAGCAATTTTGGGTGCAAAGTTCCAGGAAGATAAGAT